>OU426980.1:26102449-26790022 GCA_911387785.2 Aelia acuminata
TGAATTCGAACAGTAAAATCGTTTTGTTCAGTGTGTTCAAAGGTCTTAAATCGAAAATGTCGAATTACGATTTTCGTCAAATTTATTTTTACGAATTTAAATTAGGGCGCAGCGCTGCGCAAACGGCTTGTAATATTAACGAAGTGTGGGGTCAGGGGGCTATTAACGAGTGCACGGTGCAGCGTTGGTTCCAGAAGTTTCGCAGTGGAGATTTCGACCTCGAAGACTAGGAAGGTCGGGGCCGTCATTTTGCTCTTGACAACGACCAGCTGAGGTCAATAGTGGAAGAAGACCCAACCAAAACCACCCGAGAAATAGCGGTAGAACTCGGCGTGAACCAATCCACAGTTGTATGCTACTTGGAAGCAATTGGTAAGGTGAAAAAGTTGGCCAAGTGGGTGCCACACCAATTAAACGACCACCAAAAAAATCGCCGCTTTGAAATCTGTTTTTGCGTGCTTGTGACACGCAATAAAAATGATCCATTTCTCGATCGCATTGTGATGTGCGATGAAAAATGGATCTTATACGACAACAGAAGGCGTTGTAGCCAATGGCTGGGCAAAGATGAACAACCAAAACCTTTCCCGAAGCCCAAACTGCACCCAAAAAAAGTTATGGTCACAATTTGGTGGTATACTGCTGGTGTTATCCACTACAGCTTTCTCAATCGAGGTGAGACTATAACTGCTGACAAGTACTGTCAAGAAATTGACAACATGAATCAAAAATTACAACGTCTTTGCCCAGCATTGATGAATCGGAAGGGACCTATCCTTCTCCATGATAACGCCAGACCACACGTCGCACAACCAACGCTACGACGACTGCACGAGTTGGGCTACGAAGTTCTCCCACACCCACCTTATTCACATGACCTCTCTCCTACAGACTTCCACTTTTTCAGCATCTGGAAAACTTTTTGAGGGAGAAAATTTTTCAAAACCATGATGAAATTGAAAATTCTTTTCGTGACTTCATTGAGTCCAGGGATTCAGATTTTTTTTCTGGTGGAATAAGAAAGCTTGTTGAACGTTGGCAAAAGTGCATTGATTCAGATGGAAATTATTTTGAATAAATATATATAGTTAAAGTAAAGATATGGCCTATTTTCAATGAATATTAAAAACCTGCATTAATTTTGCATCAACCCAATACAAAAATAAATGGCATAAAAATTTAAACCAGCTCATAAAAAAAAAAAAAAAATGGCTCCTCGGAACCCCGGTTAATAGAGTCCCGAATAATGGGGGTCCTACTGTACATAAAAAGTTTATTTTTATTAATTATTTTATTTTATGTAGTGGTGACATAAAACTATCGATACTATCCGTAGTATTTGATGGTGACCGGAGGAAGGGGGGGTAGAATAATTAATTAAATTTAAATTGGGATCGATAGGATACTGCAGAATGCACTTTTTCATTAGCAGTTAGTGAATTAGATAAACATTTCTTTAAATCGAGTGTAGGTTCCATTATACCTTGAGGTAATTTTAGTCAATATACAAGCTTGGTAGTAATCTCGAAAAATAAAAACCTCAAAGATTCGAGAATACTTGATTTACAGAAAAGTGAAATGAAACCTTTTGAAGTAATCGTCAGTCAATTTTTTGTGTTGTTAGCCAAGAAAAATTCATATGTCTGCCTACCAATGGGACTTCTTTCATAATTTTTAATTATTTAAGGATTTTTAATGAAGGAGTCTCTTCCGCGTTTGAAGTTTATTTATTTCCCAACGTTTCGGGCTATTGGCCCATCCTCTGGGGTTATCTTATCCTAAGTAACTTCTTTTTTTCACCATAGCCATTTGTCATCTTATATTTTTTTAAACAGTATATGAATACTTATGTCTATCCTTTTAACATTTTATGGCATATTTCAAATTTTAGATTCTTTTTATTTCACTGTCACATTTTTACTGGTTCTAATTGTTAATTAATAAATGCTAATAATGTGACATTGAAATTAAAAGAATCTAAAATGTGAAATATGCCATAAAATGTAATAAGGATAGACATAAGTATCCATGTACTGTTTAAAAAAATATAAGATGACAAATGGCTATGGTGAAAAAAAGAAGTTACTTAGGATAAGATAACCCCAGAGGATGGGCCAATAGCCCGAAACGTTGGGAAATAAATAAACTTCAAACGCGGAAGAGACTCCTTCATTAAAAAATCCTATATATAAAAGCACTCTTCCTCACTAAGTGAAGAAAAAGAACCTAGCAGTTAATTATTTAATTTAGAGTCCCATAGTGCGGCGATTGAAATTTATTTAGCGTGGTAAAAGGATGACTCTGATCAGTTAATTTGAGTTTATATTTTTTTAAGTGAAATAAATATTTTTTATAGAGTTTATTTTAAGCATTTTTTGTTAAAAAAATAACTGCAATAGTACTGTACCATTTTTTTGTTATTTTATTAAGATGAATTATATAGAGAATGATCCTAACAAATTTCCCCTTTACAAACGCAGTTCTCGATTGTACTATCGATAGTGCAAACAACTATCGACAGTCACGAATGTCGTGAATATCGATAGTTTTACGTCACTTATTTCAAGTCTAATGGAATATTCTTTCTATTTAGACAAATTAAGTTGCTTTTTATTTCTCTGATCGTTTCACCAATACCAACCAGAAGCTTTTTATGAATGACCAAATGTTCTTCGAGAACATGTTTCATCCAGAGAAGTGCATCCTCCAAATATGTACTCAAGTTATGGCATTGTAACATCAATGCGGGTTTGAAATAATTCTATTCCAGTAAAATTATAAAACGTAAATGGCACACAAAAAATTTAAATCTCGAACTAGTACAAACGTTACAAAATAATAACAACTGGTGACAAACAGTGACTTATAAGTATCATACGTCATATGTTGAAGGCAAGGTAAGACTATAAGCCCCAACAAGGCCATTGGTTCTTATAGTTAGTCCGGAATCGAACATTCCTGAAAAGCTCAGAACTTTCCCGTCACATACAGAACATGTGAGTACTATTGGGTTGTCCGGAAAATAATGCAGGATTTGGGTTTTTTTTTTTTTTCCAATCGCCTTGAGGTGGTCATCGACGGTCGATTTGCTTACTTGAAGTTTTTCCGCAAGTTCTCGAACAGTTATTCTGGGGTTTTCTTCCACCGATGATCGGAGAATATCGTCATCAAGAGAGGAAGGCCTTCCACGACCTTCTTTATCTTCGAGGCTGAAGTCTCCCTCCCGAAATTTTTTAAACCACCTTTGAACAGAGCACTCAGTAACAATACCCTCGCCTCACACTTGGTTGACGTTTCTAGCCGTCTGGGCTCCACTGCGGCCGAGTTTAAACTCGTAAAAGAAAATCGTACGAAATTCACGACATGACATCGTAGGAAAGACTGGATTATTTCCAAGTAGCGAGATGCTATAGAGATAAACAAACATTGTCGTTTAGAAGAGGATTAGCAACTGTTGACACTCGTACAAATACATAATCCCCTAAAAGTAAACAGATTACTATATATAGAATGTTTTAAAATAAAACTTAAAAACCTGCATTATTTTCCGGACAACCCAATATTACAGTTATATAACGGTTCCAAATTCGAATTTCTTTTCCATTTCATAGTGAAGAAATAAAACTATCATTTAAAAATAATGGACGAAAACTTAAGAAAAATATTTTTATTCTTTGTAACATTCTTTCTATTTGATATATATTAACAATAAAAATTAGATGTGGCCGCTGTTTGGGAAAACAGCAACGTTCTGTAAATTTTTCAGATTTTACCTTCCGCAACGTTTCGAGTTTTGAGATAACAAATCTATTGCCCTTCCATTTATATATATTTATATATATATATATATATATATATATATATATATAAGACGAGCTGACCTGACCAAGCGTTGCTGTGGCTGAGTACCTATAACCCGTTGTATCAATTATATCCTATTCTTTTTAATGCAGTCAAATCAAAATTCACGGCTAAAGATAAAAACGTTTCAGCTAATCTAAAAATCAAAGGGATTTAAAATAGTACTTGAGGCCAAATTTAAAATTGTTTGATAAATAATTTAAAAGGGTTAAAGTTTTCATTGTAAATTGGAGAAGGAACTAATAAAGAATATAATTGGAATAAGGCTTAATACAATCACAATAGACAGCGAAAATTTACCGAATTAATCTTTTGTCATAATACATATTAACTAAATGCAGAATAACACATGGTTCTACCTGTACCAAACCAAATGTTTTTACAGTACTACTTATCAAAACAAATATTTAATTTTATGAATGAGATAATTTATAGTTTTTATAACAATAATTTACATTTTCTTTATTATTAAAATTCACAATTTTTATTTATTGCAGTGCTAATAGGTGCATGACTTTGGTTAACCTGTATTTTGCAAAATCGATGTTATCCCGAAAGTCGTAACGTTAATTGCCCATGGGAAAAACACAGATTTTCCTAGTCCAACCTGGAAAAGAGAGGTTTGGCAACTGTATGTTTTTGTATGTATGTTCCCCCCCCCTAAATATAAAAAAAAAAAAATTAAGTGTAATGTCAATAAATCAACTTACACCGCCATCTGTTAGAAATTTATAGAACTTTCAAATAATCCCACTCAGTTGTAGTTTAATAAAAATTAAATTTGCAATAAAAGAAATATTTAGGCCAACAATCGAGATATAAACTATCCTATCTCTTAACAAGTTAGGTGCGGCGGCTTATTTTAGGGGTATCCTGAATTGGACGATATCGGTCCCCGGGGTCCGACTAGCATGAGCCACAGACGATATCGGATGTCAGGGTCCGATGGGAATACTTTGACGAAAGCGTTATCTTTTGATTAAAAGGGAATTAAATGAGCGCCTCAAGGGCAATTTCTCTTTGTAAGGATTGAAACTAGACATAATAGGTGCAGGACAGGCCGATACAGGATTTACGCCATTCTTTATCGAAAATCGGACCTCGGAGTCCGATTCTAAAAAACAACAGAATTTCAGCTGTTAGCAACATTTTCTGCACTATAATGCAATAATCTCATTAAAAATCGACTAAATTGAATATTTGATGTGTTCGGACTTTCGGACATTTTCATGTGAAAATCGGCTGTTAAGAAGGGAATGTAAGACATCGGACTCCGAGGACCGATCCCGCACCTAACATTGAAGTTGGACTAAACTACACACAATGAGCCAAATTTCATCAAAATCGGTCGAGTCGTTTCAGAGTTTACCTCGACTAACATTGGGCCACGAGATTTTTTTATATATATAAAGATTATCGGTGAAAAAGGAAATTTTTATGTTCTTCGTAAACTTCAGGTACCAGTGCACATTTGAAATGTTTACTGTGCTCTAATCAGATGCAAAAGTTTATACCCTCCATCAAAAATATACTTGCAGAACGCAAAGGAGCAATTGAAAAGGCTTAAGAGGCCATTGAATAACAATAAAAGATTGATTGCCCGATGGAATTACTTCTTTTGCATCGTTCCGCTCACAAGAATCCAATCAGAAACAACTTCTTATTCAGAAGGGATCTATAGAATTCCTTTTTTATCGTGTGCAATAATGAAATAGTCTCGCCTTCCTGACGATTTAATTACAATTGATTAAATTTTCTTTAATTGAAGTTAATTTTCTTTCTCTTGCCCTGGTTGCAGATAGCTCTGTTCGGTGCTATGCAACTTTTTAGGCATCAGGTGTCCTCGGAGTCGGCAAAAACATGAATCGTATTCGGCGAGCAGCGTGATGTGGAAAATCCAGGGGATTATAAGTGGCAAGGTCTATGTTTTGTGACGAAAATATTACTTAATATAGAGGAATTTTAATTAATGACACTTTTTATATTCATATTTAAGGTTATGAGTTTATTCATCCAAAAGTGCAGTTAAAATAAACCTTCAATTTTGTTCTCTTCGATAAATTACAAATAAATACCAATGATCATTACGATACCTGCTATTTTTAGTTTTGGCGATAATATGAACTTTTAATACAATAAAAGGTTGTAAAAAAAAACAATTAAAACAAAACAAACAAGGTTACAAAACCTGGGTAACCTAAAGAGGTATATTAACATATTTAAATTATCTTCCTGATATCATTTGATTGATCTCATATCATGATTATATTTTTTTATGATATTAAAACATCCTTATAGTATATCAATGAAGAAAATTATAAGTTTATTGAAAACGCTCCGTTAACCTAAAATGTAAAACGAAATCTGAAATTTGAATAATAAATAAATTTAATGTGGGAGAAATGAAAATATTCCGTTTCTTTGGCAACATAAAATAGTCTTCCACATTAAGGAACAAATGGAAAAGGTTTACTTTGTTCATTGAATCGGTATAATAATATAATTTTTAATTACAATATATATATATATATATATATATATATATATATATATATATATATATATCTAAGGGTAGAAAAGATACGAATTTTTTGGCGTTTCTTTCTATTTCTATATTAATATATTTTAGAAATATATTATTGGTAAATTTAAAAATTATTTCCCTTTCTGAACACCTCATTTTCGCTAACGTACATTAAGGGGTCAAAAGTGGAAAAACAAGTATTTTTATTTATTACATAATTCCTTTAATCAAGTTTAGACTTAAAAAATATTTTAAAAGTTTTTCATGATATTCTTAAAACACCAATTATCAACAGTGAATTTTCAAATATCGCATTTCTGAAGAGTGCATATTTGGAGTTTTCAAGGTCATGAAAAGCATAATTTAAAAATCTTCAACATTTTAAAAAATGATATAGAGTCTTACACGTTAATTTCAGACAGAAGTAAAAAAAAAAAAAACTTAGAATAATATATTGAAAAATATATTAAATTCATGGTGCATAACATCATCTCTGAGGCAAAATGGTTTAACCGTCTTGATATTATTACAAAGTTATTTAAAAAATAATAAATGGTAATATAATATTTCAATGCGATCTGATGGAAAAGGCCTGAATTTTCCAAGTTTTAGATTATACAAAAATATTATTACATATCTTAAATCGGTAAATAACAATTTAGTAATCTCTCTTTAGTAACTAAATATATTTTAGAATATTTTCAGGAAATTTTATCTAAATACATGTATTAAATGTTTAAAGAACTGAAGTTACTATAACGTGGTCGTCAAAGTGACGCTCATTGTCCATATCAATATATAAAGTATATATTAACAATAAACCATATATTATTGTAATAGAATAATATAAAATCTTATCAAGTATTTTTAGATTAATATTATAATATAGTAAGCTTTAATATTCAAAATATAAGGAAATGCTCCAATCGATTAAAGCAAAAATTCTGTCATTTCATGCATGAGTGAGTTGAGATATTATTAATTAGTTTATTAGTAATATTAGTAAGGCATTCAGATTAGTACGTCATCAATAAATATAAATTAAATTTGAAAGAATGAATCATTTTGGTAAATAATCTTAAATTATAACAAGTGTTATTGAGCTTAAACAGACATTAATGTTTGCACCAATTTCAACTTATTGTTTTGTTGTTCTCTTTTAATATTAATTATATAATTTCGGGTCATTATTATTCATAAACATGAACATTCTGGGCGAGTTCTCTAAGGTGTTATCTTTGTGCTTTTAGCCCCCCAAGGAGGTATCTTAAGGTGTTATTTTGAAAAGTTTTAAACAAGCATGTTTGTTGAATGTGCGCCGTGTTATTCTGAGTATGTTCAAGCATTCTGAATAATAAGAATACCAAGTAAACTAAATGTTTCTCAACAAGGATCATAGTACTTTCAATGTACAGCTAAACGACTTAATGCGAGGAAATTATCGTCACCCAGGGCTGCCCTCTTAGTATGAATAAAATACTATATATATTTCTTCGGATAACTAATCATTGATAAGATATACTTTTGCTAAAAGTAAGTCATTTTACGTACTTGATGTTTAGGTATGATTGGGCATGATATTCTAAGGTATAAGGTGATCTTAAAAATAGATGTTATACTTTATAATTGATGCTTAAAACAGTATAAGGCTTAGTGAAAACTATATTTTTTTTGTTTATAATTTGAACAATTTAATTATTTTTAATAAATATTTATCAAGTCACTAAGTAGTCACCTAGGTTTCAAGGTACAACGTGGAGGATGTACTTTGGTCCTAATGAAAACATTTTATACTTAAAGGGTTTGAAATCAATAATTGCAAAATAAAAATCAAATCCAGTTTATATTTTTATCTGAAATTTTTAAAGATCATTTGATGATTTTTATTAAGAGTTAATGTCATTTTTTATTATACGTGAAAAAATTGTATCCTGATTATGAATTTTGAATATTAGTTATACTATTAAGAATAATAATTATTTTAAAGTAATATTTTTTAAATCAGATTTTTTTTTTCATTCTTCATGATATATTTTTATTCGGCAGTGGTTGGTAAAAAAATTTTTTATCACTTTTATATATATACTGTATGTTACTATTCTTTAGTGAACAGCTTTAATAAAATTAATACACCAGAACTTGTTAAAAACCATAACTAATACGGAGTCCAATAATAAATAATTAATTATTCTTTTAATTATTTATTACTTTAAGTAATAAGACATGAAAAAAATTATCTTTTTAAGTTGATTTTTATTTTCTGATCAGTATGCTTTAATCCAAATTTGATCATTATTATTTATGTAATGCCGTATCACTCAGTGGGCAAACATTATTTTAAATTAAACCAATACTCATTAAAAATCTATTTAAATTTGAGTGTAAAAATTAAGCATGATTTTTGAAATCAATTTCAAATATAACAATTATCATATGATTTTTTTGGAAAACATAACTATCGATTTCAAAAACTGTTTTTTTGTAAAAGAAATTAGATAAAGGAGTATCCCACAATTTATCGAAAGTTATATATGGTAAATAGATATATATAGTTTGATCCAACTTTACACCTAATGTTAAATAATAAATAATAATAAAGAAAAAAAAATAGTCCAATGCACACTAACACCCTAACTTGATGTGTGAAACCTAATACTTTTGAAACATCAGAATAACCTTTTTTTTTCTTCTTCTTCTTATTATTATTTAAGCTCAAACATTTTTTTTATTCAAATTTTTAAAAAGTATTAAGTTTTGATCCTATCTAATTTACACGGCAGATATATGAAAAATAAAATAAAACTCAGAGGTGAAACAAAAATATCTCAACCTGGCGTATAGAGCCGACAAAGTATAATTGAATCGAATTCGTTCGCCCCAAGCCTCTACGAACTCTTTCTAAAACCCTCCCACTGCCAGAACGATAAATAAGCAATTTTTAGTACACTGTAACCAAGGGACAAAAATCGTAAACCTAACTAAAATTTATTGTTTAGAAACTTAACAGTAGTATAGAATATAGAGTAATACTGTAACTAATAATAAAGTAAGTCATTAAAGCAATATTATGCTACGATTATGTAATAACATTTGGCGATATCCCTTAATATTATACAACGAACAATTTATTCAGAATCTGAATCACTCATAAGCACAAAATACTTTTATGCTTATATTAACGTAAATGCCTTTTTGATTGACTATTCCATTCTCTAAAACATAATTATAGAGGTCAAATTTAATTGTTTAATTGCCTATTTTAAGTTATTAAAATGTATTTACTTTTCTTAAAGTTGATATCAGGGTGGACCACAGTACAGTGTTAGAGCATTTAGCTAGGAATTGGTAAGAATACAAATAAAAAAGGAAAAGGAAAGAAAAATACCTACACTTTTGAGAATTTGTTGTAACGTTTTCTTGATATATTCTTTAACTAAAATTAAGAATGAATACAAAGATTTTACAACTATTTGCCAGTGGAATATAATAATGGAACACTATGAACAAATAACTGCACTTACATAATACAATACAAAATCTTCGCTGACATTTTTTAAATTTTACACATACATGAGGACGATTCCAATTATAGCCTATTTCAAGTTATTAAAATGTATTTACTTTTCTAAAAGTTGATATCAGGGTGGACCACAGCACAGCATTAGAGCATTTAGCTAGGAATTGGAAAGAATACAAATAAAAAAGGAAAAGGAAGGAAAAATACCTACACTTTTGAGAATTTGTTGTAACGTTTTCTTGATTTATTCTTTAATTAAAATTAAGAATAAATACAAAGATTTTACAACTATTTGCCAGTGGAATATAATGATAGAACACTATGAACAAATAACTGCACTTACATAATACAATACAAAATCTTCGCTGACATTTTTTAAATTTTACACATACATAAGGGCGATTCCAATTATAGCCTATTTTAAGTTATTAAAATGTATTTACTTTTCTAAAAGTTGATATCAGGGTGGACCACATCACAGCGTTAGAGCATTTAGCTAGGAATTGGAAAGAATACAAATAAAAAAGGAAAAGGAAGAGGCCTCTTTTTTATTAATTTATTTTTACTTATTTTTACACTGTACAGATTAAGATTAATGAAAATTTATACATAAAGAATTTCTTGACTAGTAAGTTCGAATAGGTTTATCAATGGGTGATGGAATTTGACCAGCGGTGTTCAATGAAGGCTTGCACCTAGCAATTAATTATAAAGGGCCAAGGTAATATAGCGACCCTTTTCAATCATTCAAGAGGATATTGATAGACCCAACAAGACTCTGGATTATGGAGCAAGAGCAATTCGAGATAAAACAAAATTTATTTTATTTAAAAAAATTAATTTTATCCGAAAACAAAAGATTTGCCACGGCCGGGAATCGAACCCTGGTCTCTGCGTCACCGTTGGAGTCCTCTTAACCACCCAGCTATGGCAACCCTCTCACTTCTAAGTCCAATCTTTTTCTCTTCAGATAAAATTATTTAATAATTATTTTAAAATAATTATACTTCCAAAATAGAGGTGAGAGATAGTTAACTGTTATTCTTTGCAATAGGTTAATGATTGTCAGGAATTTCAGTTAAAAACATTTTGTTATAAAAAGCCTACGTTTTGATCCCACTTTTGGATCTTCATCAGGGCTTCTGAGTCCAGAGTAATACAAGACTGCGGTCTCTGCATTACTCTGGACTCAGAAGTCACGGCTCCGTATACGACACACCCGACCGAACCACTGATCAGATGCCTGAATGCCGGTACTGCGGGACTCCCCTTACGGTCAAACACATACTAACTGAATGCCATACATACGATTATTCAAGACTATTGTACAACCTTCCAGAGCATCTTCATAACGTTTTACATACTAGGTTGTTACAAAAGTCCTTGTTCACAAAATTAATTTTATTCAAATGTGAGTACAAAATTTACAAATCAAATTTATTCTTCAAAATACAGACCATCATTTTCAACTACTTTAACCCATCTTTCAGCCAAAAGCTGTATTTGATGTTGATACCACTCTGCAGTTTTCGAGGCAAAGAACTCCTCGCATCCAGATTTGACATCATCGAAGTTTTCGAAGCGCCGACCTTTCAAAAAATGCGTCATTGACCTGAAAAGTCCATAGTCAGACGGTGCGACGTCTGGGCTGTAAGGAGGGTGGGGCAAGACGCTAATCCCGTTCATTTCTGAAATTTTTTCTTTAACTATTCGTGAGCGATGAGCAGGGGCGTTGTCTTGCTGAAATAACGCTTGATTCCTATTAATCGAAGCGGGGTATTTCACTTTTAAAACTTCATATACCCTATCGAGCTGTTCACAGTATAGCTCAGCGTTGATAGCCCTGCCCTCTGGAACCAGCTCGAAGTGCAAAAGGACGACCTGATCTAGGTTCATCTTCAAGGCTTGTATTCCCAGAATTAAACCGCCTGAATCAAAATGCGGCCGTGTTTCGATGCACCACACTTTCCCCTTCCACTGCACAAATTTCCTCGGCTGAGGCCTTTGCACTAAAACCTTTTTTCCAATAATGCCTAAGAAGGCCGCGGATGACAAATTTTTCTTCCGACATTTCTAGTGAAATTTAATAAATTGAATGAAAGGCAGGGACAGTTGGCGTACATAGATAATTAGAGGATTAGTTAATGTAAACATTGACATAAGAATTGTATTCGTCAGAGATTAAATAAGGATTAAATTAGAGACCTCAATGTAAACAACTTGATATGCACAAGGACTTTTGTAACAACCTAGTAATAACCCAATAACAGTCAATAATATCCTGGATTTCATAAAACACATCAATCTGCACTATAAATTATAATCAAGCTACCACGTCACCGTTTTATAATTCCCACGCTGTAATATAAGGCAATAATGACCCTCGTGGTTGACGCCTTGAAATAAAAAAAAAAAAAAGGAGCGATGGACTGTAGAGTAAGTCTTGTTCTGAAGCTCAAGTCATATGGTTATTTCTGTGTTACAAAGTGATCATTTTTGTAATCTGTTTAAATATTTCTGTATCATTGAAAATTATTATTATCGATATAGACTGCAAGGCCTCAAAGTCTCGTATTATTTCAATAATTCACTTAATCGTGCAGATTACATGCCAAATTTTCGCCGATTCAGGCATCTTCAGGGATACAAGGGTTTAGCAAGCAACCTAGAAACGGACTCTAATTACGAGAAAAAAGTTCAAGAATTATTCACAGCACAAGATCAAACTAAAGAAAGAATTGAACAGATTTTTAGTAAGTTTTTAAGTATCTATAAGAATGACATAAAAATAAAAATTGATCGGAAAGTTAACAAAACGTTTGTTTTCACTTTGCAATAACCATAACCAGCAATTCCCAAATAATAAAACTATGCTTGGAAATGTCAATATTAATAAAAATCTCAGAATTTTAAACAAAAGTAGTACCATGAGCATTATGAACAAGTATATGGAATTATATAAAGAAAACTTTGTTGAAAATCTTACTGATTCTGACATTCCTAAAAACATTATTAACTTGCTCAGCCTTGGTGAAAATGCCAATCTCTTTCCCATTACCATTAAAAAAGATATTTATAACATAATTGCTGAAAAAAAAAAACAAAGATTCTGTTTCTAGGCGAAAATTTGGCATGTAATCTGCACGATTAAGTGAATTATTGAAATAATGCGAGACTTTGAAGCCTTGCATTCTATATCTATTGGGTTGTAAAAAAAGTTCGTAGCGTTTTTCATTATTTTAATTTAATCCTTTTTGTGTTTGTTAATCCTGTTTACATGGTCAATAATGTTTACATATCCTAAAGATGGATTAGATAACGTTCTTTTATGCATCGGGGATTCTATTCAACCGGGATCTTCTATTGTTCAAGTGTATTGTGTTAGTCCAAAATGCAGGAGGAAAAAATTCATTTTCGCCATATAATGCTATTTTATTTCCGAAAAGGAAAATCCGCTGCACAGACGGTCAACAATATTTGTAGCGTGTATGGAGATGCTGTAGGGGAAAGCACCGTCCGTAAGTGGTTTGCTCGGTTCAGGACCGGAAATTTTGAGTTGGAAGACGCCAAGCGCTCTGGTCTAACGATTGACGCTTCAACTATTGATGACGAACCAATTCAACAATTAGTGACCGATAACCCTCACTATACGACCCGGGATATCGCAAAAACACTTGGCATATCACATAAAAGTTCTCCTCCTCCGTTTTTTTTTGCTGAGTCTGTAAAGACACGTCCTCACGCGTCTTTACAGACTCGGCAAAAATTGTTGGAGTTTGGCTGGGATGTGATAACCCACCCACCCTATTCACCAGATCTTGCCCCAACAGATTACCACTTATTCCGGTCTCTCCAAAACTCCCTCAACGGTAAACAATATAACTCGCTCGAGGACTGTAAAAAGCACATAGACGAGTTCATCGCGCAGAAAACTGTTTTGGGAGGACGGAATTACAAAATTACCTGAAAGATGGGAACAAGTTATAGATCAAAATGGGTCATATATCATTGATTAAAAATATTTACATGTATCTGAAATTTTTAATTAAATATATTCTTAAAAAACGCTACGAACTTTTTTTACAACCCAATATAATTCAATAGTCCCTTCCTATAAACTTGTTTACTATTATTATTATCGTTAAATAAAAATTGTTTAACTCACATAAGTGTTACGATATTTTAAACATATATGAAAGAAAATTTTTTGTGTACCACATATATATTCGGGGCGAATGCTCAAGTCTATTCGACTCTGCGAATTCCAAAATGCCTGCTTTGCATGGGAACCGACGAGCCCGTTTTCCCATTGGCAAACTTAATCTTTGGAAGGGAGGATGCAGACCCTCATGAAAATGAACTAATCAACACGAAGAGTTGAGGAGAAGTCACGTCTTATTTGTATAAATGGGGCAGTTTTAATTAGGGACAGGGGAGTGTAGTGGTTTGGAAGGACTAGACTACTTGCGGTCAGGCGAGAGGCACACATTACCAAGATTAGACTAATTTCGGGAGCCCCCCCCCCCTTACCTCGCCTTCAAATACGGAGAGGACAAAAGCCCTTTGTCGAAATTTCGACTTCAAGTTAATTTAATATTTTGTGTTTATTATGAAAGAGACCTTTGAGCTAGGGGACAAAGACGAACTAAATAGCTCGATAATAAACTCAAGATATTTTCTGAGACGCTAAATTGAAAATATTTTCAATAATAACTATTCTGGACCTTGAAAGAAAAGGATTCAAAGAGAAATTTTATATCGATTTGAAAGATTGAATTTTTTATTATTATTCTGAAATCTCAATCAGGACTTTGACTTTCAATATCACTTCTAACTTTTTTTAGTATCTTTATTTTAGGCATTTTATAATCTATTGAACATATATATAACAAAGTCTGGTTAGATACACGGGCACCACTGCCGGGGGGGGGGGGGGGGACGCGTCAACGCGGAGAGGACCCAATGTAAAAAATGATATAAAAATGCGATTTTACGAATTTAATCAATCAAATTTAATAAAATATACATGTAAAATATTAGTTAATTACAGCACATCGTATTGATTGATTATACACAATTTCTCCACCTAATACTTCGTTTTGACAAAGTGGCGCCGTGTCGCATTTCTATAAGTATCGTCAGGCGTATTGTATTTTTGATGAATTATATATTTTTAATTTCAGCTTAAACTGTTTTTTATTTTTTTTATTTATGGATTCTGTAACAAAGTTTTATCCCCGCAATTGGTCTCCATTTCTTTTTTAAACCAAGCAGCTTGGTCCTACTTTCTAACAATTCGATGAAGCTTACAGAAGGTGGGAAGCAATGAAATTAGTGGAATCAGGATGAGAAGTAGAACTTGGATAAAATTCAATTGTGAAATTTTGACCCACACCCTTCATCATTAAACCTTAACGACTCCCTATTTTATAACTGAGGCATAAATTAACAAGTTTTAAGAGACTATAAATACCTTTAAAATACATCGTTGGAAGATAATTTAAATGTCCTAACAGTTGTTTTTATGGCTTATTATTTCAACTATCAGCCCCTCGGATTTCTACCTACTCTATCTAGGAAAATATTGAGCCGTCTCCCCCAATAATTTGGTGCTGGTGACGCCCATGGTTAGATACTTACAACATTTATAAATGTGAGCGTTCTAAAGAACGTTAAGACCCATGGGGGTCACCAGCACCAAATTTTAGGGGGGGGGGGGGGGTCAATATTCTCCTAGATAGGATAGGTAGAAATTCGAGAGGCTAAAAGTTGAAATTATAACCCATAAAAAGAACTGTTGGGACATTTAATTCATCCTACAACGATGTATTTTGAAGGTATTTACAGTCTATTAAAATGTGACAATTTACGTCTCAGTTAGAATATAGGTAGTTGCTAAAGTTTCATGTTGAAGGATGTGGGCCGAAATTTCTTACTAATCCTAATAATGTCATTGCTTTCCATCAATTTCTATAAGCTTCATCGAGTTGATGGGAAGTAGTATCAAGCTGCTTGGTTGAAAAAGGATATGGAGACCGATTCGGAAGGGCCAACTTCGTTACAGAATTCATAAAACAATACAGTTCAAACTGAAATAAATAGTATATAATTCAATCAAAATCAATATACAATACGCCTGGCGATGCTTTTAAAAAAGCGACACTGCGCCAATTTGTGAAAATAAAGCATCAGATGGAGAAAATGGGCATAAACAATCAAAACTATCAAAATTTGATTGTTTAAACACGGCTAAATTCATAAAATTGTATGTTTCGGCCACCGGTGATTTTATTAAATGATTTTTAAAGAAAAAAATGTTTATAACATGTATAAACAAATTGTTTATAGCGGCCCGGTACCTACGTTTGGTATTAGCCAATACCAAGCGCAAGCCGGACCAGTAGCCTTGCGAGTGCCGTAAGAGATAGGTGAGGTAGCAGCTACCTGTGCAAATTGATCGAGCGAGGCTCAAAACTGCTCCGGGAGCACAGAAAAGTTTATCAAGACCGAAAAGTTGATCCCAGAAAGACGGTTAGAGGACATTAAAATTAATTTTTACTTTCACTTACCATTTCATATACATATATTTCATATATAGTAAGTGGAAGTATTGCGATCGTGAAAAATTTCGACTTCCGGTTTTCAACGGAAATACACGTTTTGGGGTCCCCTGAGTCCAATTAACCAAGTCCCGCGAAATGGTCTGTGTGTGTGTGTGTGTGTGTGAACAGACTAGCTCAAAAACTATAAACCATGGGAATCTAAAATTGGGTATTTAGTGTATGTATATGGCCGCGATGTGACAGCAAAAATTATATCAAAATTGCTCAAAGGGAGGGGGTACTTTATTTAATAACAGTTTCGATTTTCTCAAAAACGGCTCTAACGATTTTGATTAAACTGAGTATTTGATCTATTTATATTCCCGAGATATGACTGTAAAAATTTCATCAAAATTGATCAACCGGAGGGAGTACTTTACTTAACAAATGTTGTCCCATTTTCACGTTTTTTTTTTATTTACTCGAAAACGGTTTTAACGATTTTGATCAAACTGGGTATTTGATATATGTATATGCTAAAGATGCGATAGTCAACATTAAATCAATATTGATTAACCGGAGGGGGGACTTTACTTAATACATTTTGTATCATTTACGTGTTTTTTTTATTTACTCAAAAAAGGCTTTAACGATCTTGATCAAACTGGGTATTTGATGTATGTATATGCCAAAGATGTGATAGCCACCATTTAATCAAAATTGGTCAAACGGAGCGGGCACTTTATTTCATATTTTTTTTCTAAGTTTTACCTTTTTTTAGATGATCTCAAAAACGGCTTTAACAATTTTGATCAAATTCGTCATGTTTAATGAAAATTAGGTGTTCTTTAATATCAGGTAAGCTTTATCATTATTAAAATGTTCTGAGGGGGCTTTTTTTGAGGGTGTTTGGGGCATTTCTTGTTTGTTTGTTTCCAATAAAGTACCTTTGTTTTTGTTTATATGGAGAAATTAACCCTCTCTCGTTACGCCTAAAAATAAGAAATCCCTAAATATGAGATATGATAAAAATAAAGAAAACATAAAGAGGAGAAAAAAAGAAAAATATTCAGTCAACTCATTAAACTCGTTGAGCCCAAACATGCGGAGTACGCCTTTAATGACAGACCATTGTTCATAATTAAAGCCGTTCTGTTCATTTGAGAAGTAGCAGTTAACAAAACGCATTAATTTCTAATCTAAGTAAGTTGGTAAGTGAAAGTTGTGTGTTGCGCGCACGCACCAGATTTTTTTGTACATATTTCTATTAAAAATTAAAAAGAGGTATTCATTTAGTTTTTCTTTTCTTTTTAATTGTTCTTATTGTAACTAGAGGTATTTTATTCAGGATTTTCCTTCCTTTTTTTTTTTTAATTTTTCCCAAGTATCTTATTTATTTATTTATTTATTTTTTTTTTTTTTTGTAAAAGGGAAATCATTTGTAATTATTAATTAATGTAAATATTTTCTACAATAAATATAATGCATTTAAAATTAAAATTACAGTTAATCTGCATTACCAGAGAAATTATACATAAAAGGTTTAGTTTGAAGAAATTTAGAAAACTTAGAATTTCCAAGCTGCCTTAACATTAATTTTTACATTGGGTGGGACAGTCCCCTCCTGCCAAAATAGTCCCAAAAATGTTAATCCTATTCGAACAAATTTGACACACCAATAAAAATCGAATTAAAAAGCCCTCATATATTTTAATTTTTTTTTTTCTAATATAGGTGCTTAAGAAGAATCTGGCCGTGTTTCGACCCACCTCTTTCTAATGTAATTTATATATGTTTCAATCAATAGACCAAATCCATCAATAGAAGAAAAAATTGTCAATTCGAAATAAATAACCAGATTATTTCCCGTGTTTTGAAAGTGATCTTTACCCGCAAAATATGGATTTTCTATCTTAAATCAGTGGTAATATGAGGTAAATTACACATTCCTTATACATTTTTCGACAACTTTTACGTCGCTCAATCGAATGAGACCATTCACATGAAAATGCAGCCTGTAGTTTGAAAGTTATCGCAAAGTTTGCCCTTTTTTGCAGTGTCATCCTTCTTGGGTCTTTTGCAGCACGTTTGTTAAACTCGCAATTCACTACGATTCACTACTTTTTTATTTAGTTACACTTAAAGCTGTTATAATAAATAATATTAACTCACTTTTGGTGCTATATATATAAACCAAATTAACTTTATAACAAATTATTTTAAATTTATTTGTATGAAAATATAAATTATAACATACATGTTTCGTTTATTTAAGAAACAAATTTGAATCAATTATGTCTATATCTTTAAAGTATATTAAGTGAATCAATATTTTATGGCATAGGATTAATTTTTGTTTAATGAAAACATTTTTAAAATACCTCTCAAAAAGTGCATACCATTTAATAATTTGTGTGTCTTGTTATTAACAGTTAAATAAAATTTATTATTTATTATTTTTGATTTTTTTATATGATTTGCATAAAGGTTATAAAATCTTTTATATAATAAAGGTTACATTAGATTATTGTTACATTTTAACTTTCACCTACCCATATAAATAATATTTTAGGGGAAAGTATTTCCGTTCCGCATTTTCAATTGAAACAAGCGTTATAGCAGATTGAATGCGGGTCTGAATATGTTAAAATATCCTCGTCAACTGAAGTACATCCCCCCCCCCTCCCCAGACTATCACAAGTTACAGAATTCTTTTCATAAAATTTGAGTATAAGTAAAAATTTCAAAAAGTTGCTCAAAACTAAAATAACTCCTTATTCAAGTTTAAATTCATTGAGAATAAGATACTTAAATTTTTTTTTTTAACTTTTACTTAAATATACATTTTATAGAAACTATGCTTAGACTTTTTTTCCATCTGCAGAGTAGCTAGTGATTTTTAGAAATAATATTTACTATATGCAGCGGCTATCCTTTGAAAAAGTAAGAGGAAAAATCTGGCGGTTGAGCTTGATCACGATCAAATCACCTCTCTGCACCACCGCTGACCAATTGTATGTATTTCCTTACACAGTACTGAACCCAATTCCCTTCATGGGTTGTAGCGGTACACTTTGTTTTTTTATATACTTAAGAAATAAACATTCTTATTTATTTTCAATAAATTATTCTTGTTAGTTTTATTCATTTTCACTACGGATTAAATTATTAAATAAGGAAATTATTATAATTCCTCGTTCTGACGTGAGAACTCTACTCGCCAATCCTGCGGACCATTTATGCAATTAATAAATTCTCCTTAAAAAATATATATATTTTTCCGAACCATATTACCCCGAATTCGGTTAAAGTAGAACAGAAACCAATATAATACATATATAATATACGTATATAAAACAAAAATTCACACATAAATGTGTATAATTTACTTCCACTCCTCTACCAATGCACAATGTACAATTTGTACTTCTACCTTCATGCTAGGCATAGCAATTCAGTCTGAGCAGTTGTACCCTTAATTTAATTATTGACCTAATGAGATACAGGCCTCATTTGTCAGATATATACCCGTTCTCCCCAAACTAATTGTTTAATTCTTTATACAATTGATGATAAGAAGAATTTTTAACGTTAACTTCTACATTATTTTTAAAATTATTTCTTTTTCTCAATCCACCAAAATATTATTATTGCTAGTTGAAAACTTTTACCGAATTTAAATTATATTAAATAATTGATATCTTAAAAGTATTAGGTTATAATACCATAAAAGTAATTGTTAAGAGGTAGATTGCTTCATACTTAAAAAAAAAAATGTTTAAATTTCTTTATGAGTACAACAAAATTACTCTGACTTATTTTATTTTTCCTATTCAATTTTTTAAAATTTTAAATATTAAAAAAAAATATTTATTTTATGACTGTTTCTCCTTCGGCTTAAATCGTTATATGTAAGTATCTCATCAATCGCTTAAACACTTCAACTTGGGCTGTAAGCTTCTCTAGCCTCGACAAGGGAGTACGAGGGGGGGGGGGGAGGGGTGATATGAAAATTGGTACTTGACATTTAAATTTTTCATTTAATCCTGAATACCATGATCGGTCTATTCATTTAATGATCGATTCGACAATTTTCATTCAATTTAGTATTGCGGTTAGTTCGGCAGAGATATTTATAAAAAAATAACTAAAAAATAGTAAGCTTAAAAAAAAATCAATAATAGAATGTAAGTCAATCATTTTCTTAAATAGGAGAAAAAGGAATAAATTATATCGAGTATTTATGATAGAGATCAACCGATATTGAATTTTTTGCCGATAGCGATATTAAGCCGATACTGAAATCGTGATTTGATCTTTTGATATAAAAGGTAATAGAATAGTTAATAGAAACTTATTATAGATGGAGATGTTGTATTGCGCCCCTGTTTATTGCACTATTTACATTTTATTACCTATAAAGATTTAATTTGATAAACAATTGGTTTTTATTTATTTTCTTCAGATAGTTAAACGAATTGGTCTTTCCATCCCATCTGAAAAAAATTAATGATGCTGATAATAATATCGGCACCTGAATTAAAATTATATAATTAACACTGTATTATATAAAATTTTTATATCGGTCAATCGGTTATATTGGTATATCGGCTTAAACCGCAGTAATCACCAATTTATATTCAACCTAGAATACTCTGAATCTACCTTTGGCGTCTAAGTGTTGAAGGAAAAGCGGAGCTCAGAAGATCCCAGTACTTCTTTCTTACCAGCATCGCTTTCACAAACCTCAGTGTAGCTGTTACGTATTTACCACCCGAAAAAATTAGCCTATTCAAAAAATAACATCTTTAGACAATAGCCTTATACGTTCCCTATGCCAATTCACATATCATATCACATAAAAATTAACAGCCCGGACAGTATAGGGCTTCATTGGAGGCCTTTAGCAAAAAATGATATATACTATTATATATATATATATATATATATATATATATATATTTTTTTTTTTTTTTTTCCTCTTCAATTTGTCCCAAATAACACAGAACATCCACTGGTCGGCGGCCATTAATAAGTCCAAACGAAATCAATGTTTTTTGTTTTTATTTTTCATGCTCTTCCCCAAAAACTCGCCATATATCGTTCGTTTTTTCCATGGTTTGGATTCGATAATAGAAAATAAATAAAAAATCCGATCAAAATTTTTATCTGTGACGTTAAAAAATCATCTGATGATTTTTATTTTTGATCATTAGGGGAAAAATCATATCGTGATCATTAATTAATAATAATAATAGTTTTCTAGTGACACATTTTTAAATCAGAGATATAATATTGAAAGAATCTTATAAAAACCAACGAGCACCTTTTATTTTATTAATAAAATTACAAAACTTCCACTCATGTTTATGTACTTTTTTTTGTTCTTTTCAATTTGTACCAAATAACAGAGAACGGCTACTGGTCGGCTGTAATAAGCCTAAACAAAAGCGATTTTTTTCGTTTTTATTTATCGTCACTTTCCCCCAAAACACGCTTCGTCAAAAGTCCATGGTTCATGGTTCTTTTTTTACCAGGGTTTGATACTAACAAAGAAAATACGATCAAAAGTCTTATCTGGATATTAAAAAATCATAATGATTTTCACCAAGATTGGTTATTGATGGTATTTTTTATCATAAATGAAAAAAAATCAAATACTGATCATTAAATAATAATAATTTTCGAATAATACCCTTTTAAATCGTAAATACACATTTAAAAAATATTCTCGATAATATATTTTAAGTCTGTATTAATAGGTGAAGAATACTCTTATCTAATTTTAGTAAAATGACACCTTTATTTCCGAAATAGAGTAGAAATTTTGACTTAAAAAATATATATAGAAATATGAAAACCAGTTGGAGCTGGACGATTATAAGTTCAGAATTAGAATTAGTTCCAAGCGCTCAGGTGTCAACTAGTAGCTTTAAGCGTTAAAATTCTTCAGTGGACAGTTTAAATAGAATCCTTAATACACCATGCCCAAATACGTTAAACAACATAACCAGTAAGAAATTGTAAAGTTAATTAATTGGTAATTTTTATTTTCTCATAAATATTTATTTTATCCTAACTTGATCATCATTATGTATGTAATACTTTCTCAGGCAGTGAGTGATAATAATTTTTAATCAAATCAATAAACATCAAAGATCGATTTAAAATTTTAAATTAATAATCAAATATAATAACTGAATCGGTGAGAATGAAAACTGTACATTTTCAAACATTTGTAAAACTTTGGTCGCATCGAAGGACTTGTACTGTATTTCTCTCATTCATTTTCTAGGGTCAATTTAGGGCCTACGGATCACAAAAAAAAAAAAAAAAACCTGTACCACTATAACCCATTACGGGTCTTGCGCACAGTACTTTGTAAGGAAGAACTGTTTCTTGGTCAGCGGTCGTGCAAGGAGGTGATTTGACCGTAATCACGCTCAACCGTCTGGTTTTTTCCCCCTTGATTTTAATTTTAATTAAGAGCACCGAAACTTTAGAGGCTGGGTTTGACCCAGGATGGTCTTTCGGCCACCAAGACGATCTGTGACAGAATATTAACAGGTTAGGTGCGGCATCGGTCCCCGGTGTCCGATGTCTTACATTCTCCTCTTAACAGCCGATTTTCACATTCAAATGTCCGAAAGTCCGACCACTTCAAGCACTCAATCTAGTCTATTTTTAATGAGATTATTGCATTTTAGTGCAGAAAAAGTTGCTAACAGCTGAAATTCTGTTTTTTTCTAGAATCGGACTCCGAGGTTCGATTTTCGATAAAGAATGGCGTAAATCCTGTATCGGACCCCGGAGGCCTATCCTGCGCCTATTATGTCTAGTTCCAAGAGTCAAAGCCCTTGAGAAGCTCATTTAATTCAATTTTTCAGTCAAAACATAACGCTTTCGTCAGAGTATTCCCATCGGACCCCGACGCCCGATATCGTCTGTGGCTAATCCCAGCCCCTGGGACCGATACCGTTCATTTCAGGATATCCCTAACATACGCCGCCGCACCTAACGTGTTAAAGATATCCTGCGCCAAGCCATCTCAAGGTCTTATCAATGAGCTACCCCGCTTCTTCTACAAGTTACATCCAACGAAAAATCATTTGTACAAAAAAGTTAATAGACTTGTTAATTTAGTTAATTGTAGAAAAATAGTTAATAATAGACGTGAATTGTTTTTATTCTCATTGGTTCACTTACTATATAATTTTTATTTTTAGGAAAACACAATTATCCATTTAAAACCATGTTTCTTTTTTTTTGGTACAGAATACCTTATCTGATTAATCCAGTCGAATAAAGAAATACATTATTCTGAAAGATAGATAACTTGAATATGATAAATATATTAAGATGAGCGTTAAATTAAATTAATATTACATACCGTATTTTTCATAAATGTTAATGCAATAGGTCGAAAGATTTAGATGGATGTATAGATAATAATATTGGTGAATGGTCACTCGTTCGGAGGAGAAACAAAGGACCGTAGTGGAAGATAAATTGTTTCTAACACTCATGTTTCAACGCTAACTGTGCCCTCTTCCCATTTCCTTCCTTCCCTGAAAACTTCAAGTGAATGGGATTAATCGCGAGGAAAAATTAGGAAAAACCCTTGACAACAACCCTTGCGTAGGCAGTGAATAGAGGCAGTTGTTCGCTAACAATACTTGTCACCCTATCTCGAACGAATAAGCACCCCTCCTTAGCCAATAATATGCAACAAATAACATTTTTCCTGTTTTTTTTTTCAGCTGTATATTCTTTAATAAATGGTTGATTTAAAGTTGAAAATAAGGAGATATTCATCTTCTCACATAGGGTAATTGATTGACACCCTTAAGACTACATTTCTGTGGTGAATTAAAAAAAAAAAAACTTTTTATGAAGGGATCAAAATGAAACTTCCTATAGCTCCTCTTTATCTATCCTTATAAAGACTCAAGAGGTTTTTTTGGGTCAAAAGTTCAATTGTTTTACCATATGGCAATATTTATTTGTTAAAAGTGCAAAAACTAGTTATTAACACCGTGTGGTTTAATTTTTTGTTTGTTGAGGCTTCAAGGCGTAAAACCCTTAGGGTCATCAACGACTGAAATTAATTTACATACAAAAAAACACTCTAAAACACAGGGGAAAAAAATTAGATTTTTTTAAAAAGGTTATTTTTTATTTATTTTTTTTTTATTAAGGATTTCTTCATGTTTGAAGTTTCCCTCAACCGAACCCTTCTTCCAGTCTCATCTTCCAAACCTTCCTGTCTTTCGTTTCCTCTTCCCTCAATCCATGACCGGCCATAGTTTCCTTTACTTTATTTATCCACTGTATTCGTGGTCTTCCTCTTTTTCTTCTTCCTTCTGCCTCCCATACAAATATCATTCTTGGTATTCTATTTGAACCCATTCTTTTCAAGTGGCCATACCATTTTAGTTTTCTTTTTTCTATTGCTTCAAGTATATTTCTTTGGAGATTCATTTTTGCTCTGATCTGGCTGTTTTTTATATGGTGTATCCTTGAAACCCTGGCTGACCTCCTCCGAAAATCCATTTCTACCGCCAAGAGTCTTTTTTCCTGTGCTCTGTTAAGAGTCCATGTCTCGGAGCCATACAGCATGATACTCTCGACCAGTGCACTATATATTAATTCTTTGGTTTTGCCAAGAATATTGCTGCTCCAGAGAAGAGAATTCAGCATACCAATCACTTTTCGGCCACTGATTATTCTTTTACTCACTTCCGAGTCAGTAGAGGCATTACTCTCTAATATGGATCCAAGGTATTTAAAGTGTTCCACTCTTTCTAGATTTGATATAACAGAGTCGTTCGCTTCACCCAGATCTGTACACATGTATTTTGTCTTCTTTTCATTCACTTTCAATCCCCATTCTTTGTATTGTTCCATTACTTTCCTAAATAAGTAACTTACATCATCTTCATCTTGTGCAATGATCACCTGGTCATCAGCGAATAATAGATGGTGTAAGTACGTGCCATTGATTGGAATACCCATCGGGCTACATTTATCTGTCCAATTTTTTAGGCAAGCGTCAATAAATATTTTGAACAATGACGGAGACATACAACATCCTTGAAGAAGGCCTTTGCTACTCTCAAAATCTTCGGATAGGGAACTTCCTACTTTTATTTGGCATTTATTATTTTTGTAAATTTCCTTTATTAAGTTTATAATATCTTTACTTATGCCAGCTAATTCCAAGGACTTCCAAAGTAGTTTCCGAGGAACACTATCATAGGCTTTTTCCAGGTCTATAAATACCATGTCAACTCTTTTAGCTTTCGCTGCTTGTTTTTCTAGCAATTGCCTGAGCGTAAAAATGTGGTCAATGCAGGATTTTCCTGCTGTAAACCCGCATTGCTCCTCTGATTGAAGAAATTGGGCTTCTAATTTATTCTTTATTATTCTGCCAAGTTATTTTCTTTCAGGAAACTAAATACTGATTTTATTTTATTTTCTTGATCGCTTAAAAGTTCTTAGATATTGGATGTTATTCCTGATCTGGACAAATTTGAAACATAAAAAGGGCACTCTTCAAAAATGTGTTTGACTGTAATCGTGTTACCACAGTGATGACATTTAGGTGGTGGCTCTTTGCTTATAAGGAGCGAATGGGTCAGGTATGTGTGTCCTATTCTTAGTCTAGTCAAAACAACTTCTCTTCGAATAAGTCGGCTTGAAGTTAACCAAGGCTTAACTTTTTTTTTTTTATTTCTTTTAATTCACTAGGCGGGCTCTCGTTCCACATAGACTGCCACCCAATAGCAATTTTTTTTTGAGGGGAAGGCTTATATCGGTGGTTTAATTGTGAAATCTTCCCTATGGTTAGCTTGTTAAAGTCTTAATTCATAGATGACATAGAGGACCCTTCAAACATTAAATTCATGTATATCTTGAAATAAAATTAGGACTTGTTTACTTATTTTTTTTAAGTTAAGGTTAGGGTGTCAATAACTTTACTGAGTGTCAATAACTGTAAGGTTTACCCTATCTCCCACTTCTTTCAACAACGTTATGCTCAAAAATAGTTTTTTTTTTTTTTTTTTCAGTTCTGGTCGTTTTCTGAATGCGCTGAGAGTAAGAGAAAAGAGAAAGAGTAGTATGTCCTTGTATGATCGTCAAATTTTAACTCAATCCAAATATCATATGTGGACCATTCCACGTCAAATCATCCCCCCTCAGATTTTGATAACTTGTAGGCATTAAGTACATACAGAAACATGCAAGCTTATAATCTTAAGAAACTCATAATGAGAATAAAACAAATGATATCGTAAAATATTGAATTTAACTTTAAAAAATTCTACTTTATGTTGGCGAATTATTATTAAATTTTTTTTATCTGCAAGACCAAATTATAATACACGATGCTTCATTGTAAGTATTGACTTTTTTAAGTGATTACGTTTCATGATAGAATAATCGCTGAGCGATAATCAATGCTGAAATTGCAAGAGGGTTGCCTAAGGGCTAAACTGTGCCGTAGATGGGAAGATTACACCAAGTCTTAACTTATCAATAATATGATATCCATACCAATTTGTGTGATCCAATCACTTTAGTATCGCTTGGATCTATGGATATTTCATGAATATAATGTAACATCTTACATCGTTATCAGCTCGGAAAAATAAAATTCTTATAAATGTTCTATACATTTTCCAAATTATTCAATTTTAAATGAATATCTATAACATTGTAAACATTCTTTTGTTTTGATAGTTACTCATTATTAGTTCATTTTAGAAAATATATTCTTAATTATATTACACAGTGAATTTACAGGAGAAAACGTTCAAAATATTAAGGTAAAAAAAAAAAAATTGCATTGAAATGAAAAAAAAACACAATAGCTATACTTTAAAAAGTTTTGAAATATTACAAAGCATCTTTTGTCTTCCATGCTCCGTATTGTTCAAGGTTAGCTACCTGTATTCATAATTAATAATCTAATACGTAGTTATTTTTGTTTTATTGATACAGCCTTAAAATAATAGTTATAACCAACATAATAATTTGAAAAGTAAAAAAATTCTTAAATATATTTGATAATAAAAATAGAAAAGAAAAGTTGTATGAACCGTCTGTAGTTTTTAACGTATAGCCAAGGTATGTAAATATTATAAATAAATATAATAAATGTAAATATAAATTTGAAAAAATAAATAGCAATAATCATATAAAAATATTCAATCTTTAAATGTTGCGCATATTCAGAAGCATTAAAAAATCGCGATTTCGCGCAACAAACAACTTTCACTTACCAAATGCCATTTCTCAAAGTCACGCTATTCACCACATTCATTAACTTATTTTTGTTTGTATTTGCTCTTTAAAGTACACTATTTTTTTTTATTATTAAATAAAAGTTTCTACTTGTGATAATTCGGCAATGCAAGCATATTACTCCAACTTGTCTGATTATATGTAGTTGTTAAAAACTTCATATATGTAGTTAGTTTAGTGTAATGAAACAAATAATTTCCATTGAATGAACAGAAACTCTTTAATAATAAAGAATTGGTCTGTTATTAAAGGCGTACTGAGCATGCGTGAGCTTAACGTATTTTATGAGTTGAGGGAATATTTTTCTTTTTTTCTCCTGTATATGTTTACTTGATTTTTTTCATATTTCATATTTAGTCATTTTTTTTTTTTTTTTTTTTAGCGAAATGAGAGACAGATAATTTCTCCATATAAACTAAAACAAAGGTACTTTATAGAAAAACAAAAAAGGCATCTTCCCCATTTATGCCCCCTCAGAACATTTTAATAATGATAAAGCTTACCGGATATTAAAGAATACTTGATTCTCATTAAACATGATGAGTTTAATCAAAATCGGTAGAGCCGTTTTTGAGAAAAACAAAAAAAAAAAAAAAAAAACGTAAAAAGTTATTAAATAAAGTATCCCCTCCGTTTGACCAATTTTGAAGAAATTTTTGGCGTCACATCGCGGGCATATACCAAATACCCAATTCAGGTTCATACGGTTTATACTTCTTGAGCTGGTCTGTTCACACACACACAGACCATTTCGAGGGACTTGATTATTTGGACTTAGGGGACCCCAAAATGTGTAATTCCGATGAAAAAGTCGAAATTTTTGACGATCGCAATACTTTCCTTTAATATATATTTCATATACAGGTAAGTGAAAGCAAAAAATTATTTCAGAATGAATTTGATTATCATTAAAATTTTAAAGAGCTATCAAACTTTGAATAAAACCCAATTCGTCGTTATCAAATTATTTGATTTATTAGGAAACCATTTCCGAAACACTTTTCCCACCTGTCCAGACCAATTGCCACGACCTTGGGAAAGTTATCCTCAAGATATGCAATCAAAAGTGGGGCAATGATGAAAACTCTTGTTAAAACGAGAGAAATTCAGGATTCTCGGAAAATTATAAATTTAATATTTCAAAGGAACTTCACAAATTGGAAGGATGTCTAGTAAATCATTGGGCAGTTATTCTGAGTTAAAATTATGAGGATTGGAAGCCACTATAAATGAAATGAAAATGTAATTTTTTCAGTGTTTCATTTTGTGTTTGTAAAGAGGGAAGAGAAGAGCTTCTTTAATAGTTCGATTTGTACGCTTGACGTAAACATTTTAGCGAGAAAAAGATGTTTTACTAAGAATAAATTTAATCTTTTCGATTTAATAGTAAAGTAAACTTTTCCCAGCTAGTATGAAAATTTTACTATGTGCTTTTTTAAGTAAAACTTCGCAGATTTACGGGCAGTTTGATTAAAATGAAATTAATAGTGAATAGCACTGATTTTTGTATGTATGAAAAAAGTAACCGTTTTTCTTTTTTGATGTTTTTTTCAAAAAAGCACAGACTCCTGGCTTGATTTTCAAAATTGTACAATTTTGATTAATACAGTATCAAATAAAACGGAGAAATCAGCAATTACCTTTTTTTAAAGCTTTTTGTTGAAAAATAATAAATGGTACATACAACATCATCGGGCGGTTTGCTATCAAGTATTCATTCATATTTTATATATGTAGGTATACATAGTCATTAAAGAAATATGTGATTAAAAGGAAGAAAATAGTAATGATAAAAATGATATATTTATTTTAAAAAAGAGAGAGTTAGAAATTAAGAATATTCCAGTCTGTCTGAATACAGGGCAATGGTAATGTTAATAAATGTTCTTATTCATGCTGTATTTAAACAAAAAAAAAATATATATATATTTCTTTATTTTGCTTAATGGATAGTTAAGTTTAAAAAAATCTTGGAAAACATCCATACTTTTTTTTTTAATTTAGCTTAGATTAATTAATTACTACTTCTGCACAGGAATGCTGTCGAAGCAGCTCACAAACTTTGCTCATTGCAAAGCAATTTTGCAGATTGCAAATTTTAAATCTTGTCAAATGAATTGTATTTAATAAATAAATAAATAATTTAGCTTAATGGATAGGTAAGCTAAAAAATCCTAAAACACTATTATGGTTTGAAATGATTTTTTTTTTTTTTTAAATCATAGAATAATAATTATATTTAATTTTAAATTAAAAAATCATGCTTGATTAACATTTCCAAAAGAAAATTAATTAATCGTCGATGTTTCTGGATTTCATTAAAAATAATGATCTCTCACTGAGTGCTATGGTATTACATAAACAATAATCATCAAATTGGGATAACAAAATAATGATCAGAAAATGAAAATCACCTAGAAAATACATTGAAATGTTATATCTCGGCATGTCATCCATATTCACTAATTTATCTGTTCTGTACCAGTTATATGTTGTTTAACATATTAGGGCCTGGGGAATCAAGGATTTTCATAAAAACTGTTCATTGAAGAATATTTACAACGTACAGCTATTAGCTGACACCTAAGTGTGTGAAAAATTCTTATTTGGAAAATAAACTCTTCTTGATCCACAAAGGCAGAGTTCTATTTTTATACTATGCAATTATAACGCAAAAGTACTAATGCATTTCGGAAATGAAGAATCTCCTGCTGTTAGCTGAAAGTTTATAACTATGTTCTTCGCCTGATACTGCTGACTCAAAATATATTTTGGAAAATATTAAAAAAATTATTAGTCGTTAATTATTATTATTTTTAATAGAAAATTTTTTTGTAAAAAAATATCTATTTCGAATCCAAAATATCTATTCACGCGTAGAGTCACGCTCTCGTGCCGACACAATTTTTATATTTGAAACTCCGACAAGTGAAGACAGCCAAAGTGTCAAGAAAGTAAAAATAATTCTATATAGCTGAAAATTAAAATAATGAAAATTTAACGTGAATTCATTTATTTTTATATTTATCTGTATTTATTTACATTTATATTCATATACTTATAAACGTATAAACATTTATTTTTTAATAACAATTATAATTAATATCGTATTATAAACATAACTAGTAGGATATTATTTCTTATTGTTTATTTTATTATTGTTGGATTGCCAATACTGCATAATCCCTGGAATAGCTCCCGTCCGATAGATAGAGCTAAAAGCATTTAACAGTCCCGGCGTGAACGTGTTAAATATGATCCAGTTTCTAGGGTTATCAGGAGAATAGATGGAAATTACGACTGACTTCAGTTAGTAAGGTCTCGATTGTCGATACAACTTCAGAATGCAGTCAATTATTTCTCTCTTTCTTTTTTTTTTGAGTTTTAAATCCATTTTTTTTAAAGGAAAATAGGAGGGAAATCTAAATTTCTACTTCGTACTATGTTATTCGACTATTTTCGTCGATTTAACCGTTCACACCTAAGTCTTGGTTTCCGACAGTTACCCTCCCTGTAGCTCACCATTAATATATAAGTTCCGTCATAACTTGATCATGAGAAATCCGCTTATGACCGATAAGCTGCCCTCTTGCATTATAATGAATAGTTGTCGACTATTGAACAGAAGAAACTTCACAGCTCATTATACAGTCTGTCTGCGTAACCAATGTCAACAATATAATTCTGTAGTCGAGTTGCTTCTAAACTTCGAAACTTGGTTTGAGAAATTAGTACTTCAAGTCTCGTACAGTAATATATTTTATTGAAGAAATTTATTATGAAAATGTTATAGTAACTCGATTCCCACAACAATGTTTGTATGATCATCGTTAAATTTCAATAATTTCAATTCGGTCATAGATATCTTCTGATGGCCGACACACAGTGGGAAACTTTAGTAATTCTTCTTCTTCTTATTCCGCTCAACAACCCGCTAGCGAGTCGTGGCCTCTTCAATCAGTTTCCGCCAGTTGTTCCGGTCGAGTGCGGCCGCTTTCCAGTTTAGTAATTCAATGACCAAAAATATATAACTACTGAACAAATGAGGATAATCGAATAATTCTTTTTTCATTAATGAGCATGGGATTTCCTTTATCAGTTAGGATAAAAAAATAAAATTACCATCACTCTAGGTATTTCAAATTAATTTGTATATGAATCCTATCTTGACTTTAATATATATATATATGTATATAAAATATTTATTAGGAACAGGGCCATACATAATGAATAAAATGAACTAGTATTATTATCTATGGAGCTTTCTGGTTATATACATGTCTTTTTCAGGCTTTTGCTTTTTTGAAAGATTTTTAAATAACTATTGTTTGAAGAAGAAAAAGAAATTCAATAAATTAAATTAAAAATATCTTAGTTTTTAGGGCATTTGACGAAAAAAAATGTATTGTCTCATTCGAGACCGAAAATATATTAAATGTTCAAATATAGAGATTTGATCCATCAAATTCTGTTAAGGCATTTTAGCACCCTTCACCCCTTTACCACTGCGAAAAGATTAGAACCAACACTTGCCAATAAAAGAATTTATGTTAATTTAAATACTTTCTCTATATTTATATAAATAAAGATGAAATGCTGTTTGTTTGTTTGTTTATTTGTTCTTTATAGAAATCCATACCGTTTGTCCTAAATTCTCCAAATTTCGCTCAGTAGTTCTTTGATACCAGGCGCGAACACCTGTCCATATTAAAATTGCATAACTTCAGCCAATCTCTGGGTATATTCTTTATTGTTACAAAATTCGTGATGATCTCGCTTTACAGTGATTTTTTTTTACGAAATCGACCGTTTGAGTCGAAAAAACGGCCTAAAAAATCATTTTATAGATTTTTAAACCATATTTTTTTTTTTAACATTACAATCGTTTATTTACATGTATGGTGAATTTATTTTTTAAAAATGCCTCCTAAGAAGCGAGCTTCAATAGGAGTAGTGAGCTCAAAAGCTAAAAAACAACGTCAAATACGAGCAGCTGAAACTCTTGACGAACATCAAAATAGGATTGAAAAACAGAGGCTTAGACAGGCAGAATCGCGGGAAACTGAGTGTGCCCAGGAATACGAGGCCCGCCTTGCGCCACAGAGGCTTAGGCAAGCCGATTTGCGAGAAGCTGAAACTGCAGGGCAATATTTCTGTTTGTTTGTTTGTTCTTCATAGAAATTCATACCGTTTATCTTAAATTCTCCAAATTTCGCTCAGTGGTTCTTTCATACCAGGTGCGAACACCTGTCCATTTTAAAATTGCTTAACTTCAGCTAATCTCAGGGTATATTCTTTATTGTTATAAAAATCGTAATGATCTCGCTTTACAATAGTTATTTTACGAAATTAACCGTTTCATTAGAAAAATGAAATTCTCCGGGTGAAACCGGGACATACAGCTAGTATATTATATAGTTAACGTGGATGAAATTAAAACAAATGTTTATCCAATAATTTTACAAGCAATTTTCTTATTTATAAAATGTATTTGGTGCAATAATCATTTTTAGCAAAATATATGCTCTTGCTGAATTTTTTTTATATTAAGCTTTAATTTTTATATCATTGCTCTAAATATGTTTTAGAAATAAGAAAAATGGTTGTAAAATTATTGAATAAAAATTCGTTTTAATTTATGATTGACTTGAGGTCTTCTATTGTAAATTTATAAATTTATTTATTATTTTTAACAATGATTGCATTTCCGTCTATTTACTCTTGAATTTTTCATACAACTGCCTACGTTTTCGTCTATCTTAAAATGTTCGGTCATTGGCTATTGAAATTTTCCAAATTTAAAACGTATCCTTCTGTGCTAATAATATCTGCAATTTTTCTCTAAAGGGTGTGAAGGATACAAGTATAGGGCGGGGTTCCTATATTATTATAACTACGAGATTTCGTCTTCAGCATTATTTATTCCGCCGGAATTTAGAGTTTAGGACATGGTATCATAAACATCTTTTTCGCCTTTTTGTTGTTCCCATAGTAAACCGTATAGTATAACATTATTTCTTATTAGTGCTCTTCTGAGACTATTTAGTTCCATTTCCTGCCTGAGTACTTTCTTTTATAATTCATTTTTTTTTTTTATAGAAAAAGGACGTGAAGCTGGTGGAATAAATAATGCTGAAGACAAAATCTCGTATGTCTTGTAAAAACTGTTAATCTTGTAATTCACTAGCTTTGCTTTATTCATTCATTCATTCACCTATATATGAAATATATAGTATGGGAAAGTATTGGGATCGTGAAAAATTTCGGCTTCCAGTTTTCAACGAAATTACACATTTTGGGGTCACCTGAGTCCAAATAACCAAGTCCCGCGAAATGGTCTGTGTGTGTGTTAACAGACTAGCTCAGAAACTATAAACCGTAAGAACTTCAAATTGGGTATTTGCTATATGTATATGCCCGTGATGTGACAGCGAATATATTCACCAAAATTGATCAACCGGATGGGTCACTTTATTTCATAACTTTTTTTCCCATGTTTACGTTTTTTCTATTTTCTCAAAAATAGCTTTAATGATTTTGATCAAATTCGTCATGTTTAATGAAAATCAAGTTTTCTTTAATATCAGATAGGCTTTATCATTATTAAAATGTTGTGAGGGGGCATGGATGAGGAAGCAGCCTTTTTTGTTTTCCTATAAAGTACCCTTGTTTTTTTTTCTATGGAGAAATTATCTGTCTCTCGTTTCGCCTAAAAATAAGAAATGACTAAATATAAAATATGAAAAAAATCAAGTAAACATATATAGGAGAATAAAAGAAAAATATTCCCTCAACTCATAAAACACGTTGAGCTCACGCATGCGCAGTACGCCTTTAATGGCAGACCAATCCTTTATAATTTAAGATGATCTGTTCATTTAATGGAAATTATTTGTTTCATGGTAACTATATGAAGTTTTCAACGACTACATAGAGAATTATAAAATCAGACGACTTGGAGTATTATGCTTGCATTGCCGAATAATCACAAGTAAAAACTTTTTTTTAATAATAAAAAAAATAGTGTAATTTAAAGAGCAAATAAAAACAAAAATAAGTAAGTGAATGTCGAAAATTTTGTGACTTTGAGGAATGGCATATAACAAAACACGTCAATTTCTAATCAAAGTAAGTTGGTAAGTGAAAGTTGTGTCTGGTGCGCATAGCACCAGATTTTTTTCAAAATGAAGGAGGCTCTAAAAAATTGTCTTGTGGAGATGACCCCTTTTCGAAACGATTTATTGATGGAATAGAAACCTGTAAAGGCGATAATTAATATAGTACCAGTGACATGACAGTGATATTTCACGAAGATATATACTAGTAATAAATTTACCGGAAGAGCTCGGGTAGCGACCGAGTGTTCGTGAAAGCGAAGGCAGTAGAATCATCCGGTTGCCTGTAACAGAAACCGGTTACACCGCAGTGCCCGGCGTCTGCCACCCTTAGCAATGTTGTCATATATTATTGTTCTTGTCGTAGACATTTAATACCGGATTTCACCAACGATCTTTCATATTTGACTAATTTTTGTTTCATCACCTAATATGTTCTTGGTAATTTATTATTTACTAGATATTCCCAATGGGGGAAACATCACAATGCAAAGGATATTAGCAACAATTGAAGCCCGATATAGAGGCTATCGTGTTATGCTGATGGACCCATGATGGGTTTGGAAGCTATTCCGAAAGCTGTCTGGCGCAACTTGATTGGGTGTAGTAAGCATATCTATGTTTCTGATCAATATAATGATACTTCACTGAACCTTTTAAAATTTCATTGCAAGGATTAATGATTTGGTGATTAGGTTTTATTATTTAATGTTATGGTGATTAAGTATTTTAATATGCATGAATATACGCATCTATCTATTCTATTTTTTTTTTTTACGTTTCTGCTACGTTACTTCTGGGCGTGATCTAGGGTTGTCCGAAAAGTTTGTAGAGAAATTTGGACAAAAATTAAAATTGATGAACAGCTTAAAATTTATTTATTTAATCTACAAAATAGTTTCCACCGTTACCGATTACCCTTTCCCAACGGCTTGGAAGGTCCTTTATCCCTTTTTTTTCAAAAATCCTTACTCCTGAAGAACAATAAAAGGTCCGTTTTGACGTCATCTTCTGAAGAGTAGGATTTCGCTTGTAGAAAATTTTCGAGGGAACGGAAAAGATGAAAATCTGAAGGAGCAATGTCAGGAGAGTACGGCGGGTGAGGTAAACCTCCCATCAGAAGCTTAATAACTTTTGCCGAGTCCTTAAAGACACATGGGTCCTAGCGCTGTCTTGGTGGAATAGCACTCCTTTCCGATTTGCAGGCTCTTAACTCCGCAGCTATCTCACGGACAGTAATTCGTGGATCGTCAGCGATGACCGTCATAATATCCTCGATGTCAAGAGTTGAAATCCGACCAACCCGGGGTTGGTCTTCCAAAATGAAATCTCCTGATCTAAACCGCGAAAACCACTTCTGAACCGTGCTATCAGCAATTGAATCGCTGCCATGTACGGCACGAATCTTTCTTGCAGTTTGGGCTGCGTTTTTCCCTTTTTTAAAAAAGAACAGCATAATATGCCGAAAATGAACTGAATCGTCACTCATGTTGGTTTGCAATAAACTATACTACTGAGCCTTAATAAAGACGAGTTAAGTGTAATCATAGTTAATTCCATGAGGATTAAAGGCATATAAATAAACATTAGCTTTGTGATTCATTTTTAGTAGAAAAAATAAAAGGTAAATTTTATTTTAAAAATCTCTACGAACTTTACGGACAACCCAATATTTCGACAGATTATGTGAGCGCAATATGAGCTTGATTTTTTATTTCAATTAAAAAGGCCTGGATTAGCTTTATTAGAATCCAGATTTCGACTTGCGCTCACTGCGCTCGCTCTAAAGGGATAAATAAACACCCAAACGTAGTCTTATCATTTGAGATCGGAAATATATTTTCTAGACTTATTTCTATTCTTTTTTTTTAAAAAAAATATAAATCAATGGAGAGTATATTCGAAGGTTTGGATATAGGCCTAGGTTAAAAAATAGCATACAATCGATAAAAATCATCAGAGATGGAAACGTCCGTCATAGCTGAAAATATAAAAATATAATCCTAAAAATAGAGAAGGTATTCCTGGAAGTATCTTATTTCGGTATCAGCTTATTTTGAGATAACTGCTATTTACAACGTTATTATGCAACAGGTCGTGACCAATAGGAACCTACGCTCCGGAAGATATTGGAGCTTGATACCCCAGTTGATGGATTTCACCATTCCTAGAAACTACCTACACTAACCACATTCAGTATCAATGCTATCCTAGAATTATTTCGGATTAACACACGGGCTAATGAAGCATTAGATCAAAGCCAATCATTACTTTAATTATATATTACTTTTTAATGGTCCTTTTCTTCTTTCTATCAAATACGTCGTAATATCTGTAAAAGAAGGCTGTTGAAGTTGCTAATAAAAACCAATTTTTGTGCTACGGTGGGGGAACAGGCAAAATTTCGGCTGCATTTTCGAGTACATTTTAGTGAATTCTTATAGCTTTGTTATATTTAGTTGGGGGAAAAAGTAATTTCGGCTCATTCCAATCGTCGCTTATCAAAGTCACTTATCGCTTGTAATCCTTATTAAGCGAAGCCATACTATACAACGTTTGAAAGGTCACAGCCCATAGAATATTCCATATATCAACACAGTATCATTCATTTACTTAGTCAAACGTTATTGCGCTTTGAAAATAGCGATTCCAGAAGGTCATTTTCGTCATATTTTGTTTTTTTACTTCCGAAAAGGGAAAAATGCTGCTCAGGCTCCTCAAAACTTATGTGATGTATTTGGTGATGTGTTTTTAAGCGAACATCAGTGTCAGAACAGGTTTGCTCGATTTTGTTCCGGAAATTTTGATGGTAATGATGAACCTCGTCCTGGCAGGCCAATTGTTGAAAAAGTAGATGAAATTCTTTAAAAAAAAACGAGGTAATCGGCATATTTCATCTCGTGACATCGCTGTGAAGCTAAACGTCGACCACAAAATAGTTTTGAACCATTTACACAAGAATGGATACCAAATGAAGCTCGATATATGGGTTCCACATGAATTAACAGTACAAAATTTAATGGACAGAGTTTCCATTAGTGAATCGCTGGTGAAACGAAATGAAATCGAGCGATTTTTAAAAGAATGATTACAGGTGATGAAAAGTGGATCACGTACGACAATAATGTACGATAAAGAACCCCGGAGAAACTTCACAAACAGTGGCAAAGCCTGGATTGACGCCAAGGAAGATGATGCTGAGTGTTTGGTGGGATTGGAAAGGCATTGTTCATCATGAGCTGCTCGAACCTGGCCAAACCATTGATTCGACTCTCAACTGTCAACAACAAATGCGGTTGAAGCAGAAGATTCAAGAAGAACGGCCAAAATTGATCAATAGAAAAGGCGTTGTATTCCATCATAACAATGATAGACCACACACATCTTTGGTGACTCGGCAAAAATTACGAGAGTTTGACGGGGAAGTTTTGATGCACACACAATATAGCCCGGACCTTGCGCCGTTTGACTATTATTTTTTTCGTCCCCCTCAGAACTCTCTTAATGGTGTAAAGCTGGAATAAAAAAAGTCTTGTGTAAATCACTTGGTTCAGTTTTTCGCCCAGAAAGCACAGAACGTCTAAAGTGACGGTATAATGGTTTTACCGAAAAAATGGCAAAAGACCATCGATGAAAACGGCACATATATCGTTGATTAGTATTTGAAATTTATATAAAAAAAATCGCTTCGAAAAACATGAAAAATACCGAAATTACTTTTTCCCCCAACCCAATATGAGCTATGACAAAATTTAATAATCAACTAAATGAGAAACATTTTCCTCTGCTCAAAACAATATATTCAAAAGAGAAAATAATATAGATATATGATACACCGTAAAAAGCTAGGTTTTTTAGTAAAGAATAACATCCTCTACGAAAAAAGTGGTAAAAGATAATGGCTAGGTACAAAAATCTAATGAGTTTGGAAGTTGGGGTACCCAAATAGCTGCTATGAGTGACATATGCCCTGATCTCATGACTCTCCCTACCGAAGAGCTTGAGTGGTGTTTTTAACGTCGCGAATGAAACTTTGACAGGATTGAACTGTCATGACCACCCTACAACTATCGTAACACTAGTCCATACCCTCAAAGTTACATTATGGATAGTCAGTTTTAGTATATGTAGATTTAAAAAATAAAAAAAAAATATCAATTAAGACTTTTAACTTCAAGGAGGATAAGAAAAACACCATGAACTAAAAAGTAAATTAAAAATAATAATGATTTTTTCGTTAAAATTGTTGATAATAAAAAATATTAAAGCGTATGGTAAATATTCAGCAAAATAAAATATGAATTATTTCCTTACTGAGATATTATCAACGAAACAAATTAATGAGGGAAATGACTTCAAAAATAAAGAGGAAAAAACCTATTGTCCCGTATTCTGACATTACGAACAATTCCCATCTCTTTGAAATATTCTACAAGGTCTCGAAATTTCTCATTACGGAAAAAGAGCTTAATTCCCTAATGAACAATAAAAAGTCATTTTCTATGTTGAGGAAAGTCCTTTATGAATAAAATATATGTACAGATATTATACTATAGAAATATTATTTCTGTAACTTGAGGGCAATCAGAGTAAATAAAGAAATAAATATTAAATATATACATATGTATATAATTTTTTTTTGATAATTTTTTTTAAGAAGAGGAAACATCAATCTTGGCCGGGATTTGAGTCACTTGAGCCACCAAGGACATATCCCGATCAAGTCAATCCATTCTCTTCACTGAACCCCTTTCGTTAATTTTGTCGAATCATATCCGCTATACAAGCTTGATTATATTATATTTTTCTTCTTTTTTTTTTTTTAATTTAAAAATTGACATCCATTATATCAAATCACATAGTACATTCAAAACATGAAGATGGAATCAAGTATGATTTTTCAAATCAAATCAGAATCAAGGTTTTCATCGATATTATGTTGATCTAAAGTTGGATAGTTCCGAAATACAGACACACAGATATATATAATAATATATGCAAAATAAAATTATTAAAAAAAATAAATTCATAAACATGCGTTCTTAATTGCAGAACGTAATGATTTTAGTCGATAGTATAATGAAATTATGGTAAATGTATAAATAAATGTTTCTTTTAAATATTTTCCTTGTAAAAAAATATTCCCAACCTTGTTTAACAAATGTGTATAATAATAGTCTATTATAGAAAGTCTGAGGTTTTGAGTTATATTATTGATTTTTTTTTTGTTTTGAGGGATAAACAAGTTCCTTTAAAAAATGAATCTAAGATCCTGCTTTTCCTAATTGTATTTTCTATTATTTTTATATGTGATTAATAAAAATGCATGATAGTATTTAATACTCCCCACGGCTGAGCAGACTAAAAAAAATATAACATCAAATCGAATGAGCTGCTTTTTTTTGAATTTTAGTGGCTGTTAAAAATAGCCTCAGTCAGAACCAATCCCCTAACAGGCCGTTATATATCATTCTCTAGGAGAAGTTCAATTACACGCTTTGAAGCTTTCGGGTTCCGTTTGAGGAAGAGAAACAGATCCTAATCCTGCTTAGGTGACCAGCGTGGAAATTGTCGAGTACACTGGCTTACCTAGCTTTAATCTCCGTGTTAAGTGATCTAACTTGAGTACTAACCCAATTTTACTCGACAGACGCACAGTGATTTGAAAAAAAAAATTATATATATTTTAATTTTTTTATTTTTGAAGAGAAAATATTAGCTTTGGTCGGGATTCGAACTCGCGGTACGCTACCACTGAGCCACCTGGATCAGATCCTCTCCCAGATATTCACCATTCTTTCCGCTTCTCTTTTCAGGATTCAACTTTCCCAAACTTGCGTCGACACCTATCTGATAATAGTTTGGGGAAACGACATAGGTGCTCGATTATTGAATATATTAACCCTTTGCACTCGAGGTCTCCGAAGCGGAGCCATTTAAAATTTGTCTTCAAACTCGAGAGCTCCGCTACGGAGACAATGCAAATAATTTTCAGTTTTTAACATATAATGACATAAACAAATTGTAAAAACTATTTATAGGATACTAGCATTTCCCGTCGCGGCTTTGCCCGCGAGCCTTTAAAATCAATTCTGTGATCACTATCTTGGTATTGATTTAATATAATATGTTAACTGATGTTAAGGAGATTTAGTGGAATCGGAGCTTCCTGTAGGTGGAATGTTGGAGGGGGAAGCTGCCGGCTCGGTAGAAGAGAGGAAGGCGGAATGGATAGAGTTCACTAAGACCGCCGAAAATAAAAGTTGCTTACTCGTCGTGAACGCTTCATTTTTCAGCTTTAAAATATGGTTTTCGACGCCTCGTAGAGGCTTTCGAGTTAAACTCATCATGTCAAGATCTTTAAAATGAGTCCGAATTAGATATTTTTTTTCGAAGTGCAAAAATAGGTGTCCGTTAGAGTTAAGCGACAATTTCGCCATTTAAACCCCTTAGGGGTTACATTTTCGAAATTCCTTTTTTAGTGGTTACCTACATCGCGTTTAAAATCTAATTTCCGAATTTCAAGTTTCTATCATTAGTAGTTTTTGCTCTGCGTTGATTCTGTCAGTCAGGACAAAGCCTCTTATTATATATAGAGAGATTTCGCTTTTGGTGATAAATGACTGTCGCGACTCGCGTTATTTTCATTATTTTTATAGTACGTTAATCTTTTAACATCAGCTATATTTTGTGGTTTTATTTCCTCAATTGTACAATAATTTAGTTCGGGGCACCAAATAATCCCTTTAGTTTGATTTAGTTTCCCATATGATTCTACTTTAACCGGAAAGTTATCGAGCAGAATTTCACATTTTAGGAGCTGTTCTGATTGGATATCTGAGAAAACTTCTACTAAAAGGGTCCTATCTCGTAATTTTTTTAACTGTTTTTACTTCTCAAATTAGATTTTTTATGCTTTTGATATGAGGAACGGCGAAACCTTTGTGAAATCTAAGGTATCTAAGGAGAAAAACGTTCCTTTAAATTTATATTTAAAAAAAAATATATATATATATATATATATATATATATATATATGTGTATGTAAATATATAATATGAAAAAATATATAACTATGTGTTCTTGAAGCTTCACAAATACATATAACCTAAATTTCATCACAATTCCTTACTTGGTTCTAAAATTTTACTGTATAATATTACGTTTTCAGGGTGTACGTTTTCGCGAATAAGTTACATCGAGTTGCCGGAAGGTAACGTCCGAAACGGTGCCAAGTGCAAAGGGTTAAAGTAAAATGAGGTATAGAATGCAAAATATATATTTTTTTTTCATTGATCGTTTTACATTGATAACGTATATTATTATCGAGCTAATTATTAAATACAATGCACGTCATAAATCTGATTGCGTACTTGAAAATAATTGTTGAGTTATTATTAAACACTTTAATTATTAAACTAATATAATTTCGTTAACATCCCGATACCGACATTTATCTTAGTTTTTATTTATTTTATTTTATTTTTTGGTCAGATAAATTCAGTTCTAATATGAGATCAAAAAACATTTTTTTTTTCGTATATTCGTATAACGATTTTGTCTGTTATAGCCACTATTTGCTTTTAAATGGGTCTTTACCTAGAGGCAAAGCCCTCCATTGTGTTGATAAAGTGGCAACTGTTAGGAAGGGCTCGATATCAAATGTGTGTTTGTAGCCGATAAGGCCGATGCCCACAAAAAGGCAGACGTCCATGACGAACATAGTTTTTATTTCTCCCCGATTGATCATCAACTAACACCATCCTGGATTTTTCAATTTTAGCTAAGGCACTTCCATCTCTTAGTTAAAAAAACATAAAATAAAAAAAGATCATTTAAATAATGACACAAATAAAAATAATTTTTATTTCTTTTAATAATTTGAAAAACTATAGTCAAAACCAAGATATCAGAATTCCTCAACTTATAACTGATTATGGTAAGCTAACCAACCATCCCTACCCCCCCCCCCCCCAAAAAAAAATGTTTTTTTGGGGGATCGACAATGGTCCATTTAGAAATATAATAAATTATTCAGGAAAAATAGGAAAAATCCAAATGCTAGTGTTTTAGGCAAACTTACAATTCCCCACATGGAACTAACTGCCAAAATCTGAATCTCTTCACCTTCACACCAAAAAGTAATGTTGTACTACAAGAGGGGCAATTTAAATTCACGGAGATGCCAAGAGGCGGCAAAGACAATTTTCTGAATTAGCGAGAAAATATTTTGAATTACATTTATTAATATATACGGTAACATTTAGTTCCAGGAAACTGGAAAAAATCGATTCTTCAATTTTAAACTTTTTTTTTTATAGAAATTATATATATATATATATATATATTATATATATATATATATATATATATACACACACAATAGTTGATTTTAAAAGTAAAAAATGTATGTATAGAATCGACGGATTTACAGAGTTTTAAAGGGGAGATTAGCCTTCAAAGTAAACTTCTGCTTTTAATAAGTTTAAAATCGCGTCGAGCTGTATAGGATTTCAATGGAAGTTTTGTAGCTGCCAGAACAAAAAGAAAAAAATTCAATTCACTAAAAGTCAACTCCAGTATCCCTGACTCTCTATAGACTGTTAAATATGAGTGCTTATGAAGGTTAATCTCTTTTTAACATATGAAAGATGTAATGTTAATATTTTTATAGCATTTTAAAACAGAAAAAACCATGGATTAACGTAAAGTTTATTTCACCAAAAATATATTTAAAATGTTTATAATAATTATTTATGACTAATTCCTCACAATTAATGTTGTTTTATTTAATTAAACAATTTGTTTTCATTTAAAACGAAACCCGTAGTGTGATACAGTGGTGACATTGGCCTCTGCAGAATTTCTCAACACATTATTTCGCCACACAATACTTTTCTGATTGAAATACTTTTCTAACAATTTTACGATATAAAAAAATATATACATATATATTCTATTATTACTAGGACTCTTCTAATTAAAAAAGGTGATTTTTTTTTATTAAGAGAAATAATTCAGATGCTATACTCAAGGGCGTTGGAATATCCCCTCACCTCAGGCTTCATTCAGACTATATAAACAATTAAACTAAATATTATAAAAAATATAATAAGAAAAATAATATAAAAAATAAACTAATTAAAAAATATTAACAATGATTACATATATGAGAAACATAAAAATAAAACCATCTACAATGTACATCTTGATGATATATATTTAGATAAGTATATATTTTTAACTTCACTGCCTCAACAAATAAAAAGAATAAAATAATGATAAAGTAGAGGACGAGAGGGTTAGGTTCTATATCTGAGAACTCTTGTGAACAAGTTGTGAGCTTAAAACTGAGCAGAACTCTTGAATTAGTTAAATAAGTTGGAGCTCAACGTAATGGTTAAATAATGTAGCCCTGTTCCTATAAGGAGAGCTTGATAAGTATATACAACAGAAAGAGATCCCTTATTAAAATGTAATCAACAACAGAATTTTTGAATAAAAATAACTTTTATTTTTAATCAAATCAATAACTTATTTTTTTTTTTAATTAATCATAAATTATAAAATTAATTTTTCTCTTTTTATTATTATTATGCACTCCAAAGATTGCTCTTTTACCGTATCTAACAATGGCCCTCGAGTGTGGCATCTTGTATAATATTTGAAGAAATAGAATGAAAAAGTATTATTGTAATCCTGCTCTTAAGGACTTCAGGGACTTCTTCGAGAAATCTGACAGTCACAACTTGAAAAGAACACGAATGGCTAAGAAGCCAAAGTTTAAGTGAAAAGAAAAAAAAAGTAAAAATAATACTACAATATAGGGGAAAGCGGGGTTGGTTGGCAACAGTTTTCACTCTTTTTATTGTTGAGTCGTTCCTGTTACTATAATCTCAATGGGGCTGATACCACTGTTAGCTCCAAGTATTAGAGTACTTCAAGTATTTTTTTCACAACATAATATTTAATACTAAGATCATAGAAAATTGAAGAATTCGCCAATCCAGAGTAAGTCAATCAACCCCATGTGGGGCAGGTTGGCCTAGAAGGTGGTTAGTCGAAAGGTTAGGTTTTTCAAAGGAGTTTGGGGCTATGTTAACAGAATCGGAGTCAAATGTTTTTTCATGCCTTTAAACCAAATTTACTGAAAATATAAAATTTACTTACATGTTGTAAAATCAATCAATGAAGCACACTCTTATCTAAACTGTTAGTATCGGATTGAAAACTCAGGACAAGACTCCCGAGGTCGAGCGGGTCACATGGTACAATGGTGGGGCCTTCACAACAGGTGTGACGGAAACTATTAGCCAATGGCCAACCTACCCCCTATGCCAACCAACCCCGCTATCTCCTTTATTAATTATTAAAATAAAATAGATGACTTGAAATATCTCTTTTTTTACTTTTTTGCCACTGCCATTCTGTCAAAATGTGTCTATATTGCAAAATATCATAAGTGGACGCTACATAGCAGGCATATTAAAACGATAAAAGTTCGAAAAATAGTTGTTTTCGTCCTTAAATAAACTACTGATTTTCCAATAGTTTGGAACACCTCAATGATTTTATCGAATGCTTTCTTTCTCGAATCGAGTCAGCAGGAAACGAATCAAGTTCCCGCTTGAGTAAATAACTTACTCATATCAACATATAAAGGACGCATAACGGTTTTGCTTCGATATATCAACACAAACTGTTTATTCATAATGATATTTGCAGACCGTTCCGAAGAAAATTTCATCGTAATTTAAACTCATAAAATAGGAACATTTGTTTTAATAGCTCATAGAATTGAGTCTTCACTTTTCCAGAACGTTTTATAAACATTTAAAAACTTTCTCAACAACGCTAAAAATATAACTTCATAAATACTTTCAGAAAATGTCAACCAGAAAGCAAAAGAGTTTGAAGAGAGATAACACAATTATAACCCCTGTTATTCTTAGTAATGTAGGTCCCACTCAAACAGGGATAAACAGAAAAACTTTTAGAGTATTATTTGTTTGAGTTGGATAACCGAATTATCTTTTAAATAACCGGCAATATATCGGAAAAATAAAAGATAATTTATGAAAATGTATTTATCGGGCAAAGAAGAACAGAATTTTAATTTGCTTTTACGTTCATAGCATTCCATGCAGCAGGAACGTCGGAAATATTTTCTTCTGTAATAATGATAAGCTAATCGATGTTAAACGGAAAATGAATTATAAATAAATTTTAAATACCCCTGAATTTTATTGAATATCAAGGAGCCGATCAAAATCCTTGTTGTACCTTGTGTAACAATAATAATTTAATATTACAGTAATACCCCCCTGATACAGTAATACAATAGGTAATATTCTACAGTAGTATTAACTGTTTAAGGTGCCTGAAGATCAACAAAATAAATTTTCGAGCATCTTGTTCCAATCACTGACATTTAGTGATCAATGTTAAGTAATTATATTTCTCGGGTAGAATGGAATACAATAGATTTTGCAAAACTGCTGTTTGTCTCAGAAAAATTTAATATTTGCTTGGCCGCGATTTTTATAAACTGGGTTCATATTACCAACAAGTCTACCTTAGTAGTTTATATATATATATATATATATATATATATATATATATATATATATATATATATATATATATATATATTAGGTATATTATATATATATATATATATATTATATATATATAATATATATATATATATTAGGACGATATGCTTATTGCATGCATGTCATTAAAATTTAAATTATGTTTTTAAAATCGCATTTATTTTGTAAATAGGATATGGTATGAGATGATATGAATCCTATTTCTAATGTCCTTTAATTATTTTTATACACATAATCTTCTTCTATTTCTTCAGAAGGAAACCTTCAAAGAACAGGGAATTGATGGGATGTTTCTTCCCTCACCTTCTCATCTTGAAATATCTAGACTCCGACAGCTTGGAATTACCTTTAACGTTACCGACCGTGACATCAAATCATATTAGGGATCTATTCTTACGAGACAGGAATATTATTACTCATCCATAAACAAAACTAATCATATTTAGTAAATATGGAATATTTCGATGTAATGTTAGAATTCATCGCATTCGTATGCTTATCGGCATGTTTTCAGCCGCTGCACAAAGCGGTATTTAGCTCGAAAAGTCGCATAAACTTTTTTCCTCCATTTTATTCATACAAAAACCCTAAAAATTACTTTCATATTACTAATAAACATTCAAAATTGTTTTTGATACCTAGAAAATATTTTAAAGATTTCAAAACTTTAACTAACTAGATTCCAACAATGAATGGATGCCTATCCATAGCGTAACAATTTATTTTGAAGCTGTTATATTATGAAAATGTCTTTTACTCTTTGTTTAATACAAAGATGAAGGGGTAACCTGTGGTGTAGTGATTAGCATAAAAACCTACAATACTAAAGGTTGCGAGTTCGCGTCCCGAGGTGGCCAAGGATTTTTTAATGGGAGTAAAAAATCCTTGTCTATGCCGCCCCTCAGATAGGACGTACAATGGAGGTCCCGAGCCTGTACGATTTCAGGTACTCGTTAAAGATCCCTATCCTAATTATACCTGGATAGGCAAAATTTAGGACTCCCACTGTAGCATCGTCCGATTAGCCTTAGTAGCACAAAGTGACGTTAAAACAAATAAACAAAACAAAGATGAAAGATATATATCAAATATATTTAAAAATTAATTTCGAAAGTATCTATTCAATGGAATTTCCAGATAGTTTCCTTTCAAATTCTCATTAAATACAAAACTTTGACATTATTCATTAGATTTTTTTTATTATTTTACATGTTTTAGCTTTTCAGTCGGTATATTGATCTACCAGTATATATGATGTAAATTATTTGTGTTCATAATTTCATATTTTTCTAATTTAGTTACCATATGTTTCAGAGTTAGGGTTTCAATCACGTGTGTTTAAAACATTCTCAATAGTTTCATTGTTAAACATTGTCAGTTATTAACGTGTAATTTAATTTGTAAGTTAGTTAAACAGTTATATTATTCTGAAATGAATTACATTAGCATTAGAATTATAATACATAAAAGGATATTGAAAAAGAAGTACCATAATATAAAACCAAACCTGAAATGAATAAATAAATTACACGTTAATAACTGACAATGTTTAACAATGAAAGTATTGAGAATGTTTTAAACACAGGTGAATGAAGCCCTAACTCTGAAACATATGGTAAGTAAATTAGAAAAATATGAAATTATGAACACAAATAATGTACATATGTTATTTCGGGAATTAAATAACTTTAGAGTTTGTCAATTGTGTTTTTAAATAGTGACTATTAAATGGTCAATTATTCCTTATAAGAATATACAAAATTAAAATTTCTTTAATGAAACATATGTTGCAAATTCTGCATTGAAGACCTGACTATCTATTTTAATGAGTATAAAATCTATCTGATATACATATATATATATATATATATATATATATATATATATATATATATATATAAGGACTATTACATATTACAAATATAATCTAAATCCTTAGTGTTGTTTTCGAGGACATTTGTTTTAATTTTTCGAGGAAACATTAAAAAATGGCCCTACCAGTAAATCGTTTATACATTTTTTATTTTTTATAAAGATATAAGTTCGAAGTTTCAATTTTGTTCGATTATTCATTTTTTCGTAAAGAATGAAACACACACTCACACACAGGCAGATTGTTCAATGTTAATACGGCCGGCGAGACAGAAACACCATCCCGCATAACAGGGCTGCTGTCAAAGAATCTAATAAACAATTATTAAATAAAAATTAAATTTTTTTCCCTAAAAACGTTTTCACGATAATACCCAGAACTATTTCTCCAAGCTATAATCATAAAACATATGGATTAATTTCTTTAATTTAATCCAAACAATCTTGACGTGTTGTTCTCTTGTTGTTAAAAAAGTAAGTGCAGGAGCATAATAAATAAAATAAACTTTAAAATTATAGTCACTTTTTTGCGTTTTCATTTTCTGACAGCCCCATCCTTCGCTGTATGCGGTCAGTCAAAAAAAAATTTGAAACATGATTAAGTATTGTTGCATTTTAACTTGCATATTTTGAAATACCTAGTTAGCAGCGTTTGAAAACATATTTTATTCATTATCCTCTTTAAAAAAAAATTATTTTTTTAATCTTAAGTAAATGGAAGAAGGTGGGTGTATGTTATATTCAGTGTATATAGTATATAGTATTCAGTATATAGGTGTTGCAAGGACATTATTCACTTAGAAGTGATTCCTATGGGCAAGTAATCCATTGATTCTGAGCTTTGGAGTTGGAATGTATGCAGCTCAACCTCGTAAATACACGGCATTAGTGAACGAGAATCGATTACTCCCACCTGGGGATAATGCTGTGGTACTTGGTTCAGCTGATCTGGCAAGAACTTGATATGGCTAAATCTCCTTTTCTCCTTAGTTACGATATCATGAATTTAGTTTAATGTTGATTACAATAATTTTGATTTCTTAAAAAAAAAAAAAAAAATCATAAAAAAAAAGAAAGAGCCATATTGAAAGCTAGTTTCCCATTATTCAAACTGTTAAGCTAAATCATAAATATTTATAATACGCTCCGTCATAAATGTGGGCATAACCAGCGGTTGCCCCCACCCCCATCTTAAATGATAAGAAATAAACAATAATTTGTATTTATTTATTTTTTTTAATTTCTGTTCAATGTATTGTGCTTTCACATGGATATATATTTATTATAATAATAACAAATTGCTTGCAAGGGGAAAATGCGGTCAGTCTCTCATGGATCTTAATGCATTTTTTTTTAAGGTTGTAAGTTAAAAAAATATTAGAGATGTATTTTGCGGTTAGCGCTAATGGCCCTATAAGCCAAAAATAAAATAACGTTAAACTATTTCATTTTATGTTTCAACTTTAAAAAAATGATATCGATAGGAATCGTGTGATTTGGATATTCGTATTTGGAGTGATTAAAATATAAGACTTAGATAGATAGATCTTCAAACTACCCTTATATTTTGTGTCGATTTCTTTACAAAAAAAAAAAAAAAATACGTCAGACCTTAAAAAAGATCATTTGATGAAAAGAGAAAACATAGTATGTGTTTTCCCTTATAAATTGTTGGTAATAGAAGTTTTATTACAAAAAATAAAAAATGACTTGTTATATTTAGTAATGGAAAATAGAAAACTGACTACAAAAAAGGAAAGGAATGAGAGTTAGGTGACAAAAACAAGAGATGAAATGTTAAAAGAAACCCCTAAATATGTAAGTAATTCCGAAACTTAGGTTTGAAGTTATTAAGATTTGACTTGTTTTTACATACAATAAACATATAAAAAATAAGGAGGATTTTATATCTCACCAATCAATTATTTGAATATAATATTATTGATCTTCCTAAAAACAACTTAAATACATCTATAAGAAAATATAATGTTATATGTCCCCGGGGTCCCCTCTTAACTTCTGATTTTCGCATGAAAATATCCGAACACTTCAAACACTCAATTTAGTCGATTTTTAATGAGATTACTGCATTTAAGCTGAAATTCTCTTGTTTTTTAGAATCGGTCTCTGAGGTCCGATTTTCGATAAAGTATGGCGCAAATCCTATATCGGACCCCGGGGGCCTGTCCTGCGCCTATTATGTCTAGTTCCAATCCTTACCAAGAGAGAATAACCCTTGAGACGCTCATTTAATTCATTTTTCAGTTAAAAGATAACGCTTTCGTCAGAGCATTCCCGTCGGACCCCGACGCCCGATATCGTCTGTGGCTCATCCCAGCAGTCGGACCCCTGGGACCGATACCGTTCAATTCAGGATACCCATAAAATACGCCGCCCCACCTAACGTGTTAAAGACCCAGTTACTTGATAAAAGACTTATTTTATAATAAATATAAGGGAAGGAAGTATTTAAAAGGTTGCGCGTACTTATAACTAACAATATAAACTGACTGATTGTATCTGGCCGTCTTCCACTGTACCTGCTATAGTGCTAAAGCAGGGTCAGTGTCCGCAAAACCCCTCGTAGTTTATCACCACTCCAAAAATCTCGTTTTATCGAGATACGTCACACAGATTCAACGAGTAAACACTGTATTAAATCTCAAATAAGAAAAAAACCATAGTAATTAGTTAATGAAAATTTACGTGTGCGAGAGCTAACTTGAGCGCTAGGGCATCGTGTTGGCGATAGTGGTGGTTCCTGGTGAGGTCGGATAAAACCCTTCCCCCCACCCTAATCTATAGTCTTACCTAATAAAGATTTTTGGACTAATTTCCTATGCGAGAGGTAATTAGTCACGAAAAAAAACCCGTATTAATTACGGTTAAAAAATTTAAGTTCGCGAGAACTAACTACAGCTCGCATTGACAAAGTTGGTCACGGTAGTAAGGGGAGGGGGGAATGTCCCACCCGCCTCTCCCCCACCACTACACCACATAATAAAGGCTTTTTGAATATTTACTTTGCGAGAGGTAATTAGCTAGGGAAAAAAAACAACATAGAAATCAGTTAATGAAAATTTACGTGTGCGAGAGATAACTGGAGCGCGAGAGCAACGAGTTGGCGACAGTGGTGGTTCCTGGTGGGGGCGGGGAAAACCCTCCCCCCCTCCCTAATCTATAGTCTTACCTAATAAAGATTTTTGGACTAATTACCTATGCGAGAGGTAATTAGTCATGAAAAAAAAACAGTATTAATTACGGTTTGAAAATTCAAGTTCGCGAGAGCTAAGTAGAGCGCGCAGGGTATCAGTCGGGGAATGGGCAGGCAAAGGGGGGACGGAGTACTACAGAAATAGTATCATGCACAACTTTTACTATTCCTATTCTATTTGTTTCTTTGTATTTTTTCCAATTATTTTTGTCAACTTAAACGATTCATTATCTATGGCCCTACACAGATATTTGTTCCAAGCGGTTTTTATAATTTGGATTATAATACAGATAACCGTGCGGCATGGCGAGAAGCGCTGGGATCTCCTTGATGCCTGTCTTGCCTCCCACATGGGGGGGGGGGGGTTCGACTCAGAGATCCCTTGGCTGAATTTAAATATTGTAAATAAGTATGTATGGATTTACATCTACTTTTTTTTTCCATTGAATTCTCTTTTTTACTAATTTTTTCTTCTTTTTCCTTCTTATATTTTCTTTTTCTAATATGGTTATTCTTTGGTTGTCTGAGTATGAATGTATCCTTAGATCACTAATACTAAATGACCTTGAGCGTGGTAGATTGTATTATTTATATTCAAAATAAAGAAAAAAAAATACAGATTAGATCTATGTAATTTTCATCGTTTCTAATGTGTTTTTTATTATATTGAGTAATTTTAAAATAATGAAAATTAAGAAAGAATGATTTGTACCACTTTTACCGAAATTGACCGGGTTTTCCTCTCGTAAAGGCGGAAATTAGTTCGTATTCGGTACGGGAGACCAAATCAAATCACGACGTTTTATACCTCAACTCTCATCATATGTAGGGTGCAAAAAAAAAAAAAAAAGGGAAAAAAGAGGATTGGCTCTGCTCTAAGGAAATCATTTCATATAGGATTTTCTTGCACCGCGAAGGTGAGAAGGGCTCCCCACAAGCTGAAACGATGAGTACTAATATAGACTTTGTATATTACATTATGTATATATTTTCAAACTATTTCAACATCAAAGTGTAAATGGAGTTTGGAGATATATCCAATTATTATTGCTAGTATTTCCTTATTGAACTCGAAATGGATATTGGGATTTATTTTCCTGTACTTTACTCAATTACTTCGTTTCTATTTTTAATCGTTGGATCTTTTTAAGAGCTAATTTAAAGCTTATAAAGATAAGGAAAAGAGATGAAATGAGGTCATTTTTTTATTTATTTTTTATAATGTAATCAGCTTTTTGTTTTATTTTGTAAAAACAAATCAAAGTCGGTTTTATGTATCATTTTGGCTAATTTATACGATTTTTTATTCTAGTAAATATATGCATTATCTGTCACAACATCACATATATAAATTTAACAATGAAAATTTAGTATCATCGATGGAAAAAAAAACAAACAAGATATAGGAATTGTCTATTTTTTTATTTTATTCATTCATATTTTTTGAAAGAAAACGCCTACTAAACAGCTCGCGGTGAATAGTGATGAGACAAATGTAAGATATAGGAAAAAGTAGTGTCATCATCGCACAGTGCTTCTATCAATGGAATTTTTTTTTCATGCAATTACATTTAAAATGTTCCTAGAGATGTAAATGATCATTATTAATTACAGTTTTTACACTAATATATCGTATTATATTAATCATTAAATCATATGATCCACTTGTACTTAACATCAACAATTAGCATTGTATTATTTGTAGTGGTCTTGAATCTTTATTCTTGGCGATGAATTTTTTGAGGTTAACGATAGTGAGGAAATACGCATTCGTTTCCTTTATGAAAATGGAATTTCTGATAATTGGAGGGAATGCGCACGGCTTGGAAAAGAGGATATGAACACCTCACTGCCAAAAATTCTCTTGACTTTGTTGACCCTCAAACAGAGTTTCACACGAATATCGTTGAAAATCATATGGTCACAGGCAAAAAGAAAGATATAATAAATAAATAATACTAGTAATAAATAAAGGATTTAAAGTGGGGAAAGGATTACGTCAAGGTGACCCATTGTCGGTACTTCTTTTCAACCTGGTGTTGGAGTCCGCAATTCGTAAAGTAAGAACGAATCTGGGCGGTAGCATATTTACCCGCCTAACCCAACGTATGGCTTTTGCGGATGATGTACTGATCTCAGCAAGAACAAGGCAAGCTCTGTCAGGAGCACTGGAAGAGTTTCTAGGTGCTGCAAAGGAAATCGGGCTTGAGATCAATGAGCAGAAGACCGTGTATATGAAGACTGGAAAAAGATGCGATGAAGAGCAGATTATACAACTAGGAGAGTACAGTCATGTCAAGAATTCAGGTACCTCGGTAGTTTAATAACCACCGATAATCTGATTATATCGGATATAAAAGCCAGTATTGCTGCTGGAAACCGCTGCCTATGGGGTTTACAGAAGGCCTTGAAGTTCAAGAACCTATCAAGACTGGCAAAACTACTAATATACAAGACAGTAGTAAGGCCTACTGTCACATATGGTAGCGAAGCTTGGACCCTAACTACCGAAAGCAAAAGACTTCTAAATGTCTGGAAGAGGAAAGTTTTTCTTCGAATATTCGGTGCAGTGGAGACTCCAGGCGAATCAGAAACAATAAGGAACTGCAGGAATTATTCGGGGAAGGAAGAACGGAAGGAGATACCGAAAAAGCTGCTCTACGGGAAGCCAGGAGGTGGACGAAGGCGAGGGAGGCCTCGACTGCGATGGTTGGATGATATAGAGGCAGGCCTGAAGGCTTTAGGCGTTCATCGCTGGAGAAGATTTGCAGCGTACAGAGCCGAATGGAACAAGCTGTTAAAGGAGGCCAAGGTCCTACATGGACTGTAGCGCCAATGTGTGAGTGAGTGAGTGAATAATAAATAATGTGGGATAGATCTTCTACTCGTACACGTGTGACTTTATGTGGAAAAAGAGACACGGAAATAGTGACCTCTTTACCAACATTTTAAGTAAATCAAGTCACTTTACCTTGGAAGACCTGAATCATTTATGAAATCATTGCTTTCATTCTGTAGAAAATATATTGTTATTTTTCAAACAGCTGAATCAATTTTTTTTTAGGGTAAAAGTTATTCCTAGAAAAATAACAGTTTAGTAACTTGTCCTAAAACAAAAATACCCAAAATGTGGCACAGTTCCATAGGAATTGTTCAATTTGTGCATTTTAAGCACAGAAAATCAACTACTTATGAGAATATATGGGTGGGGAAAAGGGTTTGATAAACTATTGAGTTGTAGAATTTGTTTTGCGCAAATGATAAGAGAACGACGTATGCATTATTCACAAAAAGATGAACTTAATACAGAAGGATATATTATTTATGTGTAATCATAAACGCCTCAATTAGTATTTCTGATTTTAATCAGCGCTTTATTGCATAATGTATTATTCGCGGTTTAAATGTGACTAAGAGACGTGTTGCATAAGACTTCCCTCTCTTCTTAGATTAATATTGGACATTACCAACATTTATAACCTTTAGCATTTAAAGTAAACCGTTCCTTCAACGTGATCGCTATTATATATTTACCCATTTTAATTTATCGATTAATTAGGAAGAAATATTTAACCTTGTTTTGTATGTAGGAACCCCCTCATTCAAAGGGTTAATCCTGATGATTTTTTCGTTCTTATACCAAAAGATGTTGGCATTTTTTATAAGGATGGCCGGAATAGACGCGAGTAGAGAGCAGCTGGTACAGCCATAAACCGACCATTTCAGTATTGAAACTCCGCGTAGTACGACCGTAGGATCCAGAACCCAGTGGGTTCGGGATATTAATTTATTTATATATTGGTCTTGGTCGAAACGACCAGTACGGTTAAAGTGATATTTTATCGGTCATTACTTATCAACAATTTTAATGAAAAAAATAATACAAGAAAAAAAAATCAAAAGAAAAAATGCGTCTGCTTTAGTCGTTTTTGAATTTAGTATATAAATACCGTTTAGTTTTCTCATTATATTTCTAAATTGCAGTAATAGTTTTATTATTATTATAAATAAATAAATAATAATATATATATTTATATTATTATTATTTAAGACTTCAATTACGTAAACTTTTAAGTTTTCACTGCAGCGTAGCAAGTATCAAAGTCCTCCGAGTTGATTAAAGTACCGACATGATTGTTTACAAGTTAGATTCAATGGTTATCTCATTGAAAGTAGTCCATTAGACGTAGTATTAATTTTCATCTCGAAATATATTAGGCTATGAAGGGTTTTTTTTTTTTTTTTTTTTTTTTTTTTTTTTTTTTTTTTTTTTTTTTTTTTTTTTTTACGATAGGTTAAATGATGGTAAGGATTTTCAGTTTACAATGATTTTATTATGGTAAGCCAACTTTTTTTTTTTTTTTTTTTTTTTTTTTTTTCTTTGACCTAAGGCATGAACTAAATAATTTTCCATCAGTGAAATATGGACTAACATAACATCATTTGGTTATTCTTAGTGAATTAAGATCCTAGCCTCTTAAATATTTGTAGGAATTCAAACTAATTTAGTTACGTCGAAATCACAACCGTCTCTGCTACCAATCATGTACTTTATTTTGTCCGAATTTATCACACAACCTTATTCGTTGACGAATTTTAATTTCAGGTTAAGCCTTGCCAGCCCAAGAAGCCAAACAAACTATAATCGTATCCAATCACCTGTATGTATTAAAAAAGAATCAAAATAAATTTCTGAGTTGGTTCTTTAGTTTGGTAGGTATGTATGATAATTTATTTGAAACATATCGAATACGAATACCTTTAAAAGAAATAATACTACATAAATATATTATTAGAAAAAATGTTTAGCAAGGGTTGAATAATTTTAATTAAAAAAAAAGGTGTGTTAATGTATGTTATATTAAATTGTGTTTATGTATATATTGACGTCTTAAAAAAAAGAAAATTCAAAATTTTGTTACTAACATATAGAGTAGTCCATATCTATTGGGAGGTTATTTCGATATTGAGAAGTTCATGATAAATTCATAAGGCCATGAAAAAAACATTTTCATCGGACAGAATAATTAGGAATTTCCTAATTTCCGATTGGATATCTGTCGAATACTTATCGAGCCATTCATATAACATAAGACTGTCCCAATATCTATAAAACTATCCTCTGATATTCTACTAGATAGAAGTTATAAGATTAAGAGTTAATCTATTTATAAATATATATATATATATATATATATATATTTTTTTTTTTTTTTTTTTTTTTTTTTTTTTTGCCAATGGGTATTTATTTGATCCATATTTATGTTTAAAAGCGCATCTATATCTATATAGATATAGATAAATATCCCTCGGAAAAAATTATATATTTTATTTTTTTTTCCCTTTATAGATATATAAATATTTTTCAAAACTCGAAAAAATAAATCTTATCAATCTTATCATCTTCGAAAACCCTCTTTCGCTAAACCTTTTTAGTAAGCATGTCTTTATTTAAAACTGAATTTAATGAAAATCAAAACCAATATATATAAATATATAATTTCTTTTTTTTTTGTCAAATATCAATAAACATATTTCGATGCATAAATGCATCGATTTGGGAATTTTCCAAATAGTTAACGAATATTCTGAATTAGTAACTTTTTATTTCTCTTAGTGACAGGGGAGTGGGGTTGTTCTGCGAATGAGAAGGGTGGGGTGGTTTAAGTGCTTAGGAGCCCAGAGCGCAAGCTACCAGATACGTATCTACGTCCGGTTATTGTAATGATTGCATACATTTTTTTATTTTTTTTTTATTTTTTTTAATTGTTAAAATGTTAATTGTTAAAATATTAAATTAAAATTTAATAATGTTAAACGCTTATTAATTGATTACCTGATCTAACATATTAAATTGTTTATTCAGATATTAATAATAGAATATTACTATTTACAATCAATAGAAGAAACTTAATTATTTATAAAAATTTATTTTAACAGAATTTAAAAAAAAAAGTTTTAATGAGTTGTTTATAACTATAATATTTAACTAAGTTTCGAAATTAGCCATCTTTTCTCTGTTAAGTATTAAGGGTAAAGTCGTTTTGTTTTTTTGCGGAAAGAAAAAATTATATTTAGATATTTTAAAAATATAAGTGAAGTTTTAAAAAAATCTATTAATTAAAATTATCAATCTACTATTTAAAAAAATTTAACTAATTGTTCGATAAAGCTCGATAAATATAAACTATTAATTTTTAGAAACAATTCAATAGTAACAATTCTATTTACTAATATGATTTAATCAATATAGAAATAATGAATGAATCAATTTTATTTATACCGTAATTATGATTAATTTTTGTATTTTTCTCTTCAGTTAATCATATATGAGTATTACTACAAATAAATTGAACCTGGCTGAGGAAGTATAAAATAAATAGGAGATGTTTTCCTTAAACGGAAAATTTTTGACATTAGAACATCCAATTACGGATAAGAGGCTACTTGCAGTCGAAGCCTACAAGGAACTTTTTAATGGTATATATTTACCTCCTATTACTCAAAAAGATTCTTTATACGCACATAAAGAGATATATTTATATATTCTTGATTTAATACTTCAAAAAGTAATATACTCAAAAAGATTATTGAACCTTTCGGATTTCTAATACATTTACGTATATATAATAGATGTATTCATGAAAAACTTCAATATACATCTCTTAAAAGAGCTATGGAGTAAGTATTACTTTTATATAAAGATGTAAGCTGCATTTTCCTGTAAATTTGTATGTAATTTTTATAATTAATTCAGTTTTTGAATTAATTCAACATTATTTGGTACCTATAAATATTGTTTAATTTTTCTCATTACGTTATCTTATGGAACTAATCCATATATTATACTGTGTATAGTGCAGTATGATATTTTTATGTGAAGTTTTGACTGAAATATTTCCTACGTATTCTGTCAGAGTTGAGCTTTTAACAGTTCTTATACGATGTTCCAGTTATAGATGTTTTATAACCTTTAAAAAACTAAATCTAACATAACAAATGTTTTGATTTTCATAAATTTCTTGAGTGCATCGAAAATTTAAAAAAAAAAAAAAAAAATCGCGCATAAGATTAATTGGAAAAAAGAAAATCTAGGGGGAATATTATTCTGCCGGAAAACGTCTATCTAGAGCATTTATTGGTACATTAACACATAAAATGATGTATTTTTTTTCCTATTCTTGTAATGTTTCAAACAACTAATTCTATTAGTTTTTAAAAACAGTACTAATTTCTTTCATAATTCTCATAATAATTCAATTCAACAACACTTCCTAATAAATAGTAATGTAAAACTTCATGGTATTAAATATTAAATAAATATAAATCTTGTAATATACCTCTTCACAATCTATTACCCTCTAAAAATGTCATTTTTAGAAGACCATCTTTTTAATTTGTTGTTGGACTTCCAATTAACTGTTTGATCATTGACGCCAATGATCTAATAATATTTTATATATTGGATTAGCGTTTTGACTTTTAATGAATCTAAAACTATCAAATTCCTTAGTTATTGATTTTAAGTGTACCAAGAAGCATGTACAGCAATAGTTGCTTAAACCAGCTTGAACTTAAATTTCAGGATTTAACTCTTACTTTACTTTAAGAAATTGCTTTTTTCAATAGGTGCTGCATTAGTCAGTACTTATATTTGTAAGAAATAAATTAAAATCTTTGAAAGAATTCATCCTTTCAAAAATGAATTTCCTTAGAACTTATAGCCAATACTAGAAATTATATTTTATGTTTTTCTAACTATACATTTTTTTTTTTTTTCGTTAGTCATTAATTTCAGATTTCAACCAATTAATCTCGTTGCATAAAATTGCTATTTTTCATTTGTACAACTATTAAAACATTTAAATATAAGTACATAATTAATTAATTAAATAAATAAATATATTCTTAATTTCTTGTTGGTTACGACTTCGTCCTGGCAATGAATTATGAATACAATTTTGAACTACTTACATACTTTGAGAGGTTCTTTGACGAAGATTGAATTCTTCGTCTGCTTTGATACCAACACCTTTTTTTTTTTTTTTTTTTTTTTTTTTTAATGTTCAGTAAATCATTGACCCCGTAGACATTTTACTGTTATATTTGTTTAATCTTATCCTGAAACAGTCTATGAAATAAATGGTAATCATAGAATATATCAAGTTACTCGTTCAATCTCCTTGTATTAGACATTTTAAAATAATCTTTACAAAAAAAAAAAAAAAAAAAAAGTATGATATACAGTAAGCAAAATTTGGCTTTAAACACTTCTGCACATTCATATTATATTATAAATTTAAAGGTTATGAAAAAACTTGCAAATATTGTCATTATAAATTATTTTATCTTCTCTCTTCTTGTTGCTATGTAAATTAACTTTGAATCAATATAGTTTTATTTTTTTTAAATTATGTTCAATAAATAGTACTTTTTCTTTCTTGATTACGATAATGGAGGTGTCATTCTTGAAGTTTTAATAAGTCCATAAAATAAAATTATTATGTCCATATTGAAGTGATTTTTACTTGGATTTAAAATTATGTAAAACTAAGGCATTGCTTATTGTAATCATACTATTAGAATTTAACATCTGTCAAAAAATGACGAAAGAAACAGATTTTCTGTAGGGAAGAATAAATTCGCAAAATCTGTGGTAAATTCGCTACTGTTCAGCTGCGACTCTTAAAGAATCCACAGATCTTAGCGGAGCCCCTGAAATTCTGATACGAAATTAAGTAATTCCATTTTCTAAAAAAAAAAAAAAAAAAATTAATAAAAGTTAATTTTTTCTGATAATATACTGAATGTCTGCGTCTCAGAAACATATTGGAAACTATATATATGCATTTAAAAACTATTTTGGAATAAAAGCTCATTTCAACTTATTCATAATCAGATGTTAAATTCTCTAAAATTTTGAGCTTATAACTGAGAATATAGAAGAAAAGGAGGTAAAATAGCGAGAAAAAGAAGAAGAAGGGATGGAATAGGAATACGAAAAGGATGGAGAAAATGGAGGATGCGGTACCCACCTGTGAGATGGAAGTCGAGAACTGGAGGCGGCTGGAACTTTAGCGCGCCTTTTATAGGCCCTCCGCCCCCACCCTACCGCCTCCAGTTGAGCCTCATTGGCTGAATAGCTCAGTCCATCTATAACGTCATCCTACGATGAGTATTTCGATTTTCAAATTCCGAATACTTCTGAAAACTATTTATTTTTATAACCCTCAAAAGTGCAGGACTCAGTAGAAAGTATGTAAATTTCCATTCCATCCTTTTACGACAAAATTATTGTTAACTAATATGATGTAAGAAATAATATATCACGTCACAAAAAACAGAAAAACTCCGCTATATTTTATTTTAAAAATCTTATAATCATTTGGTCATAAGCAAAAAAAAAAAAAAAAAAAAAAATGCCGAATTTTCAGCTTATTAATTATGTACATTAACCGTAGTTACGATTTCTGAGTATATTCAAAATTATACATTTGTACATGTGGCATAACTTAAACCACTAATTTTACCCGCTGAAATCATTTTTAACCGACCCTCGAAGAACACGAAAATAATTCCATTTTCCCAACCTCAAGAAAAAGAAATGTTGCTCGAATACATTGGGTCCTTGTATATCATACGTTATACTGATATCATTTAAATACATTTGTTTTAAACGTTTATTACAATATCTATATATTATTAGCACTAGATTAAATTAATATTTCTATAACCCCCTTTCGTATAATCATTTGCTCTATTATTTTTTCCGGTGCACTCTTTGAAATACCATAATCAAATAATTAAATTTTTTTTTAAGAGGCCTATGTGTGCCCATATGCTTTTGAGCAAGGTTTGTGGCCTAAGGTTAATGCCCTTTCATTTTAGAAAGAACACAATTTCTCCTGCGATAAATCGTTTTCGAGTTATTAGCGAAAATTGGAAAAAAGTTCGAAAATGTCGATTTTGTTCGCCTATAAAATTTGATGGCAACCGATCTGAGGTGGCACACGTTCACATTTGTTGTCTATGAAATGAGTACTTTCAGCCTATATGATCAAAAATTTTCTTCAAATCAGGCACCTTTTTGGCCCTCAGCTCCCGGTCTATAAATAACTTTATACGTGAAAACGTATTGATATGGGCATTAAATTTAATTTGTTTTTGAACCCAAAAGTGGGGAGTATTGTTTCGAGAACGTCAAAGGTTTTACCTACTCCTTGGAGCAGAAATCGACTGCGAAAATGGGTAGAGGATGAAATAAGGAAGCGCATCATGATTGGAAATATGACTTATTTCGGATTAAAGAAACTTGTGGATTCCACTTTGTTTTCCAAGTTTACATTGACGAGTAGATTCTGCGAGTGTTTTGGCGTCGAATAGGCAGGAGAACATATGCAGCTTAACACGTGGGGCATAGGTCCTCGGGGTCCGATGTCTTACATTCCCCTCTTAACATCCGATTTTCAAATGAAAATGTCCGAAAGACTCAATTTAGTCGATTTTTAATGAGATTATTGCATTTTAGTGCAAAAATGTTGCTAATAGCTGAAATTCTGTTGTTTGTTAGAATCGGACTCCGAGGTCCAATACCGGCTCTGAGTAATAAAACAAGACTACTGGACGGCAACACCATTCCACGTCCGATAATATTGCAACGACCACCTTTATGGTTATCTTTAATTTTATGTGTTTGACTGTATACTATGATCTATCTATTTGATTTCTTTGACATTCTTTAATTATTGCATAAATATAAGAAAGAAAGAAAGAAAAAAAAAACAATATTTTTTTTTTAAATACTTCTTACTGTAGTATTCCTGTAAGTCTGTAATTATAAATAGAACTTACTGATATTTGCTTTATTTATTTTATATAAATTCATTTCTTTAAAAAGAAATTTTTTTTTATCATAGAGTGAGTGATTGTAAAGCAGTAAAAGACTCCAAAAAATTGTTTTAACATTGCAAAAATTATCAATATGGATGGTAATCTAAGTTCCAGCAGTTAAATGCTATTTTCGATAAAGTATGGCGTAAATCCTGTATCGGACCCCGGGGGCCTGTCCTGCGCCTATTATTTCTTGTTCCAATACTTGCCAAGAGATAATAACCTTGAGACGCTCATTTAATTCACTTTTCAGTCAAAAGATAACGCTTTCGTCATAGTATTCCCATCGGACTCCGACGCCCGATATCTTCTGTGGCTCATCCCTGCAGTCGGACCCCTGAGACCGATACCGTTCAATCCAGGATACCCCTAAAATACGCCGCCGCACCTAACGTGTTAAGTCCTCTTTGATGGTAAAGTTCCGGAGAATCAGATGGTAAGGGTATGTTCAACGGGAATTGATCGATTACCAAATGTCAAAAATTATTTGCATGATAGACTTTTTGAAGAACTTAAAGGGAGTAAGGACTCGATTTCCCGACAAGACTTCAGTTCTTCTCAGTTTTTAGCAAAGTGTTTAAAGTTAGATGGTTACTTCCTGCTGATATTTCGGTTTTTGAAGTCTCATGGGATTTGATAAAATATTCATAAGAGAACTACTTAGACAGGTAGGTATTGGCAAAATATCTCTTTTATTTAAAAAGATTGAAGATGGTTGTTTAATTAGTTCACAATGGTTAATACTTCAAAAACCGATGTCTTAGCAGGAAGTAAGCACAATTTCTTCTGCGATAAATCGTTTTCGAGTTATTAGCGAAAATTTGAAAAAAAGTTCGAACATGTCGATTTTGTTCGCCTATAAAATTTGATGGCAACCAATCTGAGGTGGTTACTTTCAGCCTATATGATCAAAAAGTTTCTTCAATCAGGTATTCATAAAGGTTCATCAGGCACTTTTTTGGCCCTCAGTTCCCGACTATTATGTACCTATGGTGTATGAAGGAATTTCACGAACAAAATATGAAGGAATTTTATATGCTGCCTCGAAGAACTATTCGTTGATCTTCATTCCTTTCCATTTCTGATTTTGCTGTTAAATACTTAGGGTCAAGAGAACTGTTGTCTTCGCAGCAACTGATTTTTTTAAGGTTTACCGAGTGTACATGTTAGATTAATGTATAAGTTTTTCTTTTATGATATTCGGATTAACAGATTCCCTCGTTTAACTAAGGCCGAACCAGACCTATATATTTCGCAAAAAATTCATTTTTTCCCATTATTTTGTCCGGAATTTTCTATAAAATAATCTAGATAATTCGTTTGTTAAAAAGAGTCTTATCCGATTTCATCATCTCGGTTCTATCGCTAGTTCTTTGTTGAATACATCTAAAACGGAATTGGTCTTTCCCTGAGTTATGCTGCAGAATAATTAATCTTTGAAATTTTAAAAGTACAAAAGAAGGTAAAAAGTAGATACTGGTGATACAAGGGGGTTAATTATACCTATTAAATGCTTTAGTAATTGATGGACTAAAAATTTACAGTGAAATCCTTCTAACGATTCCTGAAAAAATATATTTTCCTAATATATGGATGTAAAATCGATATTTAGTTTGGACTATTTATTGGCTATTTAGTGACGAAAAATTTATGTTGTAGTTGAGGGTGGCCTCGGTCAAAACATCTCCCTGGGGCAATCAGTCGATTAATTCCTTGTACAACTATTTCACATGGACCAATATTTCTTTACATAATATTAAGTCCAAGACCCTTTATGGGTTTTGGTGGCATATATATATATATATATATATATATATATATATATATATATATTTTTTTTTTTTTTCAGAATAAAATTAAAGTGGTTTGATATCCCTGTTAGATTTGAATCTTTGATTAAATAATGCAAACAATAAATTTGTAAATAAACGAAATGATTATAAGATTTAAAACTGCAAAGCTAGCGAATCGAAGAACCCATATTAAATGGCTAGATGAAACAATGTTTTTTTTCCCACCATTCCATTCAGGATTAGAGGTTTATTTTTCTGTATTGTTGTTCAGCTGTAGATGAATGGGTGTCGTTTAATCCGTTCAGTGGGATTCGGTATTAAAATCCAGTTTAATTCAGTCTTCTTCGAATCAGATGCTACGGAAAAAGTATTCCGACTCAACGCGACATTGGATTCAACTTCACTGAATTTGTTTGCCAGACATCCTGTACTTCGAAAGTACTAAAATATGTTATAATTTTCCTTTAATACTTTTATGTTTTTATCTCCAAAATTTTCTATTAACTTATATCTCCACAATTTTATATTTTATTACTGTGTTCGTACAGTTGTGGTCGTCGTTGTTTCCAAATAAATATCTGTTATGTCTGATCCCGCTTAAAATATTCTGACTGGTCTTAAAGGCCAAATTTTCAAAAATAATTTTCGGAGAGTATATCTATCTTTTTTTTTTTTTAAATAAGAGTTCATAAATGGTCTCTCTTGGTTCAGAAGTAAACTCATGAAGAATAAAGAATTTGTTAATTAACTGAAAGGTAAATAAAAGTGAAGCATTTTTTCAGGTTTAAAAAAGATGTCCTTATCAAATGGAAAATATATTATTCCAAGAAAATCAAATGAAAAAATTTATTTTTAGCTTGAGAAACAAAGAATTATGAGTTTTTGTTTAATAATATAGTAATTGTCATATATATATATATATATATATATATATATATATATATATATATATATATATATATATATAGGTTTATATGTATATTTTCATTTATTTTAAAATAACTTCTAAAAATGTGGTGGTAATCTGATTGTGTTAACCAAGTAAAAATAATTAGAGCTGAAAATCCGAAATGCAACATTTATTTATATATCCAATAAATAAATAAATACGAGTAAAACATCTGATATTCCCAATATTGAAGTCGATTAAACCAGGCGCATTGATTATAAAATACTTACAAATATTAATCATTATTAATATCATTACTTATAAATATTTAACATCTTCTGATTCCAAATTATAATAATTTATCTAATATCCTCCATTGAACGTGCAGTTAAAAAATAAAATAATTTTTTCTATAAAAAATTCTCTATATGTAGTATAAGTTATTTGGAGATTTTTTAATGCATTTCTTCTACATATGAAATATAACTTACATGCATATGTTACATTTTGTCGTACCATATTTAATTTTATTTTACATTTACATATTACCACCCAGTTCAAGGCTGTTGATTCCATAAAAATTCACATATAAAAAAGAAAGATTCTGTAATAGTTAGAAATGATGATGTCCCATACTAATCAAATTAGATTTTTAAGTTTTGTTATAATTTATTATTTATAATAAGTAAATAATTAATCTTTATACATTATTTGTAATAATTAAATAATTAATCTGAATGTATTATTTATGATAAATAAATAATTATTTATTTATTTTATTTACAGTTTAGCCTCTACCCCTAAGGGTCATTGGCTTTAATTTTTCCTTTTTATATTTTATTATAGTAATTTGTTGCCTTTAAGAATTGGAATAACTTTAGGGCTGAAGACTCTTCATCCCCACTATTTCTTTCACAGTTGTCGGTAGCTTTACCTTTTTTCGTACATCATTATGTTGTACACAATCTAGCAACAAGTGTTTTATACTGTGAGTTGTGTTGTTGCACATTTGGCAGGTGGGTGCTTCGAGACCTTTGAGTAGGTATGTATGTGTGAATGCGTAGTGCCCTATCCGCATTCTGCACAATACTACTTCTTCTCTTCTCAATTTTCTATTGGTTGTGACCCATTTGCTGCAGTCTGGTTTTATTTACACTAGTTTTGATGGTTTACTCATTCAGTTTATTTCCCAACTTTTTTTCATATTCTTTTTCAACTGGTGGATCCAATCCTCGTGGGTGATATAGTTTATTTGAATTATGTTGGGGTTTTCTCCTTCCCTTGCCAAATTTGCTGCTTGATCTGCTCTTTCGCTCCCTGTTATCCTGGAGTGAGATGGAACCCAGAACAATTATTACGATTTTTTGACTATTACTAAGTTCCCACAGTGTCTTTACAATTTCAGTTATTATTGAGTTAGTTGGGGCTGGGTTGTTTATAAATAATTAATCTGAATTTATTTTATTTATATTTATTTATTTATTTATAATAGTAATTATTTTGTTTACATCAGAATTTATTATTTATAATATTAAATTTTTTTGCGATATTTTAGTTTTTTCAGGATTAATGCAGTCCCACAGCCCTTCATTTGGATCTGCTAATCAGCTATTTATATATTTATGTTCCTTTCCTACAACTAAAATTCTACTTGTTCTGCACATTTTTTATTCTTCAACTTGCTTCCTGACAATTAGGAAAGTCATATTCTATCTTTAAATTACGAAAAAATTCCAAAGGGAGGGGCTGCAGCCCCCACAGCCCCCCCCCCCTGGATCCGCCAATGTTAGCAATACCCATACACAGAATACGGTAAAGAGAAATGAAAAAATCAGAATTTTAAAAATAACTACATATTATATTATGTATTTATTTTTAAAATAAATATTAGAGACTGCTGACATTATCAGCCTAAAAAAAAAAAAATTAAAAATGAGCACATCATTGAAAGAAGTGCTGCGGGATACCGAAGATAGTGTTGAAAAAATCATGAATTTTCTGAAGCTTACCAGATTTTACAATAGAATTTAAAAAAAAAAAAATCCAAAGACCCCTTCGGGTAGAGCCAAATCAAATAAATAAATACATAAGAAAAAGATAAATATATTTACATTCATCTATACCTATATTCAACATTTGCACTCAGCCTAGGAATATCCGAGTTGAACTTTTCCGCCCACTTGTAGGTGGCAAAGCAAGAATTCATTTACCCCTTATCAAAACTGGAAAGGACCACCAGGGGGTTTGTTCAAACCTTAAGAGCGAGAGAAGCGAGTTGAAGTCGTTAGCTGTGAGTAGTAGAAACGACGGATTGTGCAATTGTGAACTAGGTCACGCCGTCTGGCAGGGCGAGGGGGGTGTAGAACTAGGGTGAGGGGGGACGGTTGATTGCACAATCCGGCAACGTCGCATGGAATGTGTGAGATGTGGCAACATCGCTTTGTTTACATCGTGCTGTAGCAGAGCAATATGTGACCTTGAGGGTCATTGACCGACCTTGTGAGGGCGAGGGGGGTGTTGTTCTAGGGTGAGGGGGGTTTTGTTTGTTTACATTTAACCGGGTTGACCCAGTTCACAACCCGAAGGTGTGTAGGTGCATGCGGTTCATTGACCCTTTGTATAATGTAAACATGTAAAAAACCTTTGTATAAATGCCTGTGACGTCATCCTCTGAGTGGGAGTTTTATTTGTTTACATTTAACGGGTTAAAGCAGAGCAATATGTCACCTTGAGGGTCATTGACCGACCTTGTGAGGGGGAGGGGGGTGTTGTTCTAGGGTGAGGGAGGGGGTCCTTGAGGTGTGTTATGAGGTTTCAAGGGGTCAACGGATGTGAGATGCCCAACATGGCAACGTTGGATTGTAGATGTGGCAACAGCGCTTTGTTTACATCGTGCTGTAGCAAGGCAATATGTGACCTTGATTTAATCAACTGTTTCATTCATAATTTATCAATTGAATTCATTGATCAAGCTTTCCCCCCCCCCCACCACATACATAAGCCTTCGTCATAGTCCTAGTACTGATAAATCAACTGATGCTAATCAAGGTACTAATACATACATACATCAAAATACTCAAACATATTTCCACTGATTTTGTTTGACTGGGAGGGTACCCCTAGACTAACACCGCCGCGGTTCCTTTTTTATCTTGTTAAATATCAAACTTTAAAAAAATAAAACAATGAATAAATATAAATGTAATTGAACCACTATCGAAGTAATATAACAATACTGAAGAATATATTATACCTCTTTATCTTATGCTACCATTGCTATTCGGAGGTTGTTTATATTTAATGATCAGTTATGATGCAGTTTATCCTGTTACTTTTGGAATCGGGGAGCCTCCGCGTGATGGGTGTGCCACGCTCATAGTTTTTACAAGCCTAACGTCGCACCAGCTTAACAAATTATACAACTGCTCATTTAATTTAAAAATAAATATGAATTATTTATCCCACCATTTTAATTTTTACTTATATAATTCGAGAATGTAAATAAAATATGAAACCTGAACTTTGTTATACAATAGAAAGATGTTTTTTTTTGTTTTTTTTCGATTGGCGCATTAGGCCTAATGAGACCTTTGGCCGCGCAGTGTGGTCATCTTACAGACATTTGTGTTGCTTGCGGGAGCACAGACAGCCCTGAGGAGGTAGCCCAAACCTCACTTTGCTGCAAGCCATGGTCACCATGGTGCATAACAATCCCATTGGGGCCAATTTGGCGTCAGCTCTCTCAGGTTCAAGGACAGTGACAAACTGGTCTAGGTCCAAGGATTATGGTAGCCCAGAGTCAGCAGGCCCCGAGGACCTATATTCCTTTCCCTGAAGCATACCGTCCTTGTATCAAACCTCCGGGCGGTTACTGATATCCTGGAAAACCACACCACGATTCTCGATAGGATACACGGGGAATGTACATCACTCCTACGCCCGGTCGGTGTGTCGCCTCCAGTAGGCTGACGGGCCTCACATACCCGGGGGGGGGTAGGCTTGGACTGCATGGCGTTCATTGGTGGGTGGTCACCCGATCGGAGCGGTCACCCATCCAAGTACTAACTACGCTCGACGCTGCTTATCTTCGATTACCTATTGCAAGCGCCTTTGTCCACGTGGCCATCCCGGCCCCGATAGAAAGATGTATCAGTGTATAAATTGAAGAAGAAAAAAAAATGGTATGTATACTGCGACGATTGTTTATATTGCGTTGTTTCACATGATATGTCCGTTTTCAAGGTAAAGGGATTTTATTAAAAATTCAATATTACTTTCCCTATGTACTTTAGGTGTCTGAAAACGGTAGTTGCACTTTAATTGCATTTAGTTGTGCTGAGAGTTCTCTAACTGTTTGTTAGGGGTTTCCTTCTACAGTATGTTTGAGGACATCGCTTTCAATTACAGATGGAGGTTTTCCTCGGAGCTGGTTTTCCAAGCCAGTATCTCTAGCCAAAATAAAAATTTCGCAAACCAACGGCGAATGGTTCGTTCATTTACACTCCCTTCCCCGAACGCTTTAGATTATTTTATTCTAGCAGCCTCAGCTGCAGAATGGCCGGGTTTAAACTCATGAATGTGTTCCATGTTCATATTTGGAGGTATACTAAAATGTGTGAAATTGATTGGGAAGCTAATGTTTAGTAATATTATAGGTATAGCAACTGCTTAATTATAATGTGTAAACATTTGGAAGTAAACAACAGAGACCCGCAAAATCCTCTGATGTATTTCAAAAATCATAAAATCGGACATTTCATGTGAAACACCCAATAGTAACTCATTATTTTATTTAATGTGATTTTAAAAATATAAAGGTTATTTAGCACAAAATTGAAAACCCATTGCCGGTCCAAGTGAACGAGAAGGCGCAGTTTGATACTAAGGCCGGTACTACCGTGGTGAAATTGGGGTCAGAACTTCGTACGGGGATAAAAACTTACAACAGAACATAATTAAATTTTTCATGTATTCAAGTATAAATTAAAATAATGATTTTAAGATATATGTTTAGAGCTTAAATTAAAATGAATTAATGGGAAAAAAAAACATGTGTCCTTTAAACAGCAGCTATTAACGTTATTAAACATCAAGTCTGAATCATTGTGTTGATTGACATCTAATGACCCAGTATTGCGACCGTGAACAATTTTGACTTCCGGGTATTAACGTTTTGGTCAAATTACCCAAGTCCCGTAAAATGGTTTGTGTGTGTGCTAGAACAAACAAGTTCAGATACGATTTATCGAACGAAACTGAAATTAGGTATTTGAGGTAGGTATACGAGTATATTCGAAAATTTCCCTGATATTGAGTAAAAGCATAGGGCGCTCATCCTAAAGTTTTTTTTTTGTTTTTTACTTTCACTTACCTATATGAAATATATAGTAAGTGGAAGTATTGCAATCGTGAAAAATTTCGACTTCCGGTTTTCAACGGAAATACACGTTTTAGGACTCCCTGAGTCGAAATAACCAAGTCCCGCGAAATGGTGTGTGTGTGTGTGTGTGTGTGTGTGTGTGTGTGTGTGTGTGTGTGTGTATGTGTGTGTGTGTGAACAGACTAGCTCAAAAACTATAAACCATGGGAACCTGAAATCGGGTATTTAGTGTAAGTATATGCCCGCGATGTGACAGCAAAAATTGCTCAAAGGGAGGGGGTACTTTATTTAATAACTTCTTACGTTTTTATCGATTTTCTCAAAAACGGGTCTAACGATTTTGATTAAACTGAGTATTTGACCTATTTATATGCCCGAGATATGACGGTAAAAATTTCATCAAAATTGATTAACCGGAGGGGGGACTTTACTTACTAAATTTTGTATCATTTTCACGTGGTTTTTTTATTTAATTAAAAAACGGCTTTAACGATTTTGATAAAACTGGGTATATGATGTATGTATATGCCCGAGATACGACTGTAAAAATTTCATCAAAATTGATCAACTGGAGGGGGGACTTTACTTAATAAATTTTGTACCAATTTCACGTGTACATATTTTTTATTTACTCAAAAACGGCTTTAACGATTTTGAAAAAAACTGGGTATTTGATGTATGTATATACCAAATATGTAAAAGCCAACATTTCATCAAATTCGGTCAAACGGAACGGGCACTTTATTTCTTGACTTTTTTCCAATTTTTACCTTTTTTTCGATTATCTCAATAATCGGCTTTAACGATTTTTATCAAATTCGTCATGTATAATGAAAATTAGGTTTTAATTAATATCAGGTAAGCTTTATCATTATTAAAATGTTCTGAGGGGGCTTTTTTTTGTGGGGGGGGGCCTTTTTTGTTTGTTTGATATATGATAAAAATAAAGAAAACATAAAGAGGAGAAAAATATTCAGTCAACTCATAAAACACGTTGAGCCCATGCATGCGGAGTACGCCTTTAATGACAGACCATTGTTCATAATTAAAGCCGTTCTGTTCATTTGAGAAGTTGCAATTAACAAAACGCATTAATTTCTAATCTAAGTAAGTTGGTAAGTGAAAGTTGTGTGTTGCGAGTACGCACCAGATTTTTCGAGTATATTCGAAACTTTCCCTGATATTGAGTAAAAGCATAGGGCGCTCATCCTAAAGTTTTTTTTTTAATTCTCAAAACCGGCTATAACGATTTCGATTAAACATACCATGTGTAATCATAATAAAGTGGATCAGTGAATTGCAAAATTTGGAATTAAACAAATTCCTTTTTTGTAGCCATATAGAATTAAATGGTTAAATGAAACTATGGCGCCTGTAAGTTTACAAAATGGCACAATGAGGCCGAGACTTCCACAATGAAGTTTTTTTCAATTCAACAAATTAAATATGGCAACAAAAGTAAATATTTGGCCAACAAAAATACAATTAATTACAAATTTTAAATAAAATCATATTGAAATAAGATGGTCAATACAATTAAATATAATTAAGGTGATACGCTAATATCATATTGAATATATTACGCATTTAACCAATCTTTACAAATATATATATATATATATATATATATATATATATATATATATATATATATAATGAGGGTTGATGATATTTTTTTATGCTTACGTTTTTTTTTTTTACTTTCGTCGTAAGCCTATTACATCCATATCCATCAGTTTCATCAAATAAAATTATTCCTTATGCATTTCGAATTGAATTTCCTACTTAGGAACAGTACAGTGACAAGCGCCTCGTTTGGAATCCTCAACGAGACGGAGAATGTGGATTCAGATTACACTTACTTGATAAATGTACCTAAACCTTCATTATGTTGCAAACATCTTCTACATATTACAATATCAATTTTCTCAAAAAACATTGAATCCTCTCCATATAAAATCTTTAGAGTTCTAAATTCGTCGTAGGATAATTAATGATATTTATCATATCACATATAAAATTAATCGTGAAGATATTAACTTTCTTTGGAATGTGCTTGAAATTAAATTGGACATACTCCTTTAACTTCATATTCTTCCATCCTTAAATATACCAAAATATATACCGAAAAATTCCAGATGACTCATACAGGAAGACCTGCGAATTAAAATTAGTAGGTATGGGACCTACTAATTTGAAATACTCAAGAATACTTACTCTATTTTATTTCTACTGTTGTAAATTTGAGTTTTAAAAATTTATTTAATTATTATGACGCAATATGTTTGAAAATATACACATTAGAATCACTAATAATGTTACACTTAAAAAAAAAAAAACTTAAATAATAACCAACAAAAAAACTCTTCGATTCAATAAGAGCTTTTTTCCTGCTTAATTAAACCATACTCACGATCACAAATGAACAATTTATTCATTTCCACGAAATGTCTCCCTGGCTGACTACCTACATTAATTTTGTCTCGACAATATTTATTCAATGTGCTACTCTTTTATCATGTTTATTTTTACATAAATAATAGTATAGGGAAAACGCAGGATGTCTCGTATATATGTAATAAATGAACTAAAATGTAATGGAAATCTATGTATGGGATTCTATTGAAGTGATTAAGATTGTTAGATAATAGGGGAAAGGGGTTATATCTTCTAAAATTCTATCCTTGTTATAAATAAATACATCAAAATGGTAATGTTGCTGAGTGTGTACATTCACATATTATCAATACTGTAATAATAAATGTATGTAAGTGTATGTATAAGAGGAACTTCAAAAGGAAAAAAAAGGGATTTAAGTGTCATTTTTTCTATTTTGAGTAAATCAAAGTTAAAATTTGAAAAATATTTTAAGTGGATTCGAACGCTTGATTTTTTATTCTAAAATCTCAAACAGGTCTTTGACTTCGATCAACAGTTCTAAGTTTTTTTATTACTCTTAGTTTTAGGCATTTTACAGTAAATTGTAGATATGTAAAACTGCTTAAGTCGGGTTAGTTACACCATTTATAAATTAAGAATGGCGCGAGAGATTTTTATGATCCTTTATGAATTTTTTAATTCGTCTCCATGGCTAATACCAAAGTCAGTATTAAAATCGTCTTAGAAGATATACTGCGCTGGCTAGGTCACGTGACAAGACATGAAAGGATGGCGAAGAAAAACCAAAGGTCGCCAGGAATGGCTGTCGCTCTTGCGTGAGGTGCCATTTAGTTGTTTACTGCATATTTCGAATTAGTCGATACAACAGAAAAATAACAACTTTTTTTTTTTAATAATTATACCTGAAGAGAAAATATTGGTCCTGTCCGAAAGGGGTCTCCGGTCTCCGCATCACCGTTGCAGTGCGCTAACTAACTATGCTACCGAGACCCGTAACCCAGCCACTTCAACCTTCTATTTTTTTTAATCTTCAGGTGTAACCAACATAATCTAACCATGGTGGGTAGGTCGAGATTTATTCCGTGGGGCCTCCAAGAAATGATTCAAACCTCCCAGGGCGGATTAAAACCGCCGCCGTTAGCCTCGAGCATGCTAAAGCGGGTCGCGCTCCAACAGGCTCGGCTATCCCGGCCCAACCTTCTCCCTTCAATGATCCCAAGACCTGGCCGATTTAGCACATTGCACAGCGAAGTGATCGAGGGCTGGACATTGTCCACATGTCATCATTAAATATTTATAAAATTTTATAGTCATTATTTACATAATTTTATTTGAGGATAAAAGTCCATGGTGGGGATAATACCCTGGGTCTCCACATCACCATTGCAGTGTGCTATCCAATTAAACAACCAAGGCTCTTAACCCAGCCACGTCAACGTGATCCTAAAACCCTGCCGATAACGCCACATTGCAACGAAGTAATCTGGTGGTTGGTAATGATATTATTAATAACGTGTTTTTTTTATATGTTTTCTATTTGTATAGTTTATATTTTTTACTAGCTCTATATCCCGGTTTCACCCGGGAATTTCATTTTTCTAATAAACGTGAAAAATTCTATAAAAAAAAAATACAACAAAAATATCACTAATAGATTATTATCCTAAAGCTTTAGGATGCACTATATTTTTAGTTTTAACCTCTGGGGCATATATAATTAGGTCTTTAGGTGAACTTACTCTAGATCATGCAACGTAAGGCTGACAATGAGAAAAACATGGGGGTTCTAAATTGATATTTGGAACCAGGAACCCTTAGTGATTGCCCTTGAGCTTTATTTATAGTCAATGGAATTTTCGGCTCCAACGGTCAATTTCGTAAATAACCAATGTGAAGCGAGATAATAACGATTTTTATAACAATAAATTCTCAGAGATTGGGTGAAGTTATGCAATTTTAATATGGACAGGTGTTCGCACCTGGTATGAAAGAACCACTGAGCGAAATTTTGAGAATTCAAGACAAACGGTATGGATTTCTCTAACCAACAAACAAACAGAATTTCATCTTTATTTATATAGATTTGATGTACTAGAATATATTACGATCATGAGTGCGAAATCCGATGCTTAAAAAAAAAAATTAAACACTTGGTACGTTTCTGCACAACATTGTCAGATTGTTATGTTCTAAGAAACACGATATTGTAAATGATAATGGGGGAAGTAAGAAGGAAGAAATATTAAAATACATGTAAGAAGGAAAACGTTTGGGGGCTGGATACAGAAGAGGCGAGGATGATGGCGTTGTATAAGAGAGAGCTAAGTATACCTTGGGGGAAGCCCTACAATCTTCACGGCCTCTGGAGCCTCAAACATTTCTGAACCAAATACAATCACACCGACTTTCAACAAGCAAAGGTAAAATATCGATAATTATGTCGGTATAACCTCTGTTTAATAAATATAATTTAGAGGTGTGTAATAGTCAACTGTCTTTCTTTACGATAGGATGATTACTAGTCAGGATTTGGATCTCTGGGAAATGAATTCAGCTTTGATTTGATGATAATAAAACAACTATATGGTAATATGAAAACTATAATGTCTGAGAATCAAAAAATAATAATAATATTTATTTGTTTATTAATAGAGTGTGTGCATAATACATAACATAAAAATATAAAAAAATTAAGGTTTACAATTTTAGTTTCTTCCCATGCTCTTTTCTATCTGTGCTTTATATATGTGTTTTGTATTTCAGTAACAATTCTATGTCTATATATCAATATAAAAAATATATAAAATAACAACATCAAATTATTTAATTAGCATAATAACATTTAAAATACAATACCCTATCAATATTAAACTAAACATTAACGAAAAACCAAACTAAAATAAACACAGATTGCAAAATACAAACATGCTATGTGTAATGCATAACATAACAAAAATACATAACATGCTAGAAGAAATTAAATTAAAATCTAATGACCAGATCTAAATTGCTCAACCTTCATCTATTATAAATTTTCTTAAGTTCAAGCATCGGACAGTGAACTGCACTAGTGCATTAATTGTGGAAACGTCAGTGAACTTTAATTTTTCGAAAAAAAAACTGTTGGGTTGACATGTTACGGAGATCTGGTAGGAAGTGTGTCCTGTACAGTACCAGTCAAATGTTTAGACTCACAATTAGATTTTGTAACAATATTTTATTTGCTTAACAACATAATAGCTATAATTTTATTTTTAATTTACTCATAATTTTATTCGAAAGAATCATATAATGTTTAAAATGTTACCTCTTGAGTTGGAATTATTTTATTAAACTTGAAGATTGTGAATTAAATACAAGTGAATCTAAACTTTTGACTGGTACTGTATGCTGAGTATTTTGGATATTAACAGTAGAAATGGTGAATAGTTTCATTTTCTTTCCTAATACAGATGGTGCAGGATTCTGATGGGTTTAACTGATGAGTGGAAGTGCGGGTAGATAGTTTAGTAAATTTTATGTTAGCTGTACGGATTTGGGTGAGGAGTTTAAGGTGCGAAAATGACGGGTTTATTTGGAGTAATTTGGACGGAACGTCGATTTGTTCTTACTTTCCATGTCCTTTATATGCAATTAGAATTTTGTTTAACTACCATCTCTTATTCACTGCAATTACCACAGCCCCTATGGGGTCACCTAGATCAAAAGGTTTCATGATTTCATGAAGCTGCAGAAGCCAGTTATGCTTTTTTTGAGTTGAATTAAAAAAAAAAATATAATATTTCTTGATTTTATTTTTTTAAATATTAAATTATATTTGATAGGATGATTAATAATAGTCAGGATTTTCAGTTACACATTTTTTATTTGATTTTGGAAAACCAACCTTTGATCCCAACATGTGGATTTTCATCAGGGCTAAAAAGAAGACAAATATTTGAGCAACATGTAAAGTATCTATGCTAGAAGATGGTGATTAAATATTTGCCATGTAATTAATTATTAATTATAGATAGTAACAACAACAACAAGTAACAAAATAATGGAAACAAAATCCAACTTGTAATATGTTGTTGTTTCCATTATTTTATAATTCTTATTGTTACTATCTATAATTAATAATGACATGATAAACATTTAATTATCATCTTCTAGAATTGATACTTTACATGTTGCTCATATATTATTTAATTATCATATCAACTATAATTTAATGTTTAAAAAAATAAAATTAAGAAATATTATATATATTTTTTAATTCTCAGACATTATATTCCAGCCAATAGTTTTCATATAAACCTATAGTTGTTTTATTATCATTCGCATAAAAAGCTGAATGCATTTCCCTGAGGCGTATTAATATTAAATATTAACCACGAAAAGTGTATGGGACACGTTTATTAATATTCCAATATTGTATCGCTTTGGACTAGAGCTTCGTATGCAAGTTTCTTCAATACTTTGCTCTCCTGACTCACAATTTTAGATTATGAAGTTAACGTTTTATTTAAAATTTTATTATATATTTAAAAGGTCAATTTTATAATTTATTACTGAATAGTACATAGAAAATTTTACCATTCTTTTTTCAAACGATACCATTTTATGTATCGTTCGACGAAAAAGAAAAATGTGACAATAGAAGTAGTTTCGCAACCCAAAATATATGTGTTAAATTTTATTTATATTAATCAATGACAAGTGTTGTCTACAAGGGAAGTTTGACAATACTCATGATTTTGGAGTATTTAATAATGTTGCTTTAGGTATCCCGGGAAGATACTGTCGAAGCCCGAAACGTTAGAAAAAATAAATAAATAAAAATAAAGAACAACAAATTCAAGAGATTCCTTCTTGAAGGAGAATATATATATATATATATATATATACAAACACATACAACAGGTGGCATTCGTTATTTCATTCGTTTTTCGGCAACCATAATATTTCATTCAAGAGAAATATTATAAATTAAACTGCAAAAAAAAAAATAAAACATCATAGGAAATTAAATGATTTTAAAATAAGAAATATTATTTATTAGACAATTGCGATGCATTAATTCTGCGATGCACAGATGATTTCAATTCAATATGCATCAATTAAATATCATAAAGTTATACCAATTCTTAGAAATGAGAAGATTTTATTAAGGAACATTCAAATATTTACAATAACAATTTCCTTGTAGTTATTGTAATAATAATATTCTTTTTCCATTTCATTTTTACCTACGCCGTTTTTTTTTTCAATTGCGTCTCTTCTTTTTCATCTGGATCTGTTCAAGAATAATTTGAAGCAGGCATGCAATAGTACAATTAAATGCTCATTTTTATGAGCATCTTCAACATGAATGGTTAATGTTTTTTTTTTTTTTCCTTTTAAGTATAAGTATACCATATGCTTTCTATAAAAACATTCATTTTCAGATCCATACCGTGAAAGTAGGTATCGCTATTGGCTGAAATATGTCTGAGAAATAAAAAAATATATATAATATTTCTTAATTTTATTTTTAAACATTAATTCATATTTGATAGGATAATTAATAGTCAGGATTTTCATTTACACATTTTTTTATTATTTTGAAAAGCCAACGTTTCGATCCCAACATGTGGATCTTTATCTGGGCTAAAAAGAATACAAATATATGAGCAACATGTAAAATATCCATGCTAGAAAATGATAATTAAATGTTTATCAAGTAATTATTAATTATAGATAGTAAAACAACAACAAAATGGAAACAACAACATATCATCAGTTGGATTTGGTTTCCATTATTTTGTTACTTCTTGTTGTTACTATCTATAATTAATAATTAATTGCATGGTAAACCCTTAATTATCATCTTCTAGCATATACACTTTACATGTTGCTCATATATTTGTCTTCTTTCTAGCCCTGATGAAGATCCACATATTGGGATCGAAACTTTGGCTTTCCAAAATAAAAATAAAAAAATGTGTAACTGAAAATCCCAACTAAGAAAATCTAATAATCTTCAGTTTCACTTAACTTCATTCCCTTATTTGATTTTATATTTGATACAAAATTTACATATTTAATTACATGTATAAAATCAATTAATACAACAGTTTGTCATACAACATAGAATACTATACCTTCTAGTAAGCGCGAATATCTTATATTTCATATTTCTGATATGACATAATTGATATTAATAACATACATATAGAGAAATAGAACAATGAAAAATTTATTTGCAATGAAGTATAAAGAAAGTTAAAAGAATTTAATAATAAAAGAATAGTAAGTGCATGTAAAAGAAATGTGTGACAAGGAAAATTATAAGTATATGTAAAGGATAATATAAAGACGTAGAAAAGGATGGTAAGTAGAATAATAATAGATTATAATAATCGTACATAGAAATGGTTAAAATGAATAGGTTTACCAATCACAATGGTGTGGTAATTTTAACAATAAATTATTTATTTTATAGATACATACAACACATGCATACATAAAATAAACACATACATACATAGAATACCAGAGTTGGGCGTATTCGTATTCGCGAATACGAATACGAATATTAGCAAAAACACTCTTAACCTGCGAATACGAATACGAATATTCGTATTCGCATATAGGAATACGAATTTATTTGTATTCGCAAATAGGAATACGAATTTATTTGTATTGGCAAATTTAAATTCGAATATTCGATTATTCGCAGGGAAAATCTGCGAATATTCGATTATTCGCAGGGAAAATCTGCGAATATTCGATTATTCGCAGGTAAAATCTGCGAATATTCGATTATTCGCAGGAAAAATCTGCGAATAATCACGCATTCGCAGGGAAATCCTACGAATAATCGTATTCTCACAGCTGAAATACAGAAATTCGTTCGTATTTACTTGAGAAAAATATAAATATACTCGTATTCACTGCCAAAATATACCAATACACTCCTATTCCGGGGAAAAAAAGAACGAAGAAATTTGCATTCGCAGGTCAAAAATGGGAATTCGGCTATATCCTAAAAATCTCAACAATATCATAGGAAGAAATGAAAATAAATTATATGTTCTTCGATATTTTTGATTATGAACTTTGATATTTTTGATGATTACCTTGAAGTATCTAAATATTTAATTGCTGTGTGTAAATTGGGTTTTCCCCTTTAATTCTTAAATAAATAAATGTACTACCACACAACTTATTTTCTACGATGACTCTTATAATTCAAGATTAGTTATTAAAACGTATATTTTCGAACAACAAAGTGAAAATAACCAATTATTTCTTTATGACAGGAAATTATTGCTAAATAACCCGGGGTAAGTTTTACGAAAAAACGTGAAAAATGAAAGTGGTCGTTTAAACGCAAAAATCCTTTAAAAAAGTAAACAAAGTGCGACTTTTTGCATTTGAATCAATTTAGTTCCGAAACCATAGATCCCAATTACAAATGGTTTAGATCCAAAAATGTTGGTTAATTAATTGCTGACATGGGAACCGTTATCAAATTTTCGTTTTGAATAATTTCAAGAGAGCTAATTTTTGTAATCACTCTTGAAGTTGCCTACATAAGCTTTGAAAATTACCGAACGCATTTTTGGATGCTGCGATCTTCACTATTTAAGCTACAGTTTCTAGAGCAAACAGCAGTCTACATTAAATTATCTTGTATACATCTTACAAATCTATAGTATATATATATATATCTTATAAATATACATCAGTTCAAAATGTAATGTATGTTCATAAAACAAATTAAAAAACAAAACTCCGATAATCTTAAAATCGTAATTCCCCAAATTTAACACTGAAATCGGTAATAAAATTGCTAAAATACATAAACGAGATTTTCAGATGTTCAAAAACGAGATTTACATGTAACTAAAGACCCTTCTAGTAATGCTCCTGCAGTTAAATTAAAAATGAAGTTGAGGAAATCCTAAGCACTCATAAAGACGGCAAGGATCTTCAAGAAATATTAGATTCTTCATCGAAGAAGAGGAAAACTGCGGAGAAATTAGAACCTTTTCACTTCCGCCCCAGAGCCCATTCTTCTTCCGCTATAAAACCCGGCAACTCCTGATGTCTTACACATGTTGATCATCCACCTACTTCTCACAAACTACTAAAGGAACCGATGGAACATAAACAACTCCTTAAAAGTCCGAGCTATTATCGCCCGCCAGCACCTGCTCCACCGGCAAGTCATCTCTCTTTACCTAATCCTATAACCCTAGATTAAAATGTAATATTCTGTAATATTAGTGGTTACTCAAATATTTTTGATAATAACATAAACACAAATGAAACAGATATTTCTAATTATACACTGGCGCTGTGTTTAGTTGAAACCTGGCTGTTAGACGATTATCCAGTAAATCCCTATTGGCTAAATGATTTTTTACCATTTACAGCAAATGCGGTAAAGACTAAAACTACTAGTAGGGGGAGTGGAGGAATAATTACTTTTATAAATAAAACTTATCTACCGACATTAGATCACTAGAAAAAAATCAGTTTACTACTATAGTGGGATTTAATTTTAAATCTAACCACATAATTTTATGTAACACTTACTTTCCTCCAAGTTCTGATATTGACGATTGCTTAGATATGTTCAATTATAGCTTATCGAATATCTTGATCAATTATCCGAATAGCAAAATAGTCCTTTGTCGGGATTATAATTGTCACGTGGGAGGCCTAAACAACCTAGAACCTAACACAATTGACTCTCCATATCTCTATGACACCCGAATAGTTACCCATGAACATATAAAGAAAAGAGGTAGAATGTTGGCCGAAACGATAGAGTCCCTAGGATTTATCCTGTGTAATGGGCGGTCAATGTCTGATAGACCAGGTAAATTTATCCACATTTCAAGCAATGGAAAATCGACAATTGATTTGATATGGATTAATGATAATTTTCTTACATTATTTGTGGACATGAAAATATCAACTCTTACCGAATTCACTGATCATCTTTCTTGTATTCTCACAATCCAATATTCAAGCCTTCAATCTATTGATAATAAAGGAAACTTTCACAATTATCACAAAATGCATATAAAATGGAAACAGGAAAACATATTAAAGTTTGCCTACTACCTATTTAACTCAGAAAGAATATATTTTAACTCCGAAAATTCCAATTATCTCTATGATAATTTTATCACTGGTATAACCTCTCGTGAATTCCGGATTGAGTGACGAAAAATTTTAGCAGCGTGTTCTTCTGCGGGCCAACGCAAATGCAATATTTTGACATTGTTTTCATATTAAATATTTTATAATTGATTATTGCAATTATAAGCAAACTTTAATTTCTTTAAATTAGTTAATACTTTTGTTTTGTTTTTATGAACTGATTAAGTTGCCTATTTCTAGAATTATTTCCCTGATTATACATGTGAGGAATTATTTTTGATTCTTTTTAATATTTTTTAATTGATTATTACAATTAAGCAAACATTAATTTCTTTAAATTTATTAATACTTTTATTTTATTTTTATGAATTGGTTGATTATTGCATATTTCTAGAATTAGTTCCTACTTAATAAAATATTTGATTACACATGTTAAGAATTATTTTTAATTCTTTTTAATATTTTTGAATTGATTATTGCAATTAAGCAAACATTAATTTCTTTAAATTTATTAATACCTTTGTTTTGTTTTTATGAATGGTTGATTATTGCATATTCTAGAATTATTTCCTATTTGATTAAATATTTGATTACACACTTGAAGAATTATTTGGTGCATTATTATGGCCTTATTTTTATGGCTGCTTCAACATTGTTGAGTCCTGGAATGCATGAATTAGTGTTTTTAAAAATTTAATTTGATTCTTGGCGAATTTTGCCCAGTACTTATAATATTTAAAAACTTTTTAGTTGAGAATATAGATGTATTCATATTTTTTTCCAGCGAAGATAGGTGAATTCGTATATTTTGGTAGCGAATACGAGTGTATTACTGTATTTCAGCTGCGAAAATATTAATATTCTCAGAGTTTTCCTGCGAATGCGCGATTATTCGCAGATTTTTCCTGCGAATAATCGAATATTCGCAGATTTTCCCTGCGAATAATCGAATATTCGTATTTAAATTTGCGAATAATCGAATATTCGTATTTAAATTTGCTAATACAAATAAATTCGTATTCCTATATGCGAATACGAATATTCGTATTCGTATTCGCAGGTTAAGAGTGCTTTTGCTAATATTCGTATTCGTATTCGCGAATACGAATACGCCCAACTCTGTAGAATACTATACCTTCTAGTAAGCAAATATCTTAAATTTCATATTTCTGATATGACATAATTTGATATTAATTATTTCGATACTAATTATATCATGTTATTGTCCTCTCTAAGTATTAAAGTTATCCCGTAGTCAGTTAAGCATTTTTAACCATCCTAATGAGGGTAATATGTAAGTAGCTGATATAAGATCAGTTTTCGAGAAAATCCATAAAATTAATGTATGAAGTCGATGTCATCGTTTTTGAACTATTTTAGTTAACCCACAAATACACCATTTTTTAAGGCTTAATTTGAAGTAAAGGTAATTTAATACGTGTATTTCCGTTGAAAACTCAAATTCAATTTTTACTTTTACTTACCTATATATGAAATATATTAGTATTTTTACTTTCACGATTTTGATCCAACTGGGTACTTGATGTATGTATATGCCCGAGATATGACCGTAAAAATTTTATCAAAATTGATCAACCGGAGGGGGGGACTTAACTTAATAAATTTTGTATCATTTTCACGTGTTTTTTTTATTTACTCAAAAACGGCTTTCACGATTTTGATCAAACTGGGTATTTGATGTAAGTATATGCCAAGGATGTGATAGCCAACATTTCATCAAAATTGATCAACTGGGGGGGGGGGACTTAACTTAATAAATATCGTATCATTTTCACGTGTTTTTTTTATTTACTCAAAAACGGCTTTCACGATTTTGATCAAACTGGGTATTTGATGTATGTATATTCCATAGATGTGATAGCCAATATTTCATCAAAATTGATCAAACGGAGTGGGCACTTTATTTTATAACTTTTTTTTCCAATTTTTACCTTTTTTTCTATTATCTCAAAAACGGCTTTAACGATTTTCATCAAATTCGTCATGTTTAATGAAAATTAGGCGTTATTTAATATGAGGTAAGCGTTATCATTATTAAAATGTTCTGAGGGGGCTGTTTTTTTTTGTTTCCTATACAGTACCTTTGTTTTCGTTCAAATGGAGAAATTAACTGTCTCTCGTTACACCTAAAAATAAGAAATGGCTAAATATGAGATATGATAAAAACCAAGTAAACATATAGAGGAGAAAAAAAGAAAAATATTCAGTCAACTCTTAAAACACGTTGAGCCCACGCATGCGTTGTACGCCTTTAATGACAGACCATTGTTCATAATTAAAGCCGTTCTGTTCATTTAATGGAAATTATTGCCGAATTATGATAAGTAAAATCTTTTATTTAATAATAAAATAAATTAGTGTTTTTTATAGAGCAAATGAAAACAAAAATAAGAAATGAATGTGGGAAAATGTGTAACTTTGATAAGTGGCATTATCAAAACGCATTAATTTCTAATTTAAGTAAGTTGGTAAGTGAAAGTTGTGTGTTGCGCGCACGCACCAGATTTTTTTATAATCGCCTGATATATTTCATATATTGGTCAATAGAATGAAATAGTGGAAAAATAATGAGCTTATTTTATAAAATGGTCTTAAAAATATATTTCCCGTTTCTACTTGTAAAGCTACATGCCCATTTCTATTTTTAAATATGTGTTTACGTACAACTTCAGTATAATGAAAAAAAAAAAAAAAAAAAAAAAATCGGAATAGGTATAGGAATATAGAAATATTAAAAGTTAATGCTTGTTGAGCAAACCGAATTGCAGGTTTCACATGATTTGTGTTCTATTTTCCAGGAAAGTCGTATAGAATACAAAATATATTGTGAAATGAATAAAAAAGCAAGCATAGTGGATATTTTCAAGGATCCTAATGATTTCCTATAATAAGGATACTGGAGAATTTGTTCCCAGGAAATAACTTCTTCTTTTTTTTCTTCTATTCCGTTATTTATACAAAAAGTGACTTCATTTTATTAATCAGTACCAGCAAATAACTCGGCTGGAAATTAAGTATAACTTTTAACTTCAAAAGACTAATAGCCGTGGCATTTAAATCAAGAGAAATTACGGGCCTTTTTGTAACAAAGTTTCTAAACGTTAACTACGAAAGTCTTCCATTCGTACTTTCTCGCCTTTAATGTAAAAATATGACTTAATTTCAAATAGGTGTAAGAAATTTCCTTCTTTGGTTGTCACAAATCATTTGAGGACGGAGTTAATGTAAAATCGGACCGCTTTAAGATGTGATTCTGTTGATTTATTCGAGAGTATTCAAATATATTTGGCTTTATTCTGTTGACTAACTCCTCGATAAAAATCAAACAGATCCTGGCTAAATCAATCGGGTTAAATGTAACAAAGCTTTATTTTTGTTACAAAATTTTGCTATTCTATGAATACGAACAATGATTTCATTCTAATATTCACGAAAAAGTAGATTAGTTGTCATGTTATTTACAAGAATTTATTTTTATATATTACTATCTTAATCATTAATATTTCCTTATATATATATATATATAGGGGAGAGTGGGGAACAGTGAGATACAATTAGCTCATAAACCAATTGCAAGGACCCAGTTACTGTAGGATCTGTTGTGATGTAGAATATTAGATAAATAAGCTTTTCTAAGAAAGAAACTAACATTATCATACGTTTGTGACTATTTTTGTTTCGAGGCAAGTAAACTTTTTTTGTGAATTGCTTTCTCATTGAAACTGTGGGTACTATTGTCCATTTCACCGAATTTCTGTTTATCCCTTTAATCCACAACCTAAAACTCTTTATATTAACCTTTAAACTGCCAATGATTGTTCACTTCGGAAACAGAAATTCGTAATGAAAATCGGCAAGGCCCTATGGGGATGAATAAGACGGGAACAGTGAGACAGCCTATGAAGACACTTTTACTGTCATATAAGAAATTAAAAATATATTGTCTAATCCCAAGAAGAAAGGAATAACTTTTAAAGAACAGACCATAAATAGTAGTTATTTTCATTAAAATATAATATATAGTTTTTTTATTACATCACCTAATTTTATCAAAATTCTACTTTAATTATTGTCAGTACGTGATTTGGTAATGTTAATCACAAATCCTCATTGTTAGTATTGGTCCCTAAATAAAAAAAACAAAAAAGGATTATATCTAGTGATACTAATCTCGTCAACAACGACTCTCCATAATGACTATTTCAAAGAAATCATATATTTTTTATGTTAAATATCAAGAAAATATTTTGTAATAAAATGTTATTGTCTTCTATTATTAATAATTTTACTAAAATATTTAGTCTTAATATTTAGTCTCACTGTTCCCCGAGCAATGTATTAGTTCCCTGCACTGAGACAAAAACCTCTTGTGGCTTTATGAAAATAAATATTTTTGATTGTAACATTTTCAGATTTCACATCGACTGGACAAGGTCCATTGTAGTAAGATGTACTTTATAAATTTCAGAACTCCAGCTATAGTTTTTCTATTATTTTTGAAAATTTGAAAAAAAACCTTCTCATTGTTTCCCTCACTCCCCTACATTCGACGCATGTATTCTCTTAAATAGTTAAATGTTCGATTTTTATGTTTGTTATTTTTTTCTTTGGGTTTTTTAGTGTTGAGTAATTTTTACATAATGCCTATTATTAAAAATTTTTACAAAGCTAACATATCAACAAATACTGATAGAATAATTTACCTTGATTTTTTACTACTAAGATGTTTTTATTTTATAAAGTAAATTTAATTTATATTTTTGGTGTATATGATTATTTATTTTTTAGTAACGAATATTACGTATTACTTTTTTATGTTAAATATTTTCTTTAACTTTTTACATACTGATTTATATTTAAGTTAGCTAAAAACATTATGATAAAAAAAACGGGGGTTAGATTACCTAGTAAGAAACTATATCTTTATTTCATTTCATGTACTTCTTTACATTTTTATTTATTTATGAAGTCTTTGTTTTGTTTTTTTAGGTTATCTTGGCAAAAGACTTACCTTCATTTAATCAGGAAGTTAGAATTTTTCCATTTCTTGAATCCGTGCCTGGCACCAAATTAAATTACATGTTTATTATGTAACCATTTATTGAAAAAGTAATTTAAATCTTGAAAAAAAAATTAAATATATGTGGGGATAAAATAAAAAATGTCAACACTATCGGAAATAGAAACCTATAAGTCTTCACAAAATGTTCCATTGGGAAATTTTCGACCCTCTTTTGAGCTTTGGAGAGGGTTATTTGACTTTTGACTTTTTAGAGATTAAACAAAATTATTTCGCAGATATACTTCGATATTAAATGTGATTATTTATGTATAAGTAAAGATATAATGGGTTGGGGAAACGACTCATGACCTTTGCGTTAAATCTAATTGGATAAATAATTTTCCGGCTGGGGCACGTGAGGCGTTTGTTTCACTTCAACAAAGTTCGCCGATTTCTTTTGCTCCATTTCTCAATTCAATTTCTCCTTTTGCGCTTTCAATATGAAATTATGCATTAAATTTATTTCTTATTAATATTATTTTTATATATGAATTTCCTTCTTGGATTAGATAAATTTTGTGTAGATACCCTCGAAATATGTTATGAACTCCAAATACAATATATTTATAATAAATTATATGTGTTATGTATGGTGTCAGTGAAGAGGAAGGATTTGGCACCGTTTGGAAGCGACTCCGTGGAGTAATGGATAGCATACCGCGCATGTCACGCGGAAGACCCGGGTTCGATTCCCGGCGGAGCCAAATCTTTTCTCTTCAAAAATAAATTATTTAAAATAATTTAAAAAATAGGTGGTCACTCCACAATAATGGTTAATTTAATATAAATTATATGTGCTTTAATCGCATGATCGAAAAACTAAAGTTTGAAGAATGTATGTTGTAAACATTTTAATCTGGTCTCAAGATTTTTTTACAAGAATAGTTCCTATAAATTTAATTTTTTTTCGTGGGTGGGGGTGGGATGGGGTGGGGGTGGAGTTCGTTGCAACTCATGGAGTAATATACCCGATAGCCTCTATTTTCTATCCGTTTAATCTACAGCTCACAGCCCTTTAACTGTCATGCTATGCTCCATTCCCACTTTCCCAATTTATTTTTTTCGAATTTCCTCGCATCCTTCATACTGGTGCCAAATTAAGTAGTTATGTATTTCCGTTCCACGTCAATGGCCATATGACTTTGACCATTTAGTTTCGATTTGGTAAACTACGTTTTAGTTTTTACACCAATCCTTTCTTTTATTTTACACCAACTTTGGGATTCTATTGATTTCTATAGATTATACAGAGAAGCCTAACCTAAGCGTAACCTCTACTTATTTTATTTCATTATTATTATTACTTTTTTTTGTTTTGATCGCCCAAACTTCTGAACTCAACGTGGCTACGCTGCACAGAGGTGTATTTGACAGGTCTAGCCGGCTAAAAATATTTTATCACCATATTCTATTAATTTTAGGCTGCTAATTTCCAGAACAATATTCTAAAAAATCTAGGACCTCCAGTTTTTTAAATATAGTATTAATCTTGCAAATAATAATCAATCCCATCAACTTGGTCTGGGTTTTGCAGCGCCAATGAGGCAATTTACTTTACCAAACTTTAAGTTTCTAACAGCTTTTATTGACACAATTTTCTATATTTTGGGTTAAAAAATAAAAATTGATAAAATTATTCACCTTATTTACGATATAAAATAAAATATTGGGCAAGCTATAACATACTTCTTAATTAATCATCAGATAATTCACAACTTTCATCACTCTCCTATTCCAGGAGTCTCTGGCGAGCTATTTGATTGGATGGCTCAGCAGAAAGAAGTAGGGCTAACGTCTCGCTCAAAAATGGATTGCTTCTTTTCTTCGGTACTGGCCTGATACCAGTTAGAAACGGATCGGAACTTAAAACCTATCTATTCATGATATCTATGTCACAAGATTCTCTTGAAAATGTTCGAGCGAAGTTTGTTCGGTATAGCCTGAAATGCTTGTTCTGAGCCTCTGCAGCTTCTTCAGAAAGTTCTCCAATTGGAAGGAGTGCACTATCTATTATTGTCGCATCATGTATTAAAATTTTATGAACATTAGGAGTCATAGGGTACCATGAATACAACTCCACATATAATTTGGCCGTTTCCATCACGTAATCACCAAATCTCATAGTATCTGTGCTAATGTTACTTTTGCGAAACGAAATAAAAGCAGTTCAACAGACAAGTTTAACCTCATTTTCCTCTAATCCGACCAACTAGAGAAACAATATATGAACTTGACTTGAATCCCCCACTATTCCAATAGAACATTCGATAGGGTTTTTCCACCTCCGCTGCATTTTGCGAAACTGATTTTTGGCCGGCTAGACCATTCAAATACTATTCTGTGCGCTGTATATAAGGGAATAGTATTTCTTCTTTTTCTACTTCTTATCTCTTCACTTGTTTTTTTTAATTAACGTCACTTTATACCACTAAGTCTGAACGGACGATGCTACAGTGGTACTCCTAACTCTTTTCCTCTCCAGGTATAATTAGGATAGCGATATTTTACGAGTACCTTACATCGCACAGGCTCGGGACCTCTATTTTACGTCCCATCCGAAGGTCGGCATAGCTAAGGATTTTTTTAATCCCCTTAAATTTAAAAATCCTAGGGCCACCGTGGGATGCAAATCTTTAGTATTTCTATTTCTTTATTTCATATAATAGGTTGAAAGATTGTCAGGATTTTCAGTTAAAACTTTTTCATTTTTAAAAGCCAACATTTCGATCCAACTTGTGCATCTTCATCAGGGCTTCTGAGTCCAGAGTACTACAAAGACTATGAGTCTTTGTACTTACTTAGTTATAGTCTTTTTATTACTCTGGGCTCAGAAGCCCTGATGAAGATCAACAAGTTGGATCAACGTTGGCTTTAAAAAAAAAAAAAGAGTTTAAACTTAAGATCCTGACAATCGTTCAACCTATCGTAAAGAATTACAGTTGACTATCTCCTACCGCTAAATTTATTTCGTATAGTTGTGTTGAGTTGAACATATATTTTTTTTTTCATTATTAATTTTATGTACAATGTCTACCTACACCACTTAAGATGTATGTATGTATCTGAGTTACGTCAACTGTTGCCTGGCGCTAAGCACCCATTAAATAATTTCAGGAGTATGTAGTCTGGAGCATTGAAAGCCAAGCATTAATTTTATATGAGGAAAAATAACGAATAGCTATATCCTCAATTGTACTAAACTTCATTAGCAGGGGGAATGTGAGAAATGCCAGAGAATGGCATCGAAACCTGAAGTACCTATTGAATCGATAAAGATAGTACTTTGAATAAATACGTTCCTCTTTAGGTACTTGCTTGTCAGATTTCTCAACAGTTTTACAGGTTGGCTGACATGTTTCCTTGTAAATTTTGAGCTGCTTTAAACTTCTCAACGAATGAAGCCAAACAAAGTACTTGAAGGTATTTTTCTTTCGTCTTCTTCAATTCTAAATTTGAGAAATCATTTATTTTGTCAACCGGAAAATCAAAATATTTTCCAAGTCTATTCCTGATTAGGATATGTGTAGATTTTACCCAATACGCTATCCAACTCTTTTTTCTTTCTTCACCTCTAGGTAATCTAAGAGAAAAGAAATTCTCAACAAAAATAAAATATTAATGTCGGCAACAAGGGCTTTGTAGAGACATCTTCAATCACCTAGGAGACTGCCTAGGCAAACGAAACCCTAATAAATATTCAAGAGGGAAATTGTATTGGATTTGGTAGCTTGGGTCAAATGATAAGATTATATGGGCGTGTATAAATAAGTGGATTGGATGTTGTGTAGCATAAATGAATCAGGATCTCAATGAAAAGGATATAAATTTCCGTGAAGTTTCGAAAAATAAAAATAAAAATATGGTGGAATATGTGGTCGGTGATCTAATACGAGTACATTTGGTTGTTCTATATTGAACGAAATAACTTGTATTCGAATACAATTTTTTCATATATACTTTTTGAGGATATATTTTTTAGTAACAATTTTTCATATAATGTAAAAAAATAACAGGATAAATGAAAAAAAAAGGGTGTACTACAAGCAGAAAGAATGGTTTCCTAAGTCATCCTCACAATTATTTAATTACAATACTTAAGGTCGCGAGTTTGCGCCCGAGGTGGCCCTAGGATTTTTTAATGGGAGTAAAAAATCCTTGTCTATGCCGTCCCTCGGATAGGACGTAAAATGGAGGTCCCGAGCCCGTACGATGTCAGGTACTCGTTAAAACAAACCCTATCCTAATGATACCGGGATAGGCAAAATTTAGGATTCCCACTGTAGCATCTTGCGATTAGCCTTAGTGACATAAAGTGACGTTAAAAAAAACAAACAAACATTTATTTAATCGTACTCTGCCACATCATCAGGATGAATATTACAGGATAAAGCAACGTTCTACTATTTTTCACATTGTATATGCTAAAAACACCATTTTATTAATACAAATATACAACAATATAATAGGTATCAATTATACAAAAAAATAATACCTAAAAACACCAATTGATTAACAATCCATTGTCACATCTCTAGATAAAAAATCCATAACCATGCACAATACAAAATGAATAAGTCCTCCAAAAACATATGATTTGCAACCTGCTTACACTTCTATTGGTCGACGACTCCTTTTTCTTAACAGGGAAGAGTAAGGTACAAGCTTGGCACTGTGAAACAGGTTCCCTTCTTTCCCTTCTGAATCAGAATGTCTTTTCTTTTTCACAAATGGCCCACTTCTGATCTCATCTAGCTTGTTTCTGTTTAATTTGTTACCGTTTGCTATATACACTAATTCACCTTCTTGAGATTCGTATCCCCTTCTGTTCTTTTCTATTCTAATCTTATTACTTTCAAAACTTTTTTCAGAATTTTCGAAAGCCTCTTCTCTATCCTCTATATCTTCTAAATTGTTAGCTTGTTTTAGTTGAGAAGGTACGACTTCTGACGTCGTGCCAAATAAAAGATATGCTGGAGTAAATTTGGTTGTACTATGTACTTTATTATTATATTCATTGAAACACTTTTTCAGCAATCTTTGTCCAAGGTGTATTTTTACAATCTTCATTTAATTTACACCGAATCCTGTTCACAAACGTTTCGTTCAATCGTTCGTTTAAGCCGTTCGATTGAAGATTATCGACTGAGGTGTAAACAAGTAGAATACCTTTTTCTTTTAAATATTAAAAAAAAACACGAATTATTATGTTAAAGATTGCCAAAAACCAAAAAATCATGATCGAAAATTAATTCTGAAATGTTGATTATTATTTATCTAAAAAATTGTAGTATGTTGCTTCCTCTTGTAATTTTCATCTCGATAAAGGGGGGGGGGGACCCCGAAACACCGATGGATTGAACTAATAAAATATCTAAAGGAAAAATATTTCACTGCTTGTCGTTGGAAAATAAAAACTACTCCATTTCTCCCGTTATACGTCTTAATACAAGAATAATTTCATTAAATATTAAACCCCTCCTTGGATTCTATCCGATTCATTCAATCAACATGTTTGACCAATCTTTCTTTAAGAAACCTAGGAATCTAAAAGTTAATAAATGTCTGAAAGGCATCGGTACCATACTACGTAAAGGAACGCGTCCCGAGAGACCGTCAGGAAAATGAACAATCCTTAGAAATCAACTTTGTATCAGATACCGACAAACATTGACTGATAAATAACTAAAAAGGAATGTTATTTCAATCCATTACCAAGATGAATGGTGTATATATTGAATTATAGATATATAATAAATAGAGAGAAAAGCAATGGAAAACTAGCTGGAACGCAATTCAATTTTCCCGGTTCCCATAAAGATTCAAAAGAAAAGACAGTGTAAGGAAAAGAAAACTCCGCACATTTTTGCGAGCCCACACTACTATGTTTGACATCGGTTTTAATTCTCTCGGAAAATTCCTTGGGTTTGATTTTTTTTTTTTTTTAATCCAAGCCTATCTTCCGACTATAAAGACATTAATTATTAAAAATTATGATAATAATGATTCCTTTTTCTTCTTTAGTTCTATTTTTGATAAAGTTAATACATGTAGTAATCAAAATGAACAATGTTTTTCGTCATGTCTCTCACTAAACAATCACTAATTAACTGGTTATATGAAATAATAATAATAATATTAGTCGTGTAAATTAAGGGGAAAAAATATTCTTATTACCAAGAAATTATTTCTTTTTTATATACTTTATATTATAACTTGGACTTAAAAAATTTGACTATCTCCTGTAATAAATTATAGATTAATATTTAAAAACACAATATTGTAGTATATTAAAATATTTTTAATTTATTTTTTGTTAGTTGAACCTTCACTTTTAAAACTTGTAATATGTTGATGATGAGATTATGATTTGTTCTAAATTAGTTAATATGATATGTGCCGCTTTCTCAACCTCTGATGGTCGTTGACCAAGAGTACATGTCGAGTATGTAATTTGTATGTTCAATAAAAAGACATTGTTATTATTGTTATTATTATATATTAATAGCTGTGAAACTGGTAATTGTATTTAATTATTGAATAAGATTTTTCAAATGTCGACTTGTTGTTATTTAAAAGAAAGTACGATGATAAAATTATGCACGAAAATAAGAATTGATTTATAATTTTTTGGCTTTTTTGATAATCTTTATATATATAAAAATCTCGTGTCCCCATGTTTGTCGGAGGTAAAATCAGAAACTACTTAACCGGTCTTTATTCAATTTGGCTCATTGTATGTAATTATGTCCAACTTAAGAGATAGGATAGTTTTTATCTCGATTATTGGCCTCAATATTTCTTTAATTGCAAGTTTAATGCTTATTATAGTACAATTGAGTGTGATTATTTGTAAGTTCTATAAATTTCCTACAGATGGTGGTTTAAGTTGATTTATTCACACAGCACTTTCTTTCGAAGGTGGGTAAGCATGAATCTATTTTTTCCGGCTTGGACTAGGAAAATCCGTGTTTTACCTCTGGCAAATTATGTGTCACCTTTTCACGAGTGGCGAAAACATCGAATCTATTTGCTTTAGCAAAAGATATGTTAAGCAAAAGTATTGTGCACCTATTAGTATAACCTTCTGATACGATATCTCATATCATCATGTGTTATATTCTAAATTTAATTAATATGTACTTGTAAAAATATTAATTTGGTACATTTTTGCTAACTGTCTATTGTCATTTTAGTAAACCCTGTTTTAATTATATTCTTTATTAGTTCCTTCTACATGTATCATTCATTAACACACTATGGTCAAATATAAGATGTAAAAAATCTGGTGCGTGCGCGCAACACACAACTTTCACTTACCAACTTACTTAGATTAGAAATTGACGTGTTTTGCTAAATATCATTTCCCAAAGTCCCACATTTTTCTACATTCATATCTTATTTTTGTTAATCGTTAAAGCCGTTTTTGAGTAAATAAAAAAAAACCCGTGAAAATGATACAAAATTTATTAAGTAAAGTCCCCCCTCCCGTAGATCAATTTTGATGAAATTTTTACAGTCGTATCTCGGGCATATAAATACATCAAATACCAAGTTTGATCAAAATCGTTAAAACCGTTTTTGAGTAAATAAAAAAAACATGTGAAAATGATACAAAATTTATTAAGTAAAGTCCCCCTCCGGTTGATCAATTGTGATAAAATGTTGGTTATCACATCATTGGCATATAAATAAATCAAATACCAAGTTTGATCAAAATCGTTAAAACCGTTTTTGAGTAAATAAAAAAAAATGTGAAAATGATACAAAATTTATTAAGTAAAGTCCCCCCTCCGGTTGATCAATTTTGATGAAATTTTCACAGTCATATTTCAGGCATATAAATAGATCAAATACTCAGTTTAATCAAAATCGTTGGAGCCGTTTTTGAGAAAATCGAAAAAAACTTAAAAAGTTAATAAATAAAGTACCCCCTCCCTTTGAGCAAATTTGATGAAATTTTTGCTGTTACATCGCGGGCTTATACATACTCTAAATACCCAATTTCAGGTTCGCATGGTTTATAGTTTTTGAGCTAGTCTGTTCACACACAGACACTCAGACACACAGACACACACACAGACCATTTCGCGGGACTTGGTTATTTTGACTCAGGGGACACCAAAACGTGTATTTCCGTTGAAAACCGGAAGTCGAAAATTTTCACGATCGCAATACTTCCACTTACTATATATTTCATATATAGGTAAGTGAAAGTAAAAATAAAAACTTTAACCCTTCTAAATTGTTTACCAAACGATTTTAAATTTACTGTAAAGTTCTATTTTAAATCCCGTTGGTCTTTAGATTAACTGAAACATTTTTATCTTTATCACTGAATTTTGTTGTTGACTGTATAAAAAAGAATAGGATAAAACTAATTCAACGCATTATATCTACTGAGCCAAAGGATTGCGTAGCAGGGTCTGCTCGTTTAATAATAAAACAGCATTTTCTTATTTCTTTGATCAATAACACATTAAATAAATATTCAAAGGCCTGGTAAAGGGGAACGGATTAGTGAAGCATAGAACTGACTTAGATAATTACACGGTCTAATGCCGTTGGCTCGGCATTAGACCGTCGTACTCTAGTGATCGAATAGGAAAATTATATATATATATATATATATATATATATATATATATATATATATATAATTAACTATGTTGATAGCAATGCTAATATCATCCTGAAGATATGGAAATCTTTTTTTGAATATTATGAAGAGGAAAAATGAAGAGGAAAAGCCCTAGGCAGTGGAAATTGTATGAATCATTCTGCGAAAAGGTGACTTTTCCTCATCCCACTCTATTTTTTCGCTTTATATATTAAAAATATAAATAAATAAAACTACCTTCTTTATAGCTTAGAAATATTTATTAATTTTTTAATGTTATCTAAATATCACTAATCCGTTATGATTAAATTTCTGATTCACGAGCTATTTTTTAATTTCTTGATTTTTAAATATAGTTGACAGCAGGTATGCCTTTTTTTTTTAGTCCTATTAAAAATTATTATTTTCGATTATTTTGTCTAAAAAAATTGTTCAGTTACATCTTAAAGTGCTTTTAATTTATATGACTCTAGAAGTCTGTTACTACTCAGAGTAGGACTTTCAAAAGTGTTAAACCACCATCAAGTAACTTAACAAGAAAGAACTTAAATTCACTGCTATAATTTATTTTTTTATAAATATTACAAAGCTTGAGAGCTGTCTGAGGATACTTTGCCATTTATTATATCATGTTATTTTTAGATTGGGTTTGAAAATAAATCCATTTCGGCCCCAAACAGCTGGTAAGTCGTAATATTCGAATATTTCACAGTTGAGGCTTTATGTAATACGACAGCGAATACTGCTCAAGCTGGGCCTGTCAATATTTCATTATTAAAGTCTATTTTAGGACTAATTATTGTTAGCTAAATGATTATTCTTTTTAAAAGGGCCTCTTTGCACAAAATCAAAATTTTAAAAATAAAAAAAAATTATAGGATCCATCATGTACACCTTTTAAACAGAAATGGTGTAATTTGCTTACATCATTTATCGTATAGAAAAGACAAAAAAGATGCCCTATCAACAGGTATGTATAGGTCTATGTTCAAAAATCACTAAAAGCAAAAAAAGTGGAAATCTCTAAAAATATCTAACACCTTTTTAAAAAAAATAATATTTCCATCAAAGTTTAAGATCTACCGCATGCTTTTTTCATCCATAACAACTGAGCGAAAAATATTTTGCGCGTTCTCCTAATTTTCCTAATAATTTAGCTGCGTTAACTATGATAACTATTATAGTTTTACAATTAAAACCCTTCGTGTAATTTTAAAACTCACTGTTCAGTATTCAAGAAATTTTCACTGATTTATCTAAGAAACGAATAGTTTCCATTAAATATTATAAAACTAGAAATTATTATTTTTTTTCGTGCATATAAGTAACCCTTCTATTATTTAGAATATTAAAATACTGAATATTATATTATTTCTAAAATTCTCAGCTTTCCAACTATGTATTATACCTATATATTACTGCTCTAAATAACAGAAATATTTCATGTATAGTTAAGTGAATGTAACTATATGTACATGGGTGGTCGCAGAAAAAAATATCTTAGGAAATTATATAAATAATAATAAACAAGAAAAAAAAATAATTAGGTGATAACACAGCACATTTATTTATTTATATGTAAAAGAGGAACTTTAATAAATTAAATATATCTAATATAATATTATATATGTATATATGGCTTAGAATAATCTCCGAAATTTCGAGAAAGAAAGAATTAGCTGAATAAATTTATGCAATCTCATTCTTGCAATATATATAATTTATAAATCATCAGCTGGGTGGCACTTTAAATGCTGAGAAAATTCTCCGAAATTTCAAGAAAAAGATATATAAGGAATATATTTTGCAAGAATGAGATTTTTTTCTCAAAATTTCGGAAAATTTTCTAAGCATTTTAAGAGTCTTTCAGCTAATAATTTTTAAATACCCAACAAACGAATAGAGTTGGCTACAGTAGTGGATCCATATATTTTCTGAGATGAGTGGCGCACTTTTTTATTTTTTAAATTTTATTAGTCATAAAGGACTTAATTTTTAAATATTAGGAGGTAGCAACGTTGTAAATTACAATTTTTTAATACAATCCACTTTTCATTTAAGGGCACAAAAAAGATTATTAAATACAGCGATTTTAATATAAGAATAGTAATAGTTTGTCAGAGTCCTAACCTTTTTTTTTTTTTCCAAAATATAGACAAAATTTTCTGCCACTTCTTAGTTGCAAATGGTACAATTTTCCTTCGGCTTAATTTGATAATAATTAGTATTGAAAAAAAAAAAAGGAAAAATCTTAAATCTTGTAGCAGTAAAAAATGTTTTATTGTATATATTTATTTTTGCAAATAAAATTTATTTTCCAATTCCATTTTGATCTATTATATTAAATTCGACGATGTCTTATTATTTTCTTATTACAGTAGAACCTCCATTATCCGGGCCTCGATTAACCGGGGATCCAATTAAATGGGGTCCTGAGGAGTCAATTTTTTTTTTTTAATATGCTGTTTTTAATGTATAGGCCATTTATTTTGTATCTATAATATTTAAAAAAATGTATATGTAAATATTTAACGATTACACAATGGTTAACTATCTTTTATGAAATAAAACAATAAATGGAAAAACACAGAAAGTGAATATTGTATTATGAGATGTTTCCGGTATCTAATACTCCAATTCATATTCTAGGAACGGTATTGTTTTCAAGTATTTCCAGGAAACTATTCAAGTCTTTCTAGGAAACATACTCTGGCCTGTTCGGCTACAAAACAAAATATTTGTCAGTTGTGATTTAGTCTCGATTTAAATACATACGAACTAGCAAAATGTCGAAAAAAATAAAACGTGTCGTTTTAACGCTTGATGAGAAATTAACTATTATAAGCAGATTAGAAAAGGGTGAAAGTGTGAAAAAATTGTCCGCTGAACTAGGAATCGGCGAACAAACTGTACGGAATATTTTGAAGAAGAAAAAAGACATTTTCGACTTCGTATCGTCGTCGGCCCATAATATATAAAAACATACTTTTACTTTTTTTGTTATTTTTGTATATTATAATTTAATGTATATAAAACGTTCGTTTGTTAATAAAAGTGATCATACCTTGCAAGTGATTTTTTAACCTTTTTTTCTATCACATTAAGTCAATAAAATGTTTTAATTCGATTATCCGGGGTTTTCGATTATCCGTGGACCCCCATACCCATCATTACCCCGGATAATGGAGGTTCTACTGTATATGTATTTAAATATTTCTGAATGATTGACGTCACAATCCACCGATAAAAGTGAATCGGAATTAAAGAATGTAAATAGACAAAGGGTTCTTGTGAAGGGGTATTTTCTACTGTCCCCTGAAAATGAGGGCTGTTTGTGGATTGGGTGCCTTTGATGTGACGCCGGGGCTGAAGGAATCCAATGGGAGCAGGTTTATTGAGTGACATTCCGCAACTAGGTGGAAGTGATTGATCCCACTCATTGGTTGTACACTAGTCCGGACAAACAACGAAATCTCATGATTGGCAGCCCACCTCTCACCTCATAGCCAATTAAATTTCACCATTTGTTCTTACATCTTTGGTTGGAAGGGCCAGGGACGAAAAAACCGACAGAAGAATAGTAACTTCCATCGGACTTTTTTCATTTTTGTTTTTCTTTGATCAAAGAACAATGACTAATCTATTTTGCGCTTAGGATATATTTGTTTAAGAAAGGATATATTTGTTGTATATAGAAGGAATTCAATTCCTACGTTGTACAGTAAAACCAAGTTCTAATCTCTGGATTATCCAGATCAGATGGCGTCACCTGTGGTGTAGTGGTTAGCATAGAGACCTACAATACTAAAGGTGGCCCTAGGATTTTTTAATGGTAGCAAAAAATCCTTATCTATGCCGTCCCTCGGATAGGACATAAAATGGAGGTCCCGAGCCTGTGCGATGCCAGGTACTCATTAAAGATCCCTATCCAAATTATACCTGGATAGGAAAAATTTAGGACTCCCACTGTAGCATCGTACGATTAGCCTTAGTGGCATAAAGTGAAGTTAAAACAAACAAACAAATCCAAATCAGACTGTAGACATTTTAATTAAATTATTAATTATAATACATTTTTACATTAATATTACATATTAATATTTTTACATTGACGAAGTCGAAACTGAGTAAAGTGATACGCAGGGTTTTGAAGAGTAATTGCCGTCATTCAGGGATTTTTTCCGGAGATTAGCAACGCAATGTTTTTGGGCAGCACTGCTTGAAAAGTAAATTATTAAAATGTTAAATGATCCAATCTTCAGTCGCAATATTTTTTTTTTTTTCCTTTGCTAAGTAAATGTTACTTATGAAAGGATATTATTATATACTTTACATATGACATTATAGTCAGTATACAACTATAATTAATTGACAAATTACTAAATTGAAATGCTGCTAAAAGACGTGTATTACATATATATTCATTGAAGGTGATGAATTCGACCATACGCCCGAAAACTCCACCACTCTGTAAACAAGACAGAAACTTTAAGAGGACCTTATTTTAATTGATTTCTTAATTCTTTACATTTTACTATTGCACTAGAATAAACCCCCCAGTAATCAGCTTCTTAAGAGATGTTTTTATGGCTACTTTTAAAACAAAAATTGAATTTTCACTCTACGCTTTCGGATTTATCGTATCATTATTTAGGATTGCAACTTTCATAAATCGTAGGTAACAACTCGTAAAAAAATATAGTATATAATTTAAAAATGTTAAAAAATAAACAGATACATAAAACATTTAATATAACAGTTCTAAAAAATATATGTAAATGTGTCTACTTAGGTACGTTCCTACACGAATTTATTTAATTTCAAGAATATTAGAGGAGCTTGGCGAGCAGACAAAATAGTCATCATTTTCTTATTCATATTTAGGACGAGTGCAGGAGATATGAAAATTATTTTTACATAATTGGCATTCGCGTTCTCCAACCCTATTTCATGCCCGTCCGATATTTCCCAGTGACGAAGTTTATGGTTTCCTCAAAAATTTCCGAGGGTTTTAAATTAATTGACATGGTGTTCTTTTCGGGTTTTTCCAAATTAATTTTACCTGCATCTTATTCCTTAGTCAAATAGGGCGAATTCTTTAGTCTGTTTTCTGGCTTTAAAAAGTATTCAGGTATTCAGTATTCAGGCCACTGAGCACGCCAGCCGGACTAGGGGCCGGCAATACACTCGCACTGCTCAGAAGCTAAAGGGTTGAATTGAAGTATTTCCGTGATATAGAAATAAAATGTAATTCTTCGAATTATTAACATTTTCTAAAGTATTGTGGCAAACATTTAAAATATTTACGCATTTCTATAACCATAGTTGTCTTCCATAATCATAAGAAACCCTACATTTCCAAAAAAATTCTTCCAAATTTTTTTTTTTCAAATCTATCGAATGAACATAGATTTATCAAATCATGAAATTCTAAATGTATTCTTAATAGGAATATGTGCCGGAGTCAATTATAAATAAAACATAAAGCATTCCTCCCTCCATTTAAATTATTATGATTTGGAGATATAGAATCAATAGGAAATTCATAAATTCATCTTGTAAAAATTACACAACCCTACGTCAGTACTGGCCAATATTATTAAAATAATTTTTATTTTATCCTTATCTTTAATTCACTCCAAGCTTAGCCTCCACTGTCTTTGAAGCAAGTAAAATTCTGGGATCTCCCTAAATACTACTCATTCCTTCACAAGTTGGGGGAGAATCCTGGTTCGCAGTGCTTCTGCATGATTGTATATAGGGTAAACCAGTAAATTTATAATTATAAATTTATGCATCCCATTCTTGCAAAATGTATTCCATTAATTCTTTTTCTCTATATTTCGGAGAATATCCTAAGCTGTATAGAGTAAACCAGACAGTTGTTGACACTCAGTACACTTATTGACACCCCAAACTTTAACTTAAAGAAATATGTAAACAAGTCCTAATTTTATTTCAAGATATACATGAATCTAATGTTTGAAGGGTCTTTTAAGTCATTTATGAAGTATCTATGTCATCTAACCATAAGGAAGATTTCACAATTAAATCCACAGGGTGTCAATAACCAGTTTTTGCACCTTTTTATAATAAATATTGTCATATGGTAAAACTATTGAACTTTTGACCCCAAAATACCTGTAGAGTCTTTATAAGGATAGTTAAAGAGGAGCTATTGGAAGTTTCAATTTGATCCCTTCATAAAAAGGTTTTTTTTTTTTAATTTCTCCACAGAAATGTAGTCTTAAGGGTGTCAATAACTGTCTGGTTTACCCTATCGCACATAAGTATGTTTGTTTTAATTTGTTAATGTTCAAGTGTGTCCATGTTGCAGCTAAGATATAATATACACAAACATAGACGTACATAATAAAAGTATAAATGAAATTTCTTGAATAAGAACATATTGACTTACATTTTCTTCATTCATGGCATTGTTGTATAATTGGTAATCCAATATTATTCTTAACTGGGATAATTCTCGGCGGATGTTCAGAAGATGGTAACCTTTTGAAGGGTATTCCAGGCGATGGAAGTAGTTTGAAGTAGGTTGTTATTATAAACTAAGCAAGTTTATATTGAAGGTAAAGCATCTAAGAGCCTGGACCCTTTGCTACCGGAGCTTTGAGACAATCAACTGTTTTACAAGATCGATGACCTTTAAAAGACTAAGAACATTTCCAAATTAGCTTATAACTTAGGTGTCGAATAACCGGTAATTAAAACGTAAAATTTTGTTTAAAAATTGTTGAATCGGATATTTGATATAAATAATGAATTTAAACTAATTCTTATTTATGAGAATCTAGTAGTAATATAAATGAGTAATGTAAGTAACTAGTAGAGTAATGTAAATGAGATTAAAATGATTTCAGACAATCAATATATTCTATTTTTTTTTTTTTTTTTTTTTTTTTTTTTTTTTTTTTTTTTTTTTTTTTTTTTTTTTTTTTTTTTTTTTTTTTTTTTTTTTTACGAAAAGTAGATGCAATACCTTTTGCATTTGACGCAGGTTTGTTCGTCAACATGCGCTTACTAATTGATTTATATTTAAAAATTTATTCTTTTCAAAGTATTTAAATTTATATCAATAAAAAGATATTTTATTGAATATTTTTAAGGGTAACCACTTTTTTTTAATTTTTTACTATTTTTATTTTGAAAAGATTGCCCGGTACTTAAACACGGGTAACTCGCATAACTAGCACGATGTGTTCTATTACACCACCAAAAGCATGAGTCTAAGTCAAGTCAATACCTCCTCTTTACTGATCCCCTTATCACGATCTCTCATTTTTTTTTCGAATATCAGTCCACCCTCGGCAAATATGTATGTGTATATATATATATATATATATATATATATATATATATATATAGTTAGACATTATATAATTACTATTCCTTAGTATGTAATATTTTTCCTTAATCCTTCCTTCTTTCTTGTCATTGTACTCTATTTCCTATTAGGGATGCGACATAAACTTATTTATTTATAAATATTTAAATTTTTTTAAACATAGATGTTTTGATAAAAAAAAAGAATTATTTAACATTGATGTTTAGACAAAAACAAAAATATTTTTAACATCGAGGTTTTAACGAAAACAAATGTTTTTTAATCGATGTTTTGACAAAAACAAATATTTTTTAACAAAACAAAATATATATATATATGTTTTTAACATCGATGTATTGACGGAAAAAAGATATTTGTAATACCTCTGTTCTACCTACCCTTTCTTGTTTCTGTAGAATGTTCAACTTCAAATAAGTTAATAAAATATGAAAACGCAAAACCATAGTATCATTTGAATTACTTATTTAATGCAGCTGCTAGCTTCTTCTAAAATCTTATGAAATATTTACCAGAAATACAAACTAGGGAAGCGACATCGATTTATGAATAAGTTTGGGTCCTAAAAGGTTAATCTGTAATAAATGAATATGAAAAAAACAACAACATCAATATCGAAAACATCGATGTTTCTACGAGTATACATTAATTATGAAAACGATATCAGTCAATATATCGAAATCGATGTCGAAAAAAATCAATGTTCTTGAACATCGATGTTTTGTCGTCGATGTTTAATCGACATCGATGTTGTGATTGTAAAACCATTTTGCCTTCGATGTCGCATCTCTATTTCCTAGAATTCCCTCTCTCCTAGCATCCTACCATGTGAACTGTACTTTTAGCATTACTATTCTTATATTTAGGTTATTTACTGTAAAACTTTAAATAAACCTTTTTTAAAAAAATCTTTGATTCTAAATTAAAGCTAACTTATAACTATATATATATATATATATATATATATATATATATATATATATATGCTTCTGTATTTTTTCTCAGCGTCAAGGTAAAATATTTCCATTTCGATGTGCTAAAAATGGTGAAACGGCAACTTCATATAAAAATTGTGATTTAGCATGGGATAGACCTGTGCCTCGAAAAGGAATCCTTTAAAACCCTTTTTGTGTAATGTTATAAAATATGAACCGGGACAGCTTATATTTCGAGGCATGTATGTATTCTTTAAAATCTAACTTACCTGATTTCTGTATTTATTTTTTATGGGGTTGAGCAAATTGTGTGAGTGTGAGTGTTTAAAAAGAATGTATCCATCTATTTTATTGACTTTTTAAACTGATATTTTGTTTGCTAAGTTATCGAATATTATTACTTAGCAAATAAAAAAATTTTAACCAAAAAAAAACCTTTAATAGGTTATATTTCTTTAAAAAAAAATGTAATAAAACGTTTTTTATGCATTTCTCAGTTTTCGCTATAACCTAAATTTTCAAATAATTGTAAATAAATTTCATCAGTTTGTTTAATTAACGTCACTTTATGCCACTAAGGCTAATCGGACGATGCTACAGTGGGAGTCCTAAATTTTGACTATCAAGTTATAATTAAAAAAACTATGTCTAACTTTTTCTAATATCTTAATTTCTAATTCTATACATAAGAAAGAAGAAAATACATATACAGTACATTTTGCTAATATTTTTTTATGCATTGACTTATTTTCGCTCAGTACACTAGCGGCAATCTTCAAGAATCGTACGAGTTTGAGTAAAATAATTTTTTAGATTGAATAAAATTTCTAGTTTTTCGGTTAGTGGTCTATTTGCCTTGTGCTGCATAATTATATCTTAGAATTCACTATTGCGTCGGTTTTGAAACAATCCGACAACGGAATTACATGAACTTTTCGAAATCCTCTTTTCGTTTAATGCTCAACTGTGTCCGACGTTGAAAGGTGAAAAAAATATTTCGCGACCTCTGTAAAGGAAAACGAAAAAGACCTACAATGTAAAATGAAAATCAACTAAGCCTTTAATTTCGTCCAGCTTTTTTAGGATTATGGGAATTATCTGTAATCCTTCGATGTGGAATTCTCAACCCACGGTAGTGTTCGATCAAAGAGGATTCAACAAAAACTTTCTGGAATTCTATACTGTGAAAATGAAAAAAGAAAAAAAAAAAAAAAGAAAAATTGTCTCTATCATAGACGCTATATGTGCTAGATTGTCTTGGGCAAATCCACATGATTGGGGTGAGGCAAGTTAAATGCGGATTTCATTTGCTCCAATCACGTATCAAAAGAAATGGTGTTATAATTAAAAGTGTTATTTTAAATTTATCATTATTATACATTATTTTTCCACAACCATACCCCTATCCAATTTTTCCTTTTTTTTAAATACTTACTATCTCATCTAATTCTTGACTTGATTCCTCCTACTTTTCACCACAAGATAAACAAGTTTGTTTATACAATATTTCTGTTTCTTATAAACAATTTCCATGTACCTTTTTTCCTTAAAGATTTATACCTTTTAGAACTACTTTCCTTGAAGATATGCCTTTAAGATATACTTTCTTCGAAGATAAACCTTTAGCATTTTATAAATTTCAGTAGAACCTTTCTCATTATCCTAATCCTCGAGTCCAAGCCCCAAGCCTTATCAAACTCTACTTTTCCTTGAAAATCGCTAAGGTAGTCAGTCGAGCAGAGTCCTAATACAGGGAAAATTTCTATAAAAAATAATAAATATATTTCAAACAATATTTTTTGAAAACTATATTTTTTGTATATATATCTAGATATATAATAGACACACTATATATTAATTTATTAGTCCATTATTATAAATAAGGTGATATTCCATATTTTTTTAATTATTGTAATGTTCATTTATAACAATTGCCGAAATTGAAGGCTTAAAATTATTATATTTTGAATACATATAATGCATTAATAGCTGGGATACACAACGTTAATTATATCAATTATTTACATTTAAAGAATACTTTCTTCACATGCATAATTCTTTATAATTTTGAAATTAAATAATATTTTTTCACTTTTATTTATTTTTAAGGACCTTTAATTTGTAAAATAAGACAAGAGAAATTCTAAATAAGGATAAAACGCCAAAATATATAAATTTGAGTCAGATTCGGATTAATGGAAAAGAGAGACATTTTTTTTTTCTAATTTTGCAACAACAAATACACTGAACTTAAAATTATATTCTGTGACGTTTTCCCCTTATTGTTATAACTTAGAATTACAAATAAGATTAGGAGACCAGAAATAATTTATAACGAAAGTCGGCTTTTTTGGACATGTTGCAATAATCTCGAACGATTATTCAATTATAGAGTTCAATTATCCCTCTTCCCAAATTTTTATCTTCAACCAAGACTGCATCCCCTAATTGATAGTATGATGCGTAAAATTTGGACTTTGTATAGAATATTGCGTTTGAAAACGCATGTTTGATATCTTGTAATTAAAAAAAAAAAAATAATAATACAGGTGTCTTGTTTATAAAAAAATTAATAATAAAGAGCTAATAAAGAACTGTATCCTTTTTTTTTTTTTGGATAATTCAAGCACATCTGTTCTGAATAATAATATGTTTTAAAAAAATATTTAGCTAACCGCATTTCACTAAACTTACTACCTATTTGTGGTTACATTAACAAAATATATGTATATTAAACCATCAAATATTCAATCATAGGTGTCGCGGATAGAATCTTAAGTTGTCAAATTCAAAAATATATTGAATTAAGTTAAATATCAATGTGTTATCTAAGAACAAAACCTCGAATTCCAAAAGGAGGGTTGGACTAAATTGTAAAAATATTATTCAGCCATAAAGCAAACTACCCTCATCGATTTTTTAACACAAAATGTATAAATGATTGTGGTATGAATAAATTTGTAGTCATACTCACATAAAAATTAATGAATTAATTAATGAAACACCTGAATATAACATTGAAATGTATCTTCTAAAAGGTAATTTTTATTTTCTGATAAATACTTTTTTTTTATCTCAATTTGATCATTATTATTTATGCAACACCTTGAGTATTCATTATTACTTTCACTTACCTATATATGAAATATATAGTGAGGGAAAGTATTGGGGGGGAAATATACGTTTTGGGGTCCACTGAGTACAAATAACCAAGTCCCGCGAAATGGTCTGTGTGTGTGTGTTTGTGTGTTTGTGTGTGTGTGTTTTTGTGTGTGCGCGCGCGCGTGTGTGTGTGTGTTTGTGTCTGTGTCTGTGTGTTTCTGGGTCTGTGTGTGAACAGACTAGCTAAAAACTAAAAACCATACGAACCTGTTATTGAGTACTTGGTGTATGTAAAAATTTCACCAAAATTGGTCAAACAAAGGGGGTACTTTATTTAATAACTTTTTAAGTTTCATTCGATTTCCTCAAAAACGGCTCTAACGATTTTGATAAAACTGGGTATTTGATTTATTTATATGCCCGCGATGTGACAGCAATAATTTCATGAAAATTGATCAAACGGAGAGGGCACTTTATTTCATAACTTTTTTCCAATTTTTACGTTTTATCGATTTTCTCAAAAACGGCTTTAATGATTTTAATCAAATTCGTCATGTTTGATGAAAATCAAGTCTTCTTTAATATCGGGTAAGCTTTATCACTAATAAAATGTTCTCAGGGGTCTTAAGTGGGGAAGTGACCTTTTTTGTTTTCCTATAAAATACCTTTGTATTTTTTTATATGGAGAAATTATGTATCTCTCGTTACGCCTAAAAATAAGAAATGGATAAATATGAAATATGAAAAAATCAATTAAACATATACAGGAAACAAAAAAGAAATATTCCGTCAACTCGTAAAACACGTTGAGCTCACGCATGTGCAGTACGCCTTTAATGGCAGACTATTGTTTATAATTAAAGCGCGTTCTGTTTTTTTTTTTGTTAAACCTTGTGACAAATGGCACACTAGTATTCTTAGGAGGAAAATATTCTTAGGGCTTTTATGAACACACAAAAATAAAAAATTAGTCTGTAATAACAGTATGTTTTTTTTTTGTTTTTTTTATTTGAACGAGTTGAAACTTGAACAACGTGAAACTACTATTGACTTCTTTAATAATCTTTATTCGAGAGTTTTGACACGAACATAAGGCAACGTTGCATTTGTTGTTCTACCAAAGAAATGTTTAAAACAACCCTATAAGTTTATCTAGGATGAAATATAATACATAAAAACTAAAATGGAGAGAAATAGAATGGGCATCGAAATCCAGTCTTCCATATCCTACATAATTTTAAAAGTCTTCTAATATGTATTTAGCGGATATTTTTTTTTTTTTTTTTCGTTTGCAGTAATGAATAAACCAAAATTTCTCATTCCCCCTTCTTACGAAATTTCTCACAATTAACAAAAGGGACAGCGAGGTGTGAAACCGTCGGTTATAAGCTCCCATTCATTATTCGTGTTTGTCCGCGGGAAACCGGAGTTGTTAGTCCTTGATGAAAAATATCATAATAACAAGCGAGCTTTCCCTCCTTCCCCTCTCCAATTACCTCTTTATTTCCGTTTCCTTTTTGATACTTGTCAGATTTAATTTTCCGCAAAAGCAATAACGCACAGCACCGGGAGGCTTTATTTAGCGATTATATAACTCTCGTACCTTAGCAGAACTGTATTAAAAATACATAGTTTACAAAGCAGAAAGAATATAATATTCCGTGCTCTAAATTGTATAAATAATAATAAATAATGTATATGTAAAAATAATCCATCTGAAAGATCAAATGTATTAAAACACTTATAACAGCGTGGTAATACCAATTTTAGAACAAGGTTAAATCAAAGGTCAAGCAGGGTTAGTGAATCGATTTCATATAATTAAGAAGCCCGTTTTATATAAAATGTTTTACTCCATAAATTTGACCCTTGATTTTTTTGACGCCATGGGGGGAAATTTACCCTACACTTAGTTCTATGGAATGTTTCTTCATTTCTGTCTATCATAGAGGCTCCCTCCAACTTCCAAAGCACTCAAAAAAACCCAATATAAAAAAAAAAAAATCTGGTGCGTGCTCGCAAAACACAACTTTCACTTACCAACTTACTTAGATTAGAAATTAATGCGTTTTGTTAATTGCTACTTCTCAAATGAACAGAACGGCTTTAATTATGAACAATGGTCTGTCTTTAAAGGCGTACTCCGCATTCTTTTTTTCTCCTCTACATGTTTTCTTTATTTTTATCATATCCAATATTTAGCCATTTCTTATTTTTAGGCGTAACGAGAGACAGTTAATTTCTCCATATAAACAAAAACAAAGGTACTTTATAAGGAACAAAAAAACGAACAAATAAAAAAGGCCCCTACCCCATTTAAGTCCCCTCAGAACATTTCAATAATGATAAAGCTTACCTGATATTAAAGAACACCTAATTTTCATTAAACACGACGAATTTGGTAAAAATCGTTAAAGCCGTTTTTGAGATCATCGAAAAAAAGGTAAAAAGATTGGAAAAAAAAATTAAACTAAAGTGCCTCCTTCTTTTGATCAATTTTGATGAAATGTTGGCTATCAAATCTTGGGCATATACATACATGAAATACCCAGTTTGATCAAAATGGTTAAAACCGTTTTTGAGTAAATAAAAAAAACACGTGAAAATGATACAAAATTTATTAAGTAAAGTCCCCCCTCCGGTTGATCAATTTAATTGAAATTTTTACAGTCATATCTAGGGCATATACATACATCAAATACCCAGTTTGATCAAAATCGATAAAGCGGTTTTTGAGTAAATAAAAAAAACACCTCAAAATGATACAAAATTTATTAAGTAAAGTCCCCCCTCCGGTTGATCAATTTTGATGAAATTTTTACAGTCATATCTCGGGCATATAAATAGATTAAATACTCAGTTTAATCAAAATCGTTAGAGCCGTTTTTTAGAAAATCGAAAAAAATTTAAAAAGTTATTAAATAAAGTACCCCCTCCCTTTGATCAATTTTGATGAAATTTTTGCTGTCACATCGCGGGCATATACATACACTAAATACCCAATTTCAGGTTCGCACGGTTTATAGTTTTTGAGCTAGTCTGTTCACACACATACACACACACAGACCATTTTGCGGGACTTGGTTAATTGGACTCAGGGGACCCTAAAACGTGCATTTCCGTTGAAAACCGGAAGTCGAAATTTTTCACGATCGCAATACTTCCACTTACTATACATTTCCTATATAGGTAAGTGACAGTAAAAACCGTTGTCACCTAATAATTGCAGAAGGTCAAGTATTGTGTCTGGAGTATTTTTTACCCCTCAGTACAGTAAGCCAATGATACTTCATTGGACTGAACATTATATCTTCTAACTACTAATAAAATACTAAACTAGGAATTCCATTCTAATTTGTTTTCCAAAGAAAACATATAAAAATCTAGTCATATTTCGTATTTTTTTCCGTAGGAAATATTTTTGGCGCCTGAACACCATTGAGCATTAGGATTTCATCGTTGTTATGTGAATTTTAATAAGTATTTTACATTTTTATTACTCTTTGGCTTTTGTCTCTGGATGTTCTTATTCTAATTCATTATTGATACAAAGAAGAAGCATAAGAGAAAATTAAAATTTAGTTATTTACCTTTCTCAAAGTATAGGGTAAAATTTAGCCCAGGGTGTCATTAACGTACTTATGTCAGCATATACACTGTACATAACACATACATAAAAACTAGGGTTGTTCTGTAACATTTTTCGTTTACTTTATAAAGTTACACGCGTTGTAACATAAGCTTCCACCAAAATGGTAAAATTTCTCGATCTATGATGCTAGAGATTTTTGGCTAAACAACGATTTCAATTCTAATTATACCTTCAAAATTATACCTTATAATGATCAAGTTTAATACTGTCTGTTCCACGGTTTGCCGTCCTTCACCACACCCAAGTGAAATAGATCCCAAAGAACCTATTTTTACGTATCGGTATCGGTATCGAGACTTATCGATAATATCGAGTATCAATACTTCAGGGAAAGTATCTTATCGAAAGAATCATCGATACTTGAATGATATCCTTATTACTTACATCTCTTTGTTTATAACATTATTATTAATTCAAGAAATGAGTTATTTTAATTTCTTTATTGACACAAATAATACAATCTGCCACAATTAAGGTCTTTGGTTATATTGCTCTAAGGACTCATCCCAGTAAATAAAGGATTTTTTTTTTTTAAATCTAAACCTTAAAAAAGAAAAGAATTTATAATAATGATAAAAAAGAAATGAAATTATGGGTCAAATGAGTTAAAGATAAGACATTTGTATTATATAAATAACTAGCTGTATATCCCGGTTTCACCCAGGGAATTTCATTTTTCTAATAAACGTGAACAATTCTATAAACAAAAAATACTACAAAAATAGCACTAATAGATTAATATTCCAAAGCTTTAGGATATACTATATTTTTAGTTTTACCCTCTGTGGCATATATAATTAGGTCTTTAGATGAACCTACTCTAGAGTATGCTATAGTTGACCATGAGAAAAACATGGGGATTCAAAGTTGATACCAGCTAACCTCAGTGATTGCCCTTGAGCTTTATTTATAGTCATCGGGAAGGCGACCCGAACTGAGCTGGGAATTATACTCCTTTGAAATCAAAGGGCATATCACTGTGGACAATGGGGATTCGAGGTATGTTTGATGTTCGTCAGGAGTTTCAGCTGCTCGTATTTGACCTTTTTCTTTAGCTTTTAGCGTTTTTCTTTTATAGGTTTTCTATAAAGAACAAACAGAATTTCATCTTTATTTACAAAGATTATAGCTGTGTATCCCGGTTTCAACTGGGGAATTTCAGTTTTCTAATGAAACCGTCGATTTCGTAAAAAACCATTGTAAAGCGAGATCATTACCATTTTTATAACAATAAAGAATATCAGCTGAAGCTCGGCTAAAGTTATGCAATTTTAATATGGACAGGTGTTCGCAACTAGTATGAAAGAACCACTGAGCGAAATTTGGAGAATTTAGGACAGACGGTATGGATTTCTATAAAGAACAAACAGAATTTTATCTTTATTTATATAGATTACTTGCTGTATATCCCGTTTTCACCTGGGGAATTTCATTTTTCTAATGAAACGGTCGATTTTGTAAAAAACCAGTGTAAAGCGAAATCATTACGATTTTTCTAAAATTGCTCGTATTTGACGTTTTTCTTTTGCTTTTGAGCTCAATACTCCTATTGAAGCTCGCTTCTTGGGAGTCATTTTTAAGAAATAAACGTATTAATAACCAAGTAATCTGTTGGTTGGCATCGTTCAGCTTTAAAACGTGGACCCCGTCACGTAACGACGGCCTTACCGGGCCTTGTTGGCCTCTTCAAAATCCATAAAATGAAACTTTTTTCGACTCCACCGGTCGATTTCGTAAAAAATCTAATGTGAAGCGAGATCATAGCGATTTTTATAACAATAAAGAATATTGGCTGGAAGAAGAGATTGGCTGAAGTTAAGCAATTTTAATATGGACAGGTGTTCGCACCTGGGATGAAAGAACCACTGAGCGAAATTTGGAGAATTTAGGACAATCGGTATGGATTTCTATAAAGAACAAACAAATGAACAAACAAACAGAATTTCATCTTTATTTATATAGATTTCCTTTTTTTTTTTTTTTTTTTTTTTTATATATTTTTCTATAAACTTCTTTTTAATGGTCCTCAAAACATTTTACTGCTTATAAAGTTTATATTGCTTATAAAAATAAATAAAGAACTAATTCCGCTCTTAAATTTTGTAATACCGCTTTAAATAATTTTATTTAGGTAAAATTATTACACAAAAATTTCAAGCAAGTAAGTAGCAGTAACTACCAATGACATAACAGCGACTAAAAAGTAACCACATTCTTCGACGCTCGAGGCAATACAGCTCCTAATCTATCCCTTCTTATATTTAGTCCGAAATAGAACATCATAGATAATATCAAAAGATGTGATTACATACTAACCCATGAATGTAACGGTTCCAGAACTCTTTCAGTATAACATAAATAATCATCTGTTTTTTTTTTTCCACGTCGCAATATAATTAAACCTTCTTACCCCCGAACCCCTTTAAAAAACGGAATGCTTGTTCTATAACATTTTCCTCTTTCCTCGGATCATGAATACGAGAAGGAAACCCATCAGGAACATCCAGATTAATTTTTTTTTCATCTCCCTAAAATTGCCTTTTCCCCCCCTCTCACTACCCTTGACATGGCTTTTTCAGCAAGGACCGACCACTCGTGCTGATTTATGTCAAGCCTTCAAAGGCGGAATCCTTTTTATTTTGTTTCCTGGTATTGTTTTAACAATATCCGCTGTAAGCGTTTCATCGACATTTCTAACATTTTCATCCTCCTATCCTAGTTTCCTTATAACATTTTTTATGGATCAGATTCAGTTTGTCGTTCCCACTGATTGTTTTTAGTATAAATAAAAAAAGATTGATTCTTTGACATATACTTGATCATCTTCCTTCCTTGTTATTTGAACATAAGAGTTTTTAAAAAAAAAAGTTGTAGTGGGCTTGACATGCAGTTAGCTTCGTCCGAATTCAGTCTTTCAGAAGTTTTTTTAATTATTATTTCAATTTTTTTTTTTGGGGGGGAGGGGGGATTTTTCTTATAAATGTACCATATTGATGCATTGTCCGCGCCCGTTTAAAGATGGGTGAAGTTCGATTCTAACTCATATAATTTAATTTTTATAAATAAAGTTTATTTTAAGTACCTATATCAAAGTTACTTATTGTATTGTATATATGTACAGTTGTAAATTTCAATAAATAAATTAACAAAAAAAGGTTTATTTTTTTGCCACATTTACAATAGATGAGGTAGGAACTAGATGAGTCAGTGATCTTTTGATTATGCTTGTTAACATCTAGGAAAGAATAAGATAACTGTATTCTGTTGTAAATCATAAAATTGTTTTGTGTGATCAGATATGTTTTATGATATCAGGAAGCTTCGAGTTGTTCACCACATAGGCTTGCTTGCCTCTTCTCTGCGCTGTTTTGGAAATCTAATCTATCCATCATGATTTTTTTTTTTTTTTTTTTTTGTATCCTGGACTATTTTCTAAGAGTCTAGCTTCCAAAAGCTTTATTGGGAGACGTTTATCATCAAAACGATAAAGACGACCTTTTCTAGGGAATCCTGTAGGTACCGAGACTGTATCTATGACCTCAAAAAAAGCTCATATTACGAGATATTGCTTTCGAAATATACTTTCTCAAATATTTTGTATAACCTTGAATTTTATTTTGGTGGGCGAAAGAAAGATCGGCAAAATTAAACACGTCCTTTGAAAAAAAAACCTATAACTGCCGCACGGTAGCTGTGAAATGTTTTGGCATCCCTCTTCAAACCCAATAATGAAACACTGTTCTTAAAATTGCGTATAATTATGGTACGTATAAATATCTTAGAGTTATTATATTAAAAAAAATGAAGTTTTGTTTGCAATATACAAGAAATTGTTCCGAATGACTTGTATTATGCATTGCATTTACGAATTTTAATTATAATTAAATATTTCTTTTTTTTTAAAGCAATACATTTCTATGAGGGTGGGGGAATGGGTGGTTCTCATAACACTAACCCATTTAATAGGCATTCCCGAAGACCAGAATGTCGGCTATCATTCTGGATCCTACCATGAGGTATGAGTCTAATGACCTCGATCAGGCGAGCAAAGTTGAGGAGGAGAAGAGAAAAATACAGTGTATTCCTTTTCTCAAAGAGAGGTTCAGCGAGAGCTTCGGCGAGAGAGAGATCCACGTGAGAGGCCTTTGGTTCGGAGCCCGCGGAACCAGACCTAGGTCAACCAGGAGCTTCATGGAAGATCTTGGTGTCAAGATAAAGGACGTAGCAAGCTTGGCGGAGAATATAGTCCTGGACTCCCTGGGAATAATACATCACCACATATATGGGAGTAGCTGAATTAGAGACTTGTGAGAGGACATCTATTCATATATTTTCATGATCATTCACAAGTTTTCTATAGGATTTAAATCAGGGCTATTGCCTGGCTATTACCTGTACCATTTAACAATGGTAAATGGTAATAAAAATATGCATCTTACAGCTAAGACATTTTTAAAAAGAAATAAATAATTAGCTTATCGATTTGGCTCTATGGCACGGAGCACAATCATATTGAAAAATTAAGTCTACGCGGTGCGTATGGTGGGAATTCATTGGGGGAAATAATCTCAATTCCAACTTTTTTTTTAATATTTGTCTGCATTAACCGTCCCATCTATAAAGTTTATCTGGCCAATTCCAAAGTAAGAAGAACATCCCCAGACCATCACACTTGCCGGATGTTTCTAACGTTCAAGATTCGTCAAATCTTTCATGTGACTGACGTCTTACGTATGTAACACTTCCAGAACTGAAGATGTTGAATTTACTTTCATCCGAAAACATCACTTTCCTCCAATCATTAGTTGTCCAGTTTTCAAAATTCCGCACCCAATTTAAGCGAGATTTTCATTTTCTTTTGGTAAGAAATGGCTTATTGGCTGGTTTTCTTGCCCATAAACCTTTTTCTCTTAATCTTCTGCCTACTGTTTATCGACTTACTTCTGCTAAATTGCTATCTGCTAAATCTCTAGATATTTCATTTGCAGTTTTGAAGCGATTTTCTAATGATGAACTCATCATCATGCGATCTAAACTCTCACCTGTCTTCCTTTTCCTTCCAGTCCCTTTCTTTCGCTTGGTAGATCCCTGAGGTAGATCCTTTATTATTCTCACCACACTGGATTGGTTGCACCTCACTCTCTTTGCTAACTCTTGCGAAGACAGTCCAGCTTCAGAAAATGCCACTATTTTAACTTTTTCCTCCTTGGACATTTGTTTGAAACTCCTTCAATTGGACATAATAATGGGAAATGACGTGTTTAATATTAGCCATTTCGGAACCAACTAAACTATAAGTCACTGATTACATCCATCTCTAATGCTAGTAGGCAAACAAATGAAATCCCTTACTTGTATACTCATTTAAGATTGAAAAGATAACAATCATTGGTGATGATATTTCTATGACCACGACTGTATACATGCATTGATGTCATTATCATATATTATTAAGATTTTACAAATAGTCTTGAGTTTGACATATAGTATGCTGTGTATTAGCAACTCAATGTAGTTGGGAAGCATCTCTTTTATGAATAAAGTGTTTCTCTCTCTTCTGTGCATGTTTATGTATCTTTTCTTTATCCTTTATAGATTTATTTCTTAAAATGTTTCCTAATTCTTAAAATTTATATGTTAAAATGTTTATATGAATATCCTATAATATTTGTGTGTATATATAAATATTTTTTAAACAAGTTTGTAGGAAAAGACTATTTAATTATAGATATAGAATGAGAATGGGCAGTCTTCGGAAGAAACTCCTGGCCACCGAAATGGACTACTGGCGCCGAGCGGCAGGAATATCCAGGATGGAAAAAGTGAGAAATGAAACCATTAGAGAAAAAATGGAAGTTGAATAAACATTCTGGAAGAAATAGAAAAAAAATGGCTGAAATGGTTTGGTCATCTGAAAAGGATGCCCGAGGAAAGAATGCCAAAAGTTGTCCATTCCTGGAAAATAGATGGAAGGAGAATACGAGGTAGACCAAGGAAAACATGGAATAACGAAGTAGAAGATTCCTTGATGGGGCATGGTCTACGAGAAGAATGGGCCTTTGACCGAAAAGTCTGGAAGGAGGCAATAGACAATATATAGAGGTTAAGGAAACCCACCATTGGTGGAAACTCCTTTAAAAAAAAAAAAATAATATAGAATGATAGGCCTCAAAGTCTCGTATTATTTCAATAATTCACTTAATCATGCAGATCACATTCCAAATTTTCGCCTATTCAGGCATCTTCAGGGCTGTAAGGGTTTCACAGGCAAGCTAGAAACAGACCTTCCCAGAAACCTTGGTAGAAACCTTCCTAGAAACAGAAACCTTCCCATATGGAAGGAGGGCTAATAGGGTTGCCCATTTCAACAGTTTGTTCATCACAATGCCGCTCACGTTTATGCTCAAAACGCCTCCCATAGGTAGACCTCGCAATTGCATATAGAGCTTACATATAGCGCAATAGCATATAGGTGAACATTCCGTTGTTACACACTAATTTTAAACCTTCCATGTAAATTGCTTTTTTATATATAGTTGTGTGACTTTTAATATTTTCCCATTCATCGTTAATTATATCGTATGCTATCTTCATAGGGACTTGCGTTAACAGAGATTTAACGTCAAAACTAACTAATACTTCATCTTTATCTAAATGCAGTTCGTTAAGTTTTTGTTTTACTTCCATAGAATTTTCAACGTCAAATTCATTCGAATTATTTAAGAAATCTACTGAGGACTTATAGAACTTGGCTAATTTCTCAGTAGGGCCTTTTATGCTGTTAACTATTGGTCTTAATGGCTTTTCAGGCTTGTGCAATTTGACAAGACCGTATATTCGAGAATGATTCACAGAAAATGTCAGTAGTGCTTTCTTTTCAGTATCGTTAATATAGTTCTTTTTATTCAATTTCTCAACGAATTTGTTGCATTTGTTAGTTATCTCCTTGAGTCGCTCCCCTTTATTATCATTTCCTAATACTTTATATACATTGTTATCTTCTTTAGTTTTGTATGCTTTCACGATGTATAGGTTAGGGTTTTTATTCTTTAGCTTCTTCAAGTGTAAAAAATCTTTCTTCAAAAGCCGGGCAATGGGTCGTATGGGTCTCTTTCATACGTTTTCTTAGATAAAAAATTATTAATTTTTCGTGCAATGTTATTTCTTAATCCGTTTTTATGATTATCTGGAATATAATACGAGACTTTGAGGCCCATCATTCTATATCTAAATATTTTTTATAAGAATAGAAAGATTCTTATAATAAAAGAAAGGCGGGATTTAAACCCAGATTTTCGTATCAATACTGCGGCGCTCTTGCCACTTGAACCACCAGGCATATAGCTCGGTCAAGTCAATCCATTCTCTTCAATTGGCAAGAGCTCTGTACTAGTCATACGGAAACCCGGCTTCAAATCCCTTCCGAGGCCAATCTTTTCTCCTCTTATAAATTTATTTTTAAATTATATTGAATGATGGCACTGATGACCTCAGGGTCTAACGCCTGACAACAATCCAGAACAATGGAGTAGCTAGGTAATATAGGAAATTTCTATTACAGGAAGCAATCCTTTATAGATTAAAAGTGTTAATAAAACAATCTGCCAATGTGTCATGTGGGATGATTGGTTGACCACTCAGCAATCTAATATTTCTGGACTGTTGGATACCCATATCTAGAGGATTAGCTGTATCAGTGCACCGGTTACCCCTGCGGCGGCCACTGATATGGTTGTCATCTATTTCCCATGAAGAGATAAAACATATATCAACACAATCTTCGGCTCACTTAATATTGGAAGGGGAAGCCTAGAATAAACGGCTAAAGATAATGGTAGGCACTTTACTGGGGAAGAGCACATAATTGCCCGACTGTTTACGCTAGAGTGGGTAGGAAGGGATCTGATGTGTACGTCACGGTTTAGATAATCTCGCTATGTTGAAGCCAATATCTGCCAAATCTTAATTAGTCCCAAATTATATATATATATATATATATATATATATATATATATATTTGTGCGTGTATGTGTGTGTGTGTGTGTGTGTGTGTGTGTGTGTGTGTGTGTGTGTGTGTGTACGTGTAATTAATTTCGTCCTACTTAAAAAATAAATTAAAATCTAAACCATTGTGACGTTTCAACCTTTTGGCCCTTTTCAAACAGTATATTGTAACATTAAACATCTATTAATATTGAATAGAATAGAAAAGAATTACAGTCGACTCCGTTTAATTGGGCCATCGGATAACTGGGACCACTTCTTAATTGAGCCATTTTTAATGAAACGGAATCAAATATAGGTAAAATATGACCGCTTTATTGGGACGAAACATCGGCTAGTTGGGCCAAAACTTTCTGCAACTCAACGTATAAAACTATGAGACCCGGTGTCAATCGAATAACCTAAGTATCTGAGACCACGCCTGTTCTCTACCAGAAGCAAGAAACCGCATCAAAAAGGTTAGTCACTTTTTTTTTTCACAAAAAGGAAATGAAGAAAGTCCTTAGGCGTCCTCAAGAAATGCGCTAATTATGTTGGTCGTAGTTTACAATGAGTGTGACAATACACACTTGATTCTTACCTGCTAAAAAAATTGACGTAAAAACGTGTTCTGATTCATTTCTTATTTCGTCTTTATCAGTATAATTTATATTGTACGGAAATAGTTATTTTAATTTGTTTCATCTTGTGTATTTCGTATATTAAAACACCTATAATAAAAATACATTTTAAGAGTTAAATTAATCGTATTATTTTGACCCCATCATTAAATTAATAGACGAGAATAGTTACACCTAAATGCCTATTCTAGTCTAATGTATGACATCAATTATCATTCATGTACGAAGATTAGGCATTTTTTTATTTGCATTTACACGTGGATTCATGGTCTCCGCTTTATTGGGTCCTCCGCATAATTGGGACAAAACTAATTTTCTCTTTATGTCCCAATAAAACGGAGTCGACTGTATTACGTATTTTCTTCAAAATATAAAATAACAATAGCATGGACATAGCCCGTTCGCTAAGGTTGCCTTATAGATAAAATAAACAAAAAATTTTAAACATATATATATAAAACATAAATATTTTCTTAATCAACTTCCGATCAAAAACAAAATGCATATTTCAATAACAAACGAAATACACTAATACTTACTTATACCGAATACAATAATCAACATTTAACAAAAGAAAGTACACGCTTAGATCCGTGTAGACTACTGTACAATAGTAGATAAATGTATTCTAAAACAATTTAGAAACAGAACACAAAAAATTTAGAAATTAAATTAATTTATTGAATATGTTCTATATTTAGTTGCCCTTTTAACATAATTATCGAGGGAATTCCAGTTTTCACCATTCAACAACTGTATGAATTCCTGATATGACAACTCACTTTTTCTCCCCACATGTATACTTTTCTAAATTCTGTTAGAACTGGACAAACTGCTATAAAGTGATAAGTATCATCTATTTTATTTGTATTACATAATGAACATATCAACTGTCTTTCCTCTCTATTGAAAGCATAATTAAGTTTTAGCATTTCCCCTCTGCTCCCTAGCTTATAGAATTGTAGAGATAAAATGTATATTATTGTTATCTGTTACATTTTTTTAATTCCTAAATCTGAGTCTAATTTTTTGTAAATTACATGAAATATAGCCTTTTCTTTTTTACTCATTAAGTCCTGCTTATATTATCGGACGTTAGATTATTTTGAACATCTATTTGAAACTTAGTACTAACGTTTACCAATTCCTTGTACCTTGATATTTTGTTTTTTATTATGGATTTAGCTGGAATATTCGGTAAACGATCTGATGTCATCATTAATACCTTTTTAATATATTTTAAACGCATTTCAAGTAAAAGGAAAAGGTATAAAATATAATCCGTGCAATTACTAGGTAGATTAAATAGTCTTTTTATAAAGAATTTATTTAACAATTCTATTTCCTCTATAGACTGGTAGCCCCAAAATTGTGCCCCATAACACAATAATTCTCTGCATACTGAGTTAAACACCTGATATTTTGCAGTTAAATGTATATTTGTATTTTTAAAGAAGTCTTTCCATATACTATTAATACTAAACTTAGCTGCCGTTAATTTTTTTTTTTTTTTTATGCCATATATGTCTTAATATATATGACATGGTGGATCAATATTGAAGAAACATGCTCTTACTGTCTCTGTCTTTTCCTTACCGATGATGTACAGTTTCAATAATTTCTTTTATATAAATGACCACTCTTTTATAATAATTTTAATAGATGTTTAATAGTCTTTTAATATTTTTATGGTTGTTGTCGATGACTTGTCATTATTAGGTAAGATCAATGTTATCTATATTTTTTATAATTATTCATGCTTATTGTATAGGAATGACAAAATTGTAATTTCCTTCTTGTTTTTCTTTTTTAGAGTTTTGAAAATGCTTTTATATAATAAGCGAAACGTCAACTAAAATTTAAGTAATGACTTCATCTGAATAAAAGTCAATAAAAAGAGTTTATTGAGACCGCTTTTCAGCCTTATTTTAGAACCTAATTCATTTTATAGTGGTATGCAGACATCTTTCCTTTTTGAAGATTAAAATTCAATATATTTTTCTTACATTATTCTCTTTTATATAAAAAATATCCTATTTTTATATTTTTTTATTTATATACGATATTATTTATACAAGCCACTTCGATGATTTCTAATCTTTATTAGTCACTATATTCTTTATGATAAAAAAGGACTTAGTAAACAAATTTTTAATGACATCATACACTTAAAAAAAATATATATATATTATTTCTCAAGGCTCATATATATATTATTTTTTTTTTTTTTTTTTTTTTGTCGGTACGCCATAACTTCCTTAATACTTCATCAAATATCATGAATGAGGCATCATTTTAAAGCTCTCCCTAACCGCTACACCGGAAAAATATACAAATCACTCAATTCCGTCTTCTAACCTCACCTCTTCTCTATATTACAGGTTACTCATGGCTCCTCCTTGTGTGTGTGGAAATCTACAATTTAAATACAGTAGAGTCTCGGTAATCCGAGCTAATGATTGCACAGGCTGATACGGATTAGCGAAAATTCGGATTAGTGGAACATGGAAAATAAAGTACATATAAAGATTATACATATGCATTTGCATGTATGTATTTAAAAACTGAACAACAATGCTGAACAATGAACGATGAACAATGAAAGAAAACAGAAACTAAATGTATATTAACTTTTCTATTAATCAAATATATTTTATAATGCTAGAAATTACACTAAATGGTACAGGACACATCATAATGATAAACTAATGGTTTATTTTTTAAAATAGTAGTCCATTATCGTTTTCTGTTTTGATTGCGCCATTTCGAGACTCGGTGCATATTACTAGCAATGGTTGTGGCGGCTACTCCGGAATCTAATTGATCTATAATTTTTGACTTATCGGCAAGCGACAGGGTTGTGTGCTTTCGCTTAGACATGCTGGTAACGTTAGGTTAACACAATGACAATAATAGGGGTGTTCCGAACAGACTGAAATCCCGAACTGAACTGAGCGATACTACCCTATACTAGACCGACTTTCGTCGGCACTTCCGAGAAAATTAAATAGCAATGGATAAAGTTCAGTTCAAAGAAGTGGCGAGTCTACATATCCCTCCGGTGTTTTGGATTCTAAGGGAAACCCGACAAAAGATCTATGTCAGGAATATTTTTTTTTTTACAATTAAAAAAAATAAACCTGATGCCGGTTCGGATTACTGGGAATTCGGATTAGATGGGTTCGGATTACAGAGACTCTACTGTACATCTATTCTTTACTTCAACACTCACCTATGCCCGTGACGCACTAAATACGCACTATACACTACTAAATATACGGTGTGTACTTTAATTAAGTGGGATTTAAGCTGCTTAGAGTGCGAATGCTTCGCCCGGGTCAGCTAGTAATAGTATGAACATAGAAAATATATAAAATAAATATTAAAAAAGCATAGGTAATTATAGATTTTTTAACCAATTAATTTAAATTAACGTTTATATTCATTATCACATTATTTCTAGATACAAGAGTGTAAAACATTTTGTATGTAATGAAATTTTTTAAATATATGATTTGGATTACTTTTAATTGTTTTTTTTCTCATCACATCATTATTAAAAATGAACCAAGAAGAAACATTATCGCATAGGTGGTGGGGAGCCTATTAGAGTTACCCTATTATTTTATGCAAAAAATAGGCAAGTTCCTCATTGTTCTAGGGTAAACCGTACAGTTATTGACACCCTTAAGACTAAATTTCTGTGGTTAAATTAAAAAAAATACTTTTTATGAAGGGATCAAATTGAAAGTTCCTATAGCTCTTCTTTATCTATCCTTATAATGACACAAGAGGTTTTTTTGTGTCATTATAAGTTCAATAGTTTTACCATATGGCAATATTTATAGTTAAAAGTGCAAAAACTAGTTATTGACACCCTGCGGATTTAATCCTGAAATCTTCCCTATGGTTAGTTTGCTAAACACTTACTTCATAGATGACTTAGAGGACCCTTCAAACATTAGATTCATGTATATCGTGAAATAAAATTAGGATTTGTTTACTTATTTCTTTAAGTTAAAGTTGGGGTGTCAATAACTGTATGGTTTACCCTGCTATTGCTAATTCAAAACTTTAAATTATTGAGTTGTAGCTTTATTTTACCTATATAACATCAGATAACATTAATACCTACTAAAACGGCCCCCGCAATAATCGTTACTCTATGACAAGCTACCACCCAACAAGGACTGCATGTTGTGAGGAAGATGTTTTCTCGTGAATTATTCAATGTACGTGATACTTTAATAAACATGGCGAGGTTTAGAGGATATTCTACCTCCCCCCCCCCCCGTTCCTTATTTCCTGTAGCCATTCGACCAGTTGGCACGTACCCTGACTTATTTAGCCTTCGGTCCTCAACAGATGGTTTTCGCCTCTCTATCGTCAGAGATGGTTTTTAAGGTGGACTATATCTATTATTCAAGACCATTGTATTTTCAGTAACCCAAGCGTTGTAAATTAAGCTATGGCATTAACATAAACGCTATTGTAGACATAGCTACCAGGAGAAAAAGGATTTTTAAAGAAAGGAAATTTCATGCTTTTTAACTGTAGTCAAATTCCCGATTTCGATTCTTAAATCTTAACACATTATGAGCTGCTAGCTTAGGATATAGGACAGTGCTGTGTAGCGGGCCAATTTACCAGCTAAGAAAAATGTATGCGTGTGAAAATAAATTTGACAGACGTGAATGTAATGGTTAGATTTTTACTAAATTTGGTAATGGCTGCAACTATATTATGAATTTAAACTAAATGAGAAGTCGAATGCTAAATATTATAAGACCTGTGTAAATAAAAAATAAACGTTCTGGCAAATATTTATTAAACGTAAAGAATTAGTGAGACTCGAGACGACAAATACTTCGTCAAAGTCATAATAAACGAATTTTGGAAATATAAACCTAGCATAAGTAAAATTTGAAAGAGAAGCAAACAAATTTTGTTATTTATGATGACTTTGTATGTTTTGTGTAATGTGTTCTTGGTAAAAATACACTGATCCATATATTTGATAAAACATTATTCTTCCCTTGTGTCACTTAAAATTGCTTATTTTAAACGGGTACCTGTCCCGCTCATAATGTGTTAACTGGGCTCAAATAAAGGTTGTAAGTGTTCTATGTTCATCTCGGCGAAATGAAAAATAACCAGTTGGGTCTTACAGATTTTGTGGGTGACATTAATAACACAAGTGTTTAATCTGTAAAACCGTTACGTAAACGCTTGAATATGATAAAAAATGTGAATATTCAAACTAACATCTGTTAATAAAAAATAGAATTACATTAAAAGCTCTATTCACTTATATTATATTTACAGAATGAGAAGAAGAGTTCAAATTTTTTTTTTTTTATTTTTTTTTTTTTAATAATTTATTGATCGACGTTTCCGAGAGACAGCGTGACAAACAAAAAAATCTACGACAACCATAAATGTTTTTAAATTTTATTTTAGGACATGTGTTCATAACATTAAAAGGAATGAAAAAGTTTATGGTTGTTGACAATTCAAGAATGTAACACCACATATAATCGCTTGAAGATTGGTCAATAGCCCGAAACGTCGGAAAACAATAAATCATAAAAAATTAAATATGTAAGAGTAATCTACATAAAAAAAAAAAAATGATTAAAATCATGGAATACGAATGTATTAAAAAAATAAATATAGATTACTAGATTACTTATATAGATTACTAGCTGTAAATACCGGTTTCACCCGGAGAATTTCATTTTTTAAATCTATAAAATCTATAAACTGAGACTTTTATCGACTCAAACGGTCTATTTTGTAAAAATCAATGCAAAGCGAGATCAAAACGAACAGAATTTCATCTTTATATACATAGATTATAGCTGTATATCCCGGTTTCACCCGGGGAATTTCATTTTCCTAAGTCGATTTCGTAAAAAAAAAAAACCTGAGATCATAATGATTTTTATTACAATAAAGAATATCAGCTGAAGATCGGCTGAAGTTATGCAATTTTAATATGGACAGGTGTTCGCACGTGGTCTGAAAGATCCACTGAGCGAAATTTGGAGAATAAAGAATATCAGCTCAAGATCGGCTGAAGTTACGCAATTTTAATATGGACAGGTGTTCGCCCCTGGTATCAAAGAACCACTGAGCGAAATTTGGAGAATTTTTGGACAAACGGTATGGATTTCTATAAAGAACAAACAAACAAACAGAATTTCAACTTTATTTATATAGATATTACTAACATTCAGTGCTAGTTATGTTAATTTTTTTTTTTATAACGGGAAGTCTTGTTGTGGTTTACAAATGTTTTATAGAAAATAGCAATTTTTTTATTGGCTTTCCCTTCATAATAAATATGAAACGATAAGATCCTATATGGAACAAAATATTACCCTATGTACACTGAATTTTCACAAATCGGATGTTAATTTGTTTTTAGAGGGTGTAATTAATTTTATAAATAAAAACGTAATGAAGAAAATGTAAACAGTTAATTAGGTGCCTGATGTGTGAAATCGTTCCCCAGCGTGTAGCATTATCGTCAGGTGATAAATAACGGTGACGCTGGAAGGCTATAACAGTGACAAGTGAGAAATACCATGGCCCCGAAGGAGTCCTTTTCTTTTATATAGAACCCCAATTACCTGAAGCATTGATTTATGCCTCGACAAAGACGCATTTGCGAGGTTTGGTTTACATCTAAGGAACAGGATATAGTGACTTCTCCTCAATCCTTTTTAACTAACCCATTGGATACCTCTCTTGGGAGCGAGGCAATGCGTCAACAACTAGTCAATACCATTGTAATGCCTGAGGTAACAAGAAACGAAATATCTTTGTCTTGCGATAGTTGCATAACAAAATGTGGTCGAGTTCGGTCTTTTATTACGATATTTTATATCAACTGAATGGACGGTTGATATAAAAATATTGTATCATATCATCCGAGGCTTCTGCCACATCTTCCCGGGGTATCTATAGCACATTTTTAAGACTCCACAACCCTCTGTTTGACAAAAAAAAAAAAATTATCATGCTTAATTAATAGTTTTTCAATGTTAATCACTGATGGAGATTTAAAACTATCGATAGGTTTAACACGTTCACGCCAGCGTGTACCACTGGTGGCTCACACCAGAATGCCGTCTCTGCCAAATAATTAGATTGTTAACACTTTGACTAACGAAAAAGAATACGTGAGAATCACGCGCTCGTTTCGACACAATTTTAATATTTAATTCTCTCACAAGAGAACAGTTACTCGATTTCAGGGGAAATGGCAGTCAAAGTGTTAAGAAAATAGAAATAATTTCTATATAGCTGAAAATTAAAATAATGATAATTTAACGTAAAGTATTTATTTATATTTATATTCATATAATTATAAACATTTATTTTTTAAAACATAACTAGCAGGATAGTATTTTTTATTGTTTATTTTATTATTCTTGGCTTGCCAATACTGCATAATTCCCTGGAATAGCTCCCACCCGATAGAGCGAAAAGCATTAAACAGACCCCGCTTTAACGTGTTAAATTACTTGAAGGAGTTAAATTTTGGCCTATTCGTACATCTTCAGGGCTTTCAAAGTTATAGATATATAATATTGACAATGCATCATGCATCTGAACATTTTGCCGATTAAAAATACCTGAAAGTCAAGCTCTCGTTTCTACACAATTTTAATATTTAATTCTCTGACAAGAGAACAGTTACTCGATTTCAGGTGACATGGCAGCCGAAGTGTTAAGAAAGTAGAAATCATTTCTATATAGCTGAAAATTAAAATAATGAAAATTTAACGTAAATTTATTTATGTTTATATTTATTTGTATTTATTTATATTTATTTTCATATACTTATAAACGTAGGGGAGAGCGGGGTTGGTTGGCGTAGGGGGCAGGTTGGCCACTGGCTTATAGTTTCCGTCACACTTGTTGTGAAGGCCCCACAATGTACCATGTGTCCCGCTCGACTTCGGGAGTCTTGTCCTGAGTTTTCAATCCGATGCTAACAGAGTAGAGAAGAGTGTGCTTCATTGATTGATTTTACAACATGTAAGTAAATTTTCATATGTTAAGTAAATTTGGTTTAAAGGAATGGCAAAACATTTGACTCCGATTCTGTTCACATAGCCCCAAACTCCTTTGAAAAACCTAACCTTTCGATTAACCAGTTTCTTGTTTGATTGTTCTCCCCTGTTCTGGCAGCCATCTTTCATATGATCTCTCCTGTGGGGTTAGTTGGCTCTCTTCAACTTTTTTTTTGGCGCAGTAGCAATTCACAAAAGCAAGGTAAACATAATCAAAGATGAAACTACCAATTGTCTTTAGTTCCAGCGAGGAAGATGAGAGCAATTTTTCTTATGCGAAAAATGACGTCAGTCTAAACTTCTATCTTCTTCTACAGTCATTCTATTTTCCATTAAAAAGCTGTTAAAAACCGATTCAAAATTATTATACCATTATAGTGCAGCTTTTAATAACAATAATATGTGTCAGAAAGTACTTAAATGAGATGGCTAAACAATCCCTCCTTCTAGGCCAACCTGCCCCACCTTGGGGGTTAATTGGCATACTCTGGATTGACGAATTCTTCAATTTTCTATGATCTGAGTATTAAATATTATGTGGTGAAAAAAAATGCTTGTAGTACTCTAATACTTCGAGTTTACAGAGGTATCATCCATATTGGGATTATATTAACAGGAATGACTCAACAATCAAAAAAGTGAAAACTGTTGCCAACCAACCCCGCTCTCCCCTACTATATTTTGGATTAAAGTAAGTTTAAAAAAACATTATTTCATTATATTTCGAAATAATTAATAGCTTTTAACACTGACGTCAAGAATTACAATACCAAATACTCGCATTTAATTTGCGATAACTGTATAAAGCCAACGAAAGCAGACTAGTAATAAAGCGTTCACGTGAGCCTGGTGCTTCATTCAAACGCGACACGTGTTGGCAACCTATTCTTAGAAATAAATTTAACAATCCTATGCAATTCTGACATAAACACGTTAAATAAATATAAATTAAAATTCGCTCATTTAAGGATTTGCTTGTTTTTTCGATTATCCGGCATTCCCACAGTCCCTGCCAGTTCGAAGGAACGAGGTTGTACTGTACTGTTTAAGATAAGTAATATTAATAATATTAATATTAATATAGTAATAATATTAATTAATATGATGTCTTTTCACAATTTTTTAAACAAAATTTTAAAGAAGTCTACCGCTGCAATTTCGCATTTAAAATGATTATTAATGATGTCTGTAGGGTAACTGTACCAATAGTTGACAGTTTAAGAAAAAAAAAATGATATTATTGACACTGTTTTACAATATATTGATTTTAGGACCTTTGTTATGAATTTAGTTAGGCGAATCCCTCTAGAAAACTAGGAATACACTATCCTATGGTCTATATTTACGGTTTTTATAAAAAATGATTTCTTAGAAACTTCTAAAATGAACCAATAGTTGACACATCAAAATGTAAAGGTTTGGAAAGTTGACATTGGTTTTAAAGTTGACGTATGCATTAATATTTGATTTCCTATGATTTTTAATAGGTAATAAATAAGGACTACAATAAAAGGTAATTAATTTTTTTTTTTTATAAACTAGTAAATTCACAATGGAAACAAAATAAAATTTCCACAATCTAATTACTTTATACACGAAAAGCTTAAATAAGGCAAAAAAACTAACAAAACATATTTAAACGAAAAATGAGATCACCCAGTTAAGTAAGTATGATAAATAGATTTTAGTAATGGCCTAAGTTTCGTTTTTTTAATGTTGGGTTTGCACAATTTTCGACTCTCCAACGGTGAACTTCACTCTTCCATTGCCCTATTAGACAATTAAAGATGGCCTCATTCATTGGTTGGATGAAATGTTTAGCATTTTGATAGAGTGCGACTAATAGCAAGAATCCCATGTTCTTCGCAGAATCGGGAAGTGGGGAGAGTCAGATGAGACGCTTGTCCATATGGGAATAGGATTATAGGCAATGCAATTTTGCTCCCAACGATACATGGATAGAGCACACTAGCTATCAATTCATAAAATAAGACACCTGTCATCCATACAGACTCAGACTTTCATAAACCACCCCCAGATGGAACACTATTTGCTAATTCTGGCGGTAGTTGACTGCAATGTCAACTATTGAAATTATGGATTAATATTTGTTCTAATAGTTGACACCTACATTTAAGCCCTAAAACATTGTGTATATATATATATATATATATATATATATATATATATATATATATATATATATATATATATATATATATATATATATATATATATATATTAAAAAGGATATCAAATGATTCTCATGAACTTAATGAATACCATAAAAATAATTAAAAGATAATTTAACTCAAATAAACCAACTAAAAAGCTTATTTAACTTGACTTCCACTTTAATGAAACAGGGTAGCAGAAACCAAGTTTTCAGGCCACTAGAAAATTCGCCATTACAACCTCTCACAAATAAGCTTGAGTTTTCATCAAACTAATGTCGATGGCAGCACAGCTAACTAGTACAACTTGGCAAATTACCGCCAGATTTTGAACCAAAATAATCGACCCTGAATCTTATTATTCACACTTTGTGTGCAAAATGTCGACTATTGGAGCACTGTCAACTTTTGGTACAGTTACCCTAATTGTGAGAAAAAAAAAAGTTGAATGACCCCAACAAAGAAAAGTCAAAGCAGCTTGATCAAGTGGAGACTTGATTTGAGCAGTGGGCATGCCTGAACCTCTACTCAAGTTAACCTATCTTGCCTGCAAACATTAATTCATTCCAACGGCCCAGGTATCTCTTCTCTACCCAAGAAATACATTGCAGAAAGTTTTCGTTACTAGCCATATGTACCTAATAGAAGGGGGATTATAACTTTGTGGGTGTATGACGACGTAATGCTAAAAAAAAACACAAAAAAACCACAGCAATATCGGACTTGAAATATGGTTCAAGCTAAATGTCCTCATTCATTGCAAATCGGTTCTCTCAAAAAAGAAAGCTCGCCCATAAGAGACGTTCTTGTCCAGTATTCTACTTCAAAGTTCGAAAATATGGTTGCAAAAAATATGCATGCCATATCTCGTTACTATTACTGAATACGTACAGTCAGTGGCGTAGCATAGATCTGCGTCACACTGGGCAGCTATTCCAAATATGCCCTTCCAACTATAAGAAACAGTTTGTAATTATAAAAAATAGTCGTTTCTAGAGGAAGGAAAATTTTAAGCTAATACGTAATTTTTTTATTTTTTTTTACAGTTAAATTGTTAAAATCATGGATTTTTTTCATCATATATACCTAACTAAGCGGTGTATTGCTTAGAATATGTATGTAAATACAGGACAAAATTAGTCTTAGATTTTTAATAACTTTTATAGAGAAAGTGAAATAATTATATATTTCATTAAAAAAAAAAAAAATCACGATAAGAATATTGAAGGGGTAAATAAACTAATGCTGGTAACAGGTTAAGGCGACTTTATACTTATACTCGGAATATCACCGCTTTGGATTTAGTATTGGAACACCACGAAGATGAATCCATCTGAAAAATATATATAGGACATAATTTAAAATAAATGAATCTCTAACAAAATAAAAAAAAATAAGAAGTAATAAGGACTGAGACACATCTATACAAACTTTCATTGTAAATAAACATAACTTAAAAAAAAAAAAAAATTAAAAAACATATTTCTAAGGCCAGAAAGGGTTTAGTAACCAAACAATTTATTTTATTGGGTTTAATATGTGTATTCTCATTTTGATGATCTCATCTTAGAAGCTAGTTATAACTTTTTTAGAGTGTCAACTTAACTTTTTTTACTTTCACTTACCTATATATGAAATATATGAGGGAAAGTAGCTATTACGATCGTGAAAAATTTCGACTTTCGTTTTTCAACGGAAATACACTTTTTGGGGTCCCCCGAGTCCAAACAACCAAGTCCCGCGAAATGGTCTGTGTGTGTGTGTGTGTGTGTGTGTGTGTGTGTGTGTGTGTGTGTGTGTGTGTGTGTGTGTGAACTGACTTCCTCAAAAAATATGAAACGTACGAACCTGAAATTGGGTATTTAGTGTATGTATATGCCCGCGATGTGACAGCAACAATTTTATCAAAATTGGTCAAAAGGAGGGGGTATTTTATTTAACACATTTTTGCGTTTTTTTTTCAAAAACGGCTGTAACGATTTTGATCAAACTGGGTATTTGGTGTATCTATATGCCGGCGATGTGACAGCCAAAATTTGATATCCCGTATTATCACTGATTAAAATAAAAAAATCTATTTAACAATACAAAATGTTACTTTAGAGAGTAAATACGCGATGCTCAAATTATTTAAAGCATTTAAGGTGTGAAAAAATAAGATATAAGATAAACATTAATTAATTATATTTCAGTTTAGAAACTAAATATGAAAACAAAAACACTCATAAAAAAAACAAAAAAACAAACTAGGCATGTTGGAAGAGCATATTCCTCTTTAATTTATTCAACTACAGAAGGAGACTAAGCATCTCTCTCCCATGAAACTTCGTTGATCCGAGAGAAATTCTCATGCTCAAAGAAGTCCGTTGCCACCTTGATAAGAATAATTAAAATTAATAAGCTTATGCAATTTAAGTAAATTAAGTTCAGTCATAAGCCTCTCAGACCTAACCACTGAAAATACTATCCCGATTTTCACTGCTTTCTCAGAGGAAATATTCTCAAAATGAAAATATCGGGTTACATTTTAAATTATTTCAAAGAATATCGTCCAAAAATAGTATCTATAAAAACAAAAATAAATCAATATATCATCATGTATAGTAAATATAACTCATTAACTAATTTAAACAATGGTTTTTTTAGCTTAAGGGTTTTACTTTAGTTCTTTTTTTAACTTATAAAATGTTTTTTTTTTTAAACAGATATTATTTTCAAAGCTTCATCTTAATATTCTTTTTTATTTATGAGTATGTATGGGTGAGAGCAAAATAGCATTATTCTGTCACTGAATAATTACCCAATATCAAATTTCGAGATAGTGTATTTGCTCATCCGTGTATATCCGATTTACCGAAAAAGACCTGAAGAAGTGGGATATTATCGTAGGATAGTATCTGTGTGTAGGGCGCTTGAAATCCAGCGGCAAGGATGAATGTTTCAATTTGAAGGGTCGTTGCCTGGGCGCTAAACCGTGGAGCAGCTCATACTTGGCTTTTCGCCTATAAACCACCCGATAAATAAAAAAGTTAAAAAAACTTACATTGAACAATATACAATATGTTATACTGCCTATATCCTATTGTATCCTATCTTGCATATTATTTTTTATTATTTATCTAATAATACAAAATTTAAATGGAGTTCAGGAATATTAATACATTTGAAAGCTACAGCTGTAGTCGATTTTTTAGTCTCCATACATAAAATTGTTTCTAGCCACTATAAAAATACTGAAATCACTCAGTATTTAAAGTTTCTTCGAAAACTGATGAATCTTAAAGATTCAAAATCTGTTTTGAAGTGTCTACCTTTTCAGATCTCAAAAGTTTTCCAAAAACATATTTATTTACTTTATGTACCTATTTATTTATTGTTAATAAAGTCATCAATTTCAGCAGCAAAAAAATTAGCCTTATATCAGAAACTATTTCATTTTTTTTTTCGAAATTCAGTATCTTATCTGTTACATCTGCCTAATTATGTCATTATCAAGATTTAATCAAATTTATTTCAAAAATTTTATTTTTATTTTTAAAGAACAAAAAAAATAATAATAATAATTTAATAAATTAACTTCCATTCTGGCTTGATTAAAATTATATTATCACATGCATTTACAGTATTAAGTGATGGAAGAGTATTTTTTAAGCTTAAAAACATTAAAGTTTTCTTCAAAAGTCTAAAGCCGTTTCGAAGTAAAAAAAAATCTGGTGCGTGCTCGCAACACACAACTTTCACTTACCAACTTACTTAGATTAGAAATTAATGCGTTTTGTTTATTGCTACTTCTCAAATGAACAAAACGGCTTTAATTATGAACAATGGTCTGCGGCGTACTCCGCATGCGTGGGCTCAACGAGTTTTATGAGTTGACTAAATATTTTTCTTTTTTTCTCCTCTTTTTGTTTTCTTTATTTTTATCATATCTCATATTTAGCCATTTCTTATTTTTAGGCGTAACGAGAGACAGTTTATTTCTCCATGTAAACAAAAACACAGGTACTTTATATGAAAGAAAGAAACAAACAAAAATGCCCCCCCCCCCAAAAAAAGCCCCCTCACATTACATAACATTTTAATAATGATAAAGCTTATCTGATATTAAAGAAACTCAAATTTTCATTAAACATGACGAATTTGATAAAAATCGTTAAAGCCGTTTTTGAGATAATCGAAAAAAAGTTAAAAATTGGAAACAAAGTCATAAAATAAAGTGCCCCCTCAGTTGGACCAATTTTGATGAAATGTTGGCTTTCACATCTTTGGCATATTCATTCAGCAAATACCTAGTTTGATCAAAAATGTTAAAGCCGTTTTTGAGTAAATAAATAAAACAAGTGAAAATGATACAAAATTTATTAAGTAAAGTCCCCCCTCCGGTTAATCAATTTTGATGAAATTTTTACAGTCATATCTCGGGCATACAAATAGATCAAATACTCAGTTTAATCAAAATCGTTAGAGCCGTTTTTGAGAAAATCGAAAAAAACGTAAAAAGTAATTAAATAAAGTACCCCCTCCCTTTGAGCAATTTTGATGAAATTTTCGCTGTCACATCGCGGGCATATACCTACACTAAATACCCAATTTCAGGTTCCCACGGTTTATAGTTTTTGAGCTAGTCTGTTCACACACACACACAGAGACACACACACACACACACACACACAGACCATTTCGCGGGACTTGGTTATTTCGACTCAGGGGGTCCCAAAACGTGTATTTCCGTTGAAAACCGGAAGTCGAAATTTTTCACGATCGCAATACTTCCACTTACTATATATTTCATATATAGGTAAGTGAAAGTAAAAATAAAAAAAAAAAAATAACATTTACAAAAAAAAAATCTATAACAAGTATTTTTAAGTTAATATTTTCTCCGAAGTAAAATTCCTCCACTTTGTTGAGGATTTGATGGATTAGAAAAATAAAAGATGAAAAAAGATGCTCATTTGACTATTCTTTAAAATGAGAGCAATATGATGGAAAACTTGTGAGATTTGAAAAGTAAAAACGTTGAATAATTTATTTTTTGAAGAGAAAAGATTTGGCTCCGCCGGGAGTCGAACCCGGGTCTCCTGCGTTACATGCGAGGATGCTAACCACTACACCACAGAGCTCGGCTCAAGGCAGAGCAAATCCTTCCTCTTCACTGATACCTACTCCCCCTATCTCACAAGTTTTGCGAGTAGTAGCGGGAGGTGGACAAATTTTGTCCAATTTATATTATTTATTGACATAAGTCAATTTTTTAAATTATTTTAATTAATCTAATTAAAGTTAGATAGATTAATCTAAGTGAAGTTAGATTAATTAAAATAATTTAAAAAATTGACTTATGTCAATAAATATCATAAATGGGACAAAATTTGTCCACCTCCCGCTACTACTCGCAAAACTTGTGAAATAGGGGGAGTAGGTATCAGTGAAGAGGAATGATTTGCTCTGCCTTGATCCGAGCTCTGTGGTGTAGTGGTTAGCATCCTCGCATGTAACGCAGGAGACCCAGGTTTGACTCCCGGCGGAGCCAAATCTTTTCTCTTCAAAAAATAAATTATTTAAAAAAAATTTAAAATGGTGGTCAGCCACAAATTAAGATTAGATTAATTAAAAACGTTGAATATTGAGCGATTTTAGTCCGGTTAGGTTTTATTTAAGCTAGCAAGAAACTTATGCACTAAACTGTAGGTATTTAAAGTTTACACGATGCTCTTATAAAATAATTATTAAACATCCCTTAATAAATAATCCCTTAATGCAGTATGTATTAGTATTTTGGTAGAATTTTCGTCATATCAATTTCCTCAAAAAAAAAAAAAATTCAAACTTAATTTTTCAATTTTATTTTTGAATACTACTCTTGACACTCTGAACCCGACGGAAGCCCATGGGAGGCGGTATTGACGGTTGTACTTACAGTAAGGATAGGACCAATTAGAAGGGAAAGGAAAGTTTTAAAAGGATTTACAGAAATGGATCAATTGGATAAGGCTGCTAATGACCAAGTTAACGGGGACTAGAATGGTGTTAATCTATCAAACGGTTTTATTGAAATATTCTTCATAATCAGATCAAATAGTTAAGCCCCCCTCAATCAATCCTAATTTACTTACTGGGGGGGGGGGGGGTTAAGCTCTACACGCGAGGAGGAGGAGGCTGTCTTCTCTGTTAAAGCAATAAAAAATTACATAAATAAAAAATAATAAAATTTGAATCAAGATATCAAAATATAAAAGAAATTAGCTGAAGAAGACTATCAAGATTATTGATATGTAAAGATTCGGCCTCAAAAGTCTCATTTATAAATTCCTTTTTATTAGCACGTTCACCACTCCTAACCACCGGTGGCTCACACTAGAATGCCGCCTCTGCCAAATAATTTGATCGTTAACACTTTGACTGCCGAAAAAGAGTAACTGAGAATCACGCTCTCGTTTAGACACAATTTTAATATTTAATTCTCTGACAAGAGAACATTTACTCGATTTCAGGTGACATGGCAGCCAAAGTGTTAAGAAAGTAGAAATAATTTCTATATAGCTGATAATTAAAATAATGAAAATTTAACGTAAATTCATTTATTTTTATATTTATTTGTATTTATATTCATATACTTATAAACGTATAAACATTTATTTTTAAAAATATAAGTAGCAGGATAGTATTTTTTATTGTTTATTTTATTATTGTTGGCTTGCCAATACTGCATAATGCCCCGGAAAAGCTCCTGCCCGATAAAGCATTTAACAGCCCCGGATTGAACGTGTTAAATTACTTGAAACAGTTAAATTTTGGCCTATTCGGACAACTTCAGGGCTTTCAAACGTATAGATATATTATATTGACAATGTATCTGAACTTTTTTAAAAAGGAGCCTTACTTGTCAAACACAGACCTCAGTAGGATCTCAAAATAAACTATACCAGCTTCAACTTCAATGCAATATCACTTTGAACTGCTTGAGTTAGTGGTATGTTTCTTAAATTGAAGTTGGTAGCTATGAAAATTATTGGTCTCTTGAATGGCGTATTATGGAACGAACAATTATCTCTCCGATTAAAAAAAAGGAATGCACGTGGGAATAAATTACTGGCCCTAGAGATGAATTATTGAACATTGAGTAGTGCCATATGAATAAAGTAGGGGCCGAATTTAACATTCTTAAAATAAGTGAAAGAAGGCTATGGCGATATTACCATGTTTTGCGAATGGAAGAAACTCGTTGGCTCCTTCGAATCCTAAAATATTGTCCTGAAAAACTAAGACTTGAAAAACAACGCACACAGTGTTTGGAAGATCTCGGAGAAGACGGCTGCGAGAGGTCTCACTGAGGAGGAAAACTTTGACAGCAGTCCTGCTAGGAGAGACCTTTGGACTAATGGGGAAGTAGCGTGGACGAGAATCGGAATGTGACCTATGTTGCATGACCCGAAATACATTTTTTTTTACTTTCACTTACCTATATATGAAATATATAGTAAGTGGAAGTATTGCGATCGTGAAAAATTTCGACTTCCGGTTTTCAACGGAAATACACGTTTTGGGGTCCCCTGAGTCGAAATGACCAAGTCCCGCGAAATGGTCTGTGTGTGTGTGTGTGTGTGTGAACAGACTAGCTAAAAACTATAAACCGTGCGATCATGAAATTGGGTATTTAGTGTAGGTATATGCCCGCGATGTGACAGCATAAATTTCATCAAAATTACTTATAGGGAGGGGGTACTTTACTTAATAACTTTTTAGGTTTTTTTCGATTTTCTCAAAAACGGCTCTAACGATTTTGATTAAACTGAGTATTTGATGTACTAATATGCCCGAGATATGACTGTAAAAATTTCATCAAAATTGATTAACCGGAGGGGGGACTTTACTTAATAAATTTTGTAACATTTTCACGTGTTTTTTTTTATTTACTCTAAATCGGCTTTAACGATTTTGATCAAACTGGGTATTTGATGTATGTACATGCCCGAGATATGACTGTTGAAATTTCATCAAAATTGATTAACCGGAGGGGGGGCTTTACTTAATAAATTTTGTATCATTTTCACGTGTTTTTTTTATTTACTCAAAAACGGCTTTAACGATTAACAAAAATAATATATGAATGTAGAAAAATGTGTGAATTTGGGAAATGATATTTAGCAAAACACGTCAATTTCTAATCTAAGTAAGTTGGTAAGTGAAAGTTGTGTGTTGCGCGCACGCACCAGATTTTTTAAATCTAGTATAGTACTAGATACATACAATGGCAAGAAACAACAAAAGGAAGACCTCTCTATAAATTTATTCCAGAAATCACACTTACTAACTATGACTATATAAAATTAAAAGTTCGCATTACAAACTGACACAATTTTTAACTGAACACGGACAAAGCCAATCATACCTAAAACGTTTTCACCTGACGAACTCTGACACCTGCAACTGCGACGGACAAACTTCACAAACATTTCATCACTTCCTATACGACTACCCAATTTTTGACAATAAAAGATAACTTCTAATAAAAAGCATCCTTCTAAAAGAAGTAAGCTGACCGTTAAGTGAAGAGGACATTTACAAGAATTATAACAAGGAAATGAAAAATTTTATAAATGAAATCGATTTTGAACTTCTTCAAGAAGACCGAGAAAATTGAAAAGTCGGACATTTTGATGTTTTGTTTTTAATTTCATTTAGCTTACTTTATTGTTATTTTATTTATTTTTTTCTGATTTAATTTTTTATTTTTTTCATCTCAAAACTACTTTTTGTGTTATGTTTTATGTAAAATGTATTTTTATGTTATATCTCATGTTAGGAATTTCATTTTTTGTACTCCACATTTTGTATTTTCTGTTTTTTTTTTCCTTAATTACCCAATTAATTCTTTACTTCTGTATAGTAATGTACTTCTGTATTCCCAATTAATTCTGTATTGATACATGTATTATGCCTAGTGCATGGAGCATGTACACATTAACAAATAAACAGCTCTCATACAGGGTTACTGTATGAGGGAAAGAAAGAAAAAAAAAAAGAAAGAAAAAAAGGGAAAGAAAGAAATCTAGTATAGTACTATTGTATACTTAGTATACTACTAATGTGACCTATGTTGCGAAACCCGAAATACAATTTAAAAAAAAAATGTATTATAATAATATTTATATATATTAATTTAATTAATGCCCTATTCTTTTTAAGGGAGCGGGGTAGCTCATTGGTAAGGCATTGAGTTGATGCACTCAAGGTCCCAAGTTCGAATCTGGCCTTGGCATGATATCTTTAATATTCTTCCACACCTCGTCTCGTCGGCCGAGAGATCCTCCTGGTGCAAATCTAGCCTCTACAAAGAGGACATCCTCCATTGATAATTTAAGGGTGTAATACCTGGTAGTTGGAGGCGATCACGGTCAAATCACCTCCTTGCACGACCGGTGACCAAGAAACAGTACTTCCTTACATAGTACTGAAACCAAGAGTTGTAGTGGTACAGGCTTTTTTCTTAGTCTTTTTCTAAATAAATAAGTGGGCTGATTTTCTGCTTTAATTGTCTCCTCTTGGACCGCTTTACAGCTGGCAAACCAACTCATCCTACCACTGTCGTCACCTTGCTCACCGAATATAACCAAGTGTGAAATCAGTTGATAATGACCTCTCAACTTCTTGAAATCACAAAACTTGAAGAATGGTGGGTCTTTTTTACTTTAGGAGCGCCAGTTATTTTTAATAGTAACATGATCACTATTTGAGATAACAGTTCAGATTATTCCGCATAAAATTTACTTCCAATATCTCCTTGGTGATTACTACCTTAGTTTTCTTTATGTGGGAGGTTACACTGAAAACCATTTTATTCCAACTTAAGCAAAGATGAATTTAATTCAACTTAGTGGTGCTCTTCAATCTGAAAAGACTGCATTCAAGGCTCTTCAAAGGTACGGTTTACTACACAAAACAAGGAAGCATTAAAAGGTGCAATAAAATAGAATGTGGGACAAAAAGGAGCCATCTTGACTCATATTTATGCGAGTTTGTTTGGAGGAGGCGATATGAAAAAGATGACTTATTTGAAAGGATGTTAAAATCAATCAAAAAGTTTTGGCCGCCTTGTTCCTGCTAACACCTCCACGGCGATGTTGTACGCTCCCAGGAGGTACCGAGGATTGGGTTTGATCCGCTGCCAATGGGAAGCTCCTCTTCAACACTGGTCCATTGCTCAGCGACTGTCCAATGTGCCGGATGCCCTGTTCCAATCTACATTTGATTACTCGGCGGAGATAGCAGAGTGTGCTGAGAGATTGGGAGTTGAACAGGGGCACCGGAATATGAGAGCTCTACGGCAGTCGCTACGAGAAAACTCGTTTGAGGAATGGGCCAACTGCAGGTGGCAGGGCATTGGAGTACGACATTTTAAAGACACCCCGAAAGCTAACAAATACATGTACGAGAAGCAGATACTTTCGGGGTCTGAATGGTCCAATGCCCTGAAGCTAAACATCAATTATGCACCCCTGCGCGGAGTCCCAAGTGTCAGCGGACAGGTGAGAGAAGTTGGGTCCTTCTGTCGCAAATGTAACAGAGAGCCTGAAACACCAGCACACGTGCTGGGGAAATGCCCCAACAACTCACTCCTGATAACTCGCCTTCACCACAGGGTCAAACATGCATTGATGAGGCTCCTGAAGGAAAGAGACTTCGCCTGCTTTGAGGAAGTGTATTGTGTGGATACGGATGGATCCACGAGATATGCCGATATAGTGGCATTCCCGAAGACCGGAAAGTCGGCTGTCATTCTGGATCCCACCGTGAGGTACGAATCTAATGACCTCGATCAGGCGAGTAAAGTTGACGAGGAAAAAAAAAAATATATGAAAATTGTATCCCTTTTCTCAAAGAGAGGTTCCGCGAGAGCTTCGGCGAGAGAGAGTTCCACGTGAGAGGCCTTTGGTTCGGAGCCCGCGGAACCATACCTAGGTTAACCAGGAGCTTCATGGAGGATCTTGGTGTGGAGATTAAGGACGTAGCAAGCTTGGCGGAGAGTATAGTGCTGGACTCCCTGGGTATAATACATCACCACATTTATGGTGGTGGCTGAATTTAAGACTGGTGAGGGGACATGTATGTATGTAAGTTATTTATTTATGTATTTATTTATTTATATGTGTATTTATTTATTTAGTTTATTATAATTAGTTATGTAATGATTTGTTAAATTTTATTATCTTTTTTATTGCCGATTTATATGCCTGATAGTGTGTTTATTTTGATTTTATTCTTATTTTTGTTGTTGCGTGATATATATATTTTATTTGAAGTTTCTAATTGTTATATGTAATTTTTCAAATTCAAGAGAGCACGCGGGGGTTTGAGTTAAAGAGAGAAAAAAAAAAAAAATAAATAAAATAAAAAATATATATCAAAAAAATATAACCATATAGGTATAAATATGTATATAAGCATGGATGATATTATTATTATATATTATTAAATAATGTGTTAAAAATAGTCTAAAATAAGATGTATATAGTATGCTGTGTATTAGCAACCCAATGTAGTTGGGCAGCATCACTTTTATAATGAATAAAGTGTTTTTCTCTCTCTCTCTAGTTATGTTAGTGTGCGGAAGTTGGAAATTAAGGAAAAAAGGAAATTTCCATCTTAATAAATATTGTTTACGTTCTTAATTTTATATTTTTCAAACATATGACATTGATAAATAATATAATATCCAAAATCATAGTTACTGTAAAAACTAACTGGCGCCCTTAAAGTAATAAATACCCAGAATGGTTTCAAAACTGGAGAATAAAATAATAAATAATTCCTAAAAATACTATTAAAGATGTATTGTTCGTACAATAATACTACACTTATCGTATATTATATGTTGATCAGATACTCTACTTACAATACCACCTGGAACAAAATATTACTTGGAATCATCATGAAAAACTGAAACGATAAACAGCTTGAATATACCGGATACTTCAGCGCTCAAATATTCCTATCAATTTCAAATATTCAGTTACACAACTAAAATAAGACAATTTGGACTTAAGGAGTTGAGCTTTGAGGCTATGAAACCATTAAATTCCCTCTCTCCCAGTTCCACAATCCAAAATATTGATAGGAGTTTTAACATAAAACGCCATAAAATTACATTAATTTGAATTCAATCATCACTTTCATTACTAAGCCCAATTCTAGATCAGAGAATCAATTTTGACTTTTTTATGTTGAGCCTGATACAGAATTTTCTAAAGCTCGTTTTTTACGCTGAATATCACAATATTAATTACTTATTTGCATTTTCAAAAAACTAAAATTAATATTCCTCACAAATATACGACAACACGTGACTAAATTTAAATAGTGACCATTTTTCTAGGTTCAATTTAATCTTAAACTAACGAATTCTGGGAAATTCCAATAACGCGTGGTTCTACATGTTTCCCCCGCTCTTGCTTGGCCGAGGGTAATTTCATTTTGATGTCATTTCTCTTTCGTTGGAAATTTTCTTATTTGTATAAGAAAATTTCCAAGGGTCCTCGTTCCTTACTATAAAATATATATGCCGTAATTGTTTTGTTTTTTCATATTGTACTGTTCCTACCATTCGAGTTTATTCTATGCTTTAGCTAACCTACTCTATGCCAAATTCAAAAGACAAAACACTAAACTGTAAAGAACATTTTCCCTCATTTCAAACCCTTTAAATATTATAAAAAATTTCAACATAATTTTGATGCATAAATATGAACAATAAGTATAACTATAGTAATAGGTATAAATATAGTGATTATACTAAGTAAAACTGTAATAAGTATAGTAACTATAATATTTCTATTCCGAACTTGTATAATAGACATTTATACTTATTAATGATTTTAAATAGGGATATATATTTTCAGTATATAAATATTCGTATTTTTAAATTTAAACAAAGATACGCATTTCTCCAGGACTGACTATGTCGCATTTTCGGAAATAGCAACATGCTTTAATAAAAATAATAAATATTTTATTATTAATATATGATGAAAGATCGTTGACCGTAGAAAATAATGAATTAGAAATGGTTAGGGTCAAAAACGTTTTATATGTAGATATTACAGGGTTGAATTGAAGTATTTCTGTGATATAGAAATAAAATGTAATTCTTCGAATTATTAACATTTTCTAAAGTATTGTGGCAAACATTTAAAATATTTACGCATGGCGAGCAGACACAATAGTCATCAGCTTCTTATTCATATTTAGGACGAGTGCAGGACATATGAAACCTATTTTTACATAATTGGCATTCGCGTTTCCCCAACCCTGTTTCCAGCTCGTCAGGTATTTTCCAGTGACGAGGTTTATGTTTTCCTCAAAAATTTCCGAGGATAAACTAATCATGGGGTTATTTTCGGGGTTTTACCTGCACTTTGTTCCTTCGTCAAATAGGGCGAATTTAGAAGAAAAATATGAATAAGGAGATAAAGAAGAGTGAATGTGGCAAAAACTATTCAGGCTACCTACCGGGCAAGGCATCTGGTCTGAGGCACTCGCACTGCTCAGACGCTAAAGGGTTAAATCTAAACAGTTTTCAGTTAAAATCACCTATATTCTAGTAGGAATATTTACATATAGGTATACCGTTGGTTATTTATTTTTATTTTTTATGGATACAGGCAATCCACGACTACTATGGTAAAGTTTGACGAAGTATGATGTTAATTTTTAATGTATTTCTAATAACAATGCAGTATAGTTTGAAATGATTGAAAAATGGTAGAGAGGTGAAAAAAAGGGTACTGTACGTTAAAAAACAAAAATAAAACAAAACTTCATACTTATTTATTAGCCTTAATTTTACAGCTTATAGAATATGTATGTACATTGTGCTAAACAAAATTTCTTTCTCCTCAAGTATTATGCTCATATAAAAAAAAAAAAACAACGAAACAATTAACTAATCTAAAAACGTATAAAAAAGTACATGATATTAACAATAAATTGAAACATTATACATATGTAACACCTTTCCCATATTGCAACAATTTTACAATATTTAATAAGCCTCGAGTGAAATGATATTTAGCATAAGGTACTTAAGACACATTGGAAACATTGTAGTACATACTGTTTCTATGATAATATCAAGCCTTCAATTTTCATCCAGTAGAATTTAAAAATTGATTTATTTATTCTATATAAAACTTCAATTGAAAAAAATATATACGATATTTTTTTAAATTATGTACCTCCTATGAAATTTCATCATGTCAAAATTAACTTTTTAAATTTGTTTTTCAAATAAAACATCAATACGAACTAACAAAAAAAATTAGAAGAAAAAAAAATAGATTTGTGTCACACTTATTTTTTTTTTTAATGTTCGAATTTCTTTCTCCCTTATATTAATTAATACATTTGTACAAAATTAAATACACATACAATTTTTAAATTGTATTTTTTAATAACCTCACATCACAAATTGTAGAACATCAGATTTTAAAACAAAGGCCGTATCGATAGATTTTCGGTATCGGTTAAAAATTCGCTGTTTAAAAAAAAAAAATAGTTTTTATAATTTGCAGAATTTTTTAATTATCTGAACTTTTCACTGAAACTATTATAATTTTAACATTTAATTATTTTAATTCACTGTTTAATGTTCCTTTTTCAATTTGAGAAATTTAAATTTAAAACAATGAGTTTCAGCTCTTAGGTAAAATTGATATAAGTGTATTTATATTATTTCAATATAGATTTTAAATAAGTCTAACGTAAGTTCTATACAAAAAATAAAATGTATATATTTTTTTCTTCAATGTATTTTAAATAATTTATTTTTGAAGAGAAAAGATTTGGCTCCGCCGGGAATTGAACCCGGGTCTTCCGCGTGACATGCGCGGTATGCTATCTATTACACCACGGAGTCGCTTCCAAACCCTTCCTCTTCACTGACACCTCTCCCATGATCTCGCAAGTTTTGCGAGTATTTAAGGGAGATGGACAATTTTTGTCCAATTTTTGGCATCTCTTGACGTTCGTCAATTTTTACCGCGCATGTCACGCGGAAGACCCGGGTTCGATTCCCGGCGGAGCCAAATCTTTTCTCTTCAAAAATAAATTATTTAAAATAATTTAAAAAATAGGTGGTTACTCCACAATAATGGTTAAATTAATATAAAATTTTTCTTTAATGGTTATAATAAATTATAATTGTCTGGTATTTCCCTTTTTTGCAGGAATTTTTACATTCTAACACATAAACATAATTATTAGTATAAGAATCCGTAGGATAAAAAAAAAGTTTGAACTAAGAGCGGAAATTCGAAACTTGAAGTAATCAATTATTCTTTCACATTATAAAGATTATCCGATGTGCTTTTGATATGTGTACCTCGGACAATCTGCTTACAAGTATAATAAAATCGTTTGCATGATGTTTTGTCTCTAACATTTACTTCAATGTATTGATGAACTGTTATGAGACATTTGGTTAGAAAGGATGCAGAAACTAATCTAATATTTTTTACAAAATTACCAAAAATATCTGACAATATAAAGACCATATTTATCACAATGAGCGCTACTTTAAGAGATTAAGATTTAATCATAATACTTTAAAGTGTTGAGGGAATGAGACTGTAAAACCCTAATAATTTTTAATACAAAAAAAAATTGTTAAATACTAAATTTTTTTAAAAGTAAATTCGTTTTTTCTTTTATTAAGTCCCTCGCGTTTACATTCATTTTCTTACTACCTCATATAGTTACGATATGTGAAATACAATTAAGTTGTAGAAACTAAATTTCGCCAAATCGCTAAGACACTTAGCATATATTTGGCTTTTTCATAAGTTCTCCAATTACAAAAGAAAAGTAGGCCTTTAGTCAGTTATTGCATAAGGTATTTTTAGAATTAACACATGAATTTTTGTATAGAAGAAATTACACTGGTGAAAGTGAACACAGAGAAAAACACTGAACCAAAAAAAAAATCAGCACTTTGATTAGGTGGGCAGATTCGACCAGAAAGGGTTTCAGTGGTTTCGATTCTTGCGCTTTGAACTCTTCCGCAAAGTTCGGCCCGAAGTAAGATGGACAGTGCGTGATGCGAGATCATTGTCGTGACCCCTTCTCTTCCCAGTGTGCTTTGCTTTCTTCTTTCGCCTTTTTTGTATAGCCTTCTTTTCATCTCTTCCCATATTTTTCCTTCCTCTACGTTTCTTGGCTCCTTTTTTCTTTGCCACTAACTGGTGGAAACCGCCGTTCTTCTCGTGCTCGCCCCCTTCATGATGCTCATCGTAAAATTCGTGTTTTTTAACATATTCGTCCTTCTTGTGTATCTTATGCTCACCTTTGGTATGGTGACCTTTATTGTGTTCACCGGATTCCCCGTACTTCGCGGCCTTCCGCCCTTTCTCGGCGTGCTGCAAAACACCGAAATGTCCTCCTTCATTATTCTTCTTTCCCTTCACTCCTTTACTGTCAATGTATTTACCTTTGTGCGATTCCTTGTCGTGAACACCTTTCTGCCCCTTGGCGAATTTGTGATATCCTTTGTACCCCTTACCACCTTTGAGGCCTTGAGTGATATCGTGCTCAACATTGTGTTCATGACCGCCACCTTTGGTGAACTTCTCTTCCGGCTGTTCGCTTTCTTCTTTTTCATCGTTTTCTTCCTCACTGCTTGGATTTTCACTCTGGGGGGTTTCATATTGGTCCGAATAGGCGAAGAATCGGGGTTGGAGAAGCTCCTTATCGCCACTATCTGGCTTTTCTGTAATTCCTTCATCAGCAGGAGCCTCAGTTGTTGTTGTTGCAGCTTCGTACGAACCCGAATCTGACGGAGCACTTGAATATGAATAGACGACGGGCTGATCTCCGTCTGCGAGAACCGATATGACCGCGATGAGAAGTATGAGGTGGCGCATAGCGGACTAAGGTTCCCAGTAGGATCCTCCCCTACTTATAGACGGTGACTCGTTGGTTCCAGCTAAGATACGCTTTCACGGAGAGCTGCCGGCTCTTCTCCCAGTCTAATCCAATACCCATGAAATTGCGTAATTTGTTATAAAACTGTTTAATGCTTGATTCCTTGTCCGCATAAGTAATAATTATTGATAACATTTAAAGAATAATTGATGGGATCTGGAAAAATATAAATTGGGGAAGAACAAAAAATTAAATACTAATACCGAATTTAGACTTTTTTTTCCGATATTACACTACGCATTTAAATAACTAAGTAAATAGAGTAAACCGAACAGTTATTGACACCCTTTAGACCTCATTTCTGTGGTAAAATTAAAAAAAAAAAACTTTTTATGGAGGGATCAAATTGAAATTTCTTATAGCTCCTCGTTATCTATCCTTATAAAAACTCAATTGTTTTTTTTTGGGTCAAAAGTTCAATAGTTTTACCATATGGCAATATTTATTGTAAAAAGTGCAAAAACTAGTTATTGACACCCTGCGGATTGATATGTGAAATCTTCCCTATAGTTTGCTAAACACTTACTTCATAGATGACTTAGAGGGTCCTTTAAACATTAGATTAATGTATATCTTGCAATAAAATTAGGACTTGTTTACCTTTTTCTTTAAATTAAAGTTTGTGTTTTAATGACTGTACTGAGTGCTAATAACTGTCTTGGTTACTCTACTTATTAACTAAATAGCTCAGGTGTAAAAAAAACATTAATAATAATAAGAAAATATTAAAGGTGTAGGTATCGATGGCGGCACATCGTTATTAACAAATCTTTAATAAAAAATATTTTTTTAAGCAGAAATTTCCCCTTATTATGAAAATGATGTTACTGTAGACATTTTTTTAAACAACTTTGACTTATAAATAAACTAGCTGACTCGGTGAGCTTTTATTTGAAAAAAAAATAGAGAGTTAAGAATAACACGACTTCATATATATATATATATATATATATATATATATATATATATATTGCAATTTATGTATTGCAAAAAAAAAAAAGAAAAAAAATGGAATTTTTTCAACTCAAAAAATTTAGGACGGAGAGACATATTCTGTTACATGGCAGTTAATACACCTTCCGGGAAACTTTTCTTATGTCTCTTTCCTTCTCAACCTAATCCGGACTATTACTATTTTTTTTTTTCATAGATTGGAACTGTCAGAAACGAACTTGAAAGAAGGTCTATAATATATAATTTAATAATATATAATTTTAATTATAATTATAATTAAAAAAAATAAACAATGATAACAAGTGTATTAATATAGTATTCTTCTCTAAGGAATGCAAACGGTGAATTGAAGGGGTCGGGGCAAAATAGTGCCAAGCAACATTTTTAACAAAAATAAACTGTAGCTGCAGTCTGCTGTATATTACGTAGGACTATATGTCTATGATGGAAATGCCTCCTAAATATGACTATATAGAGCACTCTAGTCATATTTCGGTGGCGTTTCCATCATAGACATATTACGTAATATACAGCAAACTGCAGCTACAGTTTATTTTTGTTAAAAATGTTGCTTGGCACTAATTTGCCCCGACCCCTTCAATTCACCGTTTGCATTCATTAGAGAAGAATACTATATTAATACACTTGCTATCATTGTTTATTTTTTTTAATTATAATTTATATTATTGACCTTCTTTCAAGTTCGTTTCTGGCAGTTCCAATCTATGAAAAAAAAAAAAAAAATCGTGTTATTTAGGCTGTTTTTAAGTCAAGAACGGCTCTACCGAGTTAAATTTTCTTCGATTTGTCTCGGCCCAGAATAGCAGATTAAGAATAAAACATAAAAAAAAAAAATAACATATTTATATAAATAAATAAATAATAAGAATTACTTGGCAATTTGACCAGTTAAGAATTCTAGAACGATTTGGCTATTTTTTTTATTTAAACTGTACGTAATAGTCCGGATTAGGTTGAGATGGAAAGAGACATAAGGAAAGTTTCCCGGAAGGTTTATTAACTGCCATGTAACAGAATATGTCTCTCCGTCCTAAATTTTTTGAGTTGAAAAATTTCTATTTTTTTTCTTTTTTTTTTTTTGTAATACATATTGCAAAATATGTATATATGTAGTCGTGTTATTTTTAACTGTCTATTTTTTTTTTCAAATAAAAGCTCACAGGGTCAGCTCGTTAATTTATAAGTATAAGTTGTTTAAAAAATTTTCTACAATACCATCATTTTCATAATAAGGGGAAATTTCTGCTTAAAAAAATATTTTTTATTAAAGATTTGTTAATAACGAGGTGCCGACATCGATACGTAGACCTTTATTATTTCCTTATTATTATTAATGTTCTTTTTTTTTTTACACCTGAGCTATTTAGTTAATAAGTAGAGTAACCAAGACAGTTATTGGCACTCAGTACAGTTATTGACACCCCAAACTTTAACTTAACACATTGAGTGCGGGTCTGAATGAGGGAAAATTTCCCCAGCGACGGAAGTACAAATTTTATCACAAACCATCCAAAAATATATGGTTTTCGTTATACACTAGTTTTTTTTTTTTTTTTAAATTGTTTTGCAAATAGTTATTAATAATTTTAGGAACAACTGCCCTGGGCAGTGGTCCGTCGCTCACGAAAGATTGGATAGGCAAACCTGCATAACATACGTGTTTTTACTCCTCACGCCTTATTAATACTGTGGGACATATTTAAACTCTCTCTCTCTCTCTCTCTCTCTCTCTCTATATATATATATATATATATATATATATATATATATATTTATGTCTGTGTGTGTATATATATATGTATATATTTAATATTTTATTTGTTATAAATAAATTCAATTAATGAAATGAGATTTGTAAGTATAATTGCAATGGGAAAATAAGCTAGGATTAATAACATACCAAACAACACTGTACATAATACAGGAACAATTTTATTAAATAACACACTTTTGATATACATATACAGCCATTTTGATTACAAAAAAACAAATACATGTTTTACTTTAAGAGGTTCAGTAGCCAGCAATCTTATTTCTTCTTCCGTCATAAGAGACACAGGTATCTGTTTTCTATCTCCGAAAACTTTGTCTACCGTACGTGAAGTTGAAGGACCTAAAATTAAATTTTTATAAATATAAATTTTCAGTATTTTTTATTAAATTTTATAACGTACTGATAATTTTTTTCATACCCTCTATTACTTTTTCTTTATCTTCTTTCGATTCTAATGCACTACTTTTACTTCTCGTTCTGGGAGGTCCTAAAAATATATTCATATGAATATAAAATTCACAAAGTTTTTATCAAGTTTTATGGATACTAATATATGTTTACTCACCATGTAATGCTTCAACTTTATCCTCAGCAGAGTCCAATGCAATTTGTTTTTTCTTTTTGGAAGGGCCTAAAAATATATTAGCAAAAATATAGAAATCTCAATATTTAATTTAATATAAAATGTAATATAACATATAAAATACATACCATCGTTTTTCGAACCCTGACGCTCACTTGAGGCTGAATTTAGTTCCCTCTTTTTATCCATTTCTAAAATTTTCTGTAATTATTTTTAAAATTGACATTTTAAAACAATAATATGTTAAAATATGAATATCAATGATATACTGTGGAGAATTAAATTACCTTAGTAAAAAAAACGTAAGATCGTCGATAGATTCTACAAAAATCCACTTATTTAGAGACGGAAAACACACTTATAAACCTCACACCTTCCTCGAAAGACTGACGTGAACTAATTCACTTTTCTCTGGAAGCTAAACCCCTTGCTACCTGCTTAAAACCTTACGGTATAGGCCCTGCCCAGGGCAGTGGTCCGTCGCTTGGGCATTACCCGGACCACTGCCCTGGGCAGTGCTCCGCACTCAATGTGTTAAAGAAATAAGTAAACAAGTCCAAATTTTATTTCAAGATATACATTAATCTAATGTTTGAAGGGTCCTATAAGTCATCTATGAAGTGTTTAGCAAACTATTGGGAAGATTTCACAATTAAATCCGCAGGGTGTCAATAACTAGTTTTTTCACTTTTTACAATAAATATTGCCATATGGTAAAACTATTGAACTTTTGACCCAAAAAAACACATGAGTCTTTATAAGGATAGATAAAGAGGAGCTATAGGAAATTTCAATTTGATCCCTTCATAAAAAGTTTTTTTTTTTTAATTTCACCACAGAAATGAGGTCTAAGGGTGTCAATAACTGTACGGTTTACCCTATTTACTTAGTTATTTAAATGCGGAGTGCAATATCGGAAAAAAAAAAGTCTTAATTTGGTATTAGTATTTAATTTTTTATTCTTCTTCATTTCCCTCCCACTTTGTGCCTTTTAGCAAGTCGGTATGCCAACCAAGGTATGCCTGTCACTTGGGTTCTTGACATCTAGCAGCTTCCCTTTCTTCTCACCTATTCGTGTCACTTGAACCATTGAAGTCAATTTTGGTTTGTCTCGAGGTCTTTCGTCTATGGGCCTAGCTTCAGGGATTCTGTCAGCCGAACAACTATAACTGTTTCATCTCTGAGATCTCTAAGAGTGTTTTCACTCCTAAATCCTCTCATTTCTAATGAGATCTCTCCGGATTCGGTCAGCTACTCTTCTAAGATATTTCATCTCAGCTGCTGTTACTCTGTTAAATTTTTTTTTCCGAATAAACCTAACTCTCACTTCCTTATAGCAATGTGAAGAGTTGCATTGTTTTGAAGATGTGAAGCTTTAGCATTTTTTCGACTTTACGTATACCAACAACGGTGCTGCAGATTTGATAATAAATGCTGTTAGCTTTTTTAAACCGGTTCGATAACTCTCCATCGCTTCTTCGATTTTTCATGATTTTTGATTGATAATAATAAGAAGTCAAAAACATAAAACTAAACAAAACACAACGTAAACTTAATAAAAGCATAAACATAAAAAAATCTTTAACAGTGAAAGAATTTGATCGAACTATCATTCTTTCAAAATCCATATTTTATACGAGTGTGGAATAAAAAATTTGGCCTTTGACGTAAGTGTTTGTGCTTCTGGTTTCATCGGCATGATGAGATGGAGTTTTAATTTAATGTTGCCTAGGGTTAAATCAAAGAATAACATCCTATGAAAATTCTGTTTACCATTATTTTCTTTTTTATTCATTCCTTCATTTTAGAAGGAAATGTTTCTCACATAGGAAGCTTAAACAACGACCATACTATTATATTTTGGGCATTTTTTTTCTTCATTCTGGAAATAAAATGATTGAAAAATGAGTGCTATGATATACCCATGTCTAGTGCCTAAATGTGTGTGAAAGGTGGACATTTAGGTCTAATGTCCAGTTTCAAAGAGAATCTATTCCCAAGCTTTGGCATTCAATCATAAAATAATTCTCGTTCCCAAGTAATGTAATCAAGGTATTAAATGTTCTTGTAAGGTATATATTCACAAGTTTTCGTAATCTTATCTGAAGCACCTTAAAATAAAAAACAAAAAAAACAATTCTATATCTTCTGAAATCATAATTAAAATTATAATAATATACACTTGTATATATCCATTTAAAATGCAAAAGGAAAAATAAAGTTGTTACATTATGTTATACAAAAAATCTGGTGCGATGCGCGCAATACACAACTTTCACTTACCAACTTACTTTGATTACAAATTGGCATGTTTTTTTAAATGCCAAATCCGATTTTATAATTCTCTATGAAGTTGTTGAAGTCTTCATATAGTTACTATGAAACAAATAATTTCCATTAAATGAACAGAACATCTTTAATTGTAAGCAATGGTCTATCAGTGAAGGCGTACTGCGCATGCGTTGGCTCAACGTGTTTTATGAGATGACGGAATTTTTTTTTTTTTTCTCCTGTATATGTTGACTTGATTTTTTTCATATTCCATATTTAGCAATTTATTATTTTTAGGCGAAACGAGAGACAGATAGTTTTTCCATATAAACAAAAACAAAGGTACTTTAGAGGAAAACAAAAAAAGCCCCTTCCCATTTAAGCCCCCTCAGAACATTTTAATAATGATAAAGCTTACCTTATATTAAAGAGTACTTGATTCTCATTAAACATGACGAGTTTATTCAAAATCGTTAAAGCTATTCTTGAGAAAATCAAAAATCGAATGAGAAAAGGGAAAAAAAGTTGTGAAATGAAGTGCCCCCTCCGTTTGATCAATTTTGATGACATTTTTTCTGTCATATACATATACCAAATACCCAATTTCAGGTTCGTACAGATTATAGTTTTGGAGCTAGTCTGTTCACATACACACAGACCAATTCGCGGGACTTGTTTTAGGGGGATTTAATAGGGTGTCCATTTAAGACAGGGGACCCCAAAACGTATATTTCCGTTGAAAACTGGAAGTCGAATTTTTTCACGATCGCATTACTTTCCCTTACTATATATTTTATATATAGGTAAGTAGAAGTAAAAAATCTTTTCAAGCTACCAATACAGTGTGTTCCTGAAATTTGAAATAATTTAAATTAGTGAAAATTGCATTATGTAGGGGGAAAGCGGGGTTGGTTGGCATAGGGGGTAGGTTGGCCATTGGCTTATAGTTTCCGTCACACCTGTTTTGAAGGCCCCACCATTGTACCATATGACCCGCTCAACCTAGGGTGTCTTGTCCTGAGTTTTCAATCCGATGTGTAGATAAGAGTGTGTGTTCATTGCTTGATTTTACAACATGTAAGTAAATTTTTATATTTTCAGTAAATTTGGTTTAAAGGCATGGAAAAACATTTGACTCCGATTCCGTTCACATAGCCCCAAACTCCTTTGAAAAACCTAACTTTTCGACTAACCAGTTTCTTGTTTGATTGTTCTCCTCTGTCATGGCAGTCATCTTTCATATGATCTCTCCTGTAGGGTTAGTTGGCTCTCTTCAACTTTTTTTTTGGCGCAGTAGCAATTCACAAAAGCAAGGTAAACATAATCAAAGGTAAAACTACCAATTGTCTTTAGTTCCAGCGAGGAAGATGAGAGCAATTTCTCTTATGCAAAAAGTGACGACAGTCTAAACTTTTATCTTCTTCTATTGTCATCCTATTTTCCCTTAAAAGCTGTTAAAAACCGATTCAATATTTTTACACCATTATAGTGCAGTTTTTAATAACAATAATAGGTGTCAGGCAGTACTTGAATGAGATGGCTAAACAACCCCACCTTCTAGGCCAACCTGCCCCACCTTGGGGGTTAATAGGCATACTCTGGATTGACGAATTCTTCCATTTTCTATGATCTTAGTATTACATATTATGTGGTGAAAAAAATACTTGAAGTACTCTAATACTTGGAGTTTACAGTGGTATCAGCCCCATTGGGATTATATTATCAGGAACCACTCAACATTCAAAAAAGTGAAAACTGTTGCCAACCAACCCCGCTCTCCCCTACCTTATGCACACATCAATATTAACCTTGTTGGGAATAGTACCATATGGAATTCGTAAAATGTTCTATTAACTCTTTCTTAATTACAATTACCAGTTTGTACTAGAAATTCTTATGCTGCCCATAGTAATTACCGTAAAGAAATTCGATAAATAAATAAAATAAAATAAAAAGTGTTTCAACATAACACAGTTCTATCACCAGTTTTTACTGGTTTTGTTCTGACAATAGTTTTGAATACAAATACTAGTTAATGTATAATATATACAGGACTATTTTCAGGTCTACATTTCTGGTATATTTGCAATACTGGAACATTCTGATGGAGCTCTTGGCCATTCAAAAAATGAAAGATGGAGTGAGACCATATTCCACTATTTTGAACTCTATGTTGAACACTATATTCCACTTCGTCTGGCAGTATAGGAATAGCTTTTAAATATTTTACTATTACTTATTTATTTTATTCTTTATATTTACTTTTAATTGCCAATATTTTCTATTAATATAATAGTCGATAGACACTTTAGATTTTTTTTTATTATAACATACGTTAATAATTCGTAAAAATGAAACTCTTAAGATACGAATATCTCATAAACAAAGTGGTAATTGGCATACCTTCATGGGAATATTTTTCTTAGTTATGACACTTAACCTAACTCTGGAACATACTGTATACAGCAGCAAGGAATTCGTATATCATGAAAAATACAATTTTATTTTTTTCACTTTTAATTCCGGCTTCATCTCTTTTCATTGTGCTTTAATTTAATTTATGTAATTCTTTACGGAATTCGAAACGATCGAAAATTCGCTAGACTTCATTTTCCCTTTTCACGATTCAATAGGATCATGGAGCGGTCCACTTTTTTCACCCAGTTAATTCCTTTCTCTAGGCGTCTACTTCCTTTCAATTCCTTTCCATTTCAGCATAGCAAATGGTCATTTAAGAAAAAAAAAATCAATCTTTGCTTACATTAAAATACAGTTCATATATATATTTTTATTTTTTTGGAAGACAATAACTGCATCAATTACTACTTTAAGAAATTAACCCTTTGCACTCGGCACAGTTTCGCACGTTATCTACCGGCAACTCGACGCGACTTATTCGCGAAAACGTACACCCTGAAAACGTAATGCAGTACAATTTTAGAACCAAGTAAGGAATAGTAATGAAATTGAGGTTATATGTATTTGTGAAACTTTAAGAACACATAGATAAAAAAAAAAAAAAATAATAATAATAATTATTCTTAATTTTATAGTTTTTTTACATATATTTTATATATATTATATATTTTTATAATTTTATTATAATATCTATTTATAGTGTAAAATTGTTGATAATTAAGAGAAGCGGATAACGATGGAAATCCCTTAGATTTCACAAAGGTTTTGCCGTTTCTTATATATAAAAGCATAAAAAATCTAATTGGAGAAGTAAAAACAGTTAAAAAATTACGAGATGGGACCCTTTTAGTTGAATTTTTCTCAGATATCCAATCAGAAAAGCTCCTAAAATGTGAAAATCTACTTAATAACTTTTCTGTTAAAGTAGAAGCATATGGAAAACTAAATCAAAGTAAAGGGATTATTTGGTGCCCCGAACTAAATTATTGTACAATTGAGGAAATAAAAGATGAATTAAAACCACCAAATGTTAATGCCGATGTTAAAAGATTAATATACGATAAAAATAATGAAAAACACCGCGAGCCGCGATCGTGATTTATCACCAAAAGCAAAATATGCTATAACTAGTTTTTACTATTTGTTTAAGTCCTTATATGTTAAAAACTGAAAATTATTTGGATTGTCTCCAAAGCGGAGCCCTCGAGTTTGAAGACAAATTTTAAATGGCTCCGCTCCGGAGACCTCGAGTGCAAAGGGTTAATAAATAAAAAACATATGCCTCATTGTAAGCACCTATGGCTCAATGAGATATTTCTGAACGCTTCCTCTTTTAAACAACTGCCCACCAACTGAATATCTGGAATCAGTATTCAAATTTTTGAAATATGACAAATCAAATCACTAGAACAGAAATATAGGAAAAAATAGTAACAATAAAATAAAACATTAAAAAAAAAAAAGTTCACTTGGCGCTGATTACTAGTGCGGTTTAGCGCCATTAAGCACCAAAAAAAATCTAACCGAATATCATAACATTTTTACTTAATTAAAACTTTTCTTATTTGCAAAATGTATTCAAACAAAAACAGTATATATATATATATATATATATATATATATATATAGTGCTGTGAAAAAGTCTTTGAACAATGTCACATTTGAAATAATCTAAGTTGGGAGAGAAGAAAATAACAAAAATAATTTTGAAACAAATATTTTATTCAGTTAAAAATATCATCAATATAATATTGTGAGCGGAAAATGGTAATAACTATATAACATAAGCCAAAAATTAGTATCTAGTATGTCCGCCTTTGTTTCTCTTGGCGCTCATCAATCTATCTTTAACGCTAGAAATTAAAGAGGCTATATAATCTGGGGAAATTTTTTCCCATTCTTCTTTCAGGATTCTCCACAGGTCTTCTAAACTACTTGGTTGCCTTTCAACCCTTTTCCTATCAAGTAATTCCCACAAATGCTATATAAGATTAAAATCAGGACTCTGGGGTGGCCATTCCATACATTTTAACTGTCCCTGCTCTTCTTTTCTTGCCAAATACTCTTTTATACTTCTAGCTGTATGCTTTGGATCATTGTCATGCTGCAAAACGAATCCCGGCCCTATAAGTCTCAACCCAGATGGACTTGCATGAGATGAGAGGATACGGTGATATTTTTTAGCGTCCATTTTTCCTTCTATTTTTATAAGATCTCCTACTCCATAACCTGAGAAGCAGCCCCAAACCATTATAGATCTTCCTCCATGCTTCATAGTTGGATTTAAGCAATCTTCCAAGTATTCCTCTCCTGGCCGCCGCCTCACATACTGTCTTCTCCTACAGCCAAAATCAAAAGAATTTTGATTCATCAGTCCATAAAACTTTCTTCTAGTCCTCTTCGATCCAATTTTCTTGCTCTTTCACAAATGTCAGACGCTTTTGTTTATTTCCACGACGAAAAAATGTTTTATTCTTCGCAACGCATCGCAACGCAACTAAAGAAGAAGAAACCTGTGTGCCTGTGGCTTCGGCAATTTCTTGAGCTAGCTGTGTGCTATTCTTTTTGCGGTTGCGTAGAGATAGCAACTTCAAATGTTTTTCTGCAGCAGAATTTAACTTTCGGGGCCTCCCAGAAGTCCCCAACACATTTACTCTTTCTGAATTTGTTAATAATATAATGTATTCCAGAAATAGAATCCTTTACCTGCCTTTGAATTTCACGAATAGTAAGACCCTGCTGATACAAAATAATCACTTTCTGTCGATCAAGAAGATTAATTTTTGCCATTTTCTGAAAAACGGATAGCTTAAAGTATAAAAAAAATAAGTTTATTAAGAAAAATTAATTTTTACTGTTAACTTTACTTACGGTTTAAAAAAAGCACAGTATCCTATTAATAAAAAACGTTTTTCGATAACACAACTATGTTCTCACTTTCAAATGAACTTTTATACTGATTTCAAGAGATAGAGACAGTATGATATAAACATTAAGACGTTGTCTATAGAAAGGATTATGAAGATACTCTAGACCATAATAATGACATGCAGTTATAAATATTTTTATCCTCTACTGTACGCAGTTTAACATTACAAAGTTCAATGCACAAGTCTTTTAATACTCTTAGCAAAATAATAAGTAAAAAATTAAGTGCTAAAATAAAATTATTTAAATTATTTTCACAAATACAGTTTTGTTCAAAGACTTTTTCACAGCACTATATATATATATATATATATATATATATATATATATAATAAGAAGAGAAAAGATTGGCCCAGGTCGGAATTCGAACCAGGGTTTCCTTATCACCAGGGAAGGAATTTTCAAGCTGTCAAAACAAGAAACCTAATTCATTATGTATATATATATATATATATATATATATATATATATATATATATATATAGAGAGAGAGAGAGAGAGAGAGAGAGAGTGAGAGAGAGAATTTAATTCATGTTCAATGTGATTTTTTTTATATCTCTGACTCCACTAACGGTATGGTAAAAATAGCTTAATAATTGTTGATTAGCCTTTCTATTATTTTTTTCAATGCACATACGTCTCATTTTTACAAAAAAAAAAAAAAAATATATATATATAATGTATATATATAGTTATATAGTTATAACTTGTATTATATTCATAAATAAAAGAATATTTCATTTCATTAATCTGAACTGTTTTGATATATAGTTAATAGGATTACAAGAAAAATTTTATTTATAAAAATATGCAAATTTTATATTTTTTTTGTGAATGTAAATCGGGTTAGAGACGTTAAAATTCAAAAAAGACTTGCACGGGTTGAAAAAGACTTGATAAAAACTTAAACTTTTATAAAATAAAATAAAAATAATTCATTAAAATTCAATTATGTAAATGATTGAAAATCATGAAAATGGTGAATATCTTCTTCCCAAAACTTTTATTTAAAAATTACAAAAATTACATGGCAATTTAGGTAATTTTTAAATAAAAGTTTTGGGAAGAAGATATCCACCATTCTATCATTTACATTATTTAGATCTTCCTGTACATGTACCATAGTATATTTATGATTATATAGTAAAATTTAATTAATTAATTGAAATAATAATTTAATTAAATTAATAATAAATAATTGAAATAATTAAAATAAAATAAAATAAATTTAATTAAAAGCTTAAAGTTGAAACTTTAATAAAGGCAACACCGACAGTCGGATGGGTATTTAACGACATAATATCACACTAAGGGCCACCGAAGTATCTTACGGAAGTCCCTCCCATAGGAGGTAAATTTACCTCCTCCTCGCCGAGAAAAAAGAAAAATAAAGAAAAGTAACAAATTTGAAAAAAAAAAACTCAAAAGTTAGACATAACGATTAATGATCGATTTCCGAATTTCACGACCTTTTATTACCTTAAGAGTATGCTGTACTACCTGCTAAATTCGTACCATCTTCCTAAAAAAGTTGAAATTCCCTATAATGGAATCTAAGATTATTTTTTTCTGTTGGCTATACAGAACATTTAAATACTCTTAATATGATTTCATAATCATTTCAGCGCCTTATCATACTTTGACGATCACGTGTTCTTGTTTTAATTTAGTTCTATCTTTGTCAGTCCTATGAATGGATATTCGGATCGTGGGGTCCTCCTACCTGGTATAAAAATAAAGTGAATAAATACAGGGATTTTCATTGACATTTGTTGGAAAGGAACTTGTTTGGTCACTGATATTTGCCCATTCCATCGCACGCCACTTATGCCGTGTTGAGCAACATCCAAAGTCAAAAGTCAACGTCACCAATAAAAGTTTCAACAAAAATTATCTTTATAATAGGTATCTCTATTGTGAAGCCTCTTTTTTTTTTCATAATTCGTAATTAGGAGATATTATGTATGACCATAGTTTAGATTGAAGTCAGAAAATCATTCTACTTTAGTTACTCAAGTACAATATCTAATAATTATTATCTTCTTCTTCTTCTTTAACTTCCTCTTATGCCATTAGTAAGCATCGAGGAGCCTCAATCCAGCGTAACCACTCTTCCCGGTCTCTGCTTAGCCGCTTCATCTCATTGAGGGATTTGCCTCTTTTAATTCCAATTCTTTGGATGTACTCTTACATTACATAATTCTGGGGCGTCCGCGTGGTCTCCTTCCTGTGGGACGAGCCTCCAATACCTTATAGGATTCATCTCCTTATTCATGCGGCAGACGTGTCCGAACCACTGGAGTTGCGGTCTTTCTAGAGTGGCTTCAAGTTCTGCAACTTCTAATTGCTCTCTAATACTTTCATTTATAATGCGATCCCTTCTAGTTCTCCCAACAGACCTGCGAAGGAACCTCATTTCCGCTGCCGTTATGCGACTAGAGTGTCTGTCCAGCATTGTCCAGCTTTCTCCGCCGTAGGTGAGTTTAGGTAGGTAAACAGACTTATATACATGCAATTTGATCATCCCTGTCTTCTTCGCGGTGGCCGATAATGCTATTAGTAATCTGGTAAAACACTTGATTTGCCTTACATATTCTGTTTGATATTTCGGCATCTATCTTACCCGAGCTACTAATTACGTTCCCTAAGTAGGTATATTCATTCACTACCTCAAGTGTGTCGCCATTGCAGGTTAGTTGGACATCTTCCTGTTCTTCCCTCGCCATAACGAGCACTTTACTCTTGGAGGTCTTGATTTGCAACCCTTATAATTATCATCTTAATTTAGTTAAACAATTAGTTACAATACTAATTATCGTACAGTACACGGAAGATGATCGGAGAAAGGAGAATTTATATATTACTTTCATTATTTCGAGGAAGTCCTACGCTACTCTCTTAGTTACCCTGTGAATCAAACAAGATAAAGTGTAGTCCCTTGGTTCGTTTTCTATGTAGAAAACACCGTGAAAGGAAGGAAGAATGTAATTCAGATTTTGACATAGCTTAGCGGATTTTCGTAGTTAATTGATACTAAGATTCTATTCGAAATTCTTGGATAAGCATTAACCCTAAACCTACCAGTACTGGACAAATTAACCGTTTTCAAACTGTTGTCAAACTTGCACCTTTTTAAACGTTATAATACCGTCATCAAACTATACTTCAATTCTTTGAATATGCATATCATATATTCTTCATTCCTTACTTCTAGTTATTTTTTTTGTTAAATTTTAGAAAAATTTGTTACCTCTATGCCTAGCTACCCGTGTCGGTCAATATGACCGTGGGAATAAAACAAATTACATTACTCTTTCAATGTAAAGAAGTAAGCCGAAACAATAAGTGCTTGCATTAAGTTCCGAACATAACTCGATATAAATAGAAAAAAGCAAAAAATGTATACCGGAAACTATTAGATTTTATAATAGTACAAAATTTGGTGTAGATGTGGCAGACCAGAATGACAAGGGAATACAGCGTGAAGTCGAAAAGCTGTAAGTAGCCAGTTCCGGTATTTTTCAAAATTTTGGACGTACCTGGATTAAATGCCTGGATTTTGTATAGAGAAACAAAGGGTGAAAACATTTCGAGTCAGGAATTTTGGTTCCAGTTAGCTTCAGAACCGGCCATGCATACAAAGAATCTCAAGAAAAAAAGCTTTTACTAACATCGTCTACTAGGGTAAACCAGATAGTTATTGTCACCCAGTACAGTTATTGACACCCCAAACTTTAACTTATAGAAATAAGTAAACAAGTCCTAATTTTATTTTAAAATACACATGAATCTAATGTTTGAAGGGTCCTCTAAGTCATCTACAGGGTAAGTGTTTAGCAAACTAATCGCAGAGAAGATTTTAAAATACCTTCATGAATTCAGTTGGTAGCCTGTCAATGGCTCCAAGCTTCTGATTTCCATAAGGATTCTCATCCAATAGTTTTGTTCCTATTCTCTTCCTACATTTTTTTCAATAAAGGTAAGTAGTTTATTTTACTTGCTAATCTATAATTGAAGTGTCTGCAGTGATTTTAAATTAAAATAATCAATTTTAATATTATTATTCAGGGGTGACAATAACTGGTCATTTTTTTCAATGTATTCTATTATTGACACCCCATGTCAATAACTAAGTTTTGATTTTTTTTTTAATAACTGATGGCTCTGTTTTAATTTTGATAGTTTAATCTTCCTGATAAATCTGGAATGTTTTTTTAACTTTAATTCTAGCGTAACTAGTTATTGACATGGGGTGTCAATTACTAGTTTTTGGGTTCAATGACTAGTTATTGACACTGTCAGTTCTTACTAGTAATTTTTTTTTTTTTTTTGTGTGTGTATGTACATCTAGTATGCCTAAGAACATTTGTACTCAGTTATAGCCAGAAGGATTTAGAGGATGCCTCGAAGGCCATAAAGGATGGCTTTTCTATTAAATCAGGATTCAAAAGATTTAGGGTTCCTCGGGTAACTTCAGATTAAGTGATAAATTTGTAAAATCATCGTTTCCACTGCCGATGCTTTCAGATAAAGACGAGCTTACTCTAGCTGCATGGGTAGAAAAATGTGCGAAAGAGGAATTCCAACAATTTACAATTAGTAAAAGAAGTTATTGAATTAAAAAGTATGAGCACACCCTTTAAAGATAATTGTCCTGGTGATGTCCGGTATAAGGCTCTTTTACGAAGGCACCCCTCTACAGCGGAGAGGACTTCCTAGGGTGTACCAGTCTGGTACCAACGCTTGTGTTTCTGAAGCCAATGTTAGGAAGTGGTTCAGTGCTTAACGTCTAACACATATTAGATGATGAGGATTAATTTATAAATGCTTCATCCTGAAGCATTTTCATCCTACGATAAGGAATTTGCAATAAGGTCTTCCACAAAAAGTGTTTATGATATGATATGGAATATGACCATTTCCCTGAAAGTGATGAGTCTGATGAATTTGTTTGTCCTGCGTGTTACATCGTGGAGTCTGATCCATATATAAATGAAGATGAAGATATGAATGAGGATGTAAATTAATTATTTTATTTTACGTTATATATACCTACCGAAATTTATAATATATTTGTTTGTGTTAAAGTAGTTTCATTTATAATGTTAAATAAAGACGTTGAATATTTTATTTGCTTTTTATATTACATTAAAGTTTAATATGTGTAAGTGGTGTTATTTCTTTATGATGTTATTCAATAAAACTTTAAAAAAAAAATAAAAGTTATGGGGACAGGGGGTGTCAATAACTGTGGTGCCAATAACCATCCACAGGGTGTCAATAACTACTTTTTGAACTTTTTTCCATAAATATTGCCATATGGTAAAACTATTGAACTTTTGACCCAAAAAAACATCTTGAGTCTTTATAAGGATAAATAAAGAGGAGCTATAGGAATTTTCAATTTGATCCTTTTATAAAAAGTATTTTTTTAAAATTTCACTACAGAAATTTAGTCTTAAGGGTGTCAATAACTGTCTGGTTTACCCTAGTTCCTATTAGTCCGTAAGAAAAACTTTTGTACAAAATAAAATTGTGTAAAGGGTATAAAACAACAAAAATATGTTCCAATTCTAATTATAGCATTTTTTTGACATCGTTCACCCAATCTTTTCTGGTTCAAATTTTTTCTTTCAAAACTCCTTCTGGTGCATCTTTACTAGCCAAATGGGCTGCTTGATCAGCTTTTTTATTTTCTGAAATGCCGCATTTTGCTAGAATCCATGTTTAATTAATTAATAAAAATTTACAAAAAAAGGATTTATTCTTTGTTTCCCAACACAGATTGAGTATTTCTAAAATCGATGCATTGCTTTGGACAGGGTTACGGATGGCTTCAAAAACACTCCGCGAGTCTGTACGTGGAACATTTGGGCGTGGAATCTGCTATTATGGAGAATGCAATAAGTTTTAAATTAAATTGTTTTAGTAATAATGAAGGTAATTTATTTTTTAATATTTGATTAATAATTACCCAGGTTTCCTAAAAATAAAGGATGGATTAATAAAATAGAATTCTTGTTTAAATAACGAAGTGGTCATTAATTTTGATCAGAAGTTTATAAATATAATAGATTCCTTTGCGAGTTCAAAATAATTTTAAAAAATCATATATTTATGCTAAAAAAAAAAAAAATTATCTCTGTGGAAGAGCCGCTAATGTAGTAAGCTAATCAGAAAGGCGATCGTCATGGCGTGCCACAAGGACGCAGGATGTGACCACTATTGTGTAGAGACTATAAGAGGAATGTTTGATGACCCTACAGGCGACGATGAAACCGATCAAATTTGTTGCCCTGCTGCTTCCACTTCTTCTCCTCGCCGTCGGAGCCCCTGCCCAGGAGGAAGAGGAGGAGGCGGAGGAGGAAGATGAAGAGGGCGAAGAAGAAGATACGGAACGCCCTCCTCCCGAAGGCCCCCCACTACAACCTCTGGTAAGAACGATCTTTACACCATCATATTTTCTCATTGCTTCATTCTATTATGTTCATCATTCTTTTCATGTATTATAACTAAAGCTAAAATTTGAAAACGTGCAATAAAAACTTCAATACGTGCAAAAACGTGCATTAAAAACTTCAAAAAGTGCAAAAACATGCAATAAAAGGAATAAAAATGTATTGCTTGAAAATCAGGCATTAAATTATTTTTGTGAGCAAATAATAGCTACTTTGGAAAAAAGTAAGTAGCGGAGAGTAAATTGAAATAGAAACTCTTTTTTTTTTACAGATTATTTTTATAATTTTGATTTTGGTATAATCACTGAGTTTTGGATCTTTTTTATAATACTATTGATATATTTTTGAAAAAAAATCCGGTAAAAAAATCGGAACAGTAAATATTTACTTAAAATAGTGACAGCAAGATGTGGAATACAGAGTAAAATACTCATATCTGAACTGTAATTATATTGGAAATAGGAAGATCTTAAAAAAAGAAAGTTACTACTCAAATTATGGAATCACTAGATGCCATATCCGGTGCGCAGGCTTATTTTAAATCACTCACACGCACTACCCCTGTTACCGTTCTAGGGTAAAAAAAGTAGGTACTTACTTGTGCTCTCACATCCAATATTTTATCACAAGATTTACAGAACACTATACAACCTTCCCTATTGAGTTCAGGATATTTTTCAATCCATCCCGCAGTTGTCGAAGACGCACTTGCTCCCATTTTAGGCATTTTTAGTAACAATATACTCGACAGAAGCTAGTTTGATACTGACAAAATGATGGGAATTGAGAAACAAAATGTAAACATCCAGGAGCCACTGAACCCTCATTTCTGGGACATCGGAGATTTGTGTTGGTTTACATCTCCCAAGTTCCCTTTATTTTTTTTTCTATGATATTTACCTTTATTTTTCTAATATTGTTTTGATGTGTATTAAAGAAAATTACAATTTGTAATATATTTTTTCTTCAAAATATCAAATGATACAATTTCGTGCAATAAAAATTTGAAACGTGCAATTTCGTGCAGTATAAAACTTCATTAAAACATCCCATTAGGCTTGATTCGGATAAGTAACTTGAGTTCGCTCTATTCTGACTTTCCAAAAAAAAGATGCAATTGCACAGGAATCCGAGCTCTAATTATAACGAAACAATGACAAAAGAAAAGAGGTAACTGCATCAGAACTGTACTCTGTATAAACTGCATAGATCATTCCTAAGGATATTTAAACAATTTTATTTTTTAACGGATGGGTCAAATTATAATCATACTATTAATACATCATCGCTCGTGCAGACGATTCTCATATTTTAAATGTATTAGTACCATGTACAATAAAAGTTTGGTAACTAGAGAACCTATTCTATTTTTGTCTAGCAAGGATCTATTCAGATTTCAGTAGTGGTCGAAAATATAAGTTAATTATTATTTTTTAAAAGTTGAAGTTATTTTTTCACCTTACATGATGTTTTTATTGAATTTGATTTTTTTTTATTATAAAAAATATTTTTAAACTTTTATAAAGAAAAATTTTTATATTTTAACTAAACTAGACTAAACATTCACTCACCCTTTTCCTGTTATAACAACTTTTATAATCACGAACAAAGGCAAAAAAGTTGTTAAACGAACATTTAAATTTTATTTTGTAGTTAAAGAAACACTTTTATTATAAAGATATTTTCAATAACTTTTATTGAGCAAACTTTTTCTTGTATATTTTTTTATTTTTTTTTTAAAAAAGTTGACTTTTTCAATCCCTACATTTCAGCTGTAAACTATAAATTAGCAGAGCGGAAACCTAAAGTAATAATTATTAGAAATTCAACATTTCAGATTATAATTTATTAGATTATTTATTAAGTTATCATACGCTGTATTTTGTATAAAGAATAAATTTTAATACTTTTTTTCTGTTTTATTAAAGCATTTCTTATTCGTTATCATTTTTATTGCTATTAATTAAATGAAATAATAATTTGAGTTTTGTTGTCACATAAGTGCGGAAAAGGAAATATATTCTTTGTCCTTTTCCTCATTTCCAAGTCCAAATCATTTCCTAAGATTAAAAAAAAAAAAAAAAAATTAATAGGTTTTCTAATATTAAATGAAATTTTATAAAAGATTTCGTGTGACATCCTTAAAATCAACAATTTATATTTTCGATTAAATTGAACGAGACAATGACGATGCATATATATACCGATAATTTTTAGTTTATACAGTAAGAAAACTCAACAAAAATAAACTAACACAAAAATATAACCTTACATAAAGGAAGCATGATTTGTATATTAATTTACATATATGTAACATTACTATTTTTTTTCACCAATAGTACCGTCTGCTGGTTATAAATTTGACAAAAATAATATTTATTTGATACACGGTGTTCCGGTTAAGTGAGGACAAAAAATGCCGCTGTATAAACCAGATATTCTACATTGAATTTCCTCATAAAAATGTCTCTATAAATGCATGGTATATTACCCCTTCATTTTGATTATATTTTTTTATTGAGAATCTCTTATAGAGTCTTTTATATATATATATATATATATATATATATATATATAATTTCTAAGGAATCCCAGGCAATGTAGTCCCATGAATAATTTCGAAAAATGATAATAAACGCGTTTAATTCAAAAGAGAGAGAGAGAGTGAGCATGTTTTTTTGGAGAATTTTGGAAGTGAATTTGATGAAGAATTTCGGTTTCTTTTTTTTTTGTGCGTCCTTATCCGAAACATCCTGCATATTCTACGTCGTCATCAATATTTTTTTTTTCGGAGACTTCTGCCTAAATCATTTCCATCTTTTCCGCGATAACCCAATAATAGCCCTTTCTCCATTCCATGCATAATTGAATTATATACATATATTACTATAATGTAAAAAATAGTTATTCGAATGCTATTTATTTTCTTAAACTAGAAATAATATTAATGCTGAATAATTACATGAATTGTTGGTGAGGATGAGCTGATAGCTAAATAATGATTACTGCCATGGCAGGAAGTTGATAGCGTGTATGACAGTCACGTATAAGATGTTATCTTCCTTGATTTGATTTTAGATTAATCTCAAATGGGCAACGTTCCAAAAAAAAATTTGCTCAAATTTGCAATACCTACTATTAAGTTTAATCGCTAATGAATTCATAGTTTTTTTTTCTTCAATTTATGTTTAACAATTTATGTTCGATTTTTTTTTAATTTTTGAAAACCTTTATTATGAAACCGTCGGTTAAGCTATAATAAACATTCCCGAAGAAAAAATTGTACACAACAAGTAGTAATTTTATATTCTGCCTGATTACCGAAAATCATTGTTATTTTTTCTCTTTAAATATACAAGGAAAGCATTGTAATGTTTTCATGATAGGCCATATTTTTACATTTCGTTTTATTATAATTATTTTTACGATGTTACTTAACTGCTTTCCACCAGAAAAACATCGAATAAAAATACAGGAATAAAACAAATCCTTTCGGCTCAGTATTTTATAAAAAAAAAAATATTCAAATGTAAAGTGCTGTTAAAGTTTATTTTCTGAACTTGGAACATTGTTGAAAGAGCGTATGAAAAAATGCGAACTATAGAAGAAAAAAATGTGAAACACGATTTTTCCAATAAACAAAATTAAAAACATAAAATATATCTTCAGATATTTCATTCCGCCTAATGAAAAAGTATACTAGGATTAACACTTTTCAAATAGCTTCTAAATAATCTTGAAACTGTAATAAGGTGATTTGATCAGAGATGAAAACATAATTTTCAGTGGCTCTCATAACATAAAACAAAATGAAAGCATTGAATATAATAATAAATGTAATAATGTAATAAATTAGCGAACAGTGCATCGTTTTTTCTTAGGTCTTATCATTGTTTCGGATCTTTTTAATATGATTAAATTTCAAAAATAATAAAAAATAGAGTTTTGATCGCATGTGATACAATGACATAAGTTGGCCATGACTAATGGTATAGTATTGTAATAGTATGGTGATGCGACATCAGATCTATTTAAAAAAAAAAAAAAGAAAGAAGAAGAAGATATAGCTATAAAATAAAGCTGTTTACATTTTTCTTTTAACCCTATTTTAGGATCCCTATCATAAATATATTGTAAAAACAAATGATAATCTGTAATCTTAAATGAATAAAATTTGCTTTAATCACAATTTAAATTAAATGATAAATAAGAATCATTAACTGCACCAATCTGAGTAGAATATTATATCGCTTTATTTATATCGTTTTATGACAAATAGCGTACAAAATACCAAAATTAAATTCCGATTCTGTTATTATGAATCCTTCTATCGGTAAGGTACAGTTATAAAAATATTTTTTTAAATATATTTTCTTCTGTTACGAACTTTAATCTTGAAAGATAATTTTTAAATTATGTGCCCAATATTCGAAATGCGAATTTATAATAGTTAAGCGTCAATAGATTCAGTCGCGGAAAACAAATATACCATTTTTTTTTTTTTTTTAATTTTACAATAAAGATAGATAGATAGATAAGTAGGTAAAATGCAGAAGTATTCTAACAGCGTGTAACATTGGCGTATTCTATCGCATCAAACGTCAATTAGTAATTTTATATTTTTCCTGATTACCGAAAAATATTTTTATTTATTTTTATTAATAAAATTAGGAGAGCATGATAATGTTTTTATGATCGGCCATATTCTTGCACTCCTCCATATTCAGTTTTGATTGCAAAAATGTAATGTAATTTCTTCTGCGATATGAAATAGATACCTATAGAATGCCCTCAATGAGTTATCGTTTAAAATTAGATAGATAGATAAATGTGCTTTATTTACAAAATTTCTTTTTAAAATTTTACATTTTATACAAAACACGAAATTCTGGCATGGATATGCCGTCTGCCAGGAGGGAATCAGCTTGATGGCCAAAAATAGTAATTACAATAATCTTTTCCTTAATTTTTTATTTTTATTGTTTTGGTCTATCAAATTAAAATAGCAAATCTTTGATTTTAATAAATTATAAACAAATAAAATTACCTTTTATATAACATACAATAGATATTTTAGGTAAGAACAATTATTTTTACGATGTTACTTAACTGCTTTTCACCAGAAGAACATCGAATAAATATACAGAAATAAAACAAATCCTTTCTCGAATGGTTTCGGTTCAGTATTTTATAAAAAAAAAAAAAATATATGTATTCAAATATAAAGTGCTGTTAAAGTTTATTTTCTGAACTTGGAACATTGTTCAAAGAGCGTATGAAAAAATACGAACTATAGAAGACCAAACTATTGAAGAGACTGGGAATCGAATTTGCGATAAATTACATTATCGATTTTTTTTTTAAGAAAGGAACTCACTTTTGTTACAAATCTAATCTTCGGCTCTTACCACCCGATCAAGACAAGAAACTCGCCGGTTCATATATATTTAATATATTCAGTTTTTCTTGTTGATGTTCCTGTTTATATTCTTCTATTTTTTATAATTAACCATCACAATCATACTTCATATTTATATGCAATTGCTATTTGTTTATCTGAACGATATGTTGTGTATGTATTCTTCTTGTGAAAATTCTATATCATGAATTTTAATTTATTTAATATTATTTTGGGGCGTAATTTATAATTTTAGTGTTTCCATTATACTACTATTATATTCATACATCTTATGAGACATCTCGATTGGATACATAAAAAGTTTGTGTTTGTTTGATTTAACGTCACTTTATGCCACTAAGGCTAATCGGACGATGCTACAGTGGGAGTCCTAAATGTTGCCTATCCAGGTACGAGTATAATTAGGATAGGGATCTTTAACGAGTACCTGACATCGTACAGGATCAGGACCTCCATTTTACGTCCTATCCGAGGGACGGCATAGCCAAGAATTTTTTACTCCCATTAAAATATCCTGGGGTCACCGCGGGGCATTTAATAAGTATATATGAAAAAAAATCTGGTGCGTGCGCGCAACACACAACTTTCACTTACCAACTTAGATTAGAAATTAATGTGTTTTGTTAATTGCCACTTCTCAAAGTTATACATTTTTCCACATTCATTTATTATTTTTGTTTTCATTTGCTCAAAAAAAAAAAAACACTGATTTCTTTTATTATTAAATAAAAGTTTTTATTTGTGATAATTCGGCAATGCAAGCATAATACTCCAAGTCGTCTGATTTTATAATTCTCTATGTACTTGTTGAATATTTCATTTAGTTCCCATGAAACAAATAATTCTCATTAAATGAACAGAACATCTTTTATTATAACGCATTGGTTTGTCATTAAAGGCGTACGGTGCATGCGTGAGCTCGAGGTGTTTTACGAGTATGAGTTGACGGAATGTTTTTCTTTTTTTCTCCTGTATTTGTTTACTTGATTTTTTCATATATCATATTTAGCCATTTCCTATTTTTAGGCGTGATGAGAGACCGTTAATTTCTCAATATAAACTAAAACAAAGGTACTTTATAAGAAAACAAAAAAGGCCCCTTGCCCATTTAAGCCCCCTCAGAAATTTTAATACTGATAAAACTTACCTGATATTATTGAACACCTAATTTTCATTAAACATGACATTTGATCAAAATCATTAAAGCCGTTTTTGAGATAATCGAAAAAAAGGTAAAAATTGGAAACAAAGTTATGAAATAAAGTGCCCCCTCCGTTTGACCAATTTTGATGAAATATTTGCTGTCACATCTTTGACATATACATATAACAAATACCCAGTTTGATCAAAATCTTTAAAGCCTTTTTGAGTAAATAAAAAAAACACATGAAAATGATACAAAATTTATTAAGTAAAGTCCCCCCTCCGGTTGATCAATTTTGATGAAATTTTTACAGTCATATCTCGGGCATATTAATACATCAAATACTTAGTTTAATCAAAATCGTTAGAGCTGATTTGAGAAAATCGAAAAAAACGTAAAAATTTATTAAATAAAGTACCCCCACCCTTTGACCAATTTTGATGAAATTTTTGCTGTCACATCGCGGGCATATACATACACTAAATACCCAATTTCAGGTTCGCACGGTTAATAGTTTTTGAGCTAGTCTGTTCACACACACACACACACACACACACACACACACACACACACACACACACACACACACACACACACACACACACACACACACACACACACACACACACACACACACACACACACACACACACACACACACACACACACACACACACACACACACACACACACACACACACACACATACACACACACACGTTGAAAACCGGAAGTCGAAAATTTTCACGATCGCAATACTTCCACTTACTATATATTTCATATATAGGTAAGTGAAAGTAAAAAAAAGAGAGAGAATTATAAAAAAACGTTGAGACAAAATATTTTATCAAATCATTTTCGTTGCAGGGTCACCTGTTGTGTAGTGGTTAGCATAGTTACTTACAATACTAAAGGTCGCGGGTTCGCGTCCCAAGTTGGCCTAGGATTTTTTAATGGGAGAAAAAAATCCTTGTCTATGCCGTCCCTCGCATAGGACGTAAAATGGAGGCCCCAAGCCTGTACGATGTCAGGCACTCGTTAAAGATCCCTATCCTAATTATACCTGGATAGGCAAAATTTAGGACTCCCACTGTAGCATCGTCCGATTAGCCTTAGTAGCATAAAGTGACGTTAAGACAAACAAATTTTCGTTGCTTTATAGATTCAGCATCTCTAGTCAGGTCTGGATCTTGGGGTAGAGAGAGGTCTTGAAAAATTATTGAAAAATCAATTTCTTTTTCCATTAGTTTTATTTCGATAAATAATACTATAAACATTAAAATTTGAAAATCAATAACTTATATTTACTCTATTTGTTTAATCAATTTACTCAACTGATTCAGTTAATTGAATATATTTCATTCTAGCTATAATTGAAGAGTCCACGGAAGAAAGGGGGAGAGTCAATTTTTTTCCGAATTTTAGTTATATATATATATATATATATATATATATATATATATATGATTGTTCCTCTAGTTGAGTAGAATATGTTGGTGAAAAGAAATAGTCAGAAAAAATGACAGTCGGTTGGTTACAAGGGATGGAAAGAACCACGTACTCGGAAGAAAGGGGGAATGTCCACGCGGAAAAACCTAGAATGACGGAGAGTCATGTTAGAAGTTATATGGATTGTGTATTAATATCACCATTATATCAATAAAACATGGAAGAAAGGGGGAGCGTCCATGACTATCCCCCTTTCTTTTATGTTTAAATTGTTTTTTTTTCACTAAAACATTTTTTTTTTAGAGCGTGATATGTCTGTTTCGGGCAAATTTATTATTTTGACACGCAAAACAAAAAGGAAAAGGACATATAAAAAAATTGAAGAAAAATGATAAAAGATACGTAAGTAATTAAAGATCCAAATCTAAAAACTCGATTTTCTCGGAAAGCACTCCAAATGACATCCCCCCTTTCTTCCGTGGACTCTTCAATTATATTTGCTTATAATGAGCTATCATTATCTTTTAGTTCTAGTAATTCTATTTTAATATTCTGTTTCTCGAAAATCGTTCGACTTATCGAGGTTATCATTCGACATATCGACATGTAAATGAGAAAAATGAACACAGCATTGAAGTTAAAATCTTCCAACCATATTTTATGAAAATACATATTGTTTGTAGATGAATATAATGCCAATAAACTAGAAAGGATTAATTAAATACATATTAATTTTCTTTGTTCTTTAAGATGATTAAAAGTGCGCGGAATTCCAAATTCACTGGGGATAACTATCCGACTTTTTTCTATTTCCTCCACATCGCGAATCAGATTTAACTCATTGATAATTTTTAAATAATTTGTAAATTCCAAACAAAATTTCCTACCTTCGCGGAGCCATTGATAGCAACCTTTCGACGGAATAACTAACAAATAACTGGTGTATGTAACAAGAAAAAAGGAACGTTGAAAAAAAAATCAAATTAACTATGAAATTCTCAGTAGATGGCAATCTGAGTTCAAGCAATAAAGGTGATGACTTCCAAGAGTTCGCTTCATAGAAGTGGAAGCCGTAGAAATCTCTTCATCATGACCCATATTTTTATTTCAACTTATTTAAATTATTTCCCTCCTTTGATATTTTCTATTTAATGAATATATAACTTCCAATGATAAGTCTTATATTATTTACAAATTTTCAATTTTTCGGGGCACTCGCCCTATCTTCAGGAATAACTGTAACATTTATAGCTATCAATCTATAGTTTATATAATTAACTAGCTGTATATACCCCCCCCCCCGGTTTCACCCGGTGAATTTCATTTTTAAAATCCATAAAATCTATAAAGTAAGACTTTAAATCATTATTATACAAGATTAATGAGACTATTACTGGCCTTCCTCCTTTAAAAATTATCTTTAGTCTCCACTGATTCAATTGGTGAATATTTGAGAATATAAATATATTAATAATGTGAACAAACATTACATAGAAAATTAATTACATAAACTATAGATTGATAACTAAAAATGTTACAGTTATTCCTGATGATAGGGCGGGTGCCCCAAAATGTTGAGAATTTGTAAATAAATAATATAAGACTTATCATTGGATGTTATATATTCATTAAACAGAAAATATTAAAAGTTTGAAAAAACTTCCGAAATTTTAAAAATAAGTGATATTATTTCCCATATTTTTGGCCTGGAATCGGCTTATTGAAGTGAAATTTACTGTACTGAAATTTAATTATTAGCCGAAGATTCTCCTCGACATATTTAAGGATTCGACAGAGAGTTGACCGTATATACCTTTTCGATTAAACCTGACGGAAAGTTCTACCATCAATAGGAGTTTTACTTGCAGTGGCAATATTCAAAATATGTTCTACGTTCCCTCAAATGACAATGCGAAATAAATAAACCAATGTAAGTCATAACGAATGAGGCACTACAGTGTTAGAAAATAAAATATCTCATAAGGATCTAACCAAATAGAAGTAGATATTCACTTAGAAATACACTTTTTGAATTTAAGTCATGTATCAACTATTTGCTATTAACCATATCCGAATGTGCATTGAACAATTTTTGAGTGATCTATTCATTATCTCTTTAATGGCTATTTTACACTATTGGGATTTTTCATGCTAGTCTTGAAGATTTCCGATTATTTACTTCTATTTTATAAAATATAAAGCTTTGTATTGAATAATAAAAAAAAAAAAGTTTTACTTTTGTCTATTGCATTAAAATTAGACAATTCTCTAAGAGTAATATTTTGTTCCAGTGCAACCTCGCAACCCTTTACAACTACAAATGCGAAGAACATCACGTGGTGACTAAGGATGGCTACAAGCTGGATATGTACAGATTGCCACCAGCCAAAGAACCCAGCGGTGCCACAGTACTTCTATATCACGGTCTCTTCCTCAGTCCTGAGATTTACGCAATATTCAACAACAGTATAGGTAGGTATATATGATATTATACATACACGCCATACATACTGTTTAAGGCGATTCGGAGTTTAGAGAAACTCTGGGGGCTGTATCTACCCTAACCTTAAAATATGTTATCATCATTATACAGGGTAGAGCAGAGGAAACGCATATTTTTCACTATTGAAAGACTGAGACCTGGTTTGAAAAAAACAAGCATTGAGCGATAGATTTTTTAATGTAGTTTTGAAATATACATTAATTAGGTTCGAAAAATAATATCTTGGAGATGACGTCCTTCTTGCTGGATACAAATATGGATCCTCTCCTGAAAGTTACGCCCGACTCTCACCAACATTTCATTCTGCACGGCTTCAATATCCTGACGAATGTAATTCTTCAGGTCGTCGATTGTGCGAGGCTTGTTAATGTAGACTCTTGAAATCCCCACAAAAAGAAGTCGCATATCGACAAATCGTGTGAGCGAGGAGGCCAGTGAACATCTCAATATTTCGAAATCACATGTCCTGGGAACATTTGTCGAACCACTTCCACAGATACTCTCGCCGTGTGAGCTGTGGCACCGTCCTGCTAAAACCATATTTCTCTCATGTTCACTTGACGCCTTTCAGGTTCTGGACAAAGAAAGTTGTTTAGCATTTCAACGTAGCGCACTGATGTCACAGTAACTGCAGTTCCTTCCTGGGCCCTGGGTTGAAAACTGCATTAAATATCTATCACTCAATGCTTGTCTTTATTATTTTTATCAAACCGAGTCCCAGTCATTCAATAGTGAAAAACATGCGTTTCCTCTGCTCCACCCTGTAATATTTTAATCAAAAGTTATTTTATTTTATTTTTTATTGCCTCTACCCTGCAGGGTCATTGGCAACATCTAAATTTTAGATATTTGAATATTATCTGATTGATTTTAAATATTTTAATGTTTTTGTCGGAGCTTTTTTATCATCTTCAAGAAGTTCCTTTAATGTACCCGTTAAAACTATATTTTTCCTAAGAGTCTTAAAAGCTTTACAGTCATTAGAATAGGGCTTATTGTAATTTTTTCACTGCATGTTAGAGGGGCGAGACCTTTTAATAAATATGCGTGTGAAAATTCACAATGTCCTATTCTTATTCGACAGAGGACGGTTTCTTCCCTTTGCGATACTCTGTTCGAGATTGTCCAATTGATTGGGTTCCTCTTTATGATCTTTATCTTGACGATTCCTTCTGGTCTGCTACATTTCATCAATTTCAAGTTTTATTTTTTTTTGACAAAATCTTCCATAGGGATAGCAGTTAATATTGTTACCTCACTGGCTCCGGGAATTCTTGCTGAGCGGGCTGCTCTATCTGTTAGATCGTTCCCCGTGATTCCGTAGTGTGAGGGGACCCATAAGAAAATTATATCAGTCCCTTTTCTTTCAATTGCCTCAAACTGTTTCTTATCTGTATTATTATTCCGTTTTCGGGCTTGGTACTGTATTGGTATTGGTATCTGTTACTACTACCCAATTTCCGCTGCCATATGACTCGTTATGTTTTAGTGCTTCCTTAATTGCGGAGGATTCTTCAGTAAATATCGAGCATAAAACTGGCAGTTTGAATAATGTTCTAACGTTTGGGCAAGTTATACAAGAGCAAACTACGTCATTTTCAAGTTTGGATGCGTCAGAATATAGGATGTTGTATCCCATATGTTTCTCAAACGCTTCCAGGAACAATTGTTGGGCTTCAGCTGGAATTACACCTACTAACCATCGTAAAATTTATTTTCCGTGTTGGTATGATATTCTATACATGCATGGTTGCAGGTAAATATCAAACTTTTATAATGAAGGGTTGGACCATGTAAAATTGCTAAATAAAATTGCCAAACATTCGCCCATCATGATGTGGGCTTCTTCAGGGCTAGTACAAGACTGATATAGGTTAACTATTTATATATATTTTTTCTCACTTTTGGATTTTTATTCTATTCATTAATAATATAGGACAAAAAATGTTAAATAGTAGAAAAATAAAGTAATTTGGCTGTTTCACTTCAATTTTATTTATAATATTAATTAGTTTTTTATCTTAATATTATAAAGTTTAAACATTAATCTATTTTTTATTTTCTACAGGTTATCAGTTGGCAGACGAAGGTCATGATGTGTGGTTAGCGGGGACCAGAGGTACCATCCACGGCAGAAACCACACAACTCTAAACCCGGACGCCGACGAAAAATTTTGGGATTTTAGGTTAGTTATTATAAAAGGCCCTGAATATTATGCATCTGCATATTATTTTTGCATGCGGTTCATGAACTGCTGATTGAATATATTTACGAACCATGGCTAATCTACAGCTACACTTCACTACAGTCAAACTTTATATTAAAAATATTTTCACATGGGGCACGGTGTGGCTGTGCGGTAAAGCGCCGTACTTCCATGCCGGAGCTGCGGGTTCGAGTCCCGCCCTGGGTGGTGCTTTTCTTTCGTAGGAGAAGTATCACCCAGTGCCATGGGTGTTAGTATGGGCAGTATAGGGCTTCAGTGGAAGCCTTAAAGTCCAAAAAAAAAAAAAAAAAAAAAAAAAAAAAAAAAAAAAAAAAAAAAAAAAAAAAAAAAAAAAAAAAAAAAAAATCATACGTGATGATCAGTGCATAAATTGGTATATTTAGATTATTTCAACTAAAGAAAAAACCTATAAATAAAAAACTAAAATGCAAGATTGCAGATGAAAGCTCTGATTACTTCTAATTACTAAATAACAACACATCTACAAAATAACGCTGGGCCATTACACGTCAAATCATCCAGTTGAAGTTCAATATTATACCCTCCCCCATCAGATTTTGATATACATTTGTATATATTAAGTAGATACACAAATTAGTAAAAATGCCAAATTTGACCCAATTCCAACAAGTAGTTTCAGAATTATGGTATTATGAACTTTTGAATCATTTGAAGTTCTGATGACGACTTAAGCTCAAAACAAACTTGTACCTCTTATGATTTTCCTCTGTAGAATGAGTAATAAACATAAAACATGTAGCTTTTCCGATTAGTAAAAAGGTCATTGAAAATGGCTTTGTGCGAAAATCTCTCACGGTATGAAAAGTAGAATAAATGAATGAATTATGAAAGCATAAGTTCAATTAGTACTTATTCTACAGGTAAAAGTTGGTTTTGAGCTCAAGTCGTCATCGAAAATTCAAATATCTCATAAGTTCAAATGACTATAATTCTGAAACTACTTGTTTGAATTCGGTAAAATTTGGCATTTTTACTAACTTTCGTATGTGCATATTTATATCAAAATCTGAGGAGGGGGGGGGGGGTATAACATCGAACTTCTGCTACATGATTTTACGCGGAATGGCACCGCTTCTTTAATTTATTGTATTTTGACACATTATGGATTTTTTTCTCCTATCCATGCTTTCAGTTTCACCTTCTTATTTCCATTGTTTGTTAATTTAACGTCACTTTATTGCTAATGGGACAATCCTACAATGGAAGTCCTAAAGTTTGCCTATCCAGGTATAATTAGGATAGGAATCTTTAAGGAGTACTTGACTAACATAAGTTCCTGGACCGCCATTTCACGGTCCCTCTGAAGAATGTCATAACCAAGGACTTTTTACTCCCTTTATGAATCCTAGGGCCACCTGCTAGGTGATGAACCCGCGACCTTGGACATAGTTGGCATCTATGCTAGCCATTTTACCTTTAGGTGATACCTCATATGCCTATTGTTTTGTTCATGTGGTCAATTAGTTTTTTAGGCTGTTACGAAGTTTTCCCGATATAAAATAAAAACGTGTTAAAATACATTCTTAATATTTGTTTTAATATGAATTTTCTATATTTACTAAATATGCAGAATAATATTAAAATATACTCTAAATAAGGTAACTGTACCATAAGTTGACAGTGCTCCAATAGTTGACATTTTGCGTGAAAAGTGTGAATGATAAGATTCAGGGTTGATTATTTTGGTTCAAAATTTGGCGGTAATTTTCCAAGTTATACTATTAGGTGTGCTGCCATCGAAATTAGTTTGATGAAAACTCAAGCTTATTTGTGAGAGATTCTAATGGCGAATTATTCTAGTGGTCTGAAAACTTGGTTTCTGCTACCCTGTTTCATTAGGGTGGTGGTCAAGTTAAGTCAGCTTTTTAGTTGGTTTATTTAAGTTCAATTATGTTTTAATTACTTTTATGATATTCATTAAGTTCATGAAAATCATTTGATATCCTTTTTAATTTATTTATACAATGTTTTAGGGCTTGAATGTAGGTTTCAACCATCAGAACAGATATTATTCCATAATTTCAATAGTTGACATCGATGTCAACTACCGCCAGAATTAGCAAATAGTGTTCCATCTGGGGATGATTTATGAAAGTATGAGTCTGTATGGATGACAGGTGGCTTATTTTATGAATTTATAGCTAGTGTGCTCTATCCATGGATCGCTGAGAGCAAAATTGCATTGCCAATAATCCTATTCCTATAAGGACAAGCGTCTCATCTGAGACAAGCGACTCTCCCCACTTCCCGATTCTTTAAAGAACCTGGGATACTTGCTATTAGTCGCACTCTATCAAAATACTACATTTTTCACCCCACCACTGAATGTGGTCATCATTCATTGTCTAAAAGGGCACTGGAAGAGTGAAGTTCATCATTGGAGAGTCGAAAATTGTGCAAACCCAACATTAAAAAAAACGAAACTTGGCCATTACTAAAATCTATTTATCATACTTACTTAATTGGGTGATCTCATTTTTCGTTTAAATACCGTAAAATGTGGTGACATTGTGACTTTGTGACAAGCCTATTTTTCTACAGTTTTTGAATTTCCCTCCATAAAAAGAATCAGTTTAGGCAATTCAGTGTACTTGTCAGTTGGTCAGTAATGTGCTGCAACCTACTGGCCACATATGGACCTATATAACTTCTTTCATTCCATTTACCATGGTGCTTTATTTCAAGGTTTCAACTAAATGATAACAATCAAACATATATGAAATAAAGCACCATGGTAAATGGAATGAAAGAAGTTATATGTGGCCAGTAGGCTGCAGCACATTACTGGACTACCTGAAAGGTACACTGAATTGCTTAACCTAATTCTTTTTAAGGAGGGAAATTCAAAAACTGTAGAAAAATAGGCTTGTCACAAATTCACCCCATTAGTCACAATGTCACCCCGTTTTACGGTGTTTTTTTTTTTTTTTCTTTTTTTTTTTTTTTTTTTTTTTTTTGTCTCATTTAAGCTTTTTGTGTATAAAATAATTATATTGTGGAAATTTTATTTTGTTGCTATTGTGAATTTACTAGTTTAAAAATAAAAAATATATTAACTTTTATTGTAGTCCTTATTACCTATTTAAAATTATATTAATGCATGTTTCAACTTTGAAACCGTGAATGTCAACTTTCCAAACCTTTACATTTTGAAAGTTGTTTCATTGTAGAAGTTTCTAAGAAATCATTTTTTATAAAAACCGTAAATGTAGACCATAGGATATTGTATTCCTAGTTTTCTAGAGGGATTGGCCTAACTAAATTCATAACAAAGATTATCCTAACATCAATATATTGGTAAACAGTGTCAATAATATTTTTATTTTTTTCTTAAACTGTCAGCTATTGGTACAGTTACCCTATATATTTTTTTAAAAATGTAGTAACCTCCAAAAATGTAAAATATATGGCGTTATGTGCTTTCAAATCGTATGAAAAGTAGCTGTCGATGAACCCTTTAGAAGGCCTAGAAAAAAAAAAAATTACATATAAATTCAGGCCCTCGTTATTAAATTTGAAATTTTCTTTTCAAATTGAAACAGATAAAACTGGTAGTGATAAATCATACGTTTCAATTTTGTAAACATACTATGATTTTTTTTTCTGTATCAATTAGTTGGCAAGACTCTGGTTTGTACGATGTACCCATTCAAGTGGATTATGTCATTGAGAAGACGAAAGCGAAACAGATCCACTACGTTGGGCATTCGATAGGAACCACAATCTTCTTCCTCGTTGGAAGCAAGCTTCCAGAGACAGCAAGCAAACTCAAGAGCGTTACTCTTTTAGCTCCTGTATTTTTCTTCACCAAATACCAATTCATGTTCAAAGAAGGATCTTCCATGTATACGATGGCTATGGACACCATGGTAAGTTTTTACGTATGTTTTCCATAAATTTAAATTTAATTTAAATATAAGAACAGTTTTCCCCTTAATTAGGAAAGTTTGTACTTATATTTAGTATCATATATGACATATGACCGTTACCGTTCGCAATAACATTGTCAAGCTAACGAAACGCCTAGCTTCTTGCTCTTATTTGTGGAATTTTATAAAACTTTGAAGCGTATAGATATTGAGTTTAAATTATGTGTCACTGTAACAAAAAAAACAAAACATTATTTAGGAGGTGAAAATTCCCTAATTTTCACAATCCCCTAAATGCTATTCGAAATTTGTACTAATTTTTTTATCCGTTACAATGATAAAATTTAGGAAAACAACAAAAAGTCAAAATAACATTTACTCTTCACAAATAATTTTAATAAACAAAATTGAATTGGCAATACACAATCATTACAAAAGACAAGTTATAAATAAAGTAACGGGTTAGGTTATTCGAGTAAAAATTTGCTGGTTGACCGTCTAATACGTAAGTACCAGAACTTAAAAAAATACTTTTCTTTCATTGACAAAGAATGTTAATATAATCAACCCTTTAATTTATTATTTTTTTTACATCTTGCTTTCTAGGGGCAAATTTGCACTAAACTTAAACAGCCTTAGATAAAATTATCAAAATGATAATACTTACATATATCTAAAATGTTAAATTATAAAAGATTTTCCATTGATGTATAAAATTAATGTATAAATTTAAATTTCAGAAAGGCTTCGATGAAAAGAAGAAATGGGAGGCTTTCCCACGTTCTGACATTCCAAAAACAGAGCATCAAATCGCTTGCGAAGATTTGCCAAGCATGGCAGTAACATACTGTAGTATGGGAATGGATGTAAGTAGGAATATGTTCATTAAAAAAATTGTGTTGAAAAAAAACGTATATGTTTTTATCCTAAAAATACTCATACAAAATATTTACCATAGCAGCCATACAGAATTAAAGATATATGTAATGTTAACCAACGTTAAATAGTATATCTAAACCACTATATAAAGTTGAAGTGCTTACTTTTTTTGTTTTGACGCTTAGTATCAGGAACTACTGTTACAAAAAATTTGCGCTAGATAAACCATTTATTGAATAAGAATTAAGTTTTCTTCATAGTCACGGTTATTTTTATCCTCCCCAACAATAAAATGTTAAAAAAGACAAGAAAAATCAAACCAAAATGAATATTACTCTTCACAAATAATATTGATAGCCAAAAAAAATTGTTAAGGATAAAAATCTTAAAAACCAAGAAAAATGGTCAAGTAACAATAAGCGTCAATCTATAAAACTGCAGTAAATTTCACTAGAACTGCTTTCTTTGAATTTCGTCAGTAGTTACTATAAATGAAGTCCAGGAAGAAACTTTTCAGCAGATTGGGGTCGATTAAAGAGAAATCGCACAATAATATGTTGCCTTCTCCAAATCAATCATCCCTGAAAATCAGTGGCGTATATCGTTCACGCGAGAATTCTCAAGTTGTCCATTGATAGTTTAAAACATATTTGGTACTTTGTTAGTATAAAGCAATCAAACTAGAAAAACGCTGTCTGTCAAGTCTATTTGTTTTAGTGAATGATCTCTTTGTTTTTCCGCAAAAAGTTTAAGATGTCATTCAGTCAATCAAATGCACTTGGTAAACTTATGTTTAATCCGAGTTTAGAACAGGTATTTTAAATTGGTAATAATAATTTATTATAAAAATTCAGTGCAAATTAATTTGCGACAATTGACCCCTTTGCCAGTTCTACTTTCTACTTTCTACTTCTACTTTCGTTTTTTGACAATATCTCTGAAAATAATTTTCCTTCCTATCGATTTAAAAGTTTTGAATTCACTTCAGATTTATTGAAAAAATATGTCGAATTATGGAGAATCGAAATAAATTCTAGTAAATGCTATAAATTATTTTTACCCTTCATTGTGAGTCTATAACACTTCAGTTTCCTTTAATCTTTAACTAACTCATTCCTATTAAACAGATCAGTCATCTAAGGCTTAATCCGAACAAGGATTTAACTTGGAGTTCGGAACTAGACTACTCTTTGTTCGGATTATTCGAACATTTATCATACCATCACTCTAAACTTCCAATCCCATCACTTTAACTGAATACTTACTTTATCCAATTTATTTGTTATGTCATAATTCAAAATATTCAAAATAAATATTATGTTCCATATGATTCTGATCAGGCACAAAATAAATTTATATTTCCTTTATTATAAATTTGCATGCAAACCCACTAGGTTTGATGTCTGCTTTTTTTTTTTCTTCGACTCCCAATAATCATCGGAGGCCAACGAGAAGAAGATGACCTCGGACATATTGAGATAAAATTAAGTTGCAATGGCTACTTTCTTCACAAGAGATAGTCAGGCTTATTCTATAAGAAAGCACATCTATGACTTACATCTTTAATGAAGTTCTTACATTCAATAAATAAAAGTAAAATTAATAAAAATTTGTAAATTATGAATCGTCATGTCTAAGGAGTGCTTGTTTTTTCAGATGTCTAAACAAAAAGTAGGTGAATTTATGCCAGCTGGAACATCAAAGAAAAATCTTGAGCATCTCCAGCAGAGTATTATGAAAGGTAAATTTATTAATGATAAAATATAATATAATAATTAGTTTTTTTAAATTAATTAATGCTTCAGATTTATAAGTGTGTGTGTGTGTGTGTGTGTGTGTGTTAGTGTTTGAAAAGCTACTATAATAAAAAATCTTACTTTTCTGCTATATCATCGTCAATGTTTTTTTAAGATGATATCGTAAAAAATATATAAAAAGCCTTGGCCAAGTTTAAAAAAAAAATTGCAAGGTTCTCCAAATACCGGAAGTAATGATTACTGCTATTCACAAAAAACATTAAAAAGAAAATGTTTTATGTTAACAGATAGGTTCAATGTGAAATATTGACATATAAGAGTGACTTTAAATGTGATAATGGATAAAAAAACATTTAATTTTGACTAATATAAGCTTTAAAAACGTACTTTAACATTTTTAAACTATCTAAGTTCCTCACAAACTAACACATTTTTTTTTTCTTTTAAAAATCAAAATTGAAGTTTTTTATTTTATGCTTTTGAAAATCTGCTTGTAACTTATCGCCTAAATTTCGACAATACTGAGATCTGAGGACTGAAATGTCTTGTTGCCAAAATTTTTCCAAGTGAGAATTTTATAATGCGCTATCCAATTCTCATTATTAAAAATTATTTAAATCACAAATTATTACAAAATAAATGAATTACGATACCTCATAAAATTGATTAGGTAGTAGCCTATTTTCTTTGCCAACGCAGTTTGTTTTTGACTGCCTCTGTTTCCAAAATTTCTGTCTACGAGACAACAACCTTTTATGATCTCTTAGTTTGAACATAAATTATCGCTATATTGTCTATCAAAAATTCTTAAAATTTAGTTTAAAAAAATAAATACATACAAGTATCTGTACATAAAATAAAAAAAATAAAAAAATCTGATTTGAAACATTCAGACGTTAGAAGTTGCAAAGAATTATTTCTAATAACAGTCTAATGATCTATTTTTTTTTTTATTTTTTTTTTTTTTTTTTTTTATAGGCAAAGCCACATATTATGACTATGGTGAAGAAGGAAATAATAAGGCCTATGGGCAAGCAGCAGCTCCAGAGATTGATTTAAAAGCTATTAAAAACAACGTGAATATTTTTTATTGTGAAAGCGATCATTTGGCAGCAACTCAAGTATGGGCAAACAGTATATTAATTTCATCACTAGCTATTATATATTTATATATATATATATATATATATATATATATATATATATATATAAATAACTATAAATGTCTTTGATTTACTTGTTCCCTGATCTAAAAAGATGCGGATTTAATTTGCTTATCACGAATCTGTAAATGGAAAAAAGTTGAAAATTGAAAAAAAAAAAAAATTTCCGACGCCACTTTTTCTATTAGTTTTTATAATTAATTTTAAACGTGACCACGTCCATATTTAATGGATTAAGTTAATTTATGAATAAAGATGGGTGGGGTGTTGATTTTGGCTTCATATAAGAAGAAAATATTTGTTCTTAAAATTTCTCCCTGAAGTACTCCTTTTTTATTTCAATTTAAATGAGCTTCAGAATACTCGGTTACTCTTCACTCTCCTAATGTACAACTCAGTCTACGAGATTAAATTTAAATTAATAATATTATTAAGAGGTTAATATAATTACATATTCAATTAATCGATTAACGCTGTTAAGAATTTTACAATCCCTTTAAACTTAAAAACTTTTCTTTCTTTTTTAAACGAATATAGTGCAATACACTCATAACACATTTTCAAAATTTTCAACTTTAAATAGAAATCGAAATAGGTTTTGGAAGAGACCCCAAATGGGCCAGGTACCACTACCCACTGCGTTTATCATCCATAGTTGAATTATGAGTATCCATCGTGAACCGGAAAAACGCTATAGGTTTGTTTGGATACAAATAGTTAAATTTTTAGAACTCTTCTGAAATTCACATCGTTCAAACGATATGTTATTTGTACACATTAGTATTTTTATTTTCGAAAGTTCGTTTTTAACCTAGGAGAACTTTTTTTTTTTCATTTTTGGAATCAGGGTCCCCCGAAAATTGTAGATTCGTTGAAAACAAGTATTCGAATTTCTAAACGATCGCAATATTTTACCAACAAAATATTCCAATTATATGTAAGTGAGAGGAGTGTATCTCAACATATGATTACGCACCTATTTATGAACTATTAAGTCTAAAAAGAGAATGTAAAAACAGTAGGTATGTGATCATTTTTTAATTGGTTATGTCCGAAATTTCTTCAAATATTATTATTTTTTGAACATCGAGGTCATTCTTTCAATCAATTTATAGACCAATCTTGTTCTTAAAATACAAGAGCAAGAGTAAGAAAAACGAGTTTTTCTATTTCAGGCTATCTTCCTTGGCTTTGACCCACCTATTCATAACATATTAAGTATAAATATGGTTACTCTTTTCAAAGAATTGGCATAAGGATCAATAAGCGTTTTTATGAATACAAATATGGGCGCTGATAGCTATTCTGAGGGGAGGGCGAAGGGAGGGGAGATTATATATCTGCCAAAATATTTACAAAAATTATTTTTCCAGTCACATTAAAAACAATTAGAATTTTTCACTTATTAAAATTAGAATTGTTTATACATTTTAGTCTGCCTCTATTAAATAATTTCTAATTATCAAAGCTATCTTGAAATTAATCTTATTTCAATGTACTTCAAAATCTAATATACCTTATAAAACATATATTCCTGTTACAAAATTATCAGCATTTTTATATATTTAATATAACATGTAAAATATATTTCAGGACGTCGAAGCACTCCTCAATGAAATTAAAGTAGATACAAAACATTACATTGAAGATGAGAACTTCAATCACATGGATTTCATCATTCCAACATCACAAGAAAATGAAAACAATTATAAAGGAGTCGTTCAAAAAATAAAAGATATATTAGTTAAATGAAAATAAAAAGTTTATCATAAAATGTTGTATTTAAATTTTATTGATTTAATTATATATATTAAAATGAGATATGTAAATTAAATACATTTCTATACGAACCCTTTATTTTGGATAGACTATGGTCAAAGGTTTTTACATTTTTTTTTTGTCTTGAACCGATACCAAGATAGCATTTTAAATTATATCTTTCTAAATATATGTCTAGAGATAAATAGATGTATTATACATATTTCTAGAAAATGAATGGGTTAGGTTTAGTGCATTCTGTAATATGAACTTTCTTGCAGATCTGATTCTGAAAAGTTATAAGAAAGTTATTTGTTTCATTTAAAAATATTTTTATCACAGCATTAGTCTATTCTTTCATTTGAAAAATGTATAAATATGAAGCATAAAGAGTACAAGAGAAAGGCAGAGAACAGGCCATATGCAATGAAATTTTATATAAAATACAATTTCTATATTTCTTCTAAAAGGAATGTATTAAACGTTCTTAAAAGAATGGGAAGGAGATGGATTCGCATTCCTGAAACTATTAATGGTAAATATAGGTTGAAACAATATTTATGAGGATAAGGGAATTTATGAGAGATAAGAGTTAGCAATTAACGCAGAGGAGTAAAATAAAAACTGACCATCTCTGTTCAGTGGGCATTTTCGACCGAAAAGGTCAGCAAGAAGTTGAAAACAACCAACTACAAATCAACAATCCTTCCCATATCAACAATCCCTTCCATATTTCTCCGAACAATGGTTCTCAATTCAAAGAAGAAAAAAAAGCAAGACAACGCATAAGCTTTCAAAAATGTAGCATATTTTTCAACTGCAGAAAGTTGAAGTTTATATTTGGAGGGAAAGGACTCAAAACACAATTTTTTTCTAAGCCGGTATTAAATTAATATAGCGAAAAGCGATTTGGAAGGGCACAAGGACAGCAAGTTAAAGAAGAAGCACAAAGCTGCAATACTGATATAAAAACGAATGGGGATAGACCTCGAATCCCGACGGAGGATAGAAAAATGCGTCAGAATGGAAGAGGAATTAGTAAACAAGGTATTAAGTTACCTAGTTTAAGCTCCACAAGTACCACTACACAATGCATAACCGGTAATGAAAATTATAAGCATATTGGCCCCATAGAAAGTCACCTCTAGACGATTCAGGAAAACACAACAGCAAACTTATACATGGAGCCAGACGAACCTACAGTTCTATGATAGTACTATGATACGGGTTTTGACCCGTATATATTGTATAAATAAATAAATAAATAAATAAATAGTATACCTAAAACGGAAAAAAAGTTTCAGAAATGAATTAGAGTAGTACTAAATCTTTTCAATTATTCAGCATATCCTAGTGCACCAAACACCTAGCCACGCGCCCTTTATTCGAATCAAAATGCTAATCAGCCCTGAAGCTACGTGGACATTTTACATTTCTTCAGTTTTGAGAAATCTGAATCACTTTTTCCATCTTAAAGCAGCATTAGAAAAACCTGGAACAGAAGCAGATTTTCAAGCATTTATATGAATAGGTCTCCAATAAGATAGATCAGTTTTTTCAAAGTTACTTTATCATTATTTTTTCAGAGTTAGGCATCAACCAGTATGTATTATATTTTATGAAATTCTCTCTGGAAGAGAAGTAGTTTCGTCTTAAAATGTTGAAAGGAATAACTTACGTATCTCTGAAATATTCCGCAGTAAGACATAAAATGAATTATTTTTGCTCACAACCCTCCAGCTATCTCATTACACATAAAAATCGTATTTGAAATGCAGAAAAAAGGTAAGATTCATAATTGAACCTGAAATCCAATTTCACCAACTTTGAGGTTGATTTACACTAAATAAGGATTCTACAAGTTTTGCGGATTCAGAGTACGTCGCATAGGATTCAGACATTAACCCAAGTCTTTTAGAAGGTAAATATTTTCAACAATATTCGTGACTTAGGCTGTTTTAAATAGAAAAATCAGATAGTCAGCCAGTTCTTAAAGCTATTGACTTTATAAACTAACTTTCTTATTGTCACGTGGAAAATCATAGCTGAAAAGATAAGCAGGCCATTGAACCTTGGAGACCCTGAGAGAGAGAGGGGGAAATCCTAGAAGAGGCTGGCTCAGTCTGAGAGGGGCAGTCTAGGACTGAGGCAGTCCGGGAGTGGCAGGCATAGTAAGGCAGTCTGAGAGGGACAGTCTAGGTCTAGGAGAGACAGGTGGTCTGAGGCAGGCTGAGTCTGAGATGGAGAGAGTCTAGATCTGGGACAGACAGAGTGAGGCTGAGGCAGACACCGACAGGCCAGGAGTGGGATCCGAGTTGTATCGTAGCCCCAAGTATCGAGTATATGAGTGGCCCACGTATTTATGAATAATGAGACCCCCCATTTTGGTAGTTGGGACCTGTAAGATTATTTATTGTAAATAATTAACGATGTAAATAGTCTTCAGTTTGATTGATTACCACACAACCCTTGCCCGAAGATCCCTGGGTCACTATGAATAAGTATATTTAAGAAGAGGGGTGATTAAGGTTATCATTAGGGAAAGCAAACAAGTTACAGTTTCAAGCCTGCTTTAACATTAATAGATGGACAGTAGATAATAAAAAGTGTGAATAGCTGGGATATGTAAGAAAGGGATTGATGTTTTCTCATGTCGTGCATTACTTTTAGTCAGCTGACCTTGGTACCTCCATAAATTAACAAAAAAAGTTAATCACGATTAGATTTGTAATCACGATTAGATACAAGCTCGCAAACAGTCAGTAGAAAGTTCTGGGCTTAGCCATCCCGAAAATCGTGCTCCCTGCAGTACTATTTGGGTCAGGAAAAAAAAAACAGGACTAATCATCGGAGTACTATTGCAGCCTTAAAACATATTTTAATATTCGTGAGTTCTTCAATGGATGAATAATGTATAATGTATTATACTTCTATACTTCTATCATAAATCATTCATCAATACAATGAATCCAATCTAGGTATTGAAATGCAAAAATATTTAAACTAACCGAAAAGCGCACGTGGATATGATATAATAATATTGTAATGCATTTAAGTGTAGTTTTAATAAATAATGTTTCGGTTACATTAGGGCCATTTTGACTCGAAGGGAATTATTATATGTATTCTTGGACTACACATAAAGACAGGTTTTCTCAATCGGAACATAAAAAAAAAAAAATAATAATGATAAATAAATAAATAAAAGATCATTATCGGATCGGACACCAATTTAATTGGTTTAGAAGCCTGTTTTATTTAGATGTGCTCCGGTAAATGTATCATTCAAGGTCTGGTCACACATAACCTTACCGCAGCACGGGCGGGTATCGGATCTGATTCAAATACGACGGATAGATAGTAATGGGTCGGTTGTCCTGGTGTCGGGCATGTGTGACCGGTTAGTATCTATACTTCGTAAATGAATCAGATCCGATACACGCCCGTGCTGCGGTAAGGTTATGTGTGACCAGACCCTCAGGCGTTTCCTTGATTAATCTGATGTCAACCCAAGAAGGAAAATTTAAGAAAATCCAGAAAATGTATCAGTGTAAAATCATATAACATAGTTTAAGAGGTTCAGAAAATCATTAATAAGTTTGAGAGTGGCCAAATCTATTGTATTTCTATAAAATAATTGATTTTTTTGTAGCTTAGTGAAACGTTATAGGGTGCATTTGCACATACATTGAACAATTATCTCATTAACACATTAACCAACGACCATTGTGTACTTTTTACGATGTTTGGTGTAGTTCCACAAACCCACGTTGCTGACGTCGAAATATTTACAGTTCTCCGTACTTTATTTATCTCTAGACCAATCACATACCGCTGATTTTTGAAGAATATAATTTTTTATAAAATAAAAATGGAAAATATGTGAGCTAAAGCTAAACTAAGGTACAAGTACTGAAGTGCGGCTTATGTGCCGTTCACTAAGCCCCCCTTCAAAGTAAGGCCCGATCTCCACTGAAAAGGACCCTTTTGGGGGTTTATTTATCTCTGAAGAGCGAGCGGGAGTCGAAAGCTAGAATCTATTAAAGCCAATCGAGGCACTTTTTAACTGGAAAAAAAGGCGATGGGAGTTCGATAACATGACGGTCACATAACCTCTCAAAACAGGCCACGCCCAGCAGCCGCCTTCAGTACCTTGACCCTTTTATACACAGTTGTTCCCCGATTTCTAACTACTCATAACTGACAGCTTTTTATGAAATGGCAGTTATCCAGACAGGGAATACAATTTGACGATTTGATTTTGCCAAACTTTTAATAATACCCGAATTTTCAACAAATCAGTAATTATTCAGCAACAGTCTTGAATCTTATGGTCTCTAATCATATGTAACAATATAATTTTAAAAATAGATAACAATATTTATACTTACAGTAATATTTATATTTATATTGAGAGAGATTTGGGGAACGGAGCAATCTTTGGAATGTATACAAACACCTATTTCCTAAAGCCAGTCTCGCCTTTATTTCTTCTTTTATGTCGTTTTCATCTGTGGCCACAGATCCTAAGTATTTAAAATATATACTGCACAATCGTTAGGCCAACTGTGGCATACGGCAGCGAGGCATTGACAAGAAAACGAACAAATCATCAGGATTTGGGAAAGAAAGGCTCTCCGAATGATATTTGGACCGGTATGTGAGTCAGGGCAGTGGCGACCAAGGAAAATAAGGAGTTAATGGACCTTTTTGGAGAACCCGATATAGTTGTACTCATCAAGACGGCAAGAATAAGATGGCTTGGCCATGTAAAAAGAATACCAGAAAACCGGATACCAAGAAAACTATTATACGAGAGACCAGGAGGAAAGCGGTTAAGAGGAAGACCCCGTCTGAGGTGGCTGGAGGACGTGGAGGCAGACTTGCGGCAAATGGGAGTGAGGAGATGGAGAGCGGAGGCGGCAGACAGAGGAAGTTGGATGAGGATTCTTTCGTAGGCCAAAGTCTTTCATGGGCTGTAGCGTCAATGGATAAATAGATAGATAAATCTTTATATTAATAGTGACAATATTTACACTGTTACGTAATGAGCAAATTACTTTTATTCATTACTATATGCTTGTATTTATTTAGAATATTGTTTTTTTAAGAAATATTTTTTTTATTTCTGTTATAAAAGTAAATTCTCCTAATCTCTTTCGTATATTGGTTAGAACATTGTTTTGAAGCCATGGTTCCTCTTTGTATTGTGTTTTAACCTATATGTTTTGAGTAACATTAGTTACTGCCGGCAGTTTTGTAATTGTTTACGGTGTTAACATTTTAAGATGTAAATAAAAAATAAACATTGTTTACTTTCAATGGGTTTAAATTCACCCATCTATTTAAAATACAATAGATTTAAACTATTTCTGGAAAGTGATATGTTATTAAGTAAAACTGGATACTTGCTGTAGTTGAAAGTTGTCATATTGAACATAACATATATTTTTCAAAGACTTTTACTTAATATTATTAAAATGTTCATTCATTAGAATTAACGCCAATTAGTAATTCTCTAGCAATTCGTTTTTAGCATTGAGTAGCTTAAAAAGATGTTTATAGTAAATAAGAATATTTGAAACCTTGCTATTGACATTAGGATATTAGTGAAAACTCTTTAAAGTAAAACCCATGTTAATGTTTTAAAAAAACCTATAAACATTTTACATCAAACAAATCTCTACTTAAATGTGATCATAATGGGATCCAGTAAGAAACATAAAAAGCACAAAAAAGATAAATATGAAGGTTAGTCACTAGTTAATATTTCTCAATCTTTAGGTTGTTCTTTATACATTATTTGTTTATGTCAGTTATGTAGATATGTACCATTTTTATCATAGATATCAATAATTTCATTGTGTGGTATAAACCTTACAACACAGCCAGAGAATATATGATTGATATTGATAGCTCATATTGTTCTTTTTATCAGTAACTGTTTTGTAACACTATAATTTACTTTCATGAAATTATTATTCATTTTTCTATCTCTACCCCCATATTTGAAGTTCTGAGGAAAATTTTTTTTCTTTTATACAGTAGGTACACCAGTTTCTTTTCAGAAATTTCAGTGACAGTAATCAATTATTAGTGAGAGATTCAGTGATCATATTTTTATACATAAATAGAATTAGATCAAAATAATCATGGAACTATATAGAAGTTTAAAGAAATACCATTGGTTTTTATCTTTATTGCATACGAAGAAGTGCAATTTGATAGAGAATGTAATATATATTCTTATATATAAAGCAACCCTTCCTTAAGCAACCTTAACACATTTTAGCACGGTATGGTAAAATTTACCCTTTACTCTTATCTAGAGGGGAAAAATATACCACTGGTAGAATTCATAAACATCTTGCGAGCTCACTAATCAAACATACTGAACACATTGTAGGCGGCACATGTAAAATTATGTTTTTCGCAAACTGCAGACTTTTTCGTAAATGTATTACTATTTGATCCGTCTCTGCATAGTTTGCGAAAAACATAATTTTATGTGTCCTGCCTACAATGTGTTAATTTCCTAGCTAATATTAACAATGTGTTTACAATTTTACAGATAAAAGCATAATCGCTGAAAAACCTCCTGCGTTAAAACTTATTTTAAAAGTTGGAAGCTCATCTACTCCAGAACATAGTGATTCACCTGGACCTCATATTCAAACTTCCAGTTACACAGTTACACCAGATGATGAATCACTCCAATCTTCATCCTCATTTCATAAAAAGTCAAAAAAGAAGAAGAAGAAAAAAGATAGAGACCATGACAGACATGAAAGAAAAAAAAGGCACCACCATAAGGTATATGTTGCAGCACTTGACTTAAATCAATACATTTATGTTATATTAGTTCTATCATCATTTGTTTATCTTGTATTCATTGTGAAGCTACATTTGTTATTGAATTTCATGCAAAAGTATTTTCTTAAACTTTAGATAATCAAATGTGTATTAAAAAGTATCCAACTATAACTCTCATCATGGTCTATGATCAACTTGAGGGTTTTCACCTGTTTTGGCCACAACAACATCTACCTTTTATGGCTGTGTACACTTTGGTTGTTAATTAAAGGCCTTCCTTTTAACAGCTCTACTAGAACTATTATGAAAATATATTACTTTTTTTTCTTTTTCCAAATACTTGATGGAATTAAATGAAGCATGCTTGTATATGCCGACCTTGAACCTTCGTGTACATGCATGAAATTATCCCACAGTTGGTGCTAAGTAGCATTTGAGGGATATTGTATGTTGTGAATGCTTGTGTCGGGTTTTCATTGCAAGGATAATGATGGACACCCATCATCATGCCTAAATAATCTGGTAGTAGCCAAAGTGAACATTCTGGGGAACTCTGGAGAAAAAGCGCTGACTGCGTTCTTTTGCTTCTCTTGGTGTAGTACAAATTAAGTAAGTACCACTGGGTCAAACAATCACTGAAGAGTACTATATGGATGTCCTGTATCACAAATGTGATGTTATGCGGTGCAAAAGACTGAATTTGTGGTCAACTGGAAATTGGTATCTCCACCACGACAATGCTTCAGCTTTGTACTTGATTCAAACTATCTTTTGGTAAAAAACCATACTCATGTTCTTTGACAGGCTCCTTTATTTCCTGATATGGCCCTCTGCTATTCCTTAAGTTCAAGAAGCTGTTATTTCAAACCTGAGAGGACATTACGGTTACATGGACAGCCAAGCTAAACATTCTGAAGGAGGCCTTTTCAGCATGCTTTCCAACAATGGAAAGATCAAGGATAATACTTGAGGAAGATGTCGTCTCCAATATGTATGCCAGTATACACATTCTTACTGGCCAAAAGTCAGATACTTTCCTAAGAGAACTTTTATTTCTATCCCTATAGTTTCAATTTAGTTTATTCTTGTAAAATGTTTTACTTAAATTTGCAAGCTCCTTGTGTGCATTTTATTTTTTAATTTTCTCAACATTCGAAATTGCAATTACCTTATATTTTTGTATATTATCTTAGGAAAAACGAAAACATAATTATGATGAATCCAGTCAAGATAATGTGAGTTTAATTGAGGAGTCGTCTACAGAAACTCCAGCTCAGTTGACAGATACAGTTGTGAAGCATTTAGAAGATCCACCTTCCCCTGACTCAGCTGGTTAGTGCAGTTTTATGCTTTGTTCCCTTAATTTATCTATAGACTTTTAAATTTAAGAATTGTGAAAGTTATTAAAGATATGTACTGATTTAATTTATTTGTTATAACATATTCAGATTCTATTATTGTTTATAAATAATAATAATAATAATAATAATTTTTTCTATTATTTTGTTATAAAAAAATAAATAAATATTGTTTGATAAAAAATTTCTTTTGAATTTGTAGTATTTTGAAATTTAATCATTAAAGGCTCTCAGGTATGTTTCCACGAGTTTGATTTCAAATAATTTTCATTACCATTCTTTATTTAATCTAGCTTTCAATCGTTAGTCGCTTTAAATGCTATGAGTAAGGATTAAAGATCTGATATGAATGATTATTGAATGCCATTCGAGAGTAATTTGAGTAGGAGAAGCTTATCTCCATCTCCAGTCCATGGTCTTGCATGGTCATTTACTTACTTGGTGATTTTTATTGATTTTATCCTACTTTTTATCCATTTTTTTTTTTTTTTTTCATTAAGGTAGACTTCATCAAGCATCGAAACTTGTGTAAAAATCAATTTAAGATAGAAAAAAAAATGTTTGCTTTTATAAGTGATGTTCCTTATAAACTCCCCACTGTTCCGAAGTGTTAATTTTGTTACAAATTAACTGTAATATAATGCTAATATTTCATCTTTATTTAAGTTCTGTTGGCAATTCATATTCAAGCTATTAAGTTCATATTCAAAAGTTAAGCTATTAATAAATATGTAAACTTATGTTTCGCCAAAACCACATAATCTCTTCTCTTTAGCGAATCAATAGTATAGAAATCATTTTTACGATGAATCATTCCAGTATTAAAATCAAATTTTTACATATATAAGCAGAAAACTTAAAAAATTCATATTATATTAATTCGATTTTCTTTTTAATTCAGTTAATAGGGAGGCTCGTCTTTGTGTCCAATTACTTCGGCAAAAGCAAAACAGATCGCCTTTTCAAAGGCTTCTTGAATATTTACAACAACAGCTAGAAAAAAAAGATGTTAAACAAGTTTTTGCTTGGCCTGTCACTGATCAAATTGCTCCAGGTTATTCACAAACTATTACTCAGCCTATGGATTTCTCTACTATGCGTCAAAAAATAGATGATAATGCATACAGTAATTTGAATGCATATATTGTAAGTATATTATTTTGTCTATTTTGAATTTTATTTTCTGATGAATGATTTGTCTACTACAGTAAACCCTCATTATTACGAACTCGGATATAACGATCACCTCGATATAGCGAACCAAAATACTATCCCCCCAAAATTACCATTACATTTCTGCTGAACCCCTTGCTATAGCGAAATCCTCGGTTAGTGCGAACTACGAACTAAATTTGATGCCTGAGAATTATTATATTCTGTTATAACGAACTGCTAGAATTTTTATTAATTTTGTTTTTTTACTGTATTACGTAGAATGAGCTCGGGAAGACGAAGTTGCACCAGTTTCAGGAATTGAAGTGTTTTTTTACTCTTAACTAATCCGATTTCCTTTTGCTCTCTCTTCCTGATTCCATTGACTTTTTTCTCAAAACTAGCTCAGTCTGTTTCGACCTCTGTCTTCGTATTATTCGAATCAGTGTTCTTCAGTCGTTTATACTGGTGTTTTTTTAATACACTATGAGTTCGTAGGTAAACATGTGTCACAAATGTAAATCCTTATCAATCGAGGAAAAATTGAAAATTCTTCTGGATATTGAATCGGGAATTCTAGGTAAAAAAACCATCGCAGAAAAATATGGAATTCACAAATCAACATTGTCAACCATTATAAAAACCAAAGATAAAATAGATTCAACCACAGCCCAAGGATTAACTTCAGCATCAAATAACGACTACACTCTGCGGCTTAAGAATATTTGGAAAAAAATTGATAAATTGCTTTAAACAAATGAGATCTCAAATACCAATCTCAGACCCTCTTACTAAAGCTAAGGCTAAAGAACTCTCGAGAGAACTTGGCAGGTAAATTAATTAATCTCATTGTTTAATTAATATATAGTTTAACTAAAAATAAATTACATACATGCGTTTTGATTTAACTAGTTCTAATGAATGAATTTACTTCTAAACATGATAAAATTAGAGCGGCCATTGGCTAAAAAAAAGATTAAAAAAAAAGAATCCTCGGTTATAACGAATCTCGTTATAGCGAACTATGAATATCAAACCCCCTACCAGTTCGCTATATCGAGGGTTTACTGTATTTGAATTTCAATTACAAAATTATGATATCTCGGCGTACTTTTATTGTTTTATATAAATGTATATAATGCCTTTACACAACAATAAATTTCACAATAGTTGGCAAACCATGGATGAGCCCAAAAACTGGTGGATTGATAGAATTAGCAAAGAGTTTATTAATGAAAATATTGCAGTAATTATAACAGACATTATATGTGAGGCTATTATTATTACATAGATAATTATCATCTTCAATGCAGTATTTCTGTTGGCAGCACGGCCATCTGACATAGGTGGCACATGCTTGGTCCCAGCATTATTGCAGTTCATTTTCTTGGTTAGTTTCATCATTATTGCTTTTTCATTAATTATGACTTCCCTCTTTTTTGTTTGAACCTGTATATATACCATATAGGTTCAAACAAGGTGTATCTCAAATCTCTTTTGGCAGGATACGGGAATAGTGTCTTGTTGCAACAGTATGGAAATTTGTGTTGAAAACTGATCTTATGCATGATGAAGGAGCCGGAAGACCATTTATGGCCATGAATCAGTGCAATATTGTGCATCCTGAGGCTAAGTTTTGCAGCTTCTATTAAGGTTACCTACCCTTCTTAGCTGATATTTCTGCATACTCAGTAGTTACTGAATTAGTTGATTTTTCTTTTACTAATATTTTTGCATCTTCTGGAGTCAAAGGCTGAGTGGACTTTTCCATTGCAGTCAGTTCCTTGTTTGAAGAGGCACTCAGCATCCTTTTTCCATGTATTCCTCAATGACAGGTAATCCATTGAAATATTTTTATCCGTTTGATAAAATATTGATATCCATTTGACTTTCCCTTATTTATCAATTGGTTAACAAGATGTCAGTACTTCATAGTTACAAGGGAATCATTTTACCCTGCACCCATAACTGATATAATTGCCAATTGTGAATAAACAAGGAACTACAGTCTTATCTATAGGACTGATTATCTTTGAGGTCAAACCATTTCCCCCTCAAAATTCATAGCCCTAATTTTAACTGGGCAAAACTTGAAAATATTTTCTGAATACTCCAGCAAGCAGTTGGTATGCTTTTGGGGGTTTTTGTTTTTAACTTTAGAGCCTGATTTAGGAATCTATTTCTTTTTAAATTGAAATACTGAAGAAGATAGTAAGGTTTTATTCGGCAATGCTGACACCCTGTTTCGACCTCAATTTCACACCAGCTTCATAGAAAAGAAAAATCTTTTCATTAATTGTATGTACTTAGAAGCTTAGTCTGTTTGCTTAGCAATAAGTTAGTTTCACTTTAACTTAACCCCTTAACGGGCACATTTCGCTGTTATAGTTGAAAGCAAATTGGTATTGTATATAATTCGCAGGGGACCTCAAATGATCATTTTTGATATCATTTTGAAAAAAAAAAAAATGTTTGCCGGAAGTTAAGGGCGATTGCCTCTGTAGAAGCTTACGCGCACACAGAGTATGCAAAATGCAAACCCGCCATGCTGCACCGCGCCTCTTGTAAAGGGCCGCGGCGGTTGAGACCTCTTCCATCCTCACTTCTCGCTTCCCAAAAGGAACCCCTGTCCTATTCAGCAATTATATGGCGAAAAGTAAAAATACACTTATATGCAATAGGTTGTAAAACCAACAAAACCTTTTTTCAGTAAGTTCCGCGTGAGTTTTATACTCGATAGGAAATTATCGAAATAAAGCATAAGCCCCCTGTCCTCTTAATACGCGATTGCTTCTTGAACAACACGTTCTTCAAGTCCTTTTCCGGGTTGTGGGTGGTCCACCTTGCCTTTATAAGCGACTGCTTATATCGACCTGGGACGGATAAGCTGGAGGTTGATCAAATTTATATTTTCTTAATTTCCTTGGTTTATGAACTTTTTTCTTCCAACGAAGTATAGATAAATCGAAATTGGGGCTATGATGTCCAAAATTGAAAAAAAAATCAAACTTTTTTCGTCTCAAATTTTAAAACTTATTAGTCAATAACAAGTATGCGATAAAAAGATCTAAATAAAAATCAATTTAAATAACATTAGTAATGTATAAGTAAACGATTACATATCTTTATAATGTTATAGAGAGTGATTGAGGAACACGATACGCAAACATTCACAAGCGCTCCTAGAAGGGCGACCGCCATTACAGGTACCTGGGACGCTCACAAGCCTCTAAGGAGGCTCGAATTCGACACTTTTAGGGATTTCTCGGCCACCGGAGGATGAAGACCCTCGAAATCTCATCCTGAAACTCCTGAAGTCTAACGGAACCTATAGGAACTATTGCCGCGGCCTTCCAGCCCGGTTTGAATATTTCTGAGTTCAGGCCTCCAGAGAGGCCTGAGACCGTTAAAGGGTTAAGGTCAAATTTTGCTCCTAGGTAAGTTGCCTTTTCTGTTCGTGATAAAGTTTTGCCATGTATCAGGGGAACCTCTATTGCTTTTTTTTTATTAGTGTCAACTGCTGGAACATAGTATTTTCACTGTTCAAAATCATTTCATTGTAACGTGCCCAATCTTTTAACTTCCCATTGCTTGATTTAGACATATGTCTGCTTTTTTGTTTTTGCCACCCATATAATTAAATCATCTGCAAATAAAAGAGGATTTATTCCAAGTATTGATTATTGAGTCCCTATTATTTCACTTATGATCATACATAACAGAAGATGACTGAGCCCCCCCCCCCTGAACTAAGTCCTGTCCAAGTTTGTCAAAATTTAGACATAATGTTTTAGTAACTGGCCTTTATTAACCATTTCCAAATCAGTTGTAACCTTTTCTAACACTTTTCATTTATAAATATTATGGTTTATTTATGTTTTTATTTTCTCTGGTGGTAAATCAGCATCCTCTATTTCATCTCTCTCTCCATCTTTGAGATTTAGCTCACTGGAAATAAAGCTATTTTATTCTTTTTGGTAATAAAGGGCCCATTTTTCAAGAATTCCTTCTTCATCCAAGAGATAGTTTGTGTGAGATTTTAAACCAGATCTGATGTTCTTCATACCTTTGTAGAATTTTCTGTTCTCCAACTTCTTGTTGGATCACAGATCTCTTTTTGTTTTAAGTGTCTCTTTTTCTTCTTACAAAGGTTCTTTGCTATAACTGTCATTTTTACATATTATTGATTTGTTTTACTGGTCTCTCTCTTATAATTTTGTATAATAATTATTATTATTTCATTTTTTAAAGGCTCATGTACACAGAATATGATGTATGATAGTGATTTTGTTTTATTAATAAATATTACATCATCACAGTAACACAGGGTGCAATCAATCACAGAGAGCTATACAAATAGATCCCAAATCATTCCTGTGTTCAAGAGTCTTTAAGGTTTAAGTAGTTTATTAAAAACATTGATTTCTTTTTTATAGAGTGATCTACGTTTAATGTGTAACAATGCTATGATATATAACAGGCCAGATACAATGTACTATAAAGCTGCAAAAAGGTTATTACATGCTGGTCTGAAATTTTTAAGTTGTGAGAAGTTGCGTCAGCTGGCTATTACATTTCCAATTATAAATCAAGTGCCTCCTGAACAGCTTGGATTTGTGACAGGGTGTGGAAATACAATTGATGATCAGGAAACTAATAGTAATGAATTCCTGGAGGAAAACGACAAAAAAGAAAACTCTGACTCACCTTCACCCAAAAGGCGACATTGTAACTTCGTTATGGAGTATGATTTTAATTAATATTACGTTAATGTATAAATTAATTTATTTATCTCAGGACTTTGTGACCGTGTCTCCTTTGAAACACCATATTTTATGCTAACAGTAGTTTTATCAGAATCATTAATAGAGCTAGCAAACCTTCCTCTCCACATTTAAATTCCTTTTTATTCACTTGTCTATAGGGATGGTCTATTACAGTTTACACACAGAACAGAATGAGCTGTACCATTCCACATCTGGAATGTATCCCATCTTTGTTCCAACCTTACAATGTGATACAATTTTGCACCGAACCCCCCAATATTTAAAATTTCAAAAATAATAATTCAACTTTGTATTAATATTTCTCCAAAATATTTTCTATTATTAGATCTCTTACATTTTTTCTGTAATTTGTGTAACTTCTGATGATATGAAATTTTCCATTACAAATTACATTTAAATAAGATTTTTTTTCATCTACAAACATTATTTAATTTTTAAATTAGTTTTTAATAAAGTATTTACTGTGATGTGTACATAAGTTATTTCCTCTCAAGTATTTTATGTACTCTTCAATGCAGTATTATATACATAGTGAACAGTTGTATGTGGTTTGCAGCTTACGATTTTTAAGTTTTCAAAGTTGTAAGTAAACTAAACTAACTTAATTTTCCGGTTCTCAAATTTTTAAATATGTTTTGATGTTCATTTTTAGAAAAATAAAATTTTAGTGATTGATGCAGTTGCTAGAACCATCACTACATTTACACAACTCTATTAACAATGTCTCATATGCCATTAAAACTGTTTGTTAAATTTTGGTTACACTACACGTATTTTATGAGATTTATGTATAAACTACTCTCATTTTTATGTGCATTATTTCTTTCCCATTTATTTAGTATTAAAATATTATATTGTTTCATTATTTTTATTTTACAGAAATAAATTTGAAGCTATTCCTGATGATCTTTCTGCTGAAGAAATTTTAGAAATAGCTCAGAAATCTGCTAGAGCTTCAGCTGAAAAACTGTCTCTAAAAAGGCCGAAAACAACCGTAAGACAGTTATAAGTTTACTGTTTTTTAACAATTTTCAAATTTTTATGTAGTAATTGATTGTTTTCTTTACTTCTAAAAAAATATTTTATCAACAATAGAATCAGAAAACCTTTTAAGTCGAAAAACTAGTTAGTATTTTAATAATGACAGATCAGACTGCGGGGGTCATGGAGGGTCTCCATTTTTATAATAATAATTTTTATGATATTTTATTTGGTCTCTGTTTTAAGTGTTATTTCATTTTGCTCATCACTTTTTACCCTTTAATAGTTGCATAGAAAAAGAGGAAAAAATCTTAGTCTTTACAGGTGGCCTTGTTTTTTTTTTTTTTTTTTTTTTTTTTTTTTTTTTTTTTTTTTTTTTTTTTTTTTTTTTTTTTTATGGCTCCTGTGAAAACTTTTTTTTTTTTTTTTTATGGCTCCTGTGAAAACTGGTCAAATAAAGCTTCTAGTTTTCTTTTACTAATGTTGATATGTTTCTTCACTTTTCAAATAAGAAATATAATTTCTTGATTTTTTCTTCTGTTACCAGATGGGCTTCTTGAGACAAAAACAAGATGGAAGTACATCTCTTGCTATTTTTATTCCTGGTAATGGTTTGGACTCAGAGCAACCTCAAGAACGACCTGTATCTCTGGGACAGCTCATCGGTAAATTGAACCATGGTACTGGACAACTTCAGGGATTCCGAGAAGATAGACGAAACATAGCAAAAACAGGTTTTGATTAATATTTATTTGGTTTTGAAATATTTTTTTTTTATAATTTAGCGGTTACCAAATATTATTTTGGTTTTAACGATTTTCAGATATTTATTTTAAAGGCAATTCACTGAATTGAATAGTTAATGTTTTATTATTTATTCATTTATTTATTTTTTTTTACTTCTAACTACTACAGATGGTGGTGATTGGTGTTATCTTGTTTAATTATGTTTGATTGTAGTAGGACATTTCTTAAGTAAGTTGGTCACTGCTGCTTCTTCATCTTTTAATATTTTTTTCGGCGATTTAGCTGTTTTTAACTTATTTCTTGTATCTAGGACGTATTAGTAGCAGGTGTTTCACTGTTTGTGGTGCAGTATTGAATTTTGGCATGTGGGTGCTTCTAGACTTCTGAGAAGATAACCATGTGTAAATTCACAGTATCCAATCCATGTGCAACATAGTACGATTTCTTTCTTCTGAGGTTCTGGGCCATTTCCTGCATTCTTGTTTAATTTCTGACTAGATGGTTTATTTTCCCATGATGATTCCCAATTGTTGCTTGATTTGCTTCAATCCAATCTACTAAAGTGATATATTTTATTTAATTTATTCCAGGTGTTTCTCCTACTCTTGCAAGTTGTCCAGCTTGATCGGCTCTTTCATTGCCCATGGTTTCACTGTGAGATGGTACCCAGTCTAAGACAGCATTTGTTTAATCAATTTTTAATTTCCATCATGAGTTTGTAATTTCTAATAAATAGTAGGAGTAGTAGTCATGAGTCTAGCGCTTGGAGAAGCATGAGACTAGTGAAATTAGTCTATAATCTTATCACTACCGCCAATGGGTTTTATGGGACTTTAGTACCTTTGAGAAAAAGGAGAACACTCTGTTTGTGATAGTTATTTGCCTTTTTATTTACATCCTTATTTTCTATTTTTTGGTTCTAAAACTTATTCACAATGACAATAGCAACTATTACTAACTGTATACCTGAACTCAACAACCTTTTAATGCCTAGGGTACTCAGATGAGCCTCCTTTCATTTAATTGTTTTCTGCTGTTTAATGATTTAAAGTTTGATCATCGTGTGCTCTAGTATTCTTTAATATTCTTAAAGTTTAAACTATCTGTAATATATATCTCATATCCATGAATCACTGTTTACTTTTTTATTTTTTAGTGAAACCACTTAATTATGGTGCTTTTGGTTCTTATGCACCATCATATGATTCGACGTTTGCTAATCTGTCTAAAGAAGAAACTGATTTAATTTATGAAACTTATGGAGATGAAAATGCAACTATTTATGCTGAAAGGTACTTATTAGATTATTAAAGGCTTGATGTATAACATCATTTTGGTTGAAAATATATTTCAAGTTCTATTTGACGAAAATTCTTCTATGTAATTGAATTCTTAATAATAATAATTAAGTTCTAATTAATATTAACAATAATGCTATCCAATGTTTTTAAACCCATTTTTTATTAGCAATCCTGTGTACTGCCATGGCACTCAGTTGAAGAATATAGGTGAAATAAAAAATATATTTAAAAAATAAAATAATGGGCTAAGTGTGCTGAACTCATTTTCGGTGCTACACTAGTCTCTAAAGATTGAAATTTCTATTACCATCACCATACCACCGAGTGGTAACGTGGCATATAAGGGAAAGTTTTCTTGCTATGTTGAACCGCCCAGGTATGTTAGGGAAGGTCCAGTTAACCACAGGGTGGTCCCTCGTACCATTTTGGTACGTTACGTGTTAAACAGCTTTATCTCCAAATCTAAAAAGGCTATGATATGATTCAACCAATCCCAGATTACAATGATCGTCAATTAGCCCTCATAATTTAATAAGTGTTTGTTTTTAGTAAATAATATTTGATAGTACTAGAAATTTTTAAGATAGAACCACAGAATTCAGCCAAATCTTATTCAAATGGAGTATTTTCTGACTTTTTAGATCAAACTTTGACAATTCTTTTAGATCATTCATTAGTAAAGATCGACGTAAAATTATAATTCACAACACAAAAGCTCATATTAGTTGTAATGTATCAAAGTGTAATTACAAGTGACACAACAGTGAGGCAAAGGTAACCTTATGTTTCGATGTTCAAGGCAAGACTAAGCCCAGGAAGGCCTAGAATATTCCCGTAACATCTAAAAATGTGAATGGTATAGTTTTATGTAAAAAAATTATTTATTTTTAAAATATTTATTTAATATTTCTACATTAATCCACAAAGTCAATGTATTGAGGAGGGTTAAAAAATTGTAAGAGATGACATTTTTAAATTAGATTTATTGACCTTTGGTCAATTTTTATGCAAACTTATATAAACAGCTAGTTATTTAAGTCCATCCTATTCATTTAAAATCATAGTATCCAAACTTAATCCTAAGTGTTATTAAAGTAGTACTGTTAATTTAATATATATAAGTATATGCGGACGCAAGCGACAGTGCTGCTTCTTTACAGGAACTAGAGACACGGGGATAGAAGCTGGGCCATTACCTGGGATTCATAGGGTTTTTTGGTGTTTTTAGTTTATTTTTCCATAATTAAAACCCGATTGAGCAAAAAATTATTTGAAAAATGTCTAATAGGTATTGCTCGGTCCTTCATTGTTCAATTATAAAATCAAAAGAAGTGTCATTCCATTTATTTCCAAAAAAATAAAAAGCTTCTTAAAGAGTAGTTTGTAAAATTAAGAATGGATAAGCCTGTTTCGAAACATATGACGATAGGTAGTCTTCATTTTAAAGAAAGTGACTATATTTATCCAGGTAAATATTAGTATTTGACATTTTATTATTCCAAAATGCTAGTTTTATGCAAATAACATTGGGACCATAGTGTCATAGATTTGTTTTTCTTTTTTAATTTTCCCCATTTTTGTACTATATCCGTCGTGCTTAATTGTTCCACATTTTCCATGCAATACATGAGAGTTTTGACAAATAAATAAATAATATGAAAAAGAAACTAAGCTGTCATGAAAATGACAGCTGCCATAACAATGATTGTATGAATAGGTAATTAATGTTATTACTAACCGAAAAACGTAAAATTACAATGATGTGTTTGCATTTAGCAGAACTTCCAGCTTTACACGAAAATTGCTTATTATTAATAAATTTGATTTCCACTTTTTTTTGATGGGGCAGTCCTTTAAGATCGCTTATTTGAAGGCACAAGGCTTGTAAAATAACTGTTTTTTTACTTCTAGATATTATTCCACACGTAATTATGTGGTTTGCATCAAGGATAGTCTACCCTTCAATTAATGGTCTTTTAAAATTATCAACTATGTCTATCCCCATTCCTTCCGACATTTTGCAAAACTACTAGCGTACCCTATAGTCGATTATAGGGTAATAAACCCTACTGTATTTTGGATATGGAAGTATTTTAATAGTGTATAGTATCTGTTACTTTAGTTAATTTCAGTTGAATTATCATTCAATAAAACATGGATTTCTCTCATACTTTTGGCATCTTGAATTGATCGAAAACTTTAAGTTAGGTGTGGTGACGAAAATTTGATAATGACAAACAGGGATATACCATGTAAATTACATCAAGTCTTAACATAACAACGAAAGCATCCTTCTCGTGCAGAGCTCTTTCTCTTGAGCTTTAAGAACCTTTTTTACTTTTAACTATCTCCTTACTAATGATGAAATTTGATTTCTAAAAAAAATAAGAGAAACACTGAAAAAGAATTTATCTATTTAAGGTTAATAAAAGCCGTAGGTCACCAAATATATCATATCTTTATTTAAATTATATAATCCTTGACGTTTTGGCCTCAATGTGCCATTCTCAAAAGACAAAACTAAAATATTAAATAAAAATTTAATTGAATTTAATAACTATTGATATTAAAAATTATTTTACACATAATAATTTATAAATACCTTTATGCACATAGTCACCAATTTATCCTTTTATTCAAAAAAAGACTATAATAATAATAATAATACAATAATAATACAAAAGAGCCGACAAATGGCAGATAATGGAAAATTGATATATCAAAAAAAAAAATTTAAATTACAATTATCTCCTGGTACTTACCCCACCCCTGCTGTACTTATTCTTTGTCAGTCGTTCCTAGCTAGTTAATGATGTTAGACATGGCAGATATTCAGATAGATATACTTGACATATGTATTTTAAAATATAGACAATTTCTTTTAGAAGGATAAATTTGTGACTATGTGCATAAAGGTATTTATAAATTAAATGAGAAGACTATTAAAGAATTTATCTTCTAAATACATAAATTTAAATTAATCATTGGAGAAACCCGATATGCTACAGCTTCAAATAAAAAGAAATGAAGAAAAAAACTTTAGTCAATAACCTTGTCATAACTAGGGGGCCCAAGTTGCATCAAATGGTGGTAGCAGGATTTATTCTTTGTTCTTTTAGACTCAGATTCAAAAAGCACTTTTTTGCCCCTTCGCCCTCCGGATCACTAATAGCATCCCCAAAACTTTTTTCTGTTTTGACCATGAAGAAGCATGTTTTCCAGAAAAAACAAAACAAACTATTTTATAAATTTTTAAACTTGATAATATCTGCAAAATTTTAAGATCAAAACTGACTCTGTAGACTAAATAGCTTCTGAGATACAGGTTTACGTATTTACAATGCCGCCATTTTGTATTGCATCGGCTTTATTATGGCAGAGATTTACTAAATTATTTATTATTTATATATGATTATATGAATTGTTATTATTATCAGTCTGTTACTGCAAGTATATTTCACCTTTTACACCTTTGCTAGTTAAGGGATTATAGTCTAACTTCCAGCGGGGATAAGCTAGGGGAGTAGGAAACTAGGAAGTAGGATCCGGGATTCGATCCTATAACCTAACTAGTGTACCTGTCTTCTATGTGCCACTTTTCTATACCAAGCTAACATACTTTATGAATATAATTTAAGTTAAATTACTATATTTTTATAAGCTTTCATCGATATTATTCCTAACTAGACATATTACACATTACATGTATTATATATAAATACGTAAATAAGTTTTGGGTTCTGCCTGAAACCACGTCCGGCTAAAACTTTGGTTTCTGTCGGAGACTAAACAAAACATTAGATTTCAATTTGTTTTAGTAGATCTAAAATACTAGTTTGGAGAAATCTCTAGAGAAACTTTTGTTCCCCTTGATTTAATTTATTTAATGATTGACAACATTTCAGCCACACGGCCATTTTCCAGTCTCAATCTGCCTATGCTATAATTTGTCATTCTTATTTTTTTAGCAACCGTACTAAATAAAATGCTTTCATCCTACTAAAACAATTTAATACCATGAAATTAGAGGACCAATTATATATTGGAAATAATTTATTAGATTTCAATATTTATAATTACAACTCCTACTTTTTTTTTTTTTTTTTTAACTCGCCTCAATACCTTAATGAGACGAAATTATGTGAATTTTTTTCTAGAAATTTTCTTTAATTGTCTTATGTTATATGTTCTAGTGTCCTGAACTTTGCAAGAGACTGTGATTATACATTAACAATGGTTGATAATCTTTTAGACCTCCTGACAGGAGGAGAGCATAGGAAAGCCAAAAATATCATTGATGAGCATAGAAGGTTTCGTGAAGAAGAAGAAAGAGTGAGGGAACTAATGGACATAAAATCTCATTCCCATGTTCCTACTCCCTCTTCTAAGTCTGATTTATCAAACCTGAAAATTGAGTTTGAACAGTTGAAAACACTGTCAGAGTTTGGCATTGACACATCTTTCCTTAATGAATTTGGTACTTATATTTTTTTATTATATCTTAAAAAATACCAATATTATTAGCATTATTTGTACATATTTGGATTTAGGAAGTTTTTTAATCCTAGGAGCACTTATTCTACAATTTCTAAACATTCTCAGATTGCAGTATATTTTTATATCAGTAATTAATCTAATCTTAGTTCGTGGCTGACCACCATTTTAAATTATTTTTAAATAATTTATTTTTTGAAGAGAAAAGATTTGGCTCCATCGGGAGTCGAACCCGGGTCTCCTGTATGGTCTCCTGTATTTTTTTTAAAAGATGTTTGGTACCAAACATTAATTTTTTCAAAGTAGGTGTAGCGTATTTTAAAAGATGTTTTTATCATACGTTAGCTGGCTGAGGATTTAAGAACGTTTCTTTGTGGAATATTAGCTCCATCATTCCCTGCTACTCCTCAATGTCCAGAAATTACTTGCATGATAACAATCATACCTATTGAATAAAATAAGATTGTATATCTAGCAATGAGGATTCTGTATTTTATCACTATTTTTCCAACTAGTTTTAGTGATCCCCCTATCTTTTAAAGAATGATTTGGTGTATTAAAATGATATAAAGGACTTTTTTTCAACAAAAAATTTTTTTTATATAACAAAGTTAATGTTCAAAATATAACAGTTTTGGTGATTTCACGAACCCCATTGGCAGCTGAACTACTGTCTTAAATTTCAATACTGTCTTAAAATAACAAGAATTTTGTGGACACAATCGTGTTGCAAGTATCCAATAGAAACCTAGGAACTACTAGGAAACCTAGGAACCTTTACTAAACTATTTTATTGTAGATAAATAGGCCTACATGAGTTAAAATGATGATAAGCTGATGGGTAGAATATATTGTTGGTAATTAATAGATAGGCTGACCATGTTGATAGTTTTGGGTTATTTTTTTCATTCACTTTATTACTTAGGAGGTTCTTCTTTTAAAGATTGAATACAAGTTTATATCCGTGATAAAAAATCCTTGGTTACCCAATTACAATTTTATTTTAGTTGTTATTGTAATTTTAGCATACCAAACACCCACCTCTAATTTATGTGTCAAAGGTTTTTTTCAATCTATTATATCATAGTTTTCCTCCTTTTTGTTTTGCCTTGTTTTAATGATATAATTATTGACTCCATTGAAGTATAATTTAATGTTTCAATATTTCCTTTATTTTTTTAGTGTAAAACTCCGTTGATACATTTTTTCTTTATTTAATGGTCAACATTTTGGGCTTTTTGTTCATCTTTATGACTATTTTTTTACCATATTAAGATTTTTTTCTAATTATAGAAATGATCTTCTGGATCTGAGTTTCCTTTTTCCACTGTTTGGTCCAAGTTCCTAACCAAATGCCTGATATCACTGTTTGTTATATTGCATTGTGCACTGTTTAAAGAGTACCATAAACAGTGATATTATGAAGAGCATAGTTAGAAGTTTGGTCCAAACAAAGTGAAAAAATTCATATTCAGACTATCATTTCAATAATGAGAAAAAAATCTTAATATTGTAAAAAATTTGTCATAAGGATGGGCATAAAACCCGAAACATTGGCCAGTAAATAAAGGAAAAACATATCAACAGGGTTTGAGCTAAAAAAAATGAAGGAAATATGAAGGATCCAAGAAATATAACCCATAAGTTTTAATAAAATATTATCATTTAAATGTTTTATTAGTAACTTAGATTTTAAAACCTACAAAAGTTGTTTGTTTTTCAATTCTAATGCTTTACATTAGAAGGAATGAAGGATAACACTGTTGTTCAAGAAAAATTAGAACATACCACAGCACTTCTTGAAAAACTCCAACAAGTTCAAAATGACAGGCTTTCGGCAGCTCCTCCTCCACACTTAAGTCAGATTTTGCCTCCATCTGAAACAGAACTTCACCTTGGTATGTATATAAATTTTTTTTTAAAGTTTCAACGATTTGCTTTGATAAAATTTAATTATATTCCTCTAATATGATATAATTCTCATTATATCATGGATGGTATAATGGAAATTAAGAAACTAGACTAAACAACATAGCTTATGTTGCTGTGAGCTCATGCCTGTTTGTTCTGCTATGTTTCGAAATTGTGGCACCCATAAAAATAACTCAATGGTGAAGTATATAGTGTGGTTTGTTTTTTAAAACATAAAATGTTTGATATTTTTTTGTGAATAATCAATATATATTATAAAGCAAAGTGTACAATGTGAGTGCCAATAAAACTCAAAAACGACTCCAGGTACGATCAAGAAAGTTTTATGATTTTGTAGCCCTATACCCCTTATTGAAGAAGAGGGTTTCTGTTTTTATCTTAAGAGTGTGGTATTGAAGAGAAGAGAGCTGGAATTTTATGCCTCTAGCGACACGTAGAAAACCTTTCTGTGCATCACAGGCAGGTTAATGAATGAAAGAATTTAGTTTGATGATGGGAAGCCAGGTAGCGTTAGCTATGGTTAATTCTTAAGGTTATCGTTTGTTATGGTTTTAGTTTTAGCTGTTTTCTTTAAAGAAAGAGATATTATGTTTAAAGAATTAGTTTTTTCTTTTTCTTTTTAAATAAGGTCATCGCATCTGTGCAATGAATTGAAAGTAAAAATAAACAAAACTAACTAGATTCCTAAACAATTTAGTTTCACTTTAGAGGGAAAAATTGATCAAAACATTGCCTTTAATCAAATTATAATATAAAAGTAAATTTAATGCAAAAGAAAAATTTCTCAGTATTGCAGTGAGTACCATAGCATAGTTGAATAAAAACAAACACTTAAAAAAAAGAGATAACCTGATGTTATATATATAGAAAATAAAGTGTTCTTATAATTTTTATCTTAAAAAAATTCCTAACTTTAAACCGACTTCGAAAAAGTAGAGGTTAATCAATTCAATATGCAAGTGCCTTTTTTATTTCGTAACATTAAGAAATTTTGTAACAGTATCACAGAAATATCGAAACATAACAGTTTAATAAAATATACATAAAAAATAAAAAAGTGAGAGTTTTCCAAAGAGAAATCTCATTAAATTGCTTTCCTGCCAGATCTCGAAATTGGAGTCATTATTTCAACTCAAAAGCTCGTGTTATTCATTATTCAAATAAAAATCAGTCAATTTTTCAAATATAGCCCAGATAGCAAAACAATTTATGTTTTTTATAAACAAGTACTCCAACGTTGTAAGAATATGTCTTCAATGAGATTCTTTTACCTTTTATTTTACAGGAAATTGAAATGTGGTACAAAATTTGTTCCTTCATGAGGCTATGGTTGTCACTTCGTATTAGTAGTAAGATTCAAGATCTGTATAGTTTGCCAAAATTAAGGAGTGTACCGACTCTTTAGTAAGGTTGAAATGAGAGGGAGGTCTCTCAAAAAAAACTTTTGCTGCAAGTTGGTCAAGTGATGCTTCGTTTTTATAGTTTCTAGGGTTCTGAATCTAATGGGGCCATTTCCATGACGAAAGATTGAACACATATAAAACTTGAAAAACCACATATTGCGGCTGAACGATATCCCAGCTAAAAAAATGATTACTCAAGAATATATATAATCATAAAAAAGTTTAGTTCGGATTTTCGTGTATATTTCCAAAAAATTTGTGCTCAATATGAGTTATATTTCATAAAATAGTCAAGAAAGTTGAAAAATATTACGATTAAGAGACGGGTGTATATTTGATTAAAAACTTTAGATATGCCATTCTATTCATTTTTCAATAAATAAATAAGATTATATGAATAATGATCAATTTAAAAATAATAACCAGGATTATTTGTCCTGTGTTTTGCAAATTAATCATCGCCTGCAAAATATAATTTTTTTTACCTAAAATCGGTAATGTGAGGAAAAAAAAACACAGTTGATATACAGTTTTCGGCTGTTTTTACGTTGTTTCATGACACTGCATTCTGTAACTCCAATGTTACCACGGATTATAGATTAAAATAACTTTTTTTTCTAAATATACATGAGACAATCTCATTATTTTCTCTATATTTGTTTTAATTTAAGTTTTTTTATGGTTGAACTAGTTTGCACGACCAGATTAGATTGGGTGGCTATCTCTCAATATAGATGCATTTCAAGAAAATTTTCATTTTGGCACCTTACATGAATTTTTTTTTAAAGTTCCATTACTATCTTTCCTACAATACAAAATAGAGCAGTATATAAGAAAAATGTATGCTCGGTGGGCACCAAAGATTTCGAGAAAAACATTTTTTGACCAAATGGTTACAGGACACAAAACTTGGATTCTTTACGAAACACCTGAATCCCCCTAGTGATAGTGGATGTATTGGCACCATACCAACTTACCATAAAGGCGCAACAAAGAAAATCTATTACACACTTTGAGGGTATAGTCTACATGGAATTTATACCATTGAAAAATGAATATTGTAGAACCTTTAAATGAATCATAATCATTATTCATTTAACTCATAGTTATTCATTGGATATTTATTTGTATTGGTATTATATGTAATGGTCTTGCTAAATATGTTATTCTCTTTGCAGCTGAAAAAATCACTGAAAGTTTGACAGAGTTGGCAAAACAAGTACCTCCAGGAGCAATAATTCCTGTTCCTGCTATTAGAAAGGCTATGGGAATAGTTCCTGAAACAACACTTGTATCTACAGCTACTAATACAGTTTTACCTATGAATAATTCTGTTGATGTAAGTCGAGTTTTTTTTTTTTTTTAATGACTATTTCCTTTAACACTCAGTGTGTGTTTACATGTATATCAAGGATGTTATCCTTAAATACCAATAAAATAATCATAAATATTTATCCAAAGTATAATTTATGACTATTATCAACAGTTCCAGAACTTCCTTCTAGCTATATATTTAGGGTGTCTTGTGTGCAGAACTACGTGAATTGTGGGGATTATACTGGGATTTTCGTAGTAGGAAATTTTCGGGAATTATACAGGAATTTTTAATTTTGGGGAAAGAGGAAAGTTTATTCAATCTTTTTCCTAACATCTTTTTAAATTAAATTAATAAAAAATACTTTTAAATTACTTCTTTTTGTAGATTATTCTTATTGACTAATATTAATTGAAATTTTCAATCACCATCGATATTCACTTCTTATTTTATCATTATAACATAATTTATTCCACTGATAAGTTCAGCTGCATTAATAATGGAAGCAGAATTTGCCTATTAACTGTATTATGACTGCTTATTCCTTGTTGGCTATTCACTGTATTGAATGCCATCTGGCCTGTCTGTAGTAACACCCCTCCTCCCACAGCTATTGAGATTTGAGTGTAAATCTTAGATTATAATGAAATGACTTTCCTGTAGAAAAGGAAATGCCATTTTGCAGTTTATCATTACCCCATCCCCAGCTCTTGAGCCTTTAGTTTGTTTAAGATCTATCGATGTAGCAATTAATAGTGTTATTAATTCTATCTTCCACGCTTTATTATTGCAGTATTTAGTTATCAGCAGGTTAAAACACCTTAATAATATATTTCATTTTCTTTTATCTTTTAACATTGTTCATTAAATTTTGAGCTTAATATTATAAGCTTATATAGTGATTATGGCTTATACAGTAAAACTTCGTTATAACGCTCTTCCAGGGCACAAAAACAAAAAGCGCTATAACCGGGAAAACGCTATTACCGGGAAATCATAAAAATCCTCAAAAATGAACAAAATACATATATTTTAAAACGTAGAAGTTAATACAAAGATATTAATTATACAATGCAATATATTATACATAAAAATAAAATTAAAAACTTAGAAATATACGTTACTTGGACCCACTTGGATTTAAATACATATATTCATCAATTTTTTTTTGCTTAAGGCTAGTTAAGGATTTTTTAAACACGAAATTTTCGAGATTATTTATATATTTAAATGTCTCATCTTCAACTTCCGTATTGCAGCTAAAAAATGTTCGTCTTCAAAGCGTCCAATACGTCTACTATTTTTGGAGGAATTGTTACAGTTGATTCTGTATCTTCCTCTTCTTCGTTTTCTACCATCTTTGCTGCATTATGATCTTTAACAAGGTTTTCCAGACTTAAGACTTCATTAGTAACAAGGTCATTGTCGAAGTCATCAAAACCTTGAAACTCTGCTAATCTTTCTTGACATAAAAAACCTTGCCATGATTTGTCAATCACCTAAGGTCAATTAAAACAAAAGAAAATGTTGAAAAATGAAAATTAAAAAAAACTTAAAAACTATTGTATGTAAGAAAAAACTTACATCTTCGATTTCTTGGCATCCTGAGGAATTTCCAATCCCCGCTTTTTTGAAACAATTCACAATTGTTTCTGTTTTAATATCCACCCATGCAGCGTACAAAAAGTGGACAGCATCTAAAACAGAAATTTTTGGAGATGTCGTAGATGAGCTGTCCACCATCGATAAGTATTGTTGTACCATTCTTCTCCTATAGCCTTGCTTCAGGACTTTTATGATCCCTTGGTCGAGGGGTTGAAGTTCACTCGTCGTGTTGGGCGGTAAAAAAACGAGCTTTATGTTTTTTAGGGCAACTTCTTTTGGGTGTGCAGCACAATTATCGACAAGTAGGAGGATTTTTCGTTCTTTTAGTTCGGTGTCCCACTCATGAAGCCATTGAATAAATCTATCACCTGTCATCCATGCTCGAGATTGAGAACTATAAACGCACGGAAGGGTTTTTACGTTTTTAAAGCAGCGTGGCTTGGCGTACTTCCCAATCACTAGCGGTTTTTTTTTATCTGTTCCGGAAGAATTAGTACAAACGAGTACCGTCAACCGTTCTTTACTCAGCTTTCCGCCGTGGCATTTTTCATTTTTAAGGACTAACGATTTATCTGGCATAATTTTAAAAAATAAGCCGAATTCATCAGCGTTGTAAATGTCTGATGGATTGTAGCCGGAAGTGAGAGCCGAAATTTGATTTTTCCAGTCAGAGGTTATCACGGGATTTACAGACCTAGACTCGCCACTAATTTGTCTGTAAATTATTGAATGCCGATTTTTAAATCGGTCAAGCCACCCAGTCGAAGCTGTAAAGTTGGAGATTCCCAAAAAGTTCGCAACTTGCAGAGCCTTTTCCTGCAATATCGGGCCACTTATCGGGATGTTGGAAGTCCTGGCCTGGATAAACCAACGTTTCAAAACTTCTTCAAGCTCTTCATATCTTCCCGTTCGTATTTTTTTGCGACTGGATCCTTCGTGGGCCGAAACTAAATCACTTCGTTTTTTCAAAATCGTTCGCAATGTCGAAGCACTTATGTTCTTTAACGCGGCAAAGTCTTTTTGATTTAAAGTTGATTGATCAAATGCTTTAATTAAATCAACTTTTTCTTGGACAGAGAACGATTTTCGCGACATTTTTGACTCTTAAATGAACCGTGGAACATACAAGACTGACGATAAAATCAACTCAAAGCAAAAAAACGTCTGAATTCGTGAAAACATTAAGAACATTTGTTGACAGAAAATACAGTGAATCCCCATATTCTCGGAATCTAAACAATAGGCACTGGCTTTACTGATTTACTTTTTTTATTTACATCTATCATCACTTCTTTAGATACCTTTCAGTTTGATATTCCAATAAAATCATCCATCGGAGCATTATAAACGGGAAATAAGAGCGTTAAAACGAACAGAAATTCTTTGAAAAATGAACCATAGGGGTCGGGACTAAGGAAAAAGAGCGTTTTAACCGAGAAATCGTTATAAGCGGGAGTGTTATATCGAAGTTTTACTGTATTTCTACCTCCAAGTGCAGTGGCACGATATTACACAAACCGTCTTGTTTTTAATAACTATTATGAATGAAAGTCAAGTCATGTATTACAGTTTCCTCAATTGTGATTTCAGATTTACTAGGAGCTGTCTTAGACACAGCGCAAAGTAATTAGGATGCCGGGATTGTTTTCAATCAGATAGGTGGAAATACGTTTACTCCCAACGACTTACTCTAGGACGACAAACAAAATGGGACACAGATAATTTGCGGATAAACTCGCCTTGATAAACTTGATAGATATTGGGGCTGCCATTGGTTTCTAAATGCATGTATGAATATGAAAAAAAAAAAAAAAAAAGGATTTAAATTTTTAAAAATTGGAACTATGACCATTGCTCAAAGTTTTAAAATCTTTGATTTTCTCTCATTTCCTTATATCTTATGAAATAAGTGTGGGGTCTATATTTTGGAGGATATCCTGTAAAGTGCCAAGCTCGATTTGCTTGCTAAGATGTGAAATGACAATAATTCACCAATATCGAATCACGAACATCTTTGAGATCAAATTCAAATTTATAGAATAAACGATGATCGAGTTATTGGGATTAAACCAAGAATCGTGGTATTCCCGCCCTCTCCAGGCTTAACCTACCATATATTAGGGTTTCAACTTCCACTTTTCCGTTCAGTAGGACCTCTCTGACAAGAATCAGAAGTCAAACTGCAATGCACAATTTTATAATACCAGACCACACTCACCCCCTCATCTGTAAAGCTTCAGATTTTCCTGAATGATATTCGGTTGTGCTTACATACTACATTAAATCCTGTATGTGACATATTGGGCTCTGATTTAGCATCCTTCTCAATCGATTGTGCAATCGAGGATCTGTTATTTTAAAAAAATAATAATATTTTAACTCTGTTTATTATACTCTAAGCCGAACTATTTTGTATTATTATGTTCTTAGTAATAAAGTTATAGGGTCATTTAACTTGTAATAATATGTATGTGAATACCTGTGTGGTGTTAAATTTTAAAAAGTAGTTATTTTCTATTATTACAAATAATTTTTCTAATAATTTTGATTATGTTTTTTTTTTTTTTTTTTTTTTTTTTTTTTTGACAGGGTGTTGTATCATTAGAAGGAGGTGAGAGTAGCGGAGAAGAAGAACCATGTGTTGGGGTTGGAGTTGATTTTGAATCTGAATTGAGGGAGTTCTTAGAAAGTGACACTGCACTTTCTGGATTTCCTTTACATGATGACAAAACTATCGAGGAAATGTTATCTGAATCTTGACATATGAAAACCGCATCATGGTTCATAGTATTGCAATTAGAAAGTTTCATTCACTTGTATACCCTATGTTGTGGTCTAAGCAACATAAAAAAATTTATTGTTAAATTATACTGGAACAATACTTTTATATGAAGAGAAATTTAATGTTTTACCATTATAAGAAAAATATATATAAAAAAAAAAAAAAGATCCTTATTGAAACCATATCATTTTAAGTTGCTCACTTGATTAATCGATCAATTCAATTTTTAAAAAACTCAATAACTAATAAATGTTTAAAATGGAATTATGAACTAAAGAAAGAGCCATGGTTGTGATTCATTAGTCTTTGAAATTAGAAAACATTCTAAGTAGTATGTATACAAATATTGTGCTTTTTTCCGTCATATATGTTTTTATATTTATTACTGATTTGTTGTTATTGTTTTACCCTTATATTGGGTGTCAATGTATCTTATTTAGTACGTTGATTTGAGGTTGAGCAATAAAAACTTTAAAAGTTAATTAATGATATAAACAGATGATATTGTTTCTGTTTAAATTGTTAGCTTTAAAGAAGCTTTATGATTTTTATTAATTTTAATAAATGTTATTTATGTAAAGTATGATGTTAAATATTCAATAATCTCCCTTTTTCTATTCAAATCTTTTCCCATATTTTTTGTGTTATATTGGGGTAGTAAAATTTAGACGCTGTTTGTTGTGGTTACAATTAATGAAAAAAGGTAGAAAAGCAGATCATATTGGTTGCTTTAGTTATCCTTTTGAAAACATTATGATGGTTTGGCAGAATCTATTACTCAAGTTTACCTTAGAAAACATAAAATTTGTTGATTCTTTCAGTTAATAATTTATTAGTTTAAAACAGTTATTCCTTGTGAATAATGTGATGATGGGTGCCTATTTATGTTAATTAATTTTTGTGAAATTTTGCATTTTTTTTTTTTTTTTTTTTTGTGTTCAATTAAACGGGATGATCAGTCCTTTTTTATTGAACAATGGTGCTTCTAAAAGGTTGCCCAGTTCTTTTTCTATCAGCTGATATTTTTTCCATTTTCATTAATAGTTAGTTGAATAAGTTATATAAATTCATTGGTAAATTATATTATTTCAAAACAGATTATCTAAATTAATGTTGTGAATCTGGAGCCTACATTTGCCTATAGAAGGAATGGGAATATTAAATTTGCTAATTTTTTTTTTTTTTTATCCCACCTCTGCCCATGCTGTACCTTTGGGTCACCCCATACCAGTGGTCTCCATTGAGCTAATAATTTTGAGTATCAAAGGGCCGACTTACCCAAGCTAAGCGAAGCTCTGTTAAGACATCAGTTGGTGGGTGAAGTCAATAAAAGTTCCCTAGTTAGGGTACCCGCAGATGGGTCCCCCTGGTCCTGTCAAGAGGATGATGACAGCATAGCCTATTCTAACTTAACAATCCATTTACCTAAAAAATATTAAAATTGCTAACTGCCTAATAAAAGGTCAATGTAGCTCTAAATGTTTCTATAAAGTTCAATAATAATTCGACATAATTAGACCTTTTAATAAAATTCTAAAACCTCTACTAAAAACATATTGTGTGATTCCATCAAGTAGTTCTTATGTCCCTGGAAAAATTTCTGATGGCATTGAACTTTTTCTGGCACTTCACGAATTCCTCGAAGTATCCTGGAGGCCATTCCACGTATGAAAATTCCTGGATGAGTCTGATCCGTTTGCCCGTGTACCTCACGCAGTCCAAGATGACGTTCTCTGCATTTTTCAGTTCTCCACAGCTGCACATCGGGGAATCCCGCACTTAAAAGTAGTGGAGTTTATCGCCGAAGTCTCCGTGGATCTAATGGGCCACTCAATGTTTAGGTTAAATAAAAATCTGTTTGAGCCCATATGTACTTCAATCTTCGGTCTATAATTGTAAAAAAACCTGTAAGTAAACCGGCCCTTGGTTGAATGATCCCACCTCGACTGCCATTCTTTAATGCAGAGCTGAGAAATGTGCCTGTTAGTGTCTCCCAAGCTTTGCTGACCGGTAGTATATACTGCCCTTCCAATGGAATATGGCAGTCTTCTGCTGACATAAATTTGCTAATATTGGCTGAAATCTTAGGTTTCAACCCGTTGTTAATTTTCACCTGTCAGGCTTTTATATTTTTTGTAACAATATTTCTTACAAACACTCACCGTTTCATTTTTTTTTTTTTTTATAGTATTTTAGTAGAAAATCCTTTCCCTAGGTCATAAATATAAAAACCATTTGGGTAAGTCTGGGGTTGGGTAAATTGGCTGGAAGATCAAAATATACAAAGTTGTTTCGAGTGAATAGATGTGTTTTTATAATTTTTTTTATTGATAAATGCCTTGCCTGCTCATCATAGCGCAATAACTGTTCAGTTCCAAGCTAATAAAATTAAGAATATTTTGTCTGCATTTAACCATTTAATCTCTTTGCCTTCTCCCCCCCCCCCCCCCAAAAAAAAAGCTTTACTCCTAATGTTTTAGAATTATTTATCATTTACAACACTGATGTAATCATGAGAAACGAATAAGTAGAACATTTGCATTTGCCTAACATTTTATGATGCTTTAAAATTCATTATTCATAAGAAAAAAAAATACTGTATTTGAATATGCGAGTACTATTTCTTAACTCTGCCCCTATTGTGCCTTACTAACTATCCCTCAGTTATGGTATTTAGTGCATTTTCTTAGCTAACAACATTATGATCCCTCACTGCAACAGTGAACATACTAAGAGTGACTCCAGAGATGATCTTATCTATCCATGTTACAGCATCTGACCACCTCAGCTTTGTTCACCGAATTTTTGGTAATACCTACTTTGTAGAAAATTTATAGGAACCTAAGTAGAGAATGGGAGATTTACCCCCCTAAACTGCAAAAAAAAAAATATATATATATATATATATATAGTGGAATATATTTACACAAATAATTCTTAAAAAATGAATGAGAGCAAAACTAAGTATATGGCCGCCGACTGAAATGCACCTCATTCACAAATTTCGATTGGTGACTACACATTCCAGACAGTCCAACAATTGGTCTATCTGGGCTCCAAAGTAAAAGCCGACAATTATGTATCAGGAGAAATATTTAGGAGGTTCATAGCGGCAAATAAATCTTATTTAGGCCTGCGGCATATTTAAGTTACTGCTTAATCTCCAGAAAAACCACAGCCGTCATCGTAAAAGTCGTTTATTCGGCCTTTCCTTAAATATAGGGTATAAACGTGGAGTTCCTCCAAAATTCTTGAAATCAAGCTACTGGAATGTGAAAAACAAATATTATAAAAAAAAGGAGACCAAGACTCAGGCGAGTTGTAGGACTCATGAAGATGAAGAATTCGTAAAAAATTACATTAATACAGTTCCTATTCCTTTTTATAAATAAGTGTACTGTGTGTTCGCTTTATGTAGGTTTTTATTTTATTTTTATTCTTTTAATCGATAGCGGCATATCCCTCCCGAAAAAGTGTACTTTTTGTTCGCTAATGTATGATACGTTGATTCATCTGCATTCCTATTTTCTAATTTTCAACATTTACTGTCATTGTGGAGCTGAAGTATTTAAATTAGTTTACTCTCGGGCGAAATTTCCCTTATACGTAATTTTTTGACAGGGAATCGTCGGCTTGCAATTATATATAATTTACTTTTTCTTCATTTACTTCTTGACCGATTTCCTCTGCTTCTCTTACCATAGCTTTAACATTATTTTACTGCTTTCAAGGACATCTACGTGATCTGCATATCTTATGATTCATCCCAACTTACACCACTCTATTTTAACTCAATGTGGATCAAAGCCACACCTCATCTATGGTTAAGTGAAATAAAATAGGCGAGAGCCTTTCTCTTTGCCTCAAACCTGCTCTAATTTCAAAGACCTTAGATTTTTCTTATTGTATCAGGGCTCAACATTTAGGCTTGTTGATCCACTAATTTTCCTGGGCCTAATTTACCGAGCTCCAAGCCTATGATATCCTTTCCCCCACCCATACTTTCAGGGGCCGATTCAACACGAAATTTTGTGGAGGGGGGATCACTTGTTTGTCATCACATTTTTTAATGATATTATTACCCTGTATTAAGAAGGATCGCAGTCTATCTAAACAACCTAAAGCGTTATGTTTATGGCATTGTAACTGCCTAATTGTATTACGTTTTTTATGTATGTAGGCTTAAAAATACAAAAAAATTGAAAAGCCATAATATTTGGGGGGGGTCATGACCCCTGTGACTCCCTCTGGATCCGCCATTGCATACTTTCTGGATTAAACATAATAGTTTGTTCTTATAAGTCTTTTATCAGCTCTGGTTGGATATCGATCCCCAGGGCCTTTCTTTTTTAAACCATTGAATGCATCTGTATATCTGTATTTAGTATATCCGGTTATTGAATTTTCTGTGGGATGAGGTATTTAATAGGGTCCATTTCTACTTTATTTGTGAGTTCTCCCGTGGGCGGATCCAGGGCGGGTCACGGGGTCATGAGCCCCCCTCAAATATTTTGGCTTATCAATTTTTTTTTGTATTTTTAAACGAATAATGCAATTAGGTAGTTACTATGCACTAAGCATAACACTTTCGGTTATGTTGGGCGATGCTGATTTGATCATTGCTTTGCGCCAAATGTCTGGCGGCTCAGCTGCTAAGTTAAAGTCGATCATAGCTATCGAGTAGAGTAGGAGTGTGCCTATTAGCGGTTGGGGTTTGACTCAGGTAGAGGTTTGACTTGTTGATGTTTTGTTTGTTTGGAAAGTGGGGGAAGTGTGTTTATCAGTACCTATTAAAACTTTATCTGTTGAATATGAGTGTTATTAGAGGCGTGAGAGGGATTGATATGCCTAGCACATCAGGCTGCTACTATGTTAAGAGACATTGTAGTAAAGATTTATCAGAATGTTCAACAACAGCTCAATATCCAGAGCCAGGGCCATCTTCTAGACCTGATGCTCCTATTACTTCAAGTTGTGGTCCTTTCCGTAAAAAGAGAAAGGTGACTCCAGGAGTAAATGACAAGTATCCCCCACAAAATGAAAAGAAAAAGGATAGTAAGGTAGATATGTATAAGGACATGTTAATGTTTTCCAGAGAAAACCGGATCTGGATGCATAAGGTAAATATTCTATGCCTTCTTGCATATGGGAACAGAATTAATACCATCATAAATGATGATTTCATCAAAGCTGCAATGTTATCTTTAGTTCCATCTCCATTGATACCATCTGGTCCAATTGATTCAGATTATTTCTTAGACTTATTGGAGTGGTATCGATGTGTATTCGTGTTATCTGATGTTAAGCTTGAAGGTATATTAGATTACAAGAACTTTGAATCGGTTTTTCAGTCTAGAAGAGTAATTTGTCTTCGGGATTATGTTATGCTATTTGTGTCTATGCTGCGAGCATTAGGCTTTAATGCTAGATTTGTGATGTCATTACAACCATATCCTATCAATGTGGATGATTTTGAAAGAGATAGTAATTCATCTAATGAAGATGATTATGATGATTTTTGTGATAATTTGGTTACACTAAAAAAAGGTAAAGGATTTGTACGCTCCAAAAAAGGAAAAGATTTATTGTCACTTGAAGCTGTAGAACATTTAAATAATCCAGTGCCTATGTCCCCCCTTGAAAAAGAAAAAATCATTATGAAGAAGTATAAAACTGTACTTGTTGAAGCTATCAGACGTAAAAATGTAAAGCTGGACCATTGGGTTGAAGTTTATGTAGAAAAGCGATGGATGTCAGTTAACATTATTCACCAAACAGTTGATGACATTGACTCAATTTATGTAAGTAATGCTTTATATTTTATAATAACTAGCTTAGTGTCCCACTTCAGAAGTCTCACTCAATCATGATGGAAGATTTAAAGATTTCCTTTCAGATGAAATTTTGAAATATGACTAAATATTCACTATTATGTTCTCAGGTATTACATTCCTTTATTTAGATTGTGCTTTTAAACTTCTACTCGCTCAAAAAAGAGAAAGAATCCTCCAAAGGATAGTTTTTAGTTGAGATCAGGAGCCTAGTTAGATTCAGTTTGAATGTTACTTTTGGCATCTAGAGGCAAACCTCCTTATGATCTTTGATACTGCAAAATGTCGAATGCCAGAAATTTTTGATTTTCCGATTTTATTGGATTTTTAATTAATACGAGTAGCTCTAGGTTCTTAAAAGATGACTTAGGTCACAGACCTTTAAAAAAGAAGAATCATGCACAGTAAAAAATATTCGAATTTCAGGATTCGCTTGGACATTAATCCTGAGTGACACCAGCCTATAAGGAAAATTTATAACACAAAAAAATGTATTACAAATGAATCTAAGATAGTGTTTATTTTGATAATCAAACACAAAAACTAAAAAAATGAAAGGCAAATAAAACTATTTTGTTGTCCTGAGAATCAGCTGTTTATTGACATACGACGTTTTGCAGTATCAACGACGTTATATTTTTGGACACAGTTGAACATTTTTAGAATTGGATCTATAGTGTGATCAATCGCTGTAACCATCATGTCCGAGTGATGCTGTTGAACTAGTATCTGATTAGCTGTTACTATTTGCTTTTATTAATTCACATTGTCTGTTGAGATCAATAATTAGGGTACTATTTCGGCTATTTAACTTCTGGTCGTGTTCTAATTTGGCACGTGGTGGCTGTGATATTAGTAAACTCCCTCTTAGTCCTTTTCAGTTAAAATCAGGGCCTTGATTATCCTTGTTATATTGCACATTCAACTTCCGCTCACTGAGGGGGATAAACAAACCTACGACAGGTTCTTTTCAGTTGATATTGGGACTGCTATAAGTTGTTCCAAACAGAATATGCTCAGAAGTGGTACCAAAATTAGTGAATTTTCTATGAAGAATTAAAATTTATTGTGAATTATTCTAAATATATGTAAGTTTTTGAACTAGTAACCATTTCTATTTTAAGGTAGCCATTTTCCCTTCTATTTAAGAATGTGACTCCTTGATGTAAGATTTTCCTACTGCTATTTACAGATGTGAGATGTTGCTGCTTGTATTTAGGGAAGAATAATGCTCAAAGGCTGATGATTACTGAAGATCACTCTAATCCAAATTCTCCACATCTAATGAAATATAGATGAGCGTAAAATGTTGTTTGGATTTTTAGGAGTGGTGCTAAGTAGCTGGATCTCCATCACCCTTAAACTCCATCTTGCCCCAGCAAATCTTATCACTCCAAGCCACTGTGAGTGTGGAAAACTAATGAAGAGATACGACAGACTGCATAGTGTACAGGCAGTCCTATAATAATTAATCTAATTGTTGGTATCTGAATACCATATTGTTCACATTTGTGATGTTGGTTGTTAAACAAAAATCATGTGAATAACTTATCATTTTGATTGTTTGTTCACAATTAAATTTTTTTATAAATACTAGGACCCCTATTCCATTATTGGCAGACTGACCCCCATTTTTCAAATCATACAACTGTTCATTTGGTTGTACTACTCGTACATTTAATTGGTCTATTGTAACGTATTCTACTGAAATTGCAAAAAAGTTAATTATTACATGTCCATTTAACATTTTTTTATTTAATAATCTAAATTTAATAGAGTTTTGAGCAATGAAGGCAAAGAGGGAAATATATAGACAAGTTAAGAGGAATCTGGTCCCTTCAACATGTTGCATATATAAAATATATAAAAATCTATTATAAAGCAAAGCAAAATGTAACTCAGCTGCCCTTATTTGGTAATTATCTGGCAGCAGCATGCTTGTAAAATAAAATATTAACAAGTTTATATAAACTTTTTTATATAATAGATAAAAATGGATATTAATTAAAATGAAATAAACCTTCTTAGTGTATTTATAATATAAGTATGCTTAAAGTTTCTATAATTTCTTTATTAATATTTAATCAAAAAAAGGTTTGTTGAAAATTATCAATTAGATATTAAGATGATTAAGAAGAGAAAAAAAGTTGCTATTCCCCCATTTTGACTGGAAATATAATGTTAATAATATTCGGAAATTTTTTTTATCAATAATTAAAAAAAATATTGATGATAGAGTAGATTGATCCTCAGTTTTGGTACTTGAAGTCATAGTTTTATCTATTCTTGTTTGTTTGTTTGTTTTGGTTTTAAGGTGTAAAACATTTCAACTCATCAGCGCCTAATGGTTTGTTATTTATTTTCCACCTATAAAGGTGGATTGTTATTTTATTTTATTTTCATCATTCCTCTTCTAAATGGAGTAATTGGTTCGTGGCCTTTATACCCATTAAAGCTTTTGAAAATTATTTTTGTCTTTAATATTTCATTTGAAAATAATAGTTAAACAGAGTATCACATTCTGTGCCAGCTAAATTTTACCTGTTATCTTGAAATATAATTAATATTTTAACATTGGAACAGTTGGTCTAAATGAAGAACAAATCAAGTATAATTAATTTTGAGCAAACATGATATCAGTAACTTATGTTATCTCTACTGTTAACACATTTTAACCTCTGGGTTCTTCAAGCCTTTAAAATTTATTTATTTGCATGTTGAGTTCTCGTTTCCTTTGTCACTCTTTTATTCAGATTACTCCCAATAATGAGTGAACTTATGCATTCTAAAAAGGATTACCTAAACCCATCTATTTAGCAATTTTTTTCTTATGAAGTAATAACCTATGGTTCACACAGTGTTAAGATAGGCAGTTTGTATGTAGAGGCAGATGCTGAGCTAATTTTTTTTTTAAATTACTATTGTTAGTAATCCATGCCAATCATATTATTTTCCCAAAATTAATTCTATTTCGTGATCGGAAAGTTTTTATTTTTTTATTTTGTGAAAGTTATAGTATTTTCTTTAACCAAGGTTTGAATTAATTAAGATTAATGTATCAAATTCAATGTTTTGTTTCAGGAGAATTTAACATTGCCACTGAAGTATTGTCTTGCTTGGACTAATAATAATAGTATTCAGGAGGTGACAAAGCTTTATGCTCCTGATTGGTACAGAGGGACTAGCAAAAGACGGGCTGATAAGTTCTGGGTTGATAGTACATTTGCCATATTTGACAAGCGGGCAGCCAAGAGGTAAGGGGTTCATAATTTAAGGTTACACCTATCCTTATTTGAAGTCTATTTAAATATTTTGTTGTTGATAATTGGAATATTTAGGGAAGGAAGATCGGATGAAAAGTTTTGTTCAGGAAAAGGGGAAAGAGAGAGCAAGAAAAGAATTTCTAACCGAAGAAGTACCTTAACACATGTAATGTATAACTTATATGATGCTAATTGATACCTTGTAAAAAAAAACTAATAATTTATGAAAGATTTGTAAAAAGGGAAAAAAAATCATTAGGATCTTTTATAATTACTGGAAAATCCGACACCAGAACTTACATTAACTATAGTTGCTCTTAGAAGTACTTAGATGATTCAACAATATTCATGATTCTCTATTGGTATATTCTACTCTGTTAGCCCGTGTTCCTTACTTTCTAGGGCTCCGCCCTCCCCTCACCAGCATTTATTGCGAAACCATGGGAAATAATTAAAATAGATTTGTATTGAATATCCTCCTGCACTTTCTACTAAGGTCTATTTTTCTCATCGTGTAGCATGAATCTGCAATCTTCCAGTAGTACACAACATAGCATTGGTAGAGTTTGAATCAGCCTTCTCCACTGCTGCTTATTTAGGGCTTCTTATTTCTAGTTAGTTACATGTAATTCTACAGTATCTTTGTCGATTCTGTCTATCCAACCATCTGCCTACGATAATGTTTCTTGCCTACTTTTGAGGGATTCATTGGGTTAAAGGCTTCCAGATGGATTTCTTCGAGCAACATGTCCTGTTGCCATATAGCAGTGAATCCCTCACAAGTAGACATAAAACCTTGTCGTAGGCAGATGGATGGATAGACAGAATCAACAAAGATACTGTTGAATTACATGTAACTAACTAGAAATAAGAAGCCCTAAATAAGCAGCAGTGGAGAAGGCTGGTTCAAACTCTACCAATGCTATGTTGTGTACTACTGGAAGATTGCAGATTCCCTACTTCTTGGAAAGCTTCCACACTTTGTAAGAATTTAATCCCTCAAAATACAGCTGCCCTCCGACCTGGTATATCAGGCACCTGTACTTTGTTTGTATATCAGGCACTGGACTAACTTTGTTTGTCAAAAAATGTTGAATGAAATTTATTTATTAGATTTTTTATTATATGGGACTCAGTTCATCGTTTCCAAACTTAAAAGTCAAGTCTTCTTCTGTACCATATAAATAAAAAATTACTTAGAATTAAAAAAAAAAAAAAGTGTTCATTTGAGAGATATTTCACATTTTGTGTTTTTCCAACAAATAATTTTGCTTAGTTTTAAATTTACTTTAATGAATTGGCTAATAGCCAATTGCTATTTTTGAAATTTTCAATTATATTAGTTATTTTTTTAATGTACTCTGAAAAATGGAAACTACATCACCTCTGTACTACATCAAAATGTCTACTTTGTGATGGTGCATCTAAAATTTAATTATATTTAAAAATTATTTAGGCAACCCTTACTCCATAAAAAATGCATAGCCCCATTTTAAAACACCATATTGGGCCTACTATCATTTCCTTTTGTAATCAGACTATGCATCAAATCTCCTTCCACAAATGTGAATCGATGTCTAAAGATATGTCATTTTTATTTTCACTTACCTATATATGAAATATATAGTAAGGGAAAATATTGTGATCATGAAAAATTTTACTTCCGGTTTTCAACGGAAATACGGAAGTTTTGGGGTCCCCTGGGTCCAAATAACCAAGTCCCTCGAAATGGTCTGTGTGTGAACAGACTAGCTCGAAAACTATAAACCGTACGAACCTGAAATTGGGTATTTAATGTATATATATACCCGCGACGTGACAGCCAAAATTTCATCAAAATTGATCAATTGGAGGGGGCACTTTATTTAATAAATTTTGTCACATTATTGCATTGTTTTTTTTTTTTTTTTTTTTTTTTTTCTTAAAAACGGCTCTAACGATTTTGATCAAACTGGTTATTTGATGTATGCATATTCCCGTGATATAACAGCTAAAATTTGATCTAAATTGGTCAAACGGAGGGGGCACTTCATTGTATAAATTTTGTCTCATTTTCACGTTTTTTTTTTTGTTGTTTTTTTTTCTCAAAAAGGGCTAGAACGATTTTGATCAAACTGGGTATTTGATGTATGTATATGCCAACGATGAAAGCCGAAATTTCATATCCTTATTATTGACTTACTTGACTTATTTTCTGTTGCTACCACTGCGGGGGCATAGGGCCGAAGTAAATTTTCGCCTTCCATCCCTATCCTGGCTGAGAGCCTTGACCTCCTGCCAAGATTTGCCAGCCGCTCTGCATTCCTCTTCCACATTCCTCCGCCAGGTCAGCCTCGGTCGCCCTCGTTTCCTTGATCCTTGGGGATTCCAATCCAGCGCCGTCTTCTCTATGGCCCCATCTTCTTTTCGGAGCGTGTGGCTGGATTGATTCACTTCCATGGGATTCAGTGGATAGATCCACTTCAATTTTCTTTTTCTTATTTCCTCCTCTTTATGCTGCTGTCTGGCAATGTTCCATAGTTCCTTGTTTCCAACCCTATCCTGCCATCTAACTCCAAGGATACATCTTATGCATTGATTGATGAAAACTTGGAGCTGCTTCTTGATTTTCACAGTGTTTTTCCATGTTTCACAGCCGTAGAGTAAGACAGCCTTTACATTTGATTTGAAGATTTTCATCTTTGTGGACCTAGTAATGTTTTTGCTTTTCCAAACGGCGTACAGTTGAATGAAGGCCGCATTTGCTTTCCTTAATCGAATTTTCACTTCTTCTCACACCACCTTCTTTTTCAACAATGCTCCCAAGGTACGTGTACGATTTAACCTGTTCTACAATGAGACCACCCACTTGAAGGACCTCTTGGGACAGCGCATTAAGTCTCATTTCTTTGGTCTTCTCGGCGTTTATTTTGAGCCCTGCTTGCTTTCTTACTGCTTCCAGGTTCTCCAACTTGGCCTTCATGTCTGTGTAGCGGTGTGCAAGGAGACAGACGTCTCGGAAAAATCGAGGTCTTCCAATCTTCTATTTAAACCCCACTGTATTCCCCTTTTTCTTCCTCCCAGAGTTGAGCGCATGATGCGATCCAATACTAGGATAAAAAGGGTGGGCGAAAGTATGCATCCCTGCCTCACACCCTTGTCCACCCTGAACTCCTTCGACACCCGACCATTATGTAGAACACTACAGTTGTATCCATTATATAGGCTCTTGATTATGGTTACTATTTTATTTGGCACTCCATACATTCTTAAGGTCTCCCAAATAAATTCCTGGTTAACCGAATCAAACGCCTTTTCGAAGTCAACAAATGTTATGTAGAGAGGACTCCTCCACTCCGTGCTTTGCTCGATTATAATTCGGAGGGTATTTATGAGGTCGACACAACCTCTGTTCCTTCTGAACCCGGCTTTTTCTTCGCGAAGCTTCCTCTCCACACTCTCTGCAATTCTGTCTAATATGACCCTACAGAATACCTTGCAAGGTACTGACAGGAGCGTAATTCCTCTCCAGTCATTGCACAGAGTTCTATCTCCTTTCTTAGGCAACTTAACAATTAGTCCTCGTTTCCAATCTTGGGGGACATCTTCTGTCTCCCAAACCTTGGAGAACAGTCCGGACAGAAGTTCTGCCGAAGTCTGCACGTCTGCCTTCAGAAGTTCTGGTGCAATATTATCAAGTCCTGGGGATTTCCATTTCTTGAGTCGAGAAATAGCTGCGGAGATCTCACCTATGGTTGGTTTGCCGGTCAGCGGAACAAAATCTGGATCATCCCTGTAGGTTGAGCAGGTCGATTGATTACTGATCATGATCCTGTTTGGACTTTCTACAGCTGCAGCTTGGTTTCCATTTCGAAATAGTTCTGAGAAGTATTCCTCCCATCTAGCCAGTTGCTCTTCCTGCATTGTCAGCATTCTTCCGTCCTTACTTCTCACTGATTTGCTGGATACTCGGTTTTTCCCTGAAAGAATTTTAGTTAAATGATATAATTCCTTCAGGTCACCTCTCTCTGCAGCCTCTTGGGCCTGATTTGCAAGATCTTAGGCGCATTTTCTTTTATCTCTGTGAGCACTCCGTTTGACCAGTTTATTAAGCCGAGAATATTCTTCATGTCTTTGGACCACGTCCGTTTGGGAGCAGCACTGGTTGCATTTCTTCTTGGCTTCTTTTCTCATTTCTACCAGGTGCCATGTTTCGTCGGATATCCACGCCTTCTTATCCTTTTTTCGAAATCCAAGGACCTTCTCACTTTCTTCGGTAAAGATGTCCTTTACTTTCCTCCATTTGTCTTCGGCAGTTTCTTCATCCAGCATAGTGAGAGATTCAAAGCGATTTCTTAGAGCGACTTGAAATTCTTTTCGTTCAATTCGCTTTTCAATGAGCCTATATCGAAGCCCTTATCGTGTCGATTAACTTCCTTGTGGCTGCAACAATCTTCATTAGGATGTTCGCTACGACCAAGTGGTGATCACTTCCGATATCAGCACCGCGTTTGTTTCTTACATCATCCTTATTATTACTGATGAAAATTTACTTTACAGAGAAAATAGGTGATGCTCAAATTATTTAAAGCATTCAAGGTGTGAAAAAATTTGGTATAAGATAATCTTTAATTAATTATATTTTGGTTTAGAAACTTTACCTCCATAATAGATTTCTGACTGCAATATAAAGTGATTTTAGAGGATCAGTAATCGTTCTCGGTTTCAAGAAAGGCATAAGAGACAAACTTTACAAAGAGGCGTTAATACACCTGCTATCGATTCACCTTCACGATATATATTTACAAAACAAGACTCGACTTTTGTTGAAATTAGGCCCCTTAATAAAAGAAATATGCAATAATGAATCGAAAAGTACTGAGAACTTTCAAGTTTTGCAATACAGATACTCTATAACTTATTTAGATATGCAAATATAAGCATATAAATGTGAAAAAATGTTTAAAGTTAAGGAATGGCGTTTACATATTATCGAAACAGGTCGATTTCTAATCTAAGTAAGTTTGTAAGTGATAGTTGTGTGTTGCGCACATCGCACCAGATTTTTTACTTCAGCTATTTCTCTTCCATTTAAAATGCACAGTCTATACTTCATGTTAGCCAGAACTTAATCATCAATAAACTTAAAATATAAAAAAAATATAAAATACCTTGAAAACTTAGGAAATCAATGAACGGGCTTATACTCTTAATAACTAGGGGATGGGGAAGAGAGCACACTTGTGTATTCTATTCTATTGGATGTGTTTCACTGTGGCCTAACCCTCCAGGACCTGAGGGCTGCATATTGGAAGAGTGGGAGGCCATGATCCAGGAACAGGTGCTATCTTCATCCAAAGAATACAGAAGATTGGAACTGTCTTAAGAGCTAGAGGAGGGAATACCTGGTACTGAGGATGCATTTTTTTTTCTTGTGTCTCCTAGAATCGTGCGCGTGGTATATAAATAGTGGGACAAAAAATTGGGAAGTTTATTTAGGTAAAGATATTTTAAAAAAATCTAACCAATTTTGTTTTAGCCACATGTGTGAATTCTCCCAAGCTCTTGTCAGCCTTACAGTCATCTGGTACTTTACTGGAATAGGATTTTATCTTCTCATAATTAAGTTTTGTGAATTGATCTTCTTAATATGCTTTAAAAATTGTCAACGCTTCAGCTGACCAATTTATGTGTGACCATGCTGGTGTATAAATGGTGTATGACCAATGACCATTTATATAATTATAGTTCTTCCTTGAAATATTTTAATCTAATAAAGATGGACCCTACTAAACTTGTAAAATTAAAACAAAACGTAGATGATAGTACTTTGTTTAATGTGATCTTGTTGATTTGAGTTTTGACTGGATTTGGTTAAAGTATGTTAGCAGACTGTGCTATCAGTGAAATTTTTTTCGAACCTTTAGCCTCATTATTAGTTCTAGTTAAAAGTTTCTTTGGCTGTTAACATCGTTTTCTTACTTTTGAAACCTGTACTATTAATAATGCAGTATTTTTGTTCATTTGTCTGCTTTTGGTTTTCTTTGAATCGATATTAATTATTCTGATGTATGTATATGCTAATACTAAATTTGTACTGTTTTTCTTTTGCTTTCAGAGGCAGAATGAACAATAAGTAAAGCCTAACATTGGACCGCCAGTATCTTATAATGGTAAATAAATTGTAATTATTTAAATTTTTCTTTAAAAATATTGTGCTAATTTTTTACTTTCACTTACCTATATATGAAATATATAGTAAGTGGAAGTATTGCGATCGTGAAAAATTTCGACTTCCGGTTTTCAACGGAAATACACGTTTTGGGGTCCCCTGAGTCGAAATGACCAAGTCCCGCGAAATGGTCTGTGTGTGTGTGTGTATGTGTGTGTGTCTGTGTGTCTGTGTGTGAACAGACTAGCTCAAAAACTATAAACCGTGCGATCATGAAATTGGGTATTTAGAGTAGGTATATGCCCGCGATGTGACAGCATAAATTTCATCAAAATTACTTAAAGGGAGGGGGTACTTTACTTAATAACTTTTTAGGTTTTTTTCGATTTTCTCAAAAACGGCTCTAACGATTTTGATTAAACCGAGTATTTGATGTACTAATATGCCCGAGATATGACTGTAAAAATTTCATCAAAATTGATAAACCGGAGGGGGGACTTTACTTAATAAATTTTGTAACATTTTCAGGTGTTTTTTTTTATTTACTCTTAATCGGCTTTAACGATTTTGATCAAACTGGGTATTTGATGTATGTACATGCCCGAGATATGACTGTTAAAATTTCATCAAAATTGATTAACCGGAGGGGGGACTTTACTTAACGAATTTTGTATCATTTTCACGTGTTTTTTTTATTTACTCAAAAACGGCTTTAAAGATTTTGATCAAACTGGGTATTTGATGTATGTATATGCCCGAGATATGACTGTTAAAATTTCATCAAAATTGATTAACCGGAGGGGGGACTTTACTTAATAAATTTTGTATCATTTTCACGTGTTTTTTTTATTTACTCAAAAACGGCTTTAACGATTAACAAAAATAAGATATGAATGTAGAAAAATGTGTGAATTTGGGAAATGATATTTAGCAAAACACGTCAATTTCTAATCTAAGTAAGTTGGTAAGTGAAAGTTGTGTGTTGCGCGCACGCACCAGATTTTTTAATTCTGTTACCTTTATTTTTATAAGATTTTATTTTGGCTATATAACTTTTTTTTGTGATGGATTATCTACAATTATAAAGTAAATGTCTTATTTGATGGTTAGGAAAGGCGTTAGATTTAAGTTAGTATCATCCACTAGTTTGCTGTGGACTACAGCATTTATTTAAATGCCTAAATTGTTTCTTCACTTTTATCTGTTATAGCTTTATTAATTTTCATTGGGGTTTTCTCCTAATGGGGTTCTTGAAAATAAGTCTAAATGATCATGGGTTTTAATCAAATCAAATTAAAAATAGACTTTCTTTCTAGTAGCTACAATTCATCAGAAACTAGCAAAAGACTCTAATCATTGCTAGGTTTAACACGTTGAGCGCCAAGCGGTACGATCGTACCGCTCTTGGACTATTGGCTGGGGCCGAGGCGGTCTCCTGGTACCGCTCGCTCCCGCCAGCTAAAAGGTTGTTCTGGGCCAGGGGACCGCCTGCCGAGCGTGATTTCAAGGCATATGGGACCGCTCCGGCCCCGAACAATACGCCAATGCAATTGGCCCAAATTTTTTTTTTTTTTTTAATTTGGGGAGTGCATGGAGCCCCAACCTCGCTCCAAACATGATCTCAGCCACCTCCTTTAGAATTTTTTTATTTTTACTTCTTTTAGGTTTTTTTTTTATTTTTTTGTGTGTGATACTTGCGTTAGTTTTTTTTTTTTTTTTTTTTTTGTTTTTTTTACAAAACAAAATATCTTATTCATTAAAATAAGATCACAACAAATTTATACAAAAAAAGGAATAGAGGCACTAAAATATTCATAATTATTTACTTGTGGGCTTCCATGAAGCACGGGCGGCAATAAAATGGTTCTCCCGGGCAATGAGGACAGTACATTGCATTTTTGCTTGCAGTTATTGCATCCTCTGCGTGTCTTTCTATTGTCGCCTTCTTTTATGCAAATGCTGTGACGGGGTCGTGGTGCTTGTAATTGCTCTACAGATGCCGGAATCTCAAATCTTCTCAACATGTCTTCCACAAGAATCTCTTTGAATCTCGTAATAGTAATACTTTCGACCGTTACAGTTTGGTATACTATATGTGCATTCACCAAGGCGGTACCAAATAATAATTCTAATTCAATTTTCTTGTACTTCGTCTTAGGGAGGTATTATAGGAACTCATTTGGTCTGATAAGTCTATTGGAGTCTTGCCTTCATTATAATCGACGATTACGATGGGGTTGACAAGGTTTGACGTCGCGGTCATAACCGGGCAGCCCCCGTACTACTTCAGGTAGCGGGCTTTACCCTGGGGCCGGGCGGTACATACGTACCACTCACAAAATTATTGTTTAATTGCCAAAATTAAACTTTTTATTTATTTCTTTTGCAATTTTTGTATCATTCTAATCATATTAAAGTTATAAATTAGGAAAAAAAGCTTTGGCCCCATGCAAAAATACATCATCTTTTCCCTGGCGCTCAACGTGTTAAAGATGATTTTTTTTTTTTTTTTTAACCTAACTTGCTTTTATGATTTATTTAAGCTTGGAGAATATACTCTAGTAATCATATTAATATCAATTTTTGTCAGAAACCTCTTGTTCAACCAGAAAAATCACCTAGCAATCTTTATTATTCAATTGGTTGATGCAATTAGAAGCTATATTTATGACGTGACCTACAGACCTTTTCCAGTTGAAGTCTCTTTCAGTTCAATTAAATGTATTTTTTCTCTTTGGATTTAACCCTTTTTCGTACATTATCTCTTATAATGGCTATGGAATATATAAGGATCTTAGGAAATCCTTTTTTTATTATTCTTTATACGAGTATATTTATCTATAAAATCTTCTATTATATTTTTTTTTATATCTAAATTATTAATATATTTGTCAATATTTCTGTAGTTATTATATACTAATTTAATTATTTTTTTGTAGGCTGTGAATATGTGATAAATTTATGACTGTTGAGAATACTTCGCATTGCTTCATTGAGTTAACATACTCTGTTTTTTTGTGAATAATGAATAGATCTATTTTACTTTTGGCCAGTATTCTCTTATTGCTTATGTTTTATTAATTTTTAAATATTTAACGTGAATTTCCAAAAGGGTATTATTAGTTTTAGTAAAAAGTTCCTTTTGATTTCTAGAATATCTTAGACAAATCGTTTTTTTTTTGCGATTGTGTGTACCAAATAAATTGATTTCTGCATTCCTGTAAAGGTTTTCAGTTCCAAAGTAAAAAGTACAAATATTTTGTAGCTTTTGTTACCTATAATTAATTATTTCTTATGTGTTTAATGTTTTTAATCTTTAAAAAAATTATAAAAATCAAATATAAATTTACATTTGATCAAAATACTTATTTTGGTAAATCTGACAATATTTAATGTTTGTAATGAATGGTAATGTTTATTGCTATAATATATTAAGAGTTTTTCATTTTTGTATTTTAAATGTAGCTTAAAAAAAATCATATTTTATTGGTTTATTGCTTGTTGTTTGTTTTTAGTTATTTGTTGTTTTAAAAATGTTTTGTTTAGTTTAGTATAATTTTAAAATTTTATTTTGTGTATTAAGTTTGAAATTTTCTTTATATTTCCATTTATATTTTTTTATCCATTGGTTTTTATAATATATAGATATAAAAATTAATTCCCAAATGATTAATTTATTTGAAAAAAGAAAATATATTATTTAGTTTTTGTCCGATCTTTCTATGCTAAGCGGATTCCTTGCAATCCTTCCATTTTTCTTTACAGTTTTTTAATATTCTTTTTTTTTTTTTTTCATTTTTATTTTCACTTTATAAAACTCTTTATTATTTCATTTTTGTTCGAATTTAAGTATTGAATTACAAACTAACAGATTGAAAGCTAAAATACTTTCCTGTAGATGTTATATTCTGAATGAATCTAGTTGAACGTAATTATACTAGGTGTGGTTCTACTCCTTAAAAGGTATTCAAATGCCAGATGATCCTATTAAAATACAACTTGATAGCAGTTTTATGTAATTTCTTCTTAATTATTAAAAATACTACCTTTCAGTAAAATAGTTATGAACAATTCATTAATAGGATATAACAAATAAATACTTCAATATTATAAAGATCTAAAACCTCATTGGAGTAAAATAGTTATGTTTTACTCCTGACTGTTGTTATCAAGCTTGAATTTAAATTTTATCTAGTCCACACTGAATTGATTTTCTTTTTCTCAAGTTATGCAATAAATCAAAAAAATACTATATTTCTTAAGGAATTGGAAGTATCAATACAATATTTATGTATATATCCATAGAAATTAAATTTTATATTGTTCTATGATTTACAATTATTTTAATTATCAAAGTAGAAGGATTAAAAAAATAAATAAATAAATATATACAGCTTTGTATTCTAGGTGTTCTGTGAAATGAGAAAATTCAACAAAGTGTGCATGTTTTGGATTTTCACTGTTTATGTTCATGAAATAAATTGCTACTGATGTGTAAAAGCAGCTTTAAAATGTAACTTCCATATTCTTATATTTGTGATACAGTAATGAAAAAAATAACGTATCTTTCTAAAAAAGCTATAAATTCAGTCTTTTAGAATCAGTACTTTGTTGGAAACCCCTTTTTCACAGGACACTGATGACATGCCTGTGTTTCTAAATACATACATATATCATGTGTGTAGGTATTTATTGCATCAATTCACTTGTTTCTCTAATAGGTTATGAAAACCTTCTACTGAATTAGTGTTATTCTATCTTGAATAGTTGATCCTTTCCTTGTAGAAGTTAATAAAATCTAGAATAGAAGCAATAATTAAAAATACTTTGTATGTAATTTCAGTAGAAATAGATTAATTGCCCCCTAGTTAAATCCTTTTGCTCATCCTATCTATATTTTTTAACTTAAATAAATAGTATAATTTTTTCAGTTTTTATATTCCTGTTTCAGTTTATAATAGTCATAGATATTTATGCTTAAAACTATTTATTCCATAAAGTTAATTTGTAATTTAGTAGCCTTATTCTCATATTTTTTGTTTAAATAATATTATTTTAACATTTAATACGGTTTGATGGAAATGTTAATTCAATACTATTTTATTTAAATTTTAAAGACTAGTTGTAGAAAATTTGATGTATAAAATCAAACTTGGTCATTTATTTAAAAAATGATCCTAAAACTTTTTTGACACATTGGTATCTGTGTTCCTTGAGATAAGTTATTCATCTAGTCTTTTCTGGAGTAACTTAACTTATAATAATAAAAAACGAGCTTAAATGTTACCTGATTATATTTACCCTTTTTATTTAGAATTTTTAAAAATGTTAAATCCTATCCTAAATACTTATGAGTGTAGTTCGATAGTCTTTTTCAACATATAAAACTAAAGGTAAATAATTTAATTAAATTGATTTAAACTTTCTCTTCTAATTTTTTTGAATTTTCAAAATAATTACAACATCTGTTAATAATTATTGCTCTATTGATTTATTGTTCCAATTTCTATTAACTCTCTTCAAAAATCTGCTCAATCCAATTCAGCATGAATGTTGAATTTTATAAAATGAAAATGTACATATAAATTCTATAGATTTTATAGTTGTCAACTATTCATTCTTTAATTGTCAACTATTCTTTAACTGTAAGTGTTTTTATATTTAGATATTGATTTTTTAATGTTTCAAACATATTTACTTAACCATTTGTTAATATATGTGAAATAAATATTACTTATCCTTAATGTATTTTTTTTTCTTTTTTACATTTTAGTTTCCTTAACTTAATTTAGCCTAGAAAAGATGATAAAGTGGTCAAATTCCTAATTTTTGCCATTAATCCTTGCAGATAACTGACAGCAGAATTAGTAAAAACTAGTACTAGTTTTTTCTGACAACTGGAAGGTAACAATATCTGTTTTCTGGTTCTTATCAGGGGTCTGTAACATTTTCATTGTTATGCAAATACCTATGTTAACCTGGGCATATAGGGCCTAGTGTGTAAATCCGTACATGATATTATTAAATAATTCAATGGGCTGCATTTAGTGCAATAATAGATTTCTTTATGTGCTGTTGTCCCTGAGACTCATTTTCAATTAATTGATATTAAAAGCATCTAATTATATTTAATTGGCAGAAGAGAATTACTTCGACTCTGTTCATTATAATTATAATAAATTATAATTAATTCATTATAATTTAATAATGGAAATAAATAATATTTATAATATTTTAGTTTAATAGTGTTATTAGACAAGACATCTAGGTGATGCGCATTGTTTTATTTCTAATTTTAAAACATTCGACATAATACAAAATAATTGCTTTTGTATTCAGCAACTGAGTAGTTTTAAGTTATTTGTATTTTACGCTTGTTGTATTAAAATATGTATACTCTTATTGATCAGTAAGCTGTGTCTTAAGCAACTCAATGTAATTGAGCAGCCCCACTTTTTATTATGTTTCATGACTGAAGGTTCACAATTCAAACCGTTTAGAGTTTATTTAATTAGACTAAATAGATTTCTAATTAGCTTATGTTATAGAAATACAAACATTGATTGATTTTGATGTTACTATGTTTCCGTCAGTCTAGAATTTTTACATTTTTAGTTAGCCTGGTATCATATTCACTTAGTATTAGTTTTTTTTTTTTTTTTATATTGTCATAAAATAGTTCTTGAAACCTAGCAAATAGTTTGGCTCTGTGCGATAAGGATGTTTATTATACTCAACAATTGTCTGTGCGTTTTTTCTGTTGAAATAAGCATAAATATAACTCAAAATTATATGAGATTCCAAATAGAAAAGGAGCAAATCCAATTACTAATTTTCTTTGGAGGGTCGGTGGTCTAGATAATAAGGAAGGATTGATCTGAAACTTGAGTGTCTGCTGGGGAGGGCAGATACCCCCCAGACATTTCGAGAAACAAAAAATACCAATTAAATAAAGTACTATTTATTTACTATATTTATTAAGCATTATATGAACACCTATTATAACTTCTAAATATCTTCTTCTTCTTTATCCAACCCTTATACCTTCCGGTGTCGGGGCAGCCTGCAACCATTTTCTATATACCTCTCTATCCGCAGCAACCTCCTGACCTCACTCATCGTGAGTCCCTTCTTCCTCGCCAGATCCGATATGAGGTCCTCCCATTTATTTCTCGGTCGTCCTCTAGGTCGTTTTCCGATTGATCTTGATTCCCATACCCTTGGCAACCGATTGATTGGCATTCTTTGTACATGGCCAAACCACTTCAATTCTTTTCTGTGGATAAAGTCCATCAGCAGTTCCTGTCCCATATCTTCTCTTATTCGTTGGTTTCGCAATCGCTCCAATCTTGTCTTACCGTATATTATGAAAAGCAATGGGCTTAAGCTATCTCCCTGCTTTACACCTCTTACCATTTTAAACTGTCTGATTTATTTCCATTAAGTCTGACTATCCCGTAAGTGTTGCGGTATAGGCTTAGGATTGCCTGAGTTATGTTACTAGGAACCCCTTTGTCTTCAAGTGCCTGTTTGAGTTCCACTCGTGGTACATTATCAATTGCCCCAGAGAGATCTAAGAAGGCGAGGTGAATCTTTTTGTCCCTTTCAAAAAACTTCTCGATCGTATGTTTCCGTCAGTCTAGAATTTTTACATTTTTTGTTAGCCTGGTATCATATTCACTTAGTATTAGTTATTATTTTTTGATATATTGTCATAAAATAGTTTCTTGAAACCTAGCAAATAGTTTGGCACTGTGCAATAAGGATGTTTATTATAATCTACAATTGTCTGTACGTTTTTTCTAATAAGCATAAATATAACACAAAATTATATGAGATTCCAAATGGAAAAGGAGCAAATCCAATTACTAATTTTCTTTGGAGGGTTGGTGGTATAGATAATAAGGAAGGATTGATCTGAAACTTGAGTGTCTGCTGGGGAGGGCAGATACCCCCCAGACATTTCGAGAAACAAAAAATACCAATTAAATAAAGTACTATTTATTTACTATATTTATTAAGCATTATATGAAGACATATCATAACTTCTAAATATCAATAAGTTTTATTTAACAATTAATTGAGCCTTACACCTCTACACCTTCGTGAATTTTATCAAACAGCCCCCCCCCTTGACGAATATGTTACCAGCCTGCCCCCATGAGACGAAATCCTGCAGACGCCTCTCTTCTGAAACTAAAAGAGAATACTAATAATAAAATAATAGTTTCACCATCTTGTTTATATAATATGGCAGTCATTTACTTTACTAGGGTAATTGATAAAAGGAATTTTGTGGAAGTCTAACAAAGCAAAACTATGTTTCTCGGTAGATGGGGTTTTTTCGAAAATTAGAGAGTTCAACGTTCTTGAGTATTTCCAGGGGTGGGCCGAACCTTGTCCTATATCAGTAAAAAAATCTTTTTTGGAGTCTTACAATCACCTATGTTTGTTACATTTTTTTACATACATTGTAACAATTATTTTTTTTTAGACATTTGTCATCCCTTATTAGATGGATAGATTTCTTGGGTATCCCTTATTAGATGGATAGATTTCTTGGGTATCCCTTATGAGTTTACTTGAATCTTCCATATAATAAGTTGATTTACATAGATAAATTATTTAATAAAATTCCGACAAAGAAGAAATATCTAAATTTTGGCAGAAATTTTAACTTCACCATATTTAAGAAAGGAGTCAGACAAAACCCATGTGATTACCGAAATATATTTTTGGCTGACTGTTCATTGACAATTTTTACACACATATTGCTTGAACAAATTAAATTATGGACATAAGCAGTTCCAGAGTGTCATCAGGGATTAGGAGCAGAAAAAGTTGCTTAGATAATGTTTTTCTTCTGAATGATATTAAATTATGTATTTTCAATGATAGGATTGAAAAAAAAACTTTGTTCAAAAATTACAATTAACACAATAATATAATTTAAACTTTGGCAAACAGGCTTTAAACGGAACAATAGCTAAAATGAGGATGATCTAATAATTGACTGGTAGGATGTGTGTGTCAGATTTTTCTAGAAATCAGTGAAGGTGCACATGGTCTGAAGTGCAGGTGGTCCATTAACTTTATACTGAATCGATTTCTAAGTGAAAGATCAATCCTTTTTGTGATTTTGTTTAATTTTCGACTATGAAATCTATGAATCACTCTATTTTGAATCGCTCACCGACACTCGGATGAATAGGTTTGAGTGGAAAAATTATCCGAGTTTTGAGAGTCTTAAAGCTTGCAACCAAATAAAAGGAAACCCCGAGAGACTATTTCAAAAGATAAGATTGCTACAAGGAGAAATATTTCGTCCCTTGCTATGCAATCTCTTCCTATCAGATATCGAGCTTACTTTAGACATCAAGGTCTGTGTGGAATACCTAAAATTGATGGTGCTGACATACATATTGTTTCTTCTGTTTGTGGATGAATTGGTTATCTTGGTTAACTCTGACCCCGAAGTAGTTAAAGAAGTTATTGCTGTTCATATTGTTCCGACAACAAACTAATAATAAAAATTGACGAAACTAACGAAAGCGAAAAAATATAATAGGATATTCGAGAATAGCTCGAAAACAGCTACAATTATTTGGTGGTTCAATTTTCAATGTCCGTTTTGTTTGTGAAAGCTATTAAAAAGGCAATATTAAAGTCAAATTCAACAATCTCGGAAGAAGCTGTAATATATGTAAGCTAAAACCATTTCGTGAAAGTCAAGGGAAAATTAAATTTCAAAGTTAAGGGTCTCTAAATGAACGAGGATAAGCCCAAAATTGAATTATATTGAGGACGAAGACCTAGTTTATCTGCCAGAGTCTTTATGCTGTTGGGTATACAGATTTGAGAGGATTAAAAACTTAAAAGTACTTGGGATCAGCAATCAATGACACCTTGGACTAAAGAGATGAAGTAAAATACAGAATAATGACAGCTAACCGAACTTATTTCAGTCTGTCTAACCTCTGTGGTAGTAGACTACTTAGTCGCAGAAGAGACTCAGATTCTACAAAAAACTCTTCCAACCCATCTTGACATACGCATCCGAAAAGTGGGTAATGAACAGAGCCCGGATTTTTATGCAGTAAAAAGCGTCAAAATATGCCATATAATATGCAGTAAAAAATATGCTGTATACAAATTAAAAATATGCTATTAAACAACTGTAATATTCAAAGATACTAATGTATATAAAATATTTCACAGGGAATGGAGTGGAGAAGACTATTTAGAAATGAAACAAAGTGATTTTAACTTTTTTTTTAATCTTAATCAAACATATACGTTTTTTCGATAGTAAAATTAAACGCATTTAAAACTAAAATGTAAAAATAATTCAAACTTATTAGTTAACAAGAATAAGGCACGAATAACATGGATAAGGAATACTAAATTAACAATAAATAAAAAAATATATAAAACAAGTAAAATAATCAATAAAATGAATTATTAAATACAATAAAATTTGGGTATTCTTTTACTAAATTATTAAAAGCATTTCTAAAATTGGACATTTTAATGTCCAATTCTGAATGTTAATTGAAAAATTAAGGAGAACAAAGCAGACGGTGATCGCGGTCAAATTACCTCCTTGCACGAACACTGACCAAGATACAGTACTTCATTACACATTACTGCACCCAAGACCCTTCATACGTTGTAGTGGTGCAGGTATTTTTTTATTTCTGTGGATCCGAACCTTCTATCATTTAAAATATTTTTTTAATTCGAAAATCATCTTTAGAGATGAGCTGATGTGATTGGAGCAAATACATAAGCGCCTAAAGTTATTGGGTCGTTGCCCAAGTCGCTGAAAACAATTGATTTATCTCCGTCTAAAATGTTATTTATTTATATTTTCCAGGGTTTTTAAGGCCTGAACTTCATAAATCGTCATCCATTTTTTTTTTCTCAAAGCTTCTCCAACATGGCGTGGTATGCGATTTATATTTTTATTTACTAAAAACGGAGGAGGAAAGTCGGGAATCCCAGTAATCATTATTTCCAAGAAGAAGAAGACTTATTTACAGCGAATAACCCCGATCGAAATCGGAAATCTTAGCTCCCACGTTGGATATTACTTTTATATTTCTTAATATCGCCTGTTGAGAACCATAGTGGCGAAAGTCTGAAAACATCAAAATGGAGAAAACAGCATTCCAAATTTCTACAAAACTTCAAAAAAAATCAACACAGCAACAGATCCCGTTGTAATTTTGTTTGATTTTTTCCTTTAAGTTTTAGCCTGTTTCCTAGACATTCAAGGGTAATAGTTTGAAAAAAATATATATTGTTGTAGTTCGTTTACATGGGGTTATTTTGTTCCTTTCACTCATAACGAATATCGCGCTCTATAGGCAAGGCATTGAAATAACTCCTCGCCAGTTCTGCACATAAAACATGAGTCATCGTAGTGCCGTTTTGTTGTCTTAACTCGAAAATCGATTTTTTGTAGTTTCGCCACTATGATTCTCAACAAGCGATATATTCTTTACTATATTAGATATAGGGTGAAAATGACCCATGTGGTCGAAAAGCCCGAAAATTTTACATAAATAAATTAATACTCTATTAGATCATCAAAATATGCAAAATAAAACTTAACCAATTAGATCTGCGTACTCTAATTCGTAATCATATCTGATCCGCTATTTTAAAGAAGCACGCTAACAAAATATGCAATTGCATACACATCCGGGCCCTGGTGATGAGTAAAACATCAGCTGATATTATTGATGGGTTCGAAAGACTGTACAGGATACTGTTTTGTTTCGACTCCGAAAAAACCAAGAGCTGTACAGAGAACTTTATTGTGACGTGGGTGTTTCATAATTTGTAAGGGTACAACAGATCAGAAGGCTGGGACAAGTTATCAGGATGAAGAGAGGACACTCAGAAGGCTGTATTATGGAAAACCCTGCCTGTACAATGGAGTACTAGTATAATAGGATATAGATTTATACCATAGTCCTGTAGATAGACTGTGTTATGGATGGAGTAAGACCGAAGGGAAGGTCAGTCAGGAAGAACGCTGTCACCGAGGATCTGAAGAGACGTGCTTACGACGGAGCAGTTGAGCTTGAAGCTTCTGTTGTGCCGTGAATGAATGAATGAATTACGAATAAAAATTGTGTCCATAGGGGCTATAATTTACTGAAGTAAACCCTGAACTATTTTTTACTTTTTCCTAGCGCCACGAATCATATTCAACTCTTCAATGAATAATTACAATCGGTGTTCCCAACTGAAAAAACGTGCTGGATACCATAGATGATGGTGCATTAATATACGAGACTGACTTACAAGGGGAGGGCACAGCTATGGGGTCGTCGATCGGGCCCATTTTTTTTTCTGGTGATTCTACATCGAAAAATAGTCGACACGTGTCCGAGCGTCCCGTCCAATGGGCCTTAGGTGCTGAGAAATAAAATAGAATACCTTGAAAATCCTTTATTTTTTATCTTGAGTTTGGAAAATGATATCGACATGATTCTTTCACTAATTAATTTATTTTAGAGAGTAGATTAAAGGAAAAATACAATCGTTAAAGAATTATTCATATTTCTTGTATTTAATTAAAAAAAAGCTTGAAGTTTTCAAGAAAACTAGCTTTATACATTTTTTCACATAAAAAACAATAGCAGAATTGAGTTAAGCACCTCGAGAAACCTTGATGTCTTAAATATCATCCAAAACAAAAAATAAAAAAAATTTCCTGTCAGGAACAGCTTAAAAATGTTTCAGCAAAAGTGTATGTGTAGTTTCAAATTCTGCATCTCGTGTTGAGCTGATCCGATTTTTACGTTCTTTAGCTCGTTGCATAGAAGAAAGCTTTCTTTTTCTAACCATATAAATATTGTACTGTTGTATTACAATACCCTATATACTATATTATATACCCTTACAATTTCGTTAAACATCCAAAAATCCGACCATATTTCGGAGAAAATTCTACCGATTCTCATCAAATTTATAGCGTAAATAAATGCTCTAGAGTTACACATTTTTACATAATCCAGATATTTTTACGTGTTCAGGAATCAACATAATATAAAGAAAAGTTTGAATTTAATTTTTATTTTGAGGACCATTTTTTACAAGAGCTTCCCGAGATAATACAATAGTTATTTATATGGTTAGAAAAAGAAAGCTTTCTTCTATGCAACGAGCTAAAGAACGTAAAAATCGGATCAGCTCAACACGAGATGCAGAATTTGAAACTACACATACACTTTTGCTGAAACATTTTTAAGCTGTTCCTGACAGGAAATTTTTTTTATTTTTTGTTTTGGATGATATTTAAGACATCAAGGTTTCTCGAGGTGCTTAACTCAATTCTGCTATTGTTTTTTATGTGAAAAAATGTATAAAGCTAGTTTTCTTGAAAACTTCAAGCTTTTTTTTAATTAAATACAAGAAATATGAATAATTCTTTAACGATTGTATTTTTCCTTTAATCTACTCTCTAAAATAAATTAATTAGTGAAAGAATCATGTCGATATCATTTTCCAAACTCAAGATAAAAAATAAAGGATTTTCAAGGTATTTTATTTTATTTCTCAGCACCTAAGGCCCATTGGACGGAACGCTCGGACACGTGTCGACTATTTTTCGATGTAGAATCACCAGAAAAAAAATGGGCCCGATTGACGACCCCATTGCTGTGCCCTCCCCTTGTTAGCCAAGATAAAAGCCACAGGCTATTAAATAAATATAAATTATACTAACTAGATAGAGTCTAAGGGACATGGGACGGTAAAAGGATTCATGCTATAGTGATCATCTATTAAATCTCTTTTCCAATAGTTGTCAAGTCTCCGATTATTTTTTATGCCGGCATTCTTTAACTACAGAAGGTTATTGATACAGATTCCTGCTTCTTCTATTTCCTTTTAGATACAGGATAAAAATCTCGGTAAAAAATATAGATTAACATCTAATTAATTAATTAATCCTCAGCAAGAGTGCGAAATTTGAAATAACGAGACCCAAAGGAAAAATAACGAACCACGTTATCATGTATTTTTTTAATGCCCTGTATATACCGTTGACTGGGGTAATTTTGGCTTTTTTGGGCGTATTACCCACAAAGGCCCAAGAGATCCCAGTTAACAGTCTAGCATCAGGGAATGGTTTTGCCGATGGATAGAAAATGTCAATGGGCTGGAATATTAAAACGCAAAGCGTAAGAGATTTATGAAATCTGTATTTCTTTAGGGCCAATATTTTAATCTTTTGAGACATTACAAGCAGCCAGTGGCAGGATAAAAGTAATATAACAATATCCATACTATATTATATTAAATCATTGTAGTAAATTAATTATTAATAACTAGTAACTTAATTATTAATTTATTCTTTTTCTGTTGGGTTTTTGAATAACATATCTTAAAAAGCAAAGTTTGATTTTCTTTAATATGATGCTTTTTTATTATTTTTTTTTTATATATTTATATTTTTGAAACTTATAATCTGCTTCTAAATGATGAATTTGAACATTGCTTTAGTTATCTATATAATAATATAATAATTTTATAAAAAGTATTATATAGTGATTCAGTTGTATAGGGCGCCTCCCCTAGAGCAACTAATGAATAGAAAAATGAACAAATAGGTAGGAAAAAATTTTGTACATAAATTTCTTATCTTCGATTGCTATTAAAGGTCGTATTTTTCTAACGTGAAGAACTAATATTTAGTTTTAAAAAAATACTCTGTATAAGTCGTATTAATCTTCAACAATGCAACAAATTAAAAAAAAAAAAAATCGAATAATTAAAAATGTTGGTGTCCTTATGGCTTAGTAAGGTTCCGCAGGATTCCGTCTAACTGGTTCAGGCTGGTAATAAGTTTTTCAAACAAAATTTAGTGATATTTGAAAAATAAAACATCCTGGTTTCAGAACCTTGCTGAGTTGTAGCTCTTCCTATTAATTTTGAGTCTTGGCCCAAAAAAAAATAAAACTTCTGTGTTCCAAGTTTTTTTTTTTTAAGTGTTTTATTTAAAATATTTTGGATGCTTATGGTGCATACGGTGGTGCCGTATTTCTCAACTTGAGGGTGAACTAAAATTTTATAACGCCTATTCTTAGCAATAATATCGCACGTCCAATTCAAGAATGTTTCATTTAAATTGCATTTAGATTTTTCTTCACGAAATATCTTCCAATTTTCCTCAACTAGCTCTGTGCAAGACCATTTATAGAACTTTATATTATAGATTCCTGAAACATTTGAACTATCAGTTAAAGTAGGAGACGGATATCAAAAGAAGGAAAAGAACAAACTTTAATCGGCTTTTCCGAAAAATGGCTTTTTTTGAATTAGACCAGTCTTGCATTGGAAGAGCGATATGTAGCTTTAGTTAATTAAGTTAATTTTTTAATTATTTAAAACAGATGAATATTGAAAAAATTGAATGGATATGTAAATAAAATGTATGATTTATTTTTTGGCTCTTTATATGCCAAGATTATGACATTTTCTATCCCTCGGTAAAAACGTTCCCTGATGCTAGACTGTCTCTTGGGCCTTTGTGGGTGATACGCCCCAAAAAGCCAAAATTAGTTGAGGGTATATATAGGGCACTAAAAAATATATGATAACTTGGTCCGTTATTTTTCCTTTGTGTCTCGTTATTTCAAATTTCGCACTCTTGCTGAGGATTAATTATAACACCTATATTGCTTACCGACATGTTTATCCTGTATCTACAAGGAAATAGAAGAAGCAGGAATCTGCATCAATAACATTCTGTAGTTAAAGATAGCCGGCATAAAAAATAATCGGAGACTTGACAACTATTGGAAAAAAGATTTAATTGATGATCACTGTAGCTTGAATCTTTTTACTGTCCCATGGCTCTTAGACTATCTGACATAATCAAAGAGTAACATTATAATTTTGAGTTCTAATAGGGGATGCATATCGGATAAAATAATTAAAGTTCAGAGTATTTCTTAGTGCACAATAGAAATTTTCGTTTTTCGGTTTTTAACTTAATTAATTAAGTTAATATGTTAATTAATTTAAACATTGTATCCCTCTTTATTCAGTCTCTATTAGAGATTTTCAATTAAAGTAAAAAAAAATCTATATATTACTTTCCGAATAAATAAAAACCCGCTATTGATCGAAAAGAGGAAAATATACCGTACTTTATATTTTTAAATAAAAATTTTATTTGTAAGTAGTTATGCTATCAATATTTATAAATTATTACCTTTTTATATTTTTGGTCTTATATTACTATGCATATTTTTTTACCTTTTACACTTTTTTATATGACATGGTTTATGTTGTATATAAGAACAGGCCTTACTCGTAATTAATGTTTCACTTCTTTTTTTCTAATTTTTATTTATTTTTTTGCGCTATTTAAACCCTCTTCCTATTTGTTTCCTCTCAGAAATTTCTAGAGACACTACCGCCACATAAATAATGTGGAAATTATTATAAACTGTTTATAACGCCTGCTTATGGTAAAACTAGCCGATCATGAAATAAACGTATCTTTATATAAAGTTAACAGATTATAAATAAATAAAAAATTATATTACTAGAAAAAAATATTCGTATTAAAAATGAACGATTTAATTCCATATCAAACTGAGAGTAAAGCGCTTATATTAAAAGTAAACCCCACCGAATTAAATATCTGCTCTTTTTCCATATTAAACATTTGACGTCGGCGTGCGCTATTACGAAATAGAACCTTGAGATCATAGGCGTTATTAAAAAGACTATCAGTTGTTTGACAACATCGGTGCAGTTGAGAACTTCTCTGGCAGCATCGAGATGAAACTGGTCATCATAGCTTTCGTAATTGCAGGTTAGTTATAAATAAAAAAAATAAATATTATTTGGCTAACATTATCTGAAACATAACAGACACACAACAGTATTTTTGCAATTATATATTTAATGCTCAATCTTTATTAAACATGGATAATAAACGAATGAAGGCAGAACGCGGTTAATTATTATAGCTATTTAATTATAATTATTATTATTAATTTTAAATTTTCGGAATATGAAGATATTTATAAATCAAAATCAAAAGCATAATCTTATATCTTATGGTATGCAATAATACAAGAGGAGAAAACAAAATATTTTATTTATTTATTACTATTTTTTTGGACGAATATAAAATATATGTGATTTTTTTATTTTTATTTTTATAAAACGTATCTTGATGTTACTGTAACACATGCAATAAGTGTGCATGGGGTTTGCACCCCTTGTATCACGCACTACGATACAAACCATCAAAATAATTAGGTCAAAAATTAAAAAAAATAAATAATAATAATTGTATCAAAAATTAAAAAAAAAATCTTTATTTCAATGATATAAAGCAGAGATGTACAACGTAAAAAATATTAATTCTTTACGTGTAAAGAATATTTTCTTTACATGCAGAATTCTATACGTTGAGTGTATTTAAGAATAATATCAATTTTCTTGAACATAAACCATTTTTATTTTCACTTTTATATATTTATTTTCAATGCACATAATATAATTTCTAAAATATGAAAAGGGAAATATTAAATAAGAAAGATACTTCAAAATACTTAAATTTGAGTCATTCGTTCGAAAAATCCAACATTTCCATCGATTCAAATTTATGAGAAAAAAACACGTTTCTATTGTTTCAATAAGAAATTCTCTGAACTTCGATTATTTTATCCGATATGTAGTTATTAGAACGTAAAATTATAAATATGTTAACCTTTATGTATGTCTTGGCATACTAGGAGCCCAAAAATAAATTATAAATTTTATTTACATATCTATTAATTTTTTTCAATATTCATCACTTTGAATTTTTGCTCGTTTACCAGCACTCCAAGCCTAAATTTCGAATTCTTTACTGTATTTATAGTAAAATGTAAAGAATTAATAATTTACTATTAACGGCACATTTTAATTTATATAAAACATACCCAGAAAGTCTATTCATCACGTGAAATTTCTTATGTATTATTAAAATGATTAATAGCAAACTAATAAAACAGCAAATATTTATAAATAAAATAGCAAAAACACAGCAATAGAACAATATAAAATAGCAATAAAACAGCAAAGTCCTATATAATTAGTTTTTTCATGTCTTACATTACATTTAAATGTCTTGCATTAAATTTACTTTACATTACATACTTACATGTCTTACATTAAATTTACATTTATACCGCAAGTAATACAATGTACGATTTGCAATACAAATTGCAAATCGAGGCGTTTATACACACATAAATTAAACACCAGTCTGTAATATTATTCTTTTCGATTTTTTTTTTACTAAGACTTTAATCCACAATTAACTTATACAATCGATACATTATTGAACATTGTAAGAGTAATTATCCAAACCTTGGGTTAATATTTATACTACAATAAACTGGCGCAATGTTATTTTATAGAATAATCATTTCCTGTTAAAATACCTAGTCACTGTATTCTACATAATTAAATAACAATTATTTTCAACTGATGATAAGTAAGCTAAAACAAATTAAGAAATAAGCTCGTTATTATATTATCCATAACAGCTTATTTTCTCACCATGTTACGAAATGAACCCCATGAGCTCCTGCATTTATCCGGCCTTATCACAAAAAAAAAAATTTATAGCGTTAGAGTTAAGTACTAATTGTGAGTGGAGATGTTACCATATAAACGTATATATAATGGAGCTGTCACTTTTATAACATTGCTTCCTTGCACAGTACTGTACCCAAGACCCTTCATGGGTAGTACTGGTACAGGTTTAAAAGTATACTTTTGAATATCTTGGAATCTAAAAATACGATTTCAATCAAATTTTCCCGCTAATGTCAAGTGGTTAGCTGACATGCTAATGCTTTTCAAGGAAACATTTTCGGTCATATAGGGGAAGGTGGGGTAAGATGACGAGGTTAAGCTTCATGTTTTTTTCTGACTACTCTGAATGAATGAGAGAAGTGAAAATGTAATGAAAAGTTTGTCAATATATTACCTGATGTAAACCTTGTTTAAAATTGTGTTATTAAAGTTCAATGAGGAGATCCAAATTTTTTTTTGAAAAAGTTATTATTCGTCATCTTACCCCATGACCGGGGTAAGATGGCGAATAAATATTTTTTATGAACACATTGAAAACTATCTTTATTTAAAAATGTAACATTGAAACATCAAACTTTATTTTAAACATTAGGTATATATATTATATATTATTTCCTGTTATCCCTCAGTGGGACATAGGGCCTTTATGAAGTTTTGCCACCTATCTCGATCTGGAGCCATCTCCCTGAGGGTGGCCCACGTATGATATTGGCTTCTAACCTCTTCCTGGACAGAGCTCCTCCACGTCTTCCTTGGCCTTCCGACACGACGCTGTCCCTGAGGGTTCCATTCAAAGGCCTCCCGGGCGATGGTATCTCTCCTCCTTAATGTGTGACCAATCGATCTACATTTCCTGATTCTAATTTCGGCTTCTACTTTCTTTTGTTTTGTTTTTCTAAGTAGTTCCTCATTGGAGATGATTCTTGGCCACCAAATTCCCAAGATATACCTCAGGCACCTATTACAGAAACTTTGCAAACGGGCTGAGATAGATCGTGTCACTCTCCAGGTCTCTAATCCATAGAGGAGAACGGACTTAACGTTTGAATTGAAAATGCGGAGCTTTATTCGCAAATTTATTACCTTGGCACGCCATAGAGTGCAGAGCTGGGCGAAAGCACCTTTAGCTTTTTTTATGCGGCTTTTAACATCGTTGTCTAGGTATAAAAACCACATCTTAGGTATAAAAACATTATTTATTAGCTCAAAAGTCATAATTGGAAGGTTTTTGGGCGGCTTGCTTTTGATCCCAATCTGAGCATTTGGCGTGAGCCCATTTGAGGCACTTAAAACAGTTGTACCATATCTTTTCCCTCTTCCCCACATATGATACTGAAATTATCTTCGAAAACATCGAAATCCATATCGTCATCAGTGTCTACATAGAGACTCGTCATCAAAAGATGAAGAGCAGACAAATAGACGTCTGGTCTTGATTTTGGTTCCTTTCTTTTTCTTTCCTTTCTCTGCCAACTTCGTCTGTCTTTTCTGGTCTTTATCTTCTTGTACCTTATTTTTCTGTTCTAACGCTTGTTTTACAGGAGTCCCCGATAATAGGAGGGATGGCAGTTTCTTCTTTTGTTTTCTAGCAGTCTTTTTTTTTTAATTACTGGAAGTGGAGGAAGCGCTGAAGAATTAGATGGAGTAGGCTCTCTCGCCTCAACAAGATTTCTGGGCGGTAGAGAATGGGGCTGAGGGGATGGGTCTGTTCGTCATCTTTCCCCGACTCGCCATTTTTATTGAGCACTTGTTTACTAACAACTAAGAGGCTAGATAGAAAGAAGGATCCTATATGACTTTGTAGGTCCTTTAGTGTAATTTCATAATATATAGGAGAATGACTTAGAAAACTTAGTTTAGACTTGTGATGGCTTGCTCTTCAGCGCTTGGAAATTTCTGTTTATCACAATGCGAACAAGAAAAGGGTCGCGGCTACCTGCTGAGAGCTCGTGGACAACTGGCTCGGAAGTTGAAACCTCCCATCTCCTATAGCAACCATTTCCCTCCTAAAGCTTGCTGCTTTTTTGGATTGACTGCAAGAACTACTGAATTCGTCATCTTTCCCCATCCGTCATCTTACCCCACCTTCCTTTGCGAGATGTAAGCGAAAAACTGCAATCTTCACTACAATGGTCGCAGAGCTTTTTGGAAGGTGTCATTTTTTTCAGATTGTTGAGATGAACATTTTTGGTTGCATACACTTTTCCAATTGTCGCCGTGGTTTGCGAGTTACACGCAAAAACATGCGATTTCAGTCAATAGAATTAGCGCACTCGCTTTCCGCAAAACTGATACGTGTATTTAAGTATGTGGCGTTTTCCAGGGTGCGCTCTTTCAGTTACATCTATGTCTGTGTAAAACAAAGCCACCGACAAAAGATCACAGATGACCATATCGTAACTTTAAATATAGTGTTCAAAGAGGTACTGCAAACATGTAAATATGTAAATACCTTAAACTTATGTTTCAAAAACTAAATAATAAATACAATTTAAACACATATATTCTTTACTTCAACCCTCACCTATGCCCATGACGCACTAGATACGCTCTATAAAATACTAAATTTAAGGTAATTTAATTAAATAAGGTGTGTAATTTAATTAAGTGGGATTTAAATAGGTTTGAATGTGAATGCTTCGCACAGGTCAGCTAGTAATGACTAATAATAATAAATCTTTATTTTATTGCCCCGGGAACTAGTCCCTTAGGAGCAAAATTGTACAGGAACATATAAAATGCTTTAGAGCCTTAGAGTAGTACAAAAAAAAAAAAATGAAGAAAATTTAAATGAAAAAAAAAGATAAATAATAAAGTAATCTTCTAATGATGAAAAAAAAATACAAATAAATTTAATAACCTTATTGACTTGAAATAAAAATAACTATGTATGTGGATCTTATAATATATACATATGTACACTTATTTACAAATGAAATGAATGGTACTTATATTAAAAAAATAAGATAAACAGTTTCATTGCAAAGTCCTCCCATCCTTAGATTCATGAAAGTAAACTATTCCGAAATAATAAGTAACAATGAATTAGTTATTAAACGTGTATTACCAGGATGGCCTGCCGATATTTCCGCTTATGTTCTGAATTTAAAAAAAACACAAAAAAAAACAGATAACTTAAACAACATGAGGGTATGGAAGATTACTAAACGTGGCCTCCATGTTTCAAATAGTAGGCTTGACATCTCGCTGTAAAGATTCCGAAAAAAGAGTTAACTAATCGAGATAAAAAATACTTATTATATATATACATTGTACATATCTCCCAGGCATTCCGATTTATACTCAGTTAATGTGATTTCAATTTTATTTAATCGACCGATTAATTATTATTATTTGTACGTTTATTTAAAGGTGTTCTGTAGGCTTACAGTTTTGTCTTCTAATAATATATGTAGACCTTAGATGACAAGGTTTCAAAGCGATATTTTTTAAAAAATCGAGTTAGATGCGGAATATGGTAGTAAAAATGTCACCCTTTTCATTGGTAAAGAGTGTAATAATTAAATTAAAGTTAATAATGTTACCCTTCTCCATGAGTTTGTTTTCATGTCGACAATACAGTATAAAACGTCTAGAATTACAAATACTAAAAAAATTAGCACTGGTATTGTAATTCAAGGAGATGATTGAGGTTTTATAATAATAATAAAAAAAATGTTTTAAGTCGCAATAAAATTATGTTTTCAACCTTTAACTTTGATTTGTTCAAAATTGGAAAAATGCCACTTATACCTCTTGTAATATATAAGGGATCTCGGATATATTATTTTTTTTAAACAAATGTTTATTGAAATTTACAACTGTATTTACATATAATGCATTAAGTAAATGTGCTAAAATAAAAGAAAATAATGTCTTGAATAAGCATGTAGAGAAACTATCCACTGATAGTACTCAACTAGTATCTAACTTAAAAGATCTCGAGGCCATCTTCTTTTCAGACGCCTTGGAGGATTGTCTGGAATAGAGGAGGAAGCGAGGGTAGATACGAGTGGGTTCTGAAGAGTTTACTATGAAAGGACTGGTATCTGGATCGGGCTAAATCGGCGACATATAACACATTAAGGTCTTTATGGATTATTTTATTTGTTAAAAAATATGGAGCATTAAGAATTTTTCGAAGGATTTTGGACTGTAAGGATGTAGGGATACGAGAGGAATTAGAAGGTTTGGTGGAGCCCCAAAGCTCGATTCCGTAAGCCCAAATGGATATATTCTCTAAAATAATGTTCTCAAAACTGAATTTTCACATGCAAACAAAATATTTATAGGTTTTCACGATTGCCGACTACTTAACGTTATGGCCAATTTTCACATCCATGTCAGATTCACAGTCTATTTCAGGTACTACTACTACGATTTAATACTATACCGTAGTTCGAAATAAAACAAAAAAGAATATTATTATCAAGATTTTCCTCGTTTGTGTTCCTTGTTCAGCAAGGCTTGATTCGATAATCAGACGGGAGGTTTGTTTTGAAGGAAGTGGTTTGATAATTGACACACATGGTACATGGGACGGAAGAACTGTCTATCTCCAACACCAAGCTTTTAGATATTGGTATTCAAAGCGATTGCGTCTTTATCATTGGGAGATGTACGTAACAAATCAAAACCGGTATCATACTAGGATATATGATATCATTTTAGGTTTCATTTTCTCAAACTAAGTACGATTAGATTATGGATATATTTCCCCCCTTTGGCGGGACTTAGCTGCTTTAAAAACCATAACGAAAGACAGCAGCCATTCCGGAAAACAATAATGTATAGTAAACCATACAGTTATTGACATACTTAAGACTAAATTTCAGTGGTGAAATTAAAAAAAATACTTTTTACGAAGGGATCTAATTGAAACTTCCTATAGCTCATCTTTATCTATCCTTATGAAGACTCAAAGAGGTTTTTTTTGGGTCAAAAGTTCAATAGTTTTACCATATGGCAACATTTATTGTTAAAAGTGCAAAAACTAGTTATTGACACCCTCTGAATTTGAGAAATCTTCCCTATGGTTAGTTTGTTAAATTCTTAAATCACAGATGACTCAGAGGACCCTTCAAACGTTAGATTCATGTATATCTTGGAATAAAATTAGGAATTGTTTACTTATTTCTTCAAGTTAAAGTTGGGGTGTCAATAACTGTACTGAGTGTCAATAACTGTATGGTTTACCCTACCTATTTACAGTAGGGTTCCGATTAACCGAGTCGATGGGGACCAAGGTTATCTTGGTAAATCGAAATAATCGGTTAATCGGAACCATACCAATACCAACTGAAAATGTAGGTTAGTTTTAAATAAAAACTACATATATGCTTAAAAACCTAATAAATACTTAATAATAATAATGAATAATAACAGAAATTATGAAACTATTTTTTTTAAAATAAATCTTTTATTGTAGTTTGTTTAAATGAACTCATATACACATACATACACCCCCCCCCCCCTCAGACTTGGCACCTCGGTTAGCGGGACCTCGGTTAATCTGAACCCTACTGTATTTACAAAAATAAATAAAAAATAGATTCGTAAATTAACTCTGATTGAAATTTGTAAATTAACTCTGATTGAAATTTGTAAATTAACTCTGATGGATTGAAGTTTGAGATAATCCCGGTCCCTCTGAAACCATTTGTTAGGTATCAGTCGCATGTTATTTCATTTTCACGAAATATTTAAATTAAGTAAAAAAAACATTTTTATTTTCGTGAAATAGACTCCTCTAAGAAGTATAATCGGTCTTTTCTTTATGAAAAATACCACTTGTTAGAGTGGGGAAAAAAAACAATCTGAACGATGGTTTTTCTTTAAATGAAAGAATCTCTTCCAATGGGTTATCCTGTAGAGAGCCATGAAAAATTGCTATTAAAAGTTAATCAAGTGTAATAAAGAAATGACATATATATTTTTGTATGTATAGACGAATGGTGATGGAATTTAAAAATGTACAATAGCTAACCCCTAAAGATGTGCCAAAAGGTCCATGGGAAATTAAAATACAGGATAACCCAACGAAAGAGATTCCTTCATTTATTCTTTAAATTTTCTAAACCTTATGCAAACCAAACTCTTCCTCACTAAGGTGAAAGATACAATCAAGTAGAATCTGAACTAAAATTTTAGCTATAAATTTTACCTAGGATAGACATTCTTCAAAAAGGTAAAAAATGGTCTCCGAGATTTTTTTTTTCATTGTAAACTATGCCCAGGAAGGAAGCTATTTTCGTAAAAATCCGATCCTACGTTACTCGCAATAATAAGAATTATCTTTTAGGATGTTCGGACCTATTTCTGTCAAGCAAACCCGAACACTGTGAAATGCGCTGTCAGAAGAGTTTGAAGTAAATGTTGGCTTGAGACAGGGTAATCCTCTTGCCCCTCTCCTTTTCAATCTAACCATTGAAGCAGCCATTCGAACAGTAAAAACTAATCCTGGAGGAACTATATATAACCGCATGTACCAACATCAAGCGGATGACGTCGTCATTACCGCTAGAACCCGAGCGGCATTATCAGGAACTTTCCAAGAATTTGAAGAGGCAGCCATTCAATTAGGTCTTAAGGTGAATGAAGATAAAACTGTATATATGAAAAACTCAAAAGTGGAAATTATGGAATATGATAAAGTGAGTCTAGGAGAGCACAGTTTTAAAGCAGTAACCCAATTCAAGTACTTAGGAAGTGTGGTCACAGTTGACAATAAAATAGAGAGTGAAATACAAGCAAGATTAGCTGCAGGAAACAGGTGTTACTCCTTACTACAAAGAGTGTTCCAGGTAAAATCATTCTCTAAAAGAATAAAAATTCAACTGTACAAAAACATAGTAAGATCGGTGGTTTTGTGTGGGTGCGAGACATGGCCCCTTACCAAAAAATCAGAAATTATGGTCAATGCATGGGAGAGAAAAATATTAAGAAGAATCTGGGGTGGAGTGTCCGAAAATGGTACTTGGAGAAGAAGAAAGAATGAGGAGGTGATGGAGCTATATGGAGAACCGGACATGGTGGCGTTAATAAAGAAAGCCATACTGAGATGGCTGGGACATGTGGAAAGAATGACGGAGCACAGGATAGTAAGAATACTCTATGAGAAACCGGACCGACTGGATGATGTTGCTCATCACGCATCATACCCTCGAATCAGACGGCTGGATGATGTTGAGGAGGACCTGAAACTGCTGGGTGTACCAAACTGGAGAAGAGTAGCACAGGATCGCAGAGATTGGTCGGCTGTGGTGATGGAGGCCCGGGTTCTTGCAGGACCGTAGTGCCAGAATAATAAACCCGAATTCCCGTCTAAAGAGCTCAATGATATGGATGAATCAACAATGCTAACTTATTTAAATGAAGATGAAGCACAAACTTGTTCTCGCTTCGAATTGGAACCTGTCCAGTGGATGGACCAGTGGAGTTATATTGAAGGAGAAGATAAAGGAAAAGGGCGAGATAGTGAAAAAGAAAATTAATAAATTGTATCTATAGTTAAATATCGCTTGAAATATAAATTCCAACATTCAGTTTAATTTATTTTAACAATAATTAGCTATGTCATTTATGTGCATATTACAGTTTTCATTTAAATGTGTTTTGAATTTTATTATAAAAAGTGTTTTAACTACATATTTACACAACTTTTATTTTTGTTTTTAGCGCCTCATCTATGCTTTATATTAATACTAGCTGTTTATCCCGGTTTCACCCGGGGAATTTCATTTTTTGAAAGGACTCATCTTTCAGCCTTAAAACGTGAACCCCGGTTCGTTCCGGAAGAACGGCCTTACCGGGCCTTGTCGGCTCCAAAATCTATAAAATGTTTCGACTCAAACAGTAGATTTTGTGAAAACCAATGTAAAGCAAGATCATGACGATTTTTATAACAATAAAGAATATACCTAGAGATTGGCTGAAGTTGTACAATTTTAATATGGATGGATGTTTGCACCTGGTATGGAAAGAATCACTAAGCGAAATTTGGAGAATTTAGGACAAACGGTATGGATTTCTATAAAGAACAAACAAACAGAATTTCATCTTTATTTATATAGATTATTTTTTTAGTAAAAGTTTGGTTTAGATATTTTTTTGTTTAATTTTATTATTTTTGCCCACTATTAGCCTGCATTCAATGCACTGTGCGTCGTACGCATCTGTCCAGAATATCCTTCTCCAGTATCAGTAATATAGCGGAAGAATCTATCTTATTTCTTATGGTCTTCCAATCCTAGACATTTACGGCATTCGGATATGCCACAATTTTTCTTGTTTCGTTGCCAAAACAATAAAATTGCCTCACGAACTTAAATTAAATCAATTTGTTTCTTTAACGTCCAAATTTTTAATTTAAAATTGGATCCATTGCCAGTTGTGCAAAAAAATAAATAAAAATCTGTTTGAATACAAGTCTTTTACGTGGGATGGCTGCTTATGTAAGAACGCGTAAAAGACGCCTGTTGAGGCATTCAATTTTTTGGAACGTTTTTATTGTTGTTAAAGTTATATATTAGTATTATTACTCCAATTAATGGAATATTTATTCCAGGTCTTCCATATTTTTTTTTCGTCATAAGATTTCTATATTAAGACTTCTTTGTATAATTAACTTTTGACAAACAAGGCGCCAAGTAAAAATCTTCATTATATTATAATAATTTATTGGTAGGACAAATCATGATGATAAAAACAAAAACGAAATTTGCTTTATATATGTTCTATAGTGCTACATATAATAAGATATTAACAATATAAAACAATTCCCAACATTGCTTAATACTCCTCTATTTTTTTCATGTGTAATACATCATTCATTTCGGTGAAAGATGTTGAATGTGATTTTTTCTAAATATGAATTTGTCTTTGGATATAAGTTGGTTCTCGTCGTTGATGTTAATTTTTACTGATCAGAAATCGATATTTAATAATTAATAAAAATATGAATATTAAATAAATAAAAATCCGTATAATTTTACGCCCCCTTAATTATGCCGCCTGGTGCGACTGTCCCCTTTATCCTGTACCACCGGTGGCCCACACTTCACTGCCTCATCGGGCGGCGTGTACCACCGGTGGCTCACACTAGAACGCCGCCTCTGCCAAATAATTAGATCTTTAACACTTTGACTGCCGAAAAAGAATACCTGAGAACCACGCTCTTGTTTCGACATAATTATAATATTTTATTCTCGGACAAGAGAACAGTTAAGTAGAAATGATTTCTATATAGCTGAAAATTAAAATAATGAAAATTTAACGTAAATTCTTTTATTTTTATATTTATTAGTATTTATTTTTTTTTATATTCACATACTTATAAACGTATAAACATCTATACTTTGATAACAATTATAATTAATACCGTATTATAAACATGACATCAGTCGGATAGTATTTTTTATTGTTTATTTTTATTATTGTTGCCAATACTGCGTAATGCCCTGGAATAGCACCCGCCGGATAGAGCGAAGAGCATTAAACAGTCCCGGCGTGAACGTGTTAATATAGAATTAATTTTGTTTATGTGACAGCCCAATCCTTAAATCACATATAATCCTGGGATTTATATATATCAGAGCTAATTCATAAAAATTAAAAAATAAAATAACTGATTAAATGGTTTTAATGTACTTTTATAAAAGTTAAATCAATAAAATATTTAAGAAAAAAAAATTATATATTCCCTTCAGAACGCCCCAGGACCCACATTAAGACGAAACGTAGACTCTTAAAATAAAGAAAAAGTTCGTAATTGAAATTCCTGATTATTAATAATTACAGAGAATCTTTTAGTTTTCGATTACAAGTCTATTTTAAGATGGGAATTCCACACATTAAATACATTATCTTCATAGTTCACTGAGTTCTAAAAGGGAATGAGTTCAATCCTGTGACCTTTATAATGAACTGGTTGATGAGATGTAAGAATAATGAATTGCCTAATTATAAAGCGGCCTCTATATCAAATATGAGGCAAATTTAAAAACATTTCACACCATCTGATTTAGATGGGAATTCCATAGATGGGAATTCCACACATTAAAAACATTATCTTGATAGTTCACTGAGTTCTAAAAGGGAATGAGCTCAATCCTGTGATCTTTATAATGAACAGTTGGATTAGATGCAAGAAATTGAATTGCCTCATTATATGTAGGCCTCTATCACGGGCGTCACCGCCGGGGGGACAGAGGGGACGCGTCCCCCCCCCCAATATTTTGACAGGAGGGGACTGTCCCCCCCCAATATTTTGACAGGAGGGGACTGTCCCCCCCAATATTTTGACAGGAGGGGACTGCCCCCCCAATATTTTGGGAGGAGATGACCCAATGTAAAAAATTGAATAAAAATGCGATTTTACGAATTTATCCGAGTTTAACCAATAAAATATAAATATAAAATATTAGTTAATTTCAGCACACTCTATTGTTAAAAGCTTAGTCAGGCGTATTATATATTCGATAAACTATACTGGGTGTCGCAGACATGGTGTAAAAAAAATTGGGTAATACTGCATGTTAAAAGGGGTAGAATGGCCCAGAAACGAGTTTCTTATCTCAATCTGTTGAGGAGAATTTTTTTTTTTTTTTAAATCTTACTTTTTTCTGAAAAATGACAGTTTTCTCTACTTTGGTTTAGAGTAGAAACAAAAACGACGATATCTTCTTAATCAGCATTACATTTTCTAAAATATGAGATGGGTCTAGTCATTTTAAATCCTCTTTCAGTGGGACATTAAACGCGCTAAACACAAAACATTTAATTAAACTTAAATTTTTAATAGTATTTGAAAATTCCTCACTCCCCACTGGAGCACCCTAGAAGCCGCCAAATTTCCTAAAAACTAAGGAATTCAGTTAGCTTTTTAGTGGTGTAACCCATGATACAATTGCACTTCACCTTTTGAGTCTAAAAGTAGTTTTTCTGATGAAAAACACGCTAGAGAATGTCACTATCAATGAGGAAGCGCGCTTGAGCCTGCATCCAAAGTAATGGATGCCAAACTCCCCATGAGTTAGAATTTTTTTTTTACTTTTTTAAGGCTAGAAAGAACAATGTATGAATTCTAAATAACATAAAAAGGGTAATAATAATCTGAAATAAATAAAAAATCTTCTTAGTTTAAATCAAAAAAATACTTTTTTTGAAATAAATTAAACTTTTTTCTTCTCCTCTACTAAAATTTGAAAAATCCTACGTAAAAAATGTTGAAGATAAAAAATAATATTTTTATTGTAGAACCTTATTAAAATGGATTATTGCAGCGCATGTTCATCTCCTCAACAGATTGAGATAGGAAACTCGTTTCTGCGCCATTCTACCCCGTTCACCATGCAGTATTACCCAATTTGTTTTTTAACTATGTCTGGGACACCTAGTATATTTATTACTTCACCTTGAACTGTCTTTTTTTATTGCTCTCCATTTCTTTTTTTAGACCAACCAGCTTGATCCTACTTTCCATCAGTTGGTGGAAAGCAATGAAATTAGTTGGATCAGGTTTAGAAGAAAAAATGCAATCTAGACATTATGGCCCACATTCTTTAACATTAAGCCTTAACAGCTCCCTATTTTAATGTATAACTGAGGCATAAATTGTCAAGTTTTAAGATACTATAAATACCTTTAAAGTACAGCGTTGGAGGTTGAATTAAATGTCCCAACAGTTGTTTTTAGGGGTTATTATTTGAACTTTCTGAATCCAGAAGTGCCTGATGTACCTCTTTCAAGCCCACCAAGGTGCATCGGATCTGCTGATATGAATAGAGACGTTATAGAGCCGCCAGAGAAGGAAGAGGCAGAAGAAGTTTTAGCATCCCTAAAAAACTACAAGGCCCCAGGAGAGGATGAAATCCCAGCAGAGCTATGGAAGCATGGAGGAGATGCATTAGCCGAGGAAATGTACCGTCTGATATTTGACATCTGGATGTCGGAGGAGATGCCAAAGGACTGGTCCTCTGCATTAATATGCCCAGTTTATAAGAAGGGGGACAAGATGGACTGTGAAAATTACCGAGGCATTGCATTGTTAAACACAGCGTATAAAGCCTTCTCCTTTTTGTTAATGAGCAGGATACTCCAGTACTCTGAGGGAGAGCTTGGGGATTACCAGTGTGGATTTAGAAAGGGTAGATCGACTATCGACCACATTTCAAGCACAAGGTCCATGCTGGAGAAATGCTATGAAAATAATATTGATCTGCACCACCTCTTCATCGACTACAGACAGGCGTATGACAGTGTAGACCGATGCAGGTTGTATCAGGCCATGACAAAGATGGGTATCCCAGAAAAACTAATACGATTAGTGCGCACAACCTTGGAAGGGACACAAGGGAAAGTAAAAATCCAAAGTAATAAGTCCAGTTGCTTCCGCATCAACAAAGGATTAAGGCAAGGAGACCCCCTATCCCCCATCCTATTCAACATTGTATTGGAAATGGTAATGAGGGCCATAAGGACTAATCCTGGAGGGACCATTTACAACCATATGACACAGCACCTGGCTTATGCAGATGACGTTATCATTACTGGTCGCACACGTGCATCTTTGCTAGGAGCCTTCGAGGAATGTGAGCAGGCTTCCAAAATGGCAGGTCTAAGCATCAATGAAGCCAAAACCAAATACATGAAGACCTCCCGGACTGATTGTGGGGCGAGGAATGGTCTTAGGACAGGAGAGCACTTTTTCGAGCAGGTACAGGAGTTTCAATATCTTGGGGCCAACATCAACGAAAAGAATGATATAATGGCAGAAATAAAGACACGCATTATGGCCGGAAGTAGATGTTACTGGACGCTCGGAAAAGTGCTAAGGTCGAAAGTGTTACCCTGGCAGTTAAAGCAAGCTGTATACACTACCATTATTAGACCAGTAGTGACATATGGAAGTGAAACATGGGTTCTTACCAGGAAATCTGAACAAATGCTTAATGTGTGGGAGCGGAAAATGCTTAGAAAGATTTTTGGTCCCTTGAAGGAGGGAGATCAGTGGAGGCAAAGAAACAATCGGGAGCTCCGTGATTTATACAAGACCCCAGATATTGTCACCTGCATCAAGAAGAATAGAATTAGGTGGTTGGGGCATGTATAGAGAATGGAAGAGCAGCGAATCCCAAAGAAGCTTCTGGAGGGGCACCCAGGGGGAGGACGAAGAAGAGGTCGTCCTAGATTGCGGTGGCTCGATGACATGGAGGATGACCTGAGGACACTTGGAGTTCGAAGGTGGAGAAGAGCAGCTCTGGACAGGGGGGAATAGCGGAACATTGTGGAGCAGGCCAGCGTTCTTCAAGGACCGTAGAGCCATCGAAGAAGAAGAAGAAGAATTGAACTTTTAGCCCCTCGAATTTCTACCTATCCTATCTAGAAAAATATTGCCCCCCCAATAATTTGGTGCTGGTGACGCCCATGGCCTCTACACCAAATATGAGGCAATTTAAAAAAGAAATTCACATCATCTGATTTATTTGGGAATTCCAAAGATGGGAATTCTACACATTAAAAATTTTATTATGATATATGCATTTCTTCTTCGGTTTCACCCATATTGCTGTGGGCTTCTTCAGGGCGAATAGAGATTGCATTCTTGATTTGGCCCTGAAGAAGCCTACAGCAAGATGGGTGAAAGCTTGGCAGTTATCAAACCTGTTACATGGTCAAACACTGAAGAAGAAATGCATATAACAGATTCAGACCATGGAAGCCTAAAACAACATTATCATGATAGTTAACGGAGTTCTAAAAGGGAAAGAGTCATTTCAATCTGTGACCTTTATAATGAACAGTTTAATGAGATGCAAGAAATTGAATTGTCTCATTATACATCGGCCTTTATATCAAATATAAGGCAACTTTAAAAACATTTTACATCATCTGAATTCACACTTATAGTAAATCGTTTAAAAATTTATTTATGATAGATCTGTTTATCTCAATTTTCATATTTTTTTAAATAAAAAAATAATATAATTATAACCCAATATTTAAAAATAATATAATTTAAATCTGTAACGATATATTGGCGTGGAATTTTATTTAATATATCAAGTACTAGCTTACCCGTCGAGCGTTTCGGTGATCTCAGAAAAAATTGTCCGGGTGCCAAAAAGTGTCTGATTTAAAAATGAAAAATGTTTCATATAAAAGTTGTAAAGCATTAAATTTAGCATGAAACAAACTTTAACTATATATTTTTTGTTCAAAATGGCCTCATACGAAATAAGTCTTCCATATTAAACATAAATTATTTATCCCGATGAAGCTAAAGATTAAGTAAAATTAGTAACCTAAAATTTCTCTGTTGGTCGTAAATTCAAAAATCAAATCGGTAGCGAGATAATAGTGATTATAGATACTTTGTATAGACTTAATATATACTAAATTAATTTAAATCCAGCTAATGTATAACGTAAGGATCAAGGAAATTTTTATTTTTAATAGTAGCATTTTATTTTATATATATTATATATATATATATATATATATATATATATATATATATATATATATATTAGTAGTAGCATTATGTATTATACTACAGTACAACCTCCTTTATCCGTCTCCCTTTGTTCTTATCTTCGGGTTATCCGCATCAATCTGTAGGGCGATTTATTTTTTTATTTCTCGAAATGTTCTCATATGTAATATTTTTTTAAATTTTAACAGTGATAGCAAGAATGTTATTTTAATTGAAGTGGATTCTTTGAAATGACATTATGTGAATTTAACAATATTAATGTACAGCGAAGTTATTAATAATTAAAAAAATGTATATAAAACAGATAATAAGTATGCTGTGTATTAGAAACCCAATAATATTGGGCAGCATTTATTTTTTCATGAAGTGTTTTTCTTTTGTAACGCATGGTTTTTTAATATTTTTTTTTTATGTAAATATTCTTTTCCGTAATAAATTCAAATTCGCTTATTTAAGGATTCCTTTTGCTGGCTGTTATTAGCCCGATTTCCGGATTATCTATATTTTCGATTGTCCGAGTTGGTCCGGATAAATGAGGTTGTACCGTAGCAAAAAAAATTGTTATTTGTTACATAAAGTCAACAGTGGTGGATTCAGAATTTGTTTTACAATTTTTTCTTTTACCAACTGAATTTCATCCTTTAGAAACTTAAAACCCCTGTTGAACGATTATTAATGAGAAAATGTTCTATTCTGTGAAAGGGTTTAGACCATAGGACATTTAATTCTAAAAATTAAATTAGTGTACTGATTTGTGGATGACTTGCAATGTTGTGTTTGTTACGTTCATTTTACGATGATCAGAGTAATTTTAATTAGCTAATTTAGTTTTCAGCTTTATCAGTATAATTAATTTATGTATCAACAATGTAGAAGAATTATGTTACAGTGTGGGCATTATTAACAGAAAAATTTTTGACTAAACTATAAGCTCGTGGGAAGTCGAGAAACAACTACAACGGTATTTGTTATTGTCATGTTAGAGGTTGTTTGAGAAAATCAATAATAGAATGGTGTGTGAATATTCAATACAATATTCAATCTATTTTAAATTGATAATATTGCACTATAAAGGTACAGATATAAAGTGTACTGGCATTATTGTTGGTGATAATTTATGCTATATTTATATTCATAGAATCAAATTTAAAAAAAAAAAAAATGGTATTTTTTTCTACTTCAAAATAATGTTTATATTTGCCAAAGCATGTTAATTACCTGAACATGTATAATGATCTACTCGCATGTGTTCTACCTATCTATCAAATATCTGTCTATCAAATCTCATGCTCTAAAGATGCTGAACGTTTCTTTAATTCCAACTATAGCCTCATCTACAGGCGAATATTTTGCCGTAGTTACTCAGAACCTCAGATTTCTAGCCTCTCTAAGAATGAAGTCGGTACACCAACATCTTAGAGTTTCGAGTGAAGACCGCTTGGCACTGTATCATGGGAATGTCGCTTATCTACTTGGGGTGAAGAAGTATTTGTTAGTGAAAATGTAAAAGAAAATACTACTAGTCCTTTAGTAAAGAATCACAATAGTAAAGTGGAAAGTGATCTAACAAAAAAAAACAAACAATAGTATCAGAGAAAAAAAACTGGGGAAAGTGTATGCTTTTTTTTCTAGTTCATTTATTATTTAACCAAACAAAGGATGATGTGTGTAAGCTTCTAAAATGATAGATCGTAAGAACAAAAGAATTATTGAAAGGCTATGAAATGTATTCGTTTTCGTTTATTTATATATAAAGCACAAAATGACAAACAAATAGAAAAGAATACCAACAAAGATATAGAAGTATGGAATTAAAAAATTATAAATTTTACAGTCTTAACTTACTGAGTACAAAATACCTATATATATATATATATATACATATATATATATATATATATATATATATATATATATATATATATTCACGTCGATACATGTATCGATGACTAATACCTCTGTTGTACGAAAATATAAGTCCCACCCATTCCAGGGCACATATATTTCAAGGACGTATTTATACGTCCTGCCCGTTCAGGCTATTGTTTAGGTTGGACACCTATATACGTCCCGCCCGGTTAAAGGGTTAATACTTTACTTCGATATATTATCTATATTAAGATACAAACCGGAATTAACGGTATGTGTTCAAAACCCTTTCCTATGGGACGAGGCGTGAAACAAGGAGACAATCTAAGTCCTCTTCTTTTTATCATATTTATGGATGAGATTCACAAGATTTGCAAAAGGAGGACGGGAAGTACTGTTATTGGGAAGTGGAATTTGAGGACATTATTCGCTGGGAGGATTGTGTGGTTACCGACTCCAGAAAGCTGCTTGGTCTAAGAAATTGAAAGGCGGTGGCACGCAATAGAGAGGACTGACAATCTTTATTAGAGCAGGCTATGACTCATCAAGTGGATCGTGATGTCAGATAAGAAGATGCAGTGCAGGCATACCTATAAGCAGATAATATAGTTCTAGTCTGTGACGGTAAAGATAAGTTGAAGCAAGCTCTGGTTGATTGGCCAGAAGAGCTCAATAGAAAAGGAATAGCTGTAAACTCCACTAAAAGTTAAGTCCTGGTGGTCACAGGAAAAAAGGATGAAATACAACTTTTCTGTGATGTTGAGGAGCTGGAGCCTGTTGTATCTTGGAACGGTGGTTAGCAACACTGCAACCATAGACAAAGAAGTGTCAAGCAGAATCTAGAAGACTGGCTCCGGTGGATTGAGGCTTCTCTAAGTTGAAAGGCATCTAAGAGGAAGCAAAAGAAGAAGAGAGAAAGATACAAACCTTTTCCTTTTTTTTATTATTTAAGTTCTGATGTCGACGTTTCGGGATGGTCGCTCATTCTCATGGCATTAACTCTAGCTATTTAATTTTATGTTTTAATTTATAATTATATTGGTATAAGTCAATGTTGTTTATAATAATGTACTTCAATTTTATTGCTATTATATTACTAGCTGTATATCCCGGTTTCACCCGGGGAATTTCATTTGTCGATTTAAACAAAAAAAAAACGGCCTTACCGGGCCTTGTCGGCCTCTTCAAAATCTATAAAATGTTTCGACTCAAACAGTAGATTTTCTGAAAACCAATGTAAAGCAAGATCATAACGGTTTTTACAACAATGAAGAATATACCCAGAGATGGCTGAAGTTATGCAATTTTAATATGGACAGGTGTTCGCGCCTGGTATAAAAGAACCACTGAGCGAAATTTGGAGAATTTAGAAAAAACGGTATGGATTTCTATAAAGAAGAAACTAACATAATTTCATCTTTATTTATATAGATTTCTTGATCTTTTCTGGTAACAATTTATAGATTTGTGCTATGCTACCAATGATAATTTTTCATTTTGTAAATTAAATTTCACTGTTATTATAAAAATAATTATATATAATTCATCGTTAGGTTTCTCTTATTCCACGAAAACCATGTTTTATCCAAAATAATTGTTTTTATCATGGGGCCATATTACCAGCACAACTGGAAATTTTCTCATAAGGTAAATTATAGAAAAAACATTTTTTAACACATAAATTAGTAGAGGTAGATTATATTGACATTATATTTTTACCAGATGCCAGGTTATGGTTTTGTCAACATTTAGATTTATTTAATAGTTATTGAACTTTTTATATAAAACAAAATTGGTAGGTACCCATAATACCACACTTACCTCATTCTCGCACTCTCTCTCTCTCTCTCTCTCTCTCTCTCTCTCTATATATATATATATATATATATATATATATATATTCTGTTATAATAGCAATAACTGTAAAGTTTTATAAAGAACATTGACTTAAACAAAATAAGAGGAATTGATGTCATGTGGATGGACGATCAACCCGAAACTTCGACATTTGAACTTTAATAATAAAAGTGTCTTATCTTAATACAGAAAAATTATTGACATATTTAACTGATTTTGAGTTGTGATTTGAACCAACTACTGCCCATTGACATAAATGTAACCAAAATTTAAAAATAATATTCACTAGGAGTATCACATCGAAAGAGATACTAAGAGTTTTTACCTAATGATGTATTGCTATTACTATCGCATATCATTAATCCTTCAACTGGGGTAATAAATAATTTAAGTGTAGTCTACTTAGTAGGGATGTGTATTATGTAACGCTGTTATATTTATAGTACCGGTATACCTGTTCTTAAATAATTTTGTTATTCATATTATGTATACATACAAGACTCAAAATTAAATAGTATTTTTAAAAGAAGATGTAAATCGTCCAAATGGAAATTGGAAAACAACAAGTATAATTCAACAAACCGAAAATATTTACACAGATGATTTATTATGAGCATAAAATATTGATTCAGGTGGCCGTAATAATTAAGTATGCTACTGTTACCGAGAAGCAAGCCTAAAAAACAAAGGAAAAAAAAATTTGATCTGTGTTGCCACTTCCATCCATATAATTTATAAATCAACCTTTTAAACGTGTATTACTTATTGCGACTTTTAATTTCTTTTTTTTTTTTTTCTTTTTTTTTCAAATCTTAGATTTGAGGAAAATGTGATTGAAAACGTTGGAATTTTGTAAAATCAGTTTTTTAAAACTTTATTTAGCACTTATCACGATTAGTTTTGATCTTAATGTTTTAATTTATTCGTCAAACTCTCGTCTACAAAAAGTTAGAAGTCTGGAAAGTTATTTGAACACATATAAAAAAAAAACTTTCTGTTTAGACTAAAACACTTTTTCACTGCAAGCACAGATAATATTTTATTGAAAAAAACTGAATTTCCCAATATATAATATATATATATATACATAGTAAATTTCATTATTTTCTCGTCGATTATTTAAAGCGGGAGATCCGGGTGTGTATAAGTGTATTCGTTTCATTATTTACTATACAGATATAAAGAATTTTGTCGTCGCAAGTCAATATAGTACATATATTCATGACCAAAAAAATTCAATATAACATTTTTTTTGTCTACTATACACTACTTTTTACTATTAATATAGTGTCTTTTACCGAACAGCAATTATATTAACATGCATAAGGATGTAATTTAAAAGCATTCATATAATATATATTTTAACCAAATTTTAATAAACAAACAAAATGAATTTGAGTATCCTGCTCCTTGGAATCTGGAATATGATTAAGGTACAGAGGCGGATTTTTAGCACGAAATTTTGAGGGGTGTCACCCCATCTGTCTCATAATCACGTGGCTGACCGCACCATTTTCGTATGAAATTATTGCCTTGAATTAAGAACTGCGATCTAAAAAACCGAAAGTGTTATGTTCAGGGTTTATTTACCACCTGATTGGATTATTTGTTTAAAAATACAAAGAAATTCAAATAGAAAAAATATTTGAGGGGGTTTCATGACCCCCCCTCACTGGATCCACTCTTGATAAGGTAACGTTACAAATCACTACTAAACGTTTCAATATAACCCATTTTCCAATCAATAATTTACACAAAAATATAAGGTACTAATTCCCCTATTACCCTGCTGGGTTTGACAGCTGATAAGCACGCTGTCATCTGTTGGTCACCATGCGAACTACTAGCACCGCCATCTTTCCCCTATTGCCCCTCCTGTTTGAAAAATAACCGCCTTGCCTCAGTATTACGTCACACACTATCTCACCACTTCTGAAAAGAACACATCGATTTTGTGCCAGTCAATATAATTATCTAACTTTTAAAAAACCCGCGCATCATTTCCTCCATCATACTTTACTTTCTATCTATTTCTCCGAATATTTCGAAGAATCAGTATTTCGAACTATATTCGGAGTCGCTGAATAATTCAAACCTATACCATAACCTACTTTTTCATTAACCTTTCATTTTAAAAACCACTTCCGTCAGTTTTTTAATAATAAACCCTAGACATTCTATGAAGATAAATATATTCTATTCTATGAAGATAAATAATGTAAGTGTAAAGATAAATAATATAATATATATATAATATAAAATATATAATATATAAAATATATAATATAAAAGATAAATAATGTGAAGATAAAGATAAATAATTCTATGAATAAATAAATCCTATCTCTTAATTTTTTTTTAACTTTAACTTTTTGTAAAGTATGTAAATGTCAGTTCTTCAAAAAAGTATAGGCATAATGAAAAGATAATAGGTTATAGAAAAACAAAGAAGTGGATAAATTGTTAATAAAAAAGTTGGTTGGTAAGGAACTTATACGCATAACGAATAGTTACGTAATTACTTGTATTCGGAACTGTATAGGTTCAATATTAATATTTTTCAGGGACTCTAAAATACTAATACTTCGAAAAATGATAAGATTACGATGAAGAGTAATGTTCTATAGATGCAAGGGTGGGGAGACGCGGTATTTTCAAAATTAACATACCTACAGAAAGTACGATTAATCGATGTTTATTTGCGAAGAATAGGTGAAGTTGTTAAGAGTTGAGATGACGTCACGGTGTTATACACGTAAAAAAAGGCGCGTAATATAATTCTAACCTAGCCATAAAATCGGCCTTTAACGGCTAAGAAGAGAGGTGGTGGGGATGGTAGTTCGCATGGTGACCAACAGGTAGCAGTGTGCTTATCAGCTGTCAAACCCAGCAGGGGAATAGGGGAAGTAGTACCAAATATAAAGTCAAAATTTGAAAGTGTAAATCTATATAAATATAGCAGTTTTTTTTAGAAATTCGGTTGCATTGATCGCCAATATGAAAAGACTTTCCCTAATAATTCACAGCTAACATAAAAGGCGACCTGTGAAACAACGCGTTTCTAAATTGTAAAACATTAAATTGTATACTTGTATTATATATACTATTAGTCTTACTTATTATCAGGGATAGGATTTTTATGTAATAAAAATTTCGAAATATGTACATAAATATGGACGTATATTTGCAAATATATGTAATAATAATATGAAAATATGGATAAAATTCTGGAAAATCGACAACCATTCGTTTGAAGTAAAGCTTTTTATTTGATGAACGATCTTTCCACGTCTACTGACTTATTTTCTACGTGTTTCCCCGTTTTCAAATGCTGTAAAACCAAAAGGCGTTGATCCATTGACATTTTGGCAGCACAAACAATACAAGACACCTCCACTGTCGCATTTAAGCTTTTTCTGTTTTCTTTCCTTTTTTGGCACACAGGCTTTGGAACATGAGCGTGATTAATTTCTCCGCTAAAGTGGATAAATTGACGCTCATGTTCCAAAGCCTGCAATTTAAAGAGGGTTACTGCAAATAAAAAATGTTAGCTATAATAGTTTTAGCATATCGAATTATTGAACGGATTTAGCGCCTTGTGGTCTAAAATCTGTGAAATTTTTTGGGATTTTTTTTTCAGCTTCTCGCTTATAATTCGGCAAAGGCGCTAAATACGTTCACGTTTTAATTACTTGGTCTTCACAGGAGTGGGCTAATTTTAAAATTAATGAGATCGTTTTACACCGAATTCGATATGCTAAACCTATTATAGCTAACATTTTTTATCTGCAGTAACTCTCTTTAAATTGCAGGCTTTGGAACATGTGCGTAATTCATTTTTACGCTAAAGTGGCTAAATTGACAATCGGTTTTGGCGAAAAGACTTGCCCAATTTTAACCGTGAGGACCTCATTCGATGCGAAATTTAATGCTCTTTTATTTTAGAACTAACACCAAGGGCGTACCCAGGATCAAAACTAGGGGGGGCAAGGTAAAAAATAGGGGGGGGGGGCAAGCTATGGTCGTTCAGGTTGTAACATCTTACCTCGGAAAAGGAGAATGAAACCAAAATTATGTATAATTATAGCAGTGCTTTATCAACTAAGTTATTAAAATTATTTGCTTGAAAAAAAAACGTATTCTATTATTGCTTCCAGTCTTAAAAGCCTAAAAAATTATTGCTTCCAGCCTTCCAGGGGGGGGGGGCAGCTGCCAACCTGCCCCACATAGGGGGTCAATTGGCATACACTGGATTGACCAATTCTTCAATTTTCTATGATCTTAGTATTAAATATTATGTTGTGAAAAAAAATACTTGAAGTACTCTAATACTTGGAGTTTACAGTGGTATCAGCCCCATTGGGATTATATTAACAGGAACGACTCAACAATCAAAAAAGTGAAAACTGTTGCCAACCAACCCCGCTCTCCCCTACTTTCAGCCTATATGATCAAAAATTTTCTTCAAATCAGGATCCTTTTTGGCCCTCAGCTCCCGGACTACATATACATGCATTTCTAAGCCTCAGAAGAAAATATGTAAATACATGAAAATCCCATCCCTACTTATTATATACTAATAGTCTTTTTTTTTTTAATATAAATTTGTTCATCTCAGTATTATCAATCGATTATCATCATAATTAGATAAATATTTGTTCAAGAAATATCTTTTATGAAATTCTCTGTTGATCTATAAAAGCGTAGTATATTCAAGGGTTCTACTCTCAACACGGTAATAATCGCTAACTTTGACATGATGCATTGAACATTATAACATGTAAAATAATTGCAATGGAATCAGGTCTTAAACACATATTCAATGATCAAATATTAGTTTACTTTACATTTTATTTAGAAGGCAGTGTTAAAACGAAGTGTAGGACTTGTAAGAAATAATCAACATAATTCCATCCGTCACCTTGGCTCCAATTTCTTACGTGGGTTAATTTATGCATTTGTTTGCGCCTGGGTAATAAATTGTTTTCTTGCATGAGGATCGTAAATATTTTTATATAATTTATTCGGTTATTGTACCTCTGAATTCTTGGTACCGCTAAACGCCACATTACAAGATTTATCTCCAACTCTTACAAATATTTTGAAACCTAAAATTTATGTGCGATTCCATCAAAAGGAAAAAAAAAAATTAAATATCCTTTAAAGCAAAAAAAATTAGTTGCGACAAAAGAGTTTAAACGTAATCTTACTCTCTATCATTATGTTTACGTTCTCCAAACCATGGGCGGATCCAGCAGATCGTAAAGGGGGGGGGGCTGCAGTCCTAAAAGGAGGGGGCTGCAGCCCCACAGCCCTTCATTTGGATCTGCTAATCAGCTTTTTTACCTTTATGTTCCTTTCCCACAACTAAAATTCCATTTGTTCTGCACATTACTTGTTCTTTAACTTGCTTCCTTACATTAAGGAAAGTCCAATTCTATCTTTAAATGACGAAAAATTTTCCAAAGGGAGGGGCTGCAGCCCCCACAGCCCCCCCCCCCCTGGATCCGCCAATGCTCCAAACTAATTCAGCCAAACATTAACATTTATTCGTGCTTCAGAAAGAAACATCTTAATATGCATTTGCAAGACGTTCCAGCAAAATGTATTATTTAGATAATGGGTTGTTTCCTAACAAAGCTCATTTTTCCCCGAACAAAGAGACATATGTAATAATAATATTGTAAATTTTCATTTCAAGATATCGGACTGTTAAACGCGGAAAACTAAAAAGATCTTAACAGATAATGATGAAAACTAAATAGATCAATGGATCATTTGATTATTGTATATTAGAATTATGAAATAAGAGATTTCCATTTACCTTTCGTAAAAACAATAATAATTCCCTTCAATTACAGTTAATGGTCATTTTTATATAGTATAATTTTAATATTATCACTTCAACTCAGTGGCGTTAAAATAAAATTTTTAAAATTTTATTTTTCAAAAATACAATCACTTTGCTGTTCTATGTTTTGCATTCCAAAATAAAATATTACCTTCAACACATGAGCATCGTTTCCAATAAAAAAGGATCTAATGATATATTTACTCTTGCTTTGGATTCAAAAATAATTGATACATCTGATATTTATATTCAAAGTTTGAACCTCTGGGGTCAATTTGGCGTTCTTAAGCAAATTAATGTTTGAGCCCTTTGGATTTTTTTTTTTTTTTTTTTTTTTAATACAAGATAAATCTGTAATTTGAACCAATAAAACCTCTGCGTGATAAACGTTAACTTCATGAACATTTTCCTTTAAAGTTATCGAATTGATAATCGATCTAGGCAAAATATTTTTATCTCAAATTTTGAATTTTCAACACTCATATTAGTATGTATAAATATGATGTGACGGAATTAACAATTTCGATGCTCTATCCAATATCTAGTTTTTTTTATAAAATGAACTAGGTGCCCTATTTTGAATACTTGAAATAACGTTTTTCGTACAATTTATGTAACAAAGCGGTGAATATTTAATGGCATGATATAAAAACAGAAGAGTACCTCACCTTTTATATCTATCTTTCTTTATTATAAAAACTGTATGATATAAAATTAATATAATATATATATGAAGGAATAAAAATAAGTTACTTATTTGTTTTTATCGTTTCATTTGTTTCATGAAACGCCATTAAGAATGATTTATGACGGAAGTACGGTGCAGATAATCTGTATACGGTTTTATCTTTTCATTATTCAGCATTACACAGATTTTTCCTGCAACCAAAATGAATTTCCGATAGAGGTACAGTCAAAATCGTTTATAACGACACCGGCTATAACGTACAATCGGATATAACAAACAAAATAATCGGCCCCATGAAATAACATACAGAAAAAAGCATTAATATCGCTTATAACGGACATCGGTTATAGTGAACAGGTCGGCTAGAGCGAACACTTTTCTTGGAACAGTAGCAGTTAAAATGTCCCTTGCAGCGTACATTTCAAGTCTAAGTTCTACGAAATGAAGAAAAAAAGTTTTGTTTACTTTACATCAATGCACTCGGTCGTGTCTCAATTCAGTTCTCTCTTGTCTTTATACACGGAAACATGCCATGACAATACCATATATGTACGATTGAGGAACAGTTTGGGATAGTTTGCCGAGTCGATTCCGCGAGTACGATTGCCCGTGAATTAAAAACATCTCGTTCAACTGGATATGAAACTCCAGTAATTGTCAAAGAATCTTTCTCGGTTGTCTCCACTTCAATCGAAAATTTTTTTTTGCCGAACTACGAGAAGGCGACAGGCAAGAATGACTGATTTTTTTATTTAACTTACTTATTTACATGTAATTTTGGATTTGATAATATGTATTTTCACCCTTTTTTCATTATATATTTTTTAATTTAATTTAATTTTTTATAAAATTTTAAATGTCTATATTTTTAGAATACCAAGATTTTGACATTTTGCATTATGAGTATTGTTTATTTAGTACCTTATTATGTACTTTAATTGTTATTAGTTATTATGCACTTAAATTGATGTAAGATTAAAATATGTATCGATAATGCTCAATATTTAACAGACCCAAAATTAAGACGAAGTGACTATAGGGCTATAGTGTAATAAGACTATTACACTAACCAGTGTAACACCGTTTACAGCGAACTGTTCGTTATAACCGATAATACCGCTTAAAGAGAACATCGGCTATAACGAACATAAACCTCCAGTCCCTTGAAGTTCGTTAAAAACGATTTTGACTGTAGTTACTAAAGATATATTTTACAGAAATACGAAGTAGGCGTGAAATTAGCCGAATAATACATATTCTTCCAATTCTTCATGATGAATGAACTACATTTGGATTGAACAATTTCTAAATGGTATACTCATAATATCTGACTACAGGCGATTTAGCACCAAGTTTGGGAGGGCGGTCGGGAAAACCATTGAAAAAATAAACCGGTTAAATAAATTTTTACTCATTTCTGAACCAAAAATTGTATTTACTTTTTTTTCTCTCTAATGGAACAATTCAATGTTAATGGGGAAGTAGAGATGATTCAATCTCACTTCTTGCTTGTTGCCTGACAGCACTTAAGTTGCCAGATTTATTCATGAGAATCTCACGATTAACGATGAGATTATTTCCTTGCATTAGGATGGTACGATCCAAACAATCATAAGTTGTGTTACGTTTAGAGTTTAGTAGCTATGTATATGCATATATCACCCATTATGCTATATTCCTTTAAAAATAGAAACAAATATAAATAGCTAAAAAATATTAGGGGTCATCACCTATGTGATCCCCCCCCCCTTTCAAACCTCCTTTCTCTGACCATCTTGAATAAAATTTAGTAGAAGTAACGCTTAATTATAACAACGAAAAACAGATGTATTAGGTGATTCAGCACTTAATGGAGAAACTCTGAGAGGTGATTACATACATTATTTCCAACAAATAAGTTCATTGATGGTCCGATTCAGAATGGAAAAGGTATTAAGTCTAGTTTTGCCTTTTATTAATGGGGTCGATTATTCTTTTTAATAAGAAAGGAAAGCTTTAAAATTGTTCGAGATAATAAAATACTAGAAGGCAAACAAAATTGCCTACTATAAAACAGTTATTTACTTAACAAAGGTCATTGATAAAATGGACTTCTGGGAGGCCTAATAACGATAAGCTATATTTCTCGATAAATCAAAGTTTTTTAAAAACTTCTACATTTAGTAGACATTAAATTCCTGCAAATGAAGTTGATGTTTGCTGGGTTATTGATTGAATAATTGACTTTTATTTGAAATGTGAAATGAATACATTTCGGATATTCGAAAATGAATATCTAATTGATTGTTATTGAAAACCACCTTTCTTGATTTCCATTCAAGTTATACTATCCAAAAACGGTCTAAAGCTCGACTGTTCAGTAGCCTACATTGATAATTTTGGTTTGGGTCAGATTTATTTCTAAGATCCCTTAACAAATAAAAGATAAATAAATGCATATATCTGTACCTTGATTCTGAAAGGGCTAATGTCCAAAATTGGAGAAATCGAGTTATTCAAACAAATGATCACCCTAGAAGAAGTACTTTCAGTGTAAAAAGGCCAATGTACTGGAATTCAATACCAAATTAATACCTGAAGTGAGCAGAAAAGAAAATGTGTCTGAAGATAATGAAAATTTCATAAATTAAAACATTTAATTTGGCATTTTCTGGGAATGGTAAAAATTGGTACCCTTTTAGAACCAAGGTACAGTTATAAAAATTCAGACAAATCCTATAGATCAATCGAGACTCATGGACTCCCATAGATAAGCTGAGCCAATTGGAATCCCCATCTTGGTACACCAGTGTTCGATGTAAAGTACTCTCCCATTCACCAGTCTAAGTACCTTTTTTTAAGAAAAAAAAATAAAAAAACAGCGAACATTTTTTTTTCTACCCTTGTTACTGACCATAATACACTTTTATAAAAATACCCGAGTGTTCCAGGAATAGTAAATATACTTAGATTTATTTTCTCAAGAGATTTCCTCTTCGAGATGCAATCGTTCTTACGTAAGGATATCATGGAGCACTTATGCAACTTTAATTGTTAAACAACTGACTTATTTGCCATCACATCGAACAAGACCCATATATTTTTTACATTTTAATATCTTTAAAAATAAGAATAAGACACTTATTCATTACTGAAGTCCAATTTGGAAACGAATGGTAAAAAAAAAAAAAAAGTCATAATCCGATAGTCTTCATTTAAAAAAAAAAAAGAATAATAAAAAAAAATAGCGTTATTAAGAAAATGGTATAGAATAGATCAATTCGACATCTGAAGGTCACCAATCACAACAAACATTTTAAAACACGATTCCTGAATTCATTAAGGAAATGAGTTGGTTTGATAATATGCCTGACACTTCATTGATTAGTAACAAAATTGGCTTCTTACTGTTTTTTATTACATCATTTTATTTTTTACATTATCTTTCCTACTAATAAAATATAGTAAGGGAAGGTATTAAGGTCGTAGTATGTATGTTTTGCAATATAGTCTGTGCATATGTATGTAAATAGCCCAGCTCAAAAACGACATGTTCGAAATAGTAGGTACCTAATTACTGATTTACAGTACTAATCTGAAATTGTATTAATAATTAAAAGAATTGTTCTATTATTACATTGCAATTAATATAAAAAGAATCTTTTGTAATAAAAATAAATTATATAGTATGTATAATATTATAGAATTTGAAATCTTTATCGATTTTCCATCATTCAATATTGCCCTCCTCCCACATAATATGAAAGCTTGGAGGGTTGTTGAGAAATACAAAATACATAAATTGCATAGCATTGCCGTTATGCAGTTATATATACAACTTTTATTTATTTATTTAATTTTTTGAGAAAATACTTTTAGAGGTGCATTCTGCTGGAAATATTTCAAATAGTGTTTACACATATTTCTAGTAGTGTTTAGTGGCAGGATAAAACATATCATACAAATATTCATAGTCTTAATTTAGTTTAAAAAAGTAACGAAGGAATTTCAGGAGCGAGAAACAACGAGAAACGTTCTATGTAACTTAAATCGCAACAGATACAATTAGAATAATATTAAAAACAAAGTGTTTTTTGTTTTTCCACTTTCACTTACCTATAAATGAAATATGTAGTAAGAGAAAGTATTGCGATCATGAAAATTTTTACTTCCGGTTATCAACGGAAATACACGTTTTGGGGTCCCCTTAGTCCAAATAACAAAGTCCCGCGAAATTGTCTGACTGTGTGTGTGTGTGCGTGTGCGTGTGCGTGTGCGTGTGCGTGTGCGTGTGCGTGTGCGTGTGCGTGTGCGTGTGCGTGTGCGTGTGCGTGTGCGTGTGCGTGTGCGTGTGCGTGTGCGTGTGCGTGTGCGTGTGCGTGTGCGTGTGCGTGTGTGTGCGTGTGTGTGTGCGCGCGCGCGCGTGTGTGTGTGTGTGAACAGACTAGCTCAAAAACTATAAACCATACGAACATGGTGGAAATTGGGTATTTAGTGTATGTACATGCCCGCTATGTGACAGCAAATATTTCATCATAATTGGTCAAACGGAGGGGATACTTTATTTAATAACTTATAATATAATATAATAATAATATGTAAAACATATAATAATATAACATATAATAATATATAATAATATGTTAACATATAACATATAAACATATAATATATTATATATATATATTATATATTATATATAAACATATAATAATATGTTTTTTTTCCTACTTTCTCAAAAACAGCTCTAAGGATTTTGATTAAACTGAGTATTTGATGTATTAATATGCCCAAGATATGACTGCAAACATTTCATCAAAATTGATCAACCGGAGGGGGCACTTTACTTAATAAATTTTATATCATTTTCACGGGTCTTATTTATTTACTCAAAAACGGCTTTAACGATTTTGATCAAACTTGGTATTTGATGTATTTATATGCCCGCAATATGACAGCGAAAATTTCATCAAAATTGATCAAACGGAGGGGGCACTTTATTCAAAATCTTAGTTTCCCAAGTTTACGTTTTTATCGATTTTATCAAAAACGGCTTTAACGATTTTGATCAAACTCGTCATTTTTAATGAGAATCGCGTAATCTTTAATATTAGGTAAGCTCTGTCATTATTAAAATGTTCTGAGGGGGGCTTACATGGGAAAGGTTTTTTTTTTTTTTGTTTTCCTATAAAGTACCTTTGATTTTGTTTATATCGAGAAATTAACTTCCTCTCGTTACACCAATAAATAAGAAATGGCTACATATGAAATTTGAAAAATCAAGTATAAAGTATACTTGTAGGTATATATAATAAAAATATAAAGGAGAAAAAAAGATAAATAATTCCTGTCATCGTTGAGCCCACGCATGCACAGTACGCCTTTAATGACAGAAAATTATTTATAATTAAAGACGTTCTGTTCATTTAGTGGAAATTATTTGTTTCATGGTAGCTTAAATCAGACGCGATGGAGTATTATGCTTGCATTGCCGATTGTATTATTTTGTGCATGCCAAAATTGGTAAATTTCCAAAGGCCACTAAAAAAACAACTAATTCCTCTCTAGTTTTTGTGAGATTCCCCTTAAAAATCTGAACATTTAGAGATAGTTTATATTGTATATTCATTGTAATTCATTGACAGACGATTCAGTTTTACTTTTTGTCAGGTAGGAACTCATGTTGAAAATAATTACTTTGAAATTTTATTTGAATGAAAAATTTAAATAATGATAACATTGATTTATTGGAAAATATGTACTTATGCCTTAATATCATTATTACATAGTATTGTACTCTTTATGAAATATTATGCTGTATATTTGTAGAATTTTTAAAGGCATGTATATTTTATAGCAAATTTCAGTTTTTTTTTGTTGTTTTTTTATAGCATATAAATCTTAAATAAGGCTTTAGTCTATCCATTTCGATTAGTGTAGATATATAAACGAATACGCATTTTATTAACATAAGATATTAATAGTTAAACCAAAAAATAGTTATATTTTTTTTTGTTAATTACCAAATGAAAAACATATATTTTGTTTTTAAAACTATAAATGTTTTACAGATTTTAACTAACCTATATTTCGCCTATTACAAGTTATTATCCTTAAAAGAAATTTTAAGAACCATTCATAGCCGCCAACATAAATATTTTTTCCCATGATTGGACTTCCAATAATATTGGACCAATATACTAACAAAATCGGGACTCTAAATTTATTTAATCTCAAAATCGTCATACAGAAAATATTTTATACTGTAGTCAGTGATTTACTCGGAAAAAAAAAAAATTCACATTAGATTGCTTGATAAAATATCATTTTAGGGTGACTTTAATTTGTTTATTTTCGAAGAGATAGTCGTTTTTATTACTCGTTACATAATATTCAATGAATGAATGAATAAAAAATTCAAAGTTTCAATTTTTTTTTTTTTAATCAACCGAAATATAAAGAGGAAGTGAAAAACATTCCAAAGAAATTTAATATAAAGTTTATCGCATGATATTAAATAGAGGATTATGTCAAGAAAAAAAAAAAAAAAAAAAAAAAAAGTTAAGGTTTTATCAGCAATTAAACAATGCATACATATCTATATATAATACATATTTGTCCTTTTATTATCAGCATTATGAATTATAGGCGAATATTGCCTTTATTTCACAGTTACTCGTGTTTTTTATTGATGTATTGGCTTAGTTCAGATTAAGGTATACTATCTCATACTGTTAGATATGTTCAGATATAGGTATTTCAGATATGAAATAACAAACTAGTAAAAAAAAAATTGATATTTTTTTTAATTTATGTATACGGGAAAATGATGTTTGATTTATAATGTTCTAATTAAGGAATCTAGCGAAAAATTTATATCTTCCTCCTCTTTTTATTATTGTCATTATTACATCGAAACGTACACGACGTTTCGAGACCTATCTCCCCATCTTCAGGTGCTAATTAACATAAAATTTTTACAAGAGTCATAAATAAATAATTGAAACTAATGGCATAGCTAAAAAGACTCATCTACAAAAACTTCAAAGGTTTTAATCATGGATTAAAACCTTTGAAGTTTTTGTTACTACTTATTATTACATCATATTATTACAAAAGCACCCTTGTACGTACAGTGGCGGATTTATCCCAAAATTTGAGTGGGGGGGGGGGGGGGGGGTACGACCCCCTGTCTCATAATAACGTGGCAGTAAGCCCTTTTTTTTTATTAGATTACTAGCTAGGGTGCCCGGCTTCGCTCCGGTAGTTGTGTGATAGTTTTAATAACAGAAAAAACTTTAAAATTAAAGGAAATATAGAACAAAATTAACACTTTCTTGAAACTTTTAACATGTTATCAATATTAAGATTCGAGATCTGCAGAGTCTGCCCAAATAAGGATATACCTATATACTTTATAGGGGGGGATACCCTATATAATTTATAGGGGGTTGAAAATGTGAATGAACAAATAATTTTGCTGCAACTTTGTCGAGTATTGCAACGTTTTTTATGGTTTCTGTGATTCTGAATCTTATAAGCCCATTCCAAGCAGTCAGCAGATAATAAGTCATTAGATTATAGTTGAAAAATCTATTAGTTAAAAAAACTATATTTCGAGTACAACTTTAGCGCCGACTACTGTGATGGTCCTATTAGATTCAGAAGTTTAGAAACTACCGAAGATTCATAGAAACTTTTTTTTTAAAGACCTTTCTTCCAGTTCAACCTCCCTTAAGATACCCCCCTCCCCCGTAATTTGGACGAACTCTGCACCTACTATTACAAAGTTAAAACCAAAATATCATGAGGGCACAATTTTTTCATCATATTTCTTTTTATCCTGAACTATGAGGGGTGATAAAATCTTATTGAAAAAGTGCTGTAATTGGAGTTAGTCATTTTGTCAACTGGAATGCTCAACGTACATAGAAATAAAACCATTTTTCATAATTACATACAATAAGAACACTTCAAGCTTTTTATTTCCGATTTATAATCAGTCAATTCAGCTCTTCTTTTTTGTTTTATGTCTGTTTTTATTCGCTCACAGTACAACTAAAAAATGTTTACTCATATTGCATTAAATTTACTTAAGTATATGTTATATATTGATTAAATGTAATGTGTTACTCAATTAACCTTCTTATGAGAAAATTAATTTTGTAAGGTATCCAGTCGGTTTTCTAATTGATTGCAGAGATTTATAATCATTACTTTATTTTGAAAGAAAAGGTGAAACTAATTATTTTCGCTTGATTTTTTAGTAATTTAAAAAGAACAGCTGAAAAAATATATTCCTAACCATTACAAACCGAACGGAATGAATGAACAATAAACATTGAGTGAAACACGCTAGCGCTTCCTGGTAGTCTGAAGCTCGAACTAAATTTTTCATTCATTAACTCGTATGTCATTCTCAGGTAGGCTAATTACATGGTGCGAGAGGCTTAAAATTCCAGCCCTTTTTTCTTCAATTTTACACCCGTAAGAGAAAAACGGAAACCTTCTTCTCCGTTAGGGGTTCTATAGCAACACGCTGACATAACTTTCTTAAACGTACTTTGAGTCGTTTTTGAGCCTTATCGGCACGCACATTGTACACTTTGCTTTATAATATATATTGATTATTACATAATATTATAATTGTAGGTCATAGTGGTTATAGGTGAGTGACATCATTGGTATGCCAAAAATTAAAACTTCGTTAAATTAAGTAATAATAAATTAAATTAATAAATCACAATAAAAGACAGAATTCAAACAGAGCCCGTTAAGTTTCCTCGGAGGACAATATCAAATTGTTTTTTGTTAAGGTATAAAAATAAAACTTTGCTAATTCACATTCAAAACATAGATTTTTTTTGTCTCAGATTTAGAAATAAATGGCACCAATTTCGAAATTTTAATTCTTTTTAGCATAAATCTCTTCACTCTACTGAAATAACAGGTAGTACAGTATAATTATGGAAAAACGCATTGTAAAACATCAAAATTTGCAGTAGGTTAAACACTAAAGTCAAGAAAAATTGAAAAATCACATTCACAGTATCAATAAATAAATCTTATTTGTCTCTATATATTTATAACCACTATATTTATAATGGAAATGGCCTCCTGAACCAAATTTCGAAAGAAAAAAGATTACCTTGGATTACTGAATCCTTTAATGATAACACACTACGAACTTTACCTTCGAACACCACCCTCGAACAACCTTCGTGAAGCCTTCACGTCAACTGTTCGGGTGGTCTAGGTACTTCCTCTGTTCACCTGGGTTCGGGGGTAGCGCTTGTGTCACTTTTGATTTGGGTTTTTCCTAAGTGACAGGAGTTGTTTGTGATACTAGTTTAATTTGTGAAACGTTGTAATTCGTCTCCTATTTTTTTATTTTTCAGATAATGTAAGATATATTGATAATGGAGATATTTTCTTTATCATAAGCTAGCGTTGGGTGCGTCAGCCATATTGGTTCGCTTAACGTCACGTGAAGTATAAATGGCTGTTCGCTTCACGTCGGTACGGCAGGGTTCGAAGGAGAACCTGTTCGAAGCTGAAGTTCGTAGAGTGTAAAGGCACCTTAAAACGTTTTACTCTGAAAAAAAAAAAAATATATATATATATATATATATATTGGAATGGATCACACTGAATTAATATTATGTATTTAAATAATATCTAATTATATATTTTTTGTTTAACCTGCAGCTTTGTTGGCGCAATGTTCATGCCGATCGGTCAAATGTGATTGCGACTGTAAATCAAAACCATCGCAACCTGTATGTGGCAGAGATCCCAAGTCAGGAGATACTGACACCTTCCTCAACATTTGCCATATGCAATGCTTAAATTGTACCCACTCCCAAAGTAAGTATTATTATTTTTTCAGTTTAATATTGACAAAGTAGTAAATCAATACATTTTAAGTATAAAGATAATAATCCATGTCATAAATAGTTTAATATAAAAAGTAAAATATATTTTACATTTCATATATCGATAAATATTCTGTTTATCTGGTAGCAACACAATTTATTCCAGAAGCGTACTTATTTTCGATATTACTTCGGATAAGCAACTCCAAGATGGCGGCCAGCGTGAGTAAACAATAAGGTATTCCGATCACGCCCCGCTATCCACGAATCAGTTCGGGTTTACCGAGAGTTCCCGAGCAGATGTAATAGTTTAATTGTTTGTTTTTAAAAAATATATTATTGTCCTGTTTAAATGCACATATAAATGTAAAAGGTACAAATAGATTAATAATATAAGAATCCGAGTATTCCTAACAACCAGATTATCATCTTTTTATTATTTCAAGAAAAATGTATTTAAATAACCAAGAAGGATATTTTTTAAAATGATTTGATGATGACTTAAAATGATATTACTCCATAGGAAAAAGAACATGATTTATTAAAATCAAGAAAGGGAATAAAAGGTTTAAGAAATTGTATCAATTAAAATCAATTTAACTATAATTATCGGCTAACTTTATTATAATCCACTGATGAGTAATAAAATAGAATCAATTTAATTAAATAAGTTTCAACTTGTAATAATCCCACTTCTGTAGACTTAATTAAATTAGTTAACTTAATTAAATGTATATATTACATTGTTATTAAATATTTATATTTGATATTGTTATTTCAAGAAAAATGTATTTAAATAACCAAAAAGAATATTTTTTAAAATGATATGACTCCATAGGAAAAAGAACAAATCGTACATGATTTATTAGATTGAAGATTTTTTTTAGATCGGATCTAACCTAGTAAAGTAAACAACGAAAGAATTCTCTTCCAAAAATGGGAAAAAAACCGACATCGGATCTCGGTAACTCTCGGTAAACCCCAACTCAATTGTGAATATCGGGTAGTGCGTGTTCGGAATACCTTGTTGTTTACTCAAGCCGTCCGCCATCTTGGAGTTGCTTATCCGAAGTAATATCTTATTTTCATTTTTACTTTCACTTACCTATATATGAAATATATAGTAAGTGGAAGTATTGCGATCGTGAAAAATTTCGACTTCCGGTTTTCAACGGAAATACACGTTTTGGGGTCCCCTGAGTCGAAATGACCAAGTCCCGCGAAATGGTCTGTGTGTGTGTGTGTGTGTGTGTGTGTGTGTGTGTGTGTGTGTGTGTGTGTGTGTGTGTGTGTGTGTGTGTGTGTGTGTGTGTGTGTGTGTGTATGTGAACAGACTAGCTCAAAAACTATAAACCGTGCGATCCTGAAATTGGGTATTTAGTGTAGGTATATGCCCGCGATGTGACAGCATAAATTTCATCAAAATTACTTAAAGGGAGGGGGTACTTTACTTAATAACTTTTTAGGTTTTTTTCGATTTTCTCAAAAACGGCTCTAACGATTTTGATTAAACTGAGTATTTCATCTATTTATATGCCGGAGATATGACTGTAAAAATTTCATCAAAATTGATTAACCGGAGGGGGGACTTTACTTAATAAATTTTGTAACATTTTCACGTGTTTTTTTTATTTACTCTAAATCGGCTTTAACGATTTTGATCAAACTGGGTATTTGATGTATTTATATGCCCGAGATATGACTGTAAAAATTTCATCAAAATTGATTAACCGGAGGGGGGACTTTACTTAATAAATTTTGAAACATTTTCACGTGTTTTTTTGATTTTCTCAAAAACGGCTCTAACGATTTTGATTAAACTTAGTATTTGATCTATTTATATTCCCGAGATATGTCTGTAAAAATTTCATCAAAATTGATCAACCGCAGGGGGCACTTTACTTAATAAATTTTGTATCATTTTTACGTGATTTTTTTATTTACTCAAAAACGGCTTTCACGATTGTGACCAAACTGGGTATTTGATGTATGTATATGCCAAATATGTGATAGCCAACATTTCATCAAAATTGATCAACCGAAGGGGGGACTTTACTTAATAAATTTTGTATCATTTTCACGGGGTTTTTTATTTACTCAAAAACGGCTTTAACGATTAATAAAAATAAGATATGAATGTAGAAAAATGTGTGACTTTGGGAAATGATATTTAACAAAACACGTCAATTTCTTATCTAAGTATGTTGGTAAGTGAAAGTTGTGTGTTGCGCGCACGCACCAGATTTTTATATTAAAATATTTACATCATACCATAAAGTACCTACCTATATTGTCTTTCATTAAATAAATACAAAATAATAATAATATACAAATGGATATAAACAAGTTATTATTTTGTTACAGATTATTACGTCATACACCAAGGAGACTGCAATAAAAAGAAAGGAGGAAGAAAATAAACTATACTTTGAGTTTATTTATACATTGTTTTGTTTTTTTAATTGACCTTATATAAACATTTAATAAATAAAATAAATATGAAAATAGCCTTCATTATTCCAAAATTAACGCTTTAATTAATCTGTGGGCCACATATTTACATAGAAGAAATTGTCCATATTGATGTTATCAAATATAGGCCTACATCATTGAGGAGTAAACATTATTATAATATAAAAATTAAGCATATATATATATATAAATTAATTTTACAATCCGATTTCCTCTTAGATCCTTATATTTGTTGTTAAAGTGCACGCTAGAAATTTCTGTAAGCATCATACTTTCCAAGACAGGATGCTTTGACCAAGACACCTTCATAAACTGGTTTTTAACTAGATCATCTCAAGAACGACCTTCATTACAAGAGAAAAATATTAACATCTTCGAGTGACTAGTGGTTTCATAAAGTTACTAACAATAAGACGAAAAGAATTCAAAATGTAAAAGTGCTTTGGAGGTACAAAAATCTATATACTTTGTAACATCCTGGTACAATGTGCGGATAAACTTAACACCAAAAAAACAGACGCCCTAGAAATTTTGTCGTTTCTTCCTAGTGCAAATATTTTTTTCTGTATGTGCAAAGTAAAGTATACATCATATGAGATAACAGACGGAAACAGATTGAAAAACAAGAAATATCTGAATAGAAGAACAATTTAATTAAAAAAAAAAAACTCGTATAAAATAATAAATTTTTTTTTTCTAATAACGGATGATTCCTTCCCTTGCTTGCATCAGCCTGGATTCTCCTCGCATGCTGCAGATTAAGCAACTCTTTCCTGTTCGATGCCGTCCCATTCTTCCACTTGCGCAGCTCTGAGGTGTTGAGGGTCCATTGGAAGATCAATTCGCCTTCGGATGCGCCTCCCTACCGTATCCCATATGCGTTCTATGGGATTAAGCATGGGGCTTCGGGTTGGCCATTGTATGTTGCGTATACCGGCTTCATTAAGATAGTCGGTAACCACATTTGCAGCATGTGGCCGTGCATGAAATCACCTGTGAAAGGGGCGAATGGTACTACACACTCTTCCGGAATTTCAGATATGTGCCTGTGTGCAGTTAGATTCCCTCTCTAAAACATATGGATATCAGTCTTCGCTAAGATTATAAAGTGTTATGATAAAGTGATCCCACCCCAAACCATTACAGACCCACCACCGTAAGACACCCTTTCGGAGATATTGCACTTTGCAAATCGCTGTCCTGACCTCCACTCTCTAATCCGATGATCTGGAGCAAATAATGAAAATTTCGATTAGTCTAAAAACAGTAATCGAGCCCAGTCGTTTACTGTCCACGTTGAGTGTTCCCGAGCAAACATAAGACGAGATGCCGATGTGCTGGGATGAGCAGAACTCCCGTAGCTGTGGCCCTTGATTGAAGGTGAATTTCATAAAGCCGCCTCCGCACTGATATTCACATTTCGTACAATTCGAAGCCTTTGATTGGTCGCCACGCTGTCTGAAAGTGGTTGCTTAACGACTGCCTCAAAATAAATCTATCGTCAGCGGGAACTGTCGCTCTGGGCCGACCTGAATACGGCCTCCTGGTTAAGTTACCAGTCTCCCCGTACCTCTGGAATGCAATGCGAACGTTCGTTTCTAGTAGCCCTAAGGACCTAGCCACACAACGCTGGCTTCTCCCATCCTCTACCAACGCGATGATCTAAGCGACCGTTTCGGTGGGTAAAACCATTCTGAACAGCAAAAAGGATAAGAAAAAAAAACAGGTGCGAAAATGAACGTGAATTTAAAAATGAAATAAACTACACAATAACTGCATATGAACTAATGAGGAAATCATTATTATTCCTATGGCAATAAAGGACTTTGTTCGGGACTATTGATATGAAAGTTTTTCTAGCCCTTATCTAACCAGACCAAAACAAAAAATACGCTCAGATCGTACTTTAAATACACTTTTTTACATTCAAGATGGGTACGACATGATCATTCTTGACAAGATCCTTTAAGTAATATTTATCATGGAGCCTAAGAGCAAAATAAAAGTGATCAAAAAAATTTATTTTTAAATAAAGGATATGTTAAATGTAATTAATGAAATAATGGTGAATTATTGGGTAATTAACCTTTAAAGTTGATAAATTGAATTATGATTAAAAAAAAATAATAAATCTGCTGCTGAATGCTGGGCTCTGAGTTCGCCCAGAAAAGTGAATTAATTGCCTTCCTGCACCTAATACTGCCCTATTCAATTGTACCAAACAGTTCTCGAAATCAGGTTAACAAGCTTTCCGAGGCAAAAGTAATATTATTGTTATAATAATATTCTATTCAAAATATTTTCTTACCAACCAAGCCTTGTGGACTGGAGTGTTGTCTTGTTGGAAAATGGACCTTGCTCTGGTAAGCTCATTTACATGCTCCATTATTGGCTCTCTTATATTTCCCAATACTTTTTAAAGTAAAAAATGTTATTTCACTTTGCCACGATAACCATTATTGACCCAAATAGTGACAAGATCACCCATTTGCCAGTGAATTAATATCCTCTAATTTCCTTGGCGGTCATAAAAATAATATTGGAAGCCCCAAGACAATCTAAATTGACCGTTTTATGTCAGTGAATATGTATAACTTTTCTCAACCTTTTCTTACAGGTAACATGATCCTGTGCAATCTTTTTATACACGATTTGAGGTGTTGTGAAAGTAATGTTTTTTTTTCTGAATCCTCTGCCGTTTGAAGTATCCTGAAAGAATGGTTTGCACATTTCAGATGTTAGTGTTCTGTGGATCTAACACAATGATTTTTCTTGAAGCTCCAGCAGGTTGGATGCTTCGCGTAATATTCTCCTTCCTTCACGCATAGTGGTTACTATTGGACTGCCTGGGAGTTTCTTTGTGTCATCCTTACCTCCCAGTCTTAAATAATTACTAATTACATGCCTGTACCAGTATTGAGCTATAAAAATTATTGAAATTGTTCATTTTTGTCGCGTAGGGTTTTAATTACGCCAATTTCATAGAAAATAACATCTAGGCATTTTGAAATCAATAGCTAAAATGTTCAGTAATTAAACAAACAAAAAATTAATTAAATAACAGGAACAGTTTGATTAGAGATTTAATGAAAGACTAATTTTGTCACACATGAAAAAGCCTTATAAGAAGATAAAGGATTAAAATGATAACTAAGGAGGGATTTATACATTTATATAATAATCTACACACCAATGACATAAAATAAGTATAATTGTTATAACTGAAAAATGTGGAGGGGCCTATTATTTTGTCGTATTGCGTCTTGTGAATAATGTCCGGTCTATATGAATACTCTACAATACATTTTTTATTCCACATGCAGTAAAATACAAGTTATCTTTTACTTAGTCGTATTGTTCAAATTTAGTTTTGGCTTGAAAGTTAATTTTCAAAATCATATATTTGTTTGTTTTTAATTTGTTTTAGGGGGCTCTTACAAACCAATTTAGTGTTTTGACTTCTATTTAGAAAAAAAAAAGTATAGTTATTGTAATATGTCATTTTTAGATCAATGAAAATCCCTACAGTTTTAGTATCTGATGCTTTTGAACTAACTTGGTCTAGAATAGACTTATATAAACTTATATTAGAAAATTATTTGAGAAGGAACTTTTCAACAGTTTTTTTCCTAAGTAAGGTGTTATGCTACATTTAAAAAAAAAAAATTGAGCACTGATATCATGGTGTTCGAACCACCCCCAAGCTCCACTCCAGTTTGTTCCCAGAAAACATTCTAATTTTATAAATTAGTAAAACTATATAATGATATGCTCTGAAAAGGGATTATAACACATGCAGTGTTTTTTTTTTTTGCTGATTGTGATTAACAAGGATCCATTTTTTGCCACAGAACTATTTACCCAAATTGATAAGTAAGTAAACAGATGAAATATCTGTTTTGTTTTTTGTATTGACTTATACCATCTTTAAAACCCAGGCACCTAATAATACATCTTGAATCAGTATTTACAAAAAAAAAACAATAATATATAGTTAAATTGGTTAAACAAATAATAACCATAAGAGAAAAAATGAGTCGAGTCCCACAAATAGGCAGCGCTCTAGTTTCACTTTTCTGCCACCGACAGGGCGAGGAGGGGTGAAGTTATAACCTTACTTCTATTCGTTATTGTTTATTATTTAGGGGTTCCTCAAACATTTTTGAAAAACAAAAAGAAAACAGAGTATTTCATTTTATTCTATAACTATATGTACCAACAAACAAAAAAAAAATTAAATGTACAATAAAACTTTAGAAAATAACAATATACAAGAATATCCAATATAGAGATATTAATATAGGAATGTAATAAACATTTATTTATAAAATAAACTTTTCAATAACAAAAATAATATATAAATACAATTGGTTTCTATTAACCAGAAATGATCTTAAAAAAATAATTCATAATTATTTTACCTTTAATTAATGGTAGGATAGTAAAAATTGTCTTTTGACATATATCAAATCACAAAGATAAAAATTTGAACCTAAAAAAAAGCAGTATGCCACAACCATCGGGCAATTTATTTTTACTGATTATTTATTATTTTATAGTGAAAATACATAATTAATTCTCACTTATTTCTTCCTTTGATAAAATACAAGTTATCTTAATATCTTGAGCCACTATCACAAAAGTTTTTAAAGTGAAACTTTGATTCAGTTCAACTAGGAAGTAAAAAACAATGCTAGTTTCAAAATCTTAAATAAAAAGAAAATCAGTCTTGAAGATAACTTTAACAGCACATTAGTTAATACCAAATAATACCAATTACATCCCAAACCTCTTACATACATAATTGTCATGATATATTTCTTATCTATTAATGAAGTTATTTTATAAGTCTAATAGTGTATTAACTATTGAAATGATGCTACAACCCAATCCAAAAATTAATTTCTACAGAATGCAACTAAATTCTTTAATCTTTCATAAGTTCATTAAATATAAAGGAATTTTAAAGCCTTGCTTTCAGCTCTTCTATTTTACTGCCAGCACGTTTTTGCAATTCGGTAAGTTTAAGAGCCAACCCCATATTTCCTTGAATTTTAATTTTTCCTTGGAAAAAAGCTTTTTGTGGATTGATTTTGCCAGAAACTAAATCAAAAACATCTTCATCATTCATTATAAAGGTAACATCAGGCTTGTCTGAAAAACATGAAATAATAAATAAAATATAGTATGGTTAACAAATATAATATACAATAATTTTAACTAAAAAAAAATTAATCTAGATTCAAGACTTTTAAAAACTAAGTTTTATTATTAAATCAATTAGACCATGATCAGCTACAATTGATTTTACTGCTAAACATTATTATTGTTATTATTATTACCTTTTCCATTGTAGGTCACACTTCCTTTTCCAACTTTAGCATTAATAATCCACATCCCTTCTTTTCCTTGTGAATTTTTCACTTTGAAACAATAGATGCCTCTCACTTTTTCAATCATATTCTCTTTGTCCTCTTGCATAGCACTTTCTAAAATTTTAAATAATGGTGCAACCTTGAAAATTGAAGGGTCGTCAACTACACTGACTCTGCTTAGGACAACATCATAATACCTATGAAAATAAATTGAAAACATTTATTCATAGAATTTGTAAATAATATTTTAAAATAGATACCTACAGTTATCAGACCATTATACAGGGTGTCCAGAAAGAGTGTTCGGGTTTTCGCTACTATGAAATGATAAGAGGTTTTTTGGCCCAAGAACTTCAAGAGTTAAAAGGATATAACTCTAGAACATGGCTTCAGCAAGACGGGGCCACTTGCCATACTTCAGACTTATCAATTGCTACGGTAAACAAATTATTCCAAAACAAAGTGATTTCTCGTAGAGGCACCATTAGCTGGCCTCCCAGGAGTTCCAATCTCAGTCCTCCTGACTTCTTTCTGTGGGGAAAAGTAGGGTATACGAAAAGAAACCGACGAATCTAACGCAATTGAAGCAAAATATCAGAACAGAAATGACGGCAATCTCAGGAACAATGTGTCAACGTGTTTTTAGAAATCTGCGTTCGAGATTTGAGGAGTGCCAGCATCGTTATGGTGGACACCTAGACAATATTTTTTTTTCTAAATAAATTTCCAGTTCATTGTGTTTAAATAAAACGTAAACATCCTACTTGATATTCTATATTTGAGATTTTATTCAACTTTCAAACCCCGAATACTCTTTTTGGACACCCTGTATAACTTTTATGTTTTCATCCTGATCTATTCGCACTAATTATCAAACCCAATGATCTGACAGAAATTTGTAAAAAAATAATAGTTAATAAATTGAAATGTAATTTAGTGTAAATAAACCTGCCTTTTATCAGAAGGAAAGCCTAGTTTGTATAAGGCCACAACGACAGCACCTCCCAAACCTATGTTATGCTGAAGAGCTAATTTAGCATCTTTTACTTGTCTAGCTCCTGCTTCTCCCCTCAACTGCCAGCATAATTCAGCACACTGGGCAATACCTTAAAAAAATATCAGATGGGATAATTCAAAACAGGATCTGTATAAATATTGAGATCTATCTCTAAATTTAAATGGTCGTCCAAAGTAGAGTAATGCAATGAAACTTTTCCACAAGGGACAACGAAGAGCCAAGTGGATTTGTTTTATCTAAGGGATTTCCATCGGGAAAGGGTATTTACATACTAAAATATAATTATGTAGGTACATGCAACAATCAAAACAATTTTATTGACTGCGTTCTCTTTTTTGCACATTTAATTTTCAGGAGTGAATATATATTCATGAATAAACTAAAAAATAATAAAATATTATATGAACAAAATGTAAGAACAACATAAGTACTTTTTTATAAGTCATTGAAAGGTACACAAATTAAACACTATATATTTTTTTAATTTATACATTGCAGCTTCTTTTTTCACTGATTTACAAAACAAATATTCATGATTTTTACAAAAATCTCACTAATTTTAATCTTTATGACTATAAAGTTTTTGTTTACAATGAAAAACAATAATTAATATGTTTTATTACTTGAAAAAGGTTTATTATTAAATTTTCATATTTTGTAAATGTATGTTTATTGAGGGGATTCACTCGGTGTCTTAAATTTGGCTGTATTGTTTATATTTAATTCACCCTAGTATATCAATTTTAATCATTATTCAAATGTATTTATTAAGCCTCGAAGACAGAAATAAGTACTGAAAATTGGTCCTTCATTCAAATTGTATTCATTCTTATTCTTATTCACCCATTAGAGTAAGACTAAAGTAATTTCAAGACATAATAGATGAACCAGTCTATATGACCTGCACCGATTTTGAAGCAATAAGGGCCAAAATACTGAGGGAAACTGGAATCTATATCATCACGGAGGGTGATTTCACTCATTTAGTTAATAGAAATAATTTTAATTCTTAATTATATTTTAATTAATCTAATCTTAATTTGTGGCTGACCACCATTGGTCAGCCACAAAATGGTGGTCAGCCACAAATTAAGATTAGATTAATTAAAATAATTTAAAAAAAAAAAAATTGACTTAAGTCAATAAAATACCATAAATTGGACAAAATTTGTCCACCTCCCGCTACTACTCGCAAAACTTGTGAGATAGGGGTGAGTAGGTATCAGTGAAGAGGAAGGATTTGCTCTGCCTTGAGCCGAGCTCTGTGGTGTAGCGGTTAGCATCCTCGCATGTAACGCAGGAGACCCGAGTTCGACTCCCGGCGGAGCCAAATCTTTTCTCTTCAAAAAATAAATAATTTAAAAATAATTATATTTTAATTATTTTATACACGGGTAAAAAGAAACATCGAGTGCCAACCACATCAATTTAGTTTAAAATGATAAACAGAGAAGAATATAAGTAGAGGAGACAGGTACTACTTCTATCTTTCCTTATTGCTTTAAAGGCAAGGATGGAGCAAAATAAATAAATATCACACAATCTGTCTCTTTTTTTTTCCCTTCCTTATTAGTAACACAATATCTTCCCAGTTGATATAATTTTAACTGCAATATTATTTTGTATATTAGAGTAACCTTTAATGTTACCACCAATCATTTTTAACACATAGATGTTGCTTAAGGTGAACCCTCAATTCCAAGAGACCTACAGCCATTACAGCCACTAAGCCACTAGTGCAACCAAGGGGGAGCTTGGGAGCTGAATCGAAGTTCCCCGCAGACTTTCTTTTTCTCACTAAAATCTCATACTGAATTAAATTTAAATTTTATGCAGCACTTTTCAAATGTGTACATGTGTACATCTGTATACACATTTTGTGTATATATATATATATGATCCTGGTTGTGTTAAGCTACTTCAAGATTCTAATCCTTAAATATAAAAATCATTGGAAATGTAACATTCCCAGCCAACTATTTGGTGGGAATGGGAAACAGTTAAATTATGTGTTGTGAACTTGTTAAGATTAATCACTATGTTTACAGGGTATTGAAAAAAACACAGTATTTAACTAAATGTAAACAAAATGAACCTACCAGTTGCTCCTAAAGGATGTCCTTTTGATATTAAACCACCACTTGGATTTACGACATGACGACCTCCATAAGTATTATTTCCTGAATCGATGAATTCACTGGCTTTTCCTTGTGGGCAAAGCCCCAGGGCTTCATAAGTAATAAGCTCATTAGCAGAAAAACAGTCATGAAGCTCCACGACATCGACATCACTAGGACGATAACCAGTTTTCTTAAAAAGTTTGTCAGCAGCTGTTTTTGTCATATCATATCCCACCTGAATTTGACCATTAATAATTAGAAACTAATAAAATAAAATTTAACAAAAATTAAAGTCACTTGTCTGAAAATAACTGTTAATAAACTATGTTATTTGCTAGGAATAACCAGTAAATACATGAGAACAAATATATGGATTGGAAAGGAAACCCAGTAGATAGACATATTAAAGATATTTTTAAAGAGAAAATGAAAATGGTTTCACCATATGATCAAGGGGAGTGAAACCAATGCAGCACAAGAGAACAAGAGATAGGCTGACTGTGCACGGATATAAGGCACAATGCAAAGGAAATACTTTGTGTATGGCTGCCACATACCGTGAATAATGGAAAAGATAAGGATGCATTCATTAGCTTGTTTGTCTATAAAATTAAGTTTTTATTGTCTGTTTGTTGCACTTATAAATTATTATTATTAACACTTATAATTTATTCACATCTCAACAACTCAACAATTCTCAAATAAAATCTGGTTTTGGATCTTTGTATATAATGAATATGATCATGAGTAAAAATGCAAATAAAGTATTATTATTATATAAAGGTATAAATATGAGAAAATGGAGCAAGGACAGGTGAGGGGCTTGGATGGCCATATTACCTAAGGTGCTTACAATAAGTAGTAAAAGTTAAATAACTTTGAGTGTCTATTAGTACTTGGAAGAGCGTCTGCCTGTCAACAAAGGCCACGCAATCTGAGTTACTCTGGGTATAGGATTGATGACCCTACCCCATATATCCAATTAGTATATAAAAATTACTAAAATCAATTATACTCACAATCTTTATGCAGCTTTTACCCTCGAATGTGGATGGAAGATCAGTAGCCATTTCCATTCCGAGAATTTCCACTGCCTTGTCTTGAAGTCCGTGCCGAATAACAAATTCTTCATTAGCCAATACAGCTGCAGCTGCTCCGTCTACAACCCAGAATAAGTATTAAACTCTAATTCAAAATTCTTCCAAAGAAAAAAATCATTAATAATGAATAAACATATAAACTTTAGAACATCTAACATACACGAAAAAAAAAAGTATTTTATCACAAAATAGCTTTAACCAAATCATAATATATTGAATATAGCATCTATGATGCTATTAGCAAGGACACCTTCATAATCTGAAATCCAAAGCAAAATTAGCAAATTCCATATAAGCCATTCGAGAAGCAGCCAGGCTTCAGACTAGACGTGCTGAGCTAATAGTTCCAGAGATTTGAGTTGCATGTATATAGTTTAGGTAAAGTTTTGTATAATTTTCAGACATTCAATAATTCATCACTATTTTAAGACATAAGCAGTACAGTTCATTATACTATATCTTACACTACTGAATCAATCACTAAAAAACCAAAAGTTATGTTACTTTTTAAAATAAATTACTAACCTGAAGTGGGACAACACTGAAGTTTAGTGAGAGGCCCATAAACTTTCGGTGACTTCAAGATTTCCTCCAAAGTGTACTCATCTTGAAATTGAGAGTACCTAGAAAACAGAAAAGAAAAAATGGTTGCTTAATATGGTAAGGCCTTGTGAGAGGTGAGAAGGGAGAGATAACCAACAATTATCATAATGTAGTTGATATAAGATTAGCCACAGAAAATTCACCATTCATTCAAAGAACCATTATGTTCTAATTATTCTAATTATCAAATATTTATATAATCTTTCATCAGAATATATAAAATTAGTAATAATGTTGTCTAATCATCCCTCTTTCTTTATTCGGCTAATGTTTATTAAGGTAGAATCCTAGGACTGATATTTAACACAGACGAGGTAAATAGTTTGATGAAGAGTGTAAGCTTGCCAATGATGCCAAGAATGAAGCCTATAGAAAAATGGTCAGTAAATGCTTCACTAGGAGGGCCACGGAGGAAAATAGAGATAAAAGAAAGCAGGAGAAGAAGCTCCTTAGAAAGAAGAAAAGAGCATTGGAGAGGAAAGAGCTGGAAGATATAGAAGCTCTTAGGAATTCAAACGAATGTCGAAGATTCTTTCAGAAAGTAAATAGTGGCCCTACAGCATTCAGGCCTAAGACGCAAGCATGTAAGAAAGAAGATGGGACCCTGCTTTCCAATAAGCTGGACATTTTAGATCAATGGGCCCGACACTTCCAATCGCTCTTGAATGAGGAACCGCCTTTTGAAGATGTAGAGGAAGAGGATACCATTGCTGGAGAGGCTATGGCGAACGATATTGGATATATTAAACCCCCGGACTTAGAGGAAGTAATGGATGCAATCCTTCCCCTGAAGAACAAGGACCAGATGGATTGCCAGCTGAACTCTTTAACCCTTTAACTGCTGGTGGCTGAAATATAAGCCAGCCGCGCGCTGGTCCCCGTGTGCTGTAGGCTAATATATCAGCCGGCACGGCGCTGGTCCCCGGGTGCTGTTGGCTGACATATTAGCCACCATTTTTCTGCAGGGTAACTAGCGCTTTCTTTCGACGTTTTTTGGAATCTATAATGTTTACCCGTACCGCTAGATGGCATTTGATTATTTTTTTCCTTACTAACCGTGCGGTTAGTAGCGCATCCTTACTTGATGCGCGGTTGCTTCTGTGAATAACATAACTTAAATTCACACCTGCGTATTTCTAATATCCAGTTCATATGCATCTCCTGTGGCCTTAACTTGTGTAGTGAAATTGTGAGTTGTGATGGCAAAAAGATCAAATACTGAGGAAGATGTGTTGTCTCATGCTTTGAGATTTACCACACAAAAGAAAATTTTTAAATGATAAAAGGTATTAATAGAAAGGAAAAAAAAAAAGGTTTTAACTACACCAGTGCCGGTCCACAGTCCGAATCGAAAAGTGAGGATGGAAAAGTTTTTTTAGAATTAATTAAGCTCACAAAAGATGTAAGATGCGAGAGCTTGAATGCAGTAAAAGTCTCCGCACAGCGGGACCGCTCGGTGGGCCCACGCACCGGCGGACCATCTCATGCCCCGCTGCCTCCGCAGTTAAAGGGTTAAGTATGGTGGAGATAAGTTGCATAGGGCACTGCACGATTTAGTGTTATCAATCTGGGATCAGGAAAGACCGCCATGACAATGGGCTAATACCATAATATGCCCTCTCCATAAGAAAGGAGATAAACTAGATTGCACGAATTACTGTGGCATATCCCTATTGTCTTGTGCCTATAAGATTCTATCTAATATCCTTTTTGACAGGCTCACACCATTCGCGGAACGGGAAATATCAAGTTGGTTTTCGGAGAGGCAGATCCACTATAGACCAAGTTTTCTCCCTCAGGACAAATCTGGAGCGGGGCCACGAGTACAAGATCCCGATGCATCACCTTTTTGTCAACTTTAAAAGCGCATATGACAGTATCAATTGTCTTATGTTGTGTGAGGCTTTGAGAGAAATGGGCATTCCAAGCAAACTGATACGTCTTGTGAAGCTGACGATGGAGAACGTTAGGTGTCAGGTGCGGATCCAATCTGACTGCTCCGATGAATTTCCCTCTGACAAAGGACTAAGACAGGGGGGCGGACTGGCTTGTCTCCTCTTCAACCTTGCACTGGAGAAGGTTGTTCGGTATTCCGGGATCCAGACAAGCCACACTATCTTCACGCGCTCTGTGCAGTTATTAGGATTTGCTGATGATCTGGATATTGTGGCAAGATCCCGATCGGCATTGTTAGAAGCCTTTGGGAAACTCATGGACGCTGCCTCAGCCTTGGGGCTGACCATAAACCAAGAGAAAACTAAATATATGTTTACCGGAAATGGCAGTGAAGAGGAACTAGTTTTTGGTCCTTACAGATTTGAGAGGGTCAATGAATTTACTTATCTAGGATCCCAAGTAACCCAAGCAAATGATGTCTCTGCTGAGATAAGAAAGAGACTAGTGGCGGCAAATAGGGCATATTTCGCTCTGCTTAAAATTTTACGCAGCAGATCCATTACAAGGGGAACTAAATTGCTCTTATACAAAACTCTAATACGTCCTGTTTTTACATATGCATCCCAAACCTGGACCATGTCGAAAACCAATGAAAATGACCTACACATTTTCGAAAGGAAAATTTTACGACGGATAGTTGGTCTAGTGAGAGATAGAGATGGATGGAGGATTAGAAGGAACAGAGAGCTTTATGACCTTTACGGGGACATAGATTTGGTCAGAATCATCAAGTTAGGGAGACTAAGTTGGGCCGGCCACGTTGTACGAATGGAAGAAGACGATATCCCCAGGAAAGTAGTGGACACCGACCTTCACAGCACTCGTCGAACTGGTAGGCCAAGGCTTAGATGGGTTGACGGAGTGGCAGCTGACGCACGAAGCCTTTTCAGGATCAGAAACAGGAGAGCGGCAGCACAAAATCGGGTCGAATGGCGGCGGCTCATTGAGGAGGCCAAGACCCACCAAGAGTTGTAGCGCCACGTAGAAGAAGAAAGAAGTAATAATATTGTCTAATCATCCCTCTTTCTTTATTCGGCTAATGTTCATTAAGGTAGAATCCTAGGACTAATATTTAACACTGAGTACATAATAATATCCCTACTCACTCTAACACTGTCCATGCCTCAGGCATGTTGCAGGTACTGCAACCTATATACTCCAGTCATGTATTACTTTCCTATTACATAACACTAATTATATAGGTGAAATAGAAATAGGAGATAAATCCAAACAAATCCAACCTTCACGCTATAATAAAAATTACCAAAATCCTCTATATCGCTTAAAATACTGTAGCTTTCTAAAGAATCAATAGGTCACAATGAATTTCATTTTGAAAAGAGAGATTTAAACCACATTAAAACCTCGAGCCAGATTAAAAATAAAAGGTGTTTTAATAAAATTTAACTGATTTTCCAATCTCACAATGCATGATAAAAGTTTGTCTACAAAACCATTCAATCAGGAACAGGAAGATTCCTACAAGGTCTGTGGATTAATCTGACTGTTGATAACATTTGCAGACTGATGTTGCTCTCTCAAAAGTGCTGGACGTCATGCCAACTACTAGAAGAGCAGGTGGAGCGACTGAAAAACAAAAGCAAAAGAAACGGAAAGGTCACTACAGCCAAACCCCCTCAACGAAGTAGTAACTGATATTGGGTTCAGAGAAGGGATATGGTTTTAATAGGTTTTAATCCCACACACTGATACAGGATCGATTTGGTTTGATTTACACCTACCTACATAAGAAGAAAATATTCATTCTTAAATTTAACAATTACAATTATTACATGAATAACAAAACTATTATTTTGTATTATTGAACACAAAAATACTCACGGATTATTCTTAGAATGCTTATGATTCTTTAATGCAATTTTAGCTAAATGCTCAGCTGTGGTTCCATATTTCATCATGTGCTCTTTACCAGCATTACCAAATAGCTGAGCTGTGATTGGGCTTCCGTCAATTTCTACAAGCTCAGCCATTGCCCCTACATGTTTGTCCATTGGGTTGGTTCTATCGAGAAACTAGAATAATAATAGCAATTGATCACTAGAGAGAGAAATGCTTTATTTTTTAAAACAAAACAAAACAGTGCTGCCCAATTACATTGGGTTTCTACAATACACAGCATACTTATCAATACAATTACGTACATTAATTAAACTACAATTACATTATAATTTTTCATGCATATAAACCTACGGTTACAAAATCTTACATTTTTTTTTTTTCTTTTCCAATATTTTGTTTACTTTTTATTTGTTTATTTTTTTTTTCCTTTTTTTTTTCTCTTTTTCTCCCTTAAACCATTATTTTTCTTACTTTTTTCTTCCCCCGTTATAGTTTACATCACTCTTGAGCAAATCTTTCAACATTCTCTCTCATTTTTCTCCCCGTCCTATCATGGCACGCATACAGAGCAAAAAACAAAATAGCTTACAGATAAATAACTAGACGAATATATAAATATATGAATAAATAAGTGAATAGACATAAATAAATACACAATTAATAAATAAATAAAAAATGTACACAAATATATATAAAAAAAAAAAAAAAAAAAAAAAAAAAAAAAAAAAAAAAAAATCTTTGACAGACAGAACAGCCACACATAATTAGTGGCCATATAGGTGATAGTGGATAATGCCCAGGGAGTCCAAGATTATATTTTCAGCCAACACCGAAATTTCTCTCATCTCGACACCTAGGTCTTCTAAAAAACTCCTTGTTCTTTTTGGGATCGTTCCGCGAGATCCGAACCAGAGGCCTGTCACGGAGAACTCTCTCTCTCCAAAGGTCTCGCGGAACTTCTCTTTAAGGAAAGGGATGCACTTTTCGTAGATATCTCTCTTTTCCCTTTCCACCTCACCCGCCTGGTCAAGGTCATTGTTTTCAAATCTAATTGTCGGATCCACCACCAGTGCTTTATTCCCGGTCTTAGGGAATGCGACAATGTCTGCATACCTCGTGGATCCATCTGTGTCAATGCAATAGACCTCGTCAAAGCAGGCGAAGTTCCTCTCTTTAAGGAGTCTTATAAGTTCATGCTTAACCCTATGGTGCCGGCGAGTTATGAGGAGGGAGTTGTTGGGGCATTTTCCCAGCACGTGGGCTGGTGTTTCAGACTCTCTGCCGCATTTACGACAGAGGGACCCAACTTCTCTCGGTTGTCCGCTGGCTCCTGGGACTCCTCGCAGAGGGGCATAATTAATGTTGAGTTTTAAGGAGTTCGACCATTCTGACCCCGAAAGAACCTGCTTGTCGTAGATGTATCTGTTAGCCTTCGGGGTCTCTTTAAAATGTCGAACTCCAATTCCCTGCCATTTATAATTGGCCCATTCCTCAAAAGCATTTTCACGCAGCGACTGACGTAGAGCTCTCGCACTTCGGTAGCCCTGATCAACACCCAGTCTCTCGGCGCATTCCGCCAGCTCTTCTTGGTAATTAAATATAGACTGAAACAGGGCATCCGGCACATTTGACAGCCGCTGAGCAATGGACCAATGCTGCAAAGGAGCCTCCCATTGGCAACGGATCAATCCCAGTCCTCTATACCTCCTTGGTGCGTAGAACATCGCTGTCGAGGTGTTGGCTGGGAGCCCAATTATGGCTTTGATACTCCTGCGAATATTGGTGTCAATACCATCCAATACTGCAGGACGTATTTTAGTTAGGGGTGCTGTCTGGAGAGGATAAGTAAGCCCCGGGAACACGTATTGATTCACAACGTTGACCTTCTGCTCTGGTTTTAACAAACACGAGCTTACCAATTTGTCGAGATTAGCGTTCACTATTGTCACCGCCTCATCATTAAAGACAATCTCTCCCGAGAACAAGCATCCCAAATATTTTATTCTCTCATTCTTATCTACAGTCTGAATGCTGTCTCCGTTCTCCAGGGAGAGTGTCGTCGTCTGCAGCTCTCCTTTTTCTATAACAATTCCCACGCTTTTTAGCGGATTTATAGCCAGACCTATCTCTGCTAGCACCCTCTGAGTGCTGTTAATAATTCTCTCGGCTGCACCCTTGTCGCGTGCCGAGACCGCCTGGTCGTCCGCGAATCCTGTAAGGACCACACATTCTTGGTCACTTAATTGGTAGCCAAACTTTTTGGCAAATTCTTGGTCACATAAGTCCCGGTAGAGGTGGTCTATGGCCAGGTTGAATAGCGAAGGCGACAAGGGCCCGCCCTGAGGCACTCCTCTGAGCACACTGATCTGGCTGGTCGAGTGCGCTCCTACACTAATCTTAATTTTATTAGTGGTAAGGAGAGCTGCTATTATATTTTTGAGGTCCGGTGACACCCCTCTTGCCTCTAGAGAGCTAACGATGTGATTGTGGCCAACGTTGTCAAATGCACCTACTACATCGAGGAATGCCACAGCGCAGTCGTTTTTTTTATGCTTGGAATCTTTTAAAATCGCATCGATAATCCTCGCGCTCACATGTGCTCCCGGTAAGCCCCTGATGAAGCCTCTTTGATTTTTGCTGAAGGTGACCTGTTTCCTCAGTTCGTGGTCCAGAACCTTCTCTATGATTCGGCGCACTATGGAGTATATCGTGATTGGTCGCCATGAAGATATGCTTCTGACCTCACCTTTTCCTTTATATACCAATATTGTGCGCCCTTGACGAAGAGGCTCTGGCACATAACCCACCTTCAGCATTATCTCTGCAATATTCTTTATTATATGAGATACGTCAAAATATTTTATCGTGCGGATCAAGACTCCATCCGGCCCCGGTGATGTGTCCAATGAAGTTGATTTAATTGCCTTCCTTACTAATTTTGCGTCGATTGACACTACATTTGGCACCGGAGCGCATTTCTCGTAATCCGCACGTTTGCAGAGATTCTCTTTCTCAAAGAGGCCTCTAAAATGGCTCTCGATGTCGGCTACCTTCAGAGGGCAATGCTTGGGAGCGTCGGCATTCATAATGGTCTGTACCACTTTTTTCCGCCTATTATAGTAGTTGTATTGGGCTACTTCGAACTGGTACTGTTCTTGCCGACGGCTCCTATCTTTCTTGTTGGCTCGCTGAGGATTTGATGTTTTTCCAGCACCCTTGCTAGCCATATCGGTTTTATTTGTGTTCCTAATTTTGTAGAATTTTATAGCAGGATGCTGTGGGCCAGGCAGTTGGGCATTTATATTTTTCAGAAAATTCAAGAAACTGCCCACTGCTTCATCGAAATCCTCAGCCTTGAATATATTGCCCTTCGTAAAGTCTTCAAAGACAGCCGACCATCTGTTTATTTCTTTTTTAACATCATCAGCCTCATCCTCTCCAATATTTTCTTTTATATTGTTACCAAGTATACCCCTTAGTTTTGCGCTGTTTGCCTCCCTGGGATGCTTCTTGGCTATATGGGTTCTGAGGCCTCTATCGCCCTTAAATGACAGACCACAGACAGGACAGACTCTTTCATTTGCACCTGATGCAAGATCCGCCTGGCTGCGCTCTATTTCATCTACATCTTTATTAGTTATAGCGGTCCTCGGCGGCTGTTTGGGCCTCTTTGGCAAGACGTCTTCGATGGGGACAGTTTTGCCTAATACTGGGCCATTCCCATTTTCTTGCCATTCTACCTTCGCAAACTTTTTTTCGCCTCCTCCCGCGGTGGCCACGGACATAAAGGAGACAACTTCTGCTTCCTGTACGGGCCCCGCCGACCTCAAAACCCATACTCTCTGTCCTATTTCAACTTTCCCAGAATTACCTTCATTATAATCCATATCTCTTTACTTTAACAGTAGATACTGAAAACTAATTCTGTACTAACCTTAATGAATAAAATATTGTTTAGAATAATATATACATGAATAAATAATCTTTAAAATATATTAAAATAGCTAAACATTTATGTAATAATTAAACAGAAAACAACAAAAATAAAATATATTATAAAATAATTATATCTCATTATGTTCCAACATGCTTTGTTAATCATTAGTAGTTCAATATTAGTTTTAACGTATTTAATCCTTTCCCCTTTTTGATATCCTTATGTACTCTTATCTTCATGAATAAATACATTATAATTAATGTTATTTATTTATTTGATAAAATACTTAAAGTGATGCGATAAAAATATAAATTTAATACAAGAATCGATTAAAGACAGCTCCTTCCTATAATTTAATTATTCAACAACCAATATTTTAAATTTATGATGGCAAGAGCGATAAAAAAAATCAGGTGAAGTAACTAGAACTCATGAAATAAAAGTTCTGATGAAAAAAATATTTTGTCAACATAAAAATGGAATGAATAAACAAAAAAAATATGTTTGAAGGAAGATAAATTGCCATGTTAAAAAATTGGATTTTTAAATCAATTAATCTATAAAAAAAAAACCTTAAGTTTAACTTTCATGAATAGAAGTACATGTTTATTTTTATGGTTGTTCATAATGGCATTTCAATTGTTTTGACAATAATAACTTAATGAAGACCATGAGCCCTTTTTAAGGAATTGTGCTAATGGCTAAGTGTATAAAATAATTTTTAAAAAATGAGAGAAAATAGTAACAGATAAATAGAGATAGAAGGATGCTGAAATTTCTATTTTTAATTTATTAAAAAGATATTAAGTCCATACAATTCTTAGCCAATGTGTATTTATTTGCAATTAAAAACCTTAGATGTCAATGAGCCCCTCTCCATCTTTTCAAATCCTAACGCAAGAACACAATCAGCTTGACCAGTTTCAACAATCTGCTTAGCCATCATCAAAGCCGTTGATCCAGTAGAGCAATTGTTATTAACATTATAGATAGGAACCCCAGTCATGCCTACTTCATATAGAGCTCTCTGGCCACATGTGGAATCTCCTAGAACACAAATAAAATTAATTTACATAAAAAGATTATTTTACTTTAGCAATCATATGAAAGTCATGTGTTAAATCGATCAAAACACAAGTGTATTTTGGATAATTAAGTGCATATATAAATAAGTATATAGATTTCTTGGAATAATGAGAGTACATAACTACCGTCAACCGGGGCTACTTTGGTCCTTGAGGGGTTACTTTGGTCCAACACCAAAAAAAAGTTTTCAATATTTGTACTGTACAAACAAAGCAAGACTTATAGGTATTTTTGGGTTTAAAACATATTTCATACCCTACTTGAGGGTATTTTAATAATTTTGGGTAATTTAAAATTTTTACCATTGGCAACACTGGATTGTTTTTAAACCTTTGTTTTGATGCTTTAATTGATTACCTCTAAACTTTTCACCAAGGACGAATTCAGTCACAAGATAAAAATAAGTTAAGTGTCAAAATATCATCTTTAGTAATCTGTTACCAATGTGTGACAATTGTTTTTCCTTTTTTCTTTTTTTTTAACAGTACATTTTTTACTTTTTGTAAATATTACCTAAAACCTTGTTTTTCGGGGCTACTTTGTACCAGGCCTAGTTTGGACTAAAGTAGCCCCATCAATCTACAAAAAAAAAAAAAGGATATTCTTGTTTATGAGTGGACTGACATAAAGAAAAAAAATCAACCCTCCCAAGCTAATGAAACGAGGACACTTCAATGTTCCTGAGATGGCTGATTATGAATTAGAGGAAAAAATTACCATTACAGAGTCATTAGAACAAAAAAAAATTCTCAAATCTTTCAAACCTACCTATATAATTTTTTTTAAATATTTAAATATGTAATATATATATTTTTTTTGGCTTCTTTGTATTATAATTCCATTACCTGATTCTTGTGTAAGGGGTTACAACAGTCCAACATGTGATTTGTATTAAATTTGTTTGAAATAAGTGAGTGGTCCAAAGTAGCCCCGAGCAGGGGTTACTTTATACCGAAATTTTAAAAATTGTAAAAAAATAAAGAATTGTTCTAAAAACGATACAGTTTACTTATTTATACTTTGTTAATTTAGACTTGAGTTAAAAACTCAATTTAGACTTTGAAAGTCCATTTATTATATTTTTTATTAACTAATATGCAAGAGAAAACATGAAAAATTGGCTCAAAGTAGCCCCGGTCGACGGTACACTTCTATATTCCAAAAAATGTAAACAGGGTAGAACAATAACTTAAAAAAAAAAAAGGTTCTACTAACCCCCATTAAAGAGAAACTACCATTTTTTTGGTTTTAGTTACATAAATTATAAAAGCAAATCACTACTATTAATTAAAATACTATTAATGAGCCTCTGTTAAAATTTTTATTCTGAATTACACATACCTACAGATTCCTGTAAAAAATAAAAGAAAATATGAATCTCCACGAGGAATGAATGTACCGAACTACTAAGGTCAAAGTCCTAGGTTAGAAACTGGCTATGACAGGGTACTTTTCTATTCTTGTCCCTTCCCCCAAAATAATTACAATGTTTGATGTTAGGTACATTCACCTGCCTTGATGTTAAATTTCATATCACATGTCCAGAATAAGACTGGTCTCAACTCAAAACATATGATTTTTCCATTTTTTAATTGGAGAGCCAATTAAAGTTTCTTCTGTCCCTTTCTTTGATATCAAATGCCTGCTTATCTGAAACGCTAAAATGTTTCACGAATCATCACTATATTTGCCCATAAGAAAGATGTTTTGGACAGAGATAGTAGAGGATATTTTAATATTAAGAAGGGGTAGGGATATCAGTATTGAGTCAAACTCCTAAGAGAGCAATAACATGATAGACATTTTGGAGGTAATAATAGAAAAATAATTTTTTTCCATATTCCACCTGCCTAGCGCCCAATAGAGATGGCTATTGCCAGGGTTCATCCCCTCATTTATGCACACTCTCTCTTCTATCATCCAGCCCGAAAGAAAAGTTCCTTTAGATTTTTCGTAGGTGTGCAACCTTATCTCTTCACTAAGTCTATATTTTCTACTCCTAATTCGATATTCAGAGCCCCCAACCTACGCAATTTCAAGCCCTCAATCAACAGCTCAGCAATGAAGGAAGACTTAATATGTTGAAGGAATTAAGAGAGTAGGGCCTGCTCTGCTGGTTTAACCCTGAAATAATAGGATTCTTTAATGATCCTTGGAATGTGTGTTTTTAGGGATCTATTTTCAAGATTAAAATATTTTTTTCAGCCAGTCATTATTTTTTACGGTTAGCATTATTTCAAACAAAAACCGCTTGGTAAAATGATATAACTTAGCTTCCTAATATGGTATACTTTAACTTAACAATATTATATAATATATAGGTTTTCAGATAATGACAGGGAATACTAGGGTGATAAAATGAAAAACAACATTATTTAGCAGCTAATTACTAACCATACACATATCCAACACAAGAACTCTTAACATCATTTACAGTTATACAAGCATCATTCAAGGCTTTAGAAACAGCTTCTGTAGCGAGCTGGGGATAATCAATCTCATCATTTCCAGGTTTGTAAAACTGAAACAAAATTGTTATTAAAATAAAAAAATTGGTCAAATTTTATTAATAAAACATTTATTTAGTTACTGAACTTAAATTAATGATAAGTATACAACAGCGTTATAGTGACTGCAACATAAATTGACAGAAAAAAAGGTTTATTTATTACTTGTATATTGGAAAATTACATAATATTTCTGTTTCAGAATAAATTAAACATAAATATATTAGTTTTGATTGAATCAAGTTTTGGGAAAAGAAAATACTAACACTTTCAATATTTCAATATTTTGGACTGTCTAGGCGAGTTGGAGTAAAAAGGTTACATGAGTAAATTAAGGCCCCGCAACTAATATTTTGTGAAAATCACTGTGCTAGCAATGAAAACAAGGGAAGGGCAATGAAAAAATATGTTTAATTATGCTGCAATTTCATTCTGAATAAAAACTTGTTAATTCACATTTAAGGCTTTTAAAAACAATTAATAAATGAGCTTTACTAAGACTTATGACTGTAAATCATTATTTATGTTTCATTCGTACTATTTTGTTTTAAATTTTATAATTACTACTTCAATCTCATTTTCATAAGCCATTATCAAACAAAAAAAAAAAAAAAAATGCTTTTTTGCAATTTCCAAATACATTAGGAATTTGGAAGGTAGGTAAATGTTCTCAAGAATCATTTTTCAAGGTCACACAATTTAGCTACCCAAGATTAAATTCATGCTAAGATATTTTATTATTAATAAACATTTAAGAGGGGAAAAACAAATTTCAATACATCAATCAACAAAAAAATATTGTGATGGACAAAGAACTCAAAACATGCATTGATAAAAAGGAAATGTCTATGCGATCCACAATTCTATGTAGCTTCAGATAACTAATGTCGTATCCAATTAAAGATTGAATGACGAAACTTAACAGGAATTGAAATGGTTCAATGAACATATCATGAATAAAGTTTTTGATAGTAATAAAACAATAAAAAAAGAAAGGTAGGCTTGTTAGTGAAAAAGCGACAAAGCTTCATGATGAGAGAATTTCAGTTCAATTCACACTTAGCTTCATTGATATTCAACTAGAGCAATTCCACAAAAATCACCCGAACAATGGAACAAGATAGTAATATATAAGATATTAATAAGATAGGAGCTTGCCATAATTCTACAATTAGACCTTCAGTGCCTAGCTCAGCATAGCAATTAATTATTGGGTTGACAAGTTCACCTTTCACTGTGATAATACTTCATCTAATGGTCAATACTTTCCGCAATGTTACCTAACAACCAATTTACTCGTATATTCATCACTACATCAATGGATATAAGGTCAATATATATAAAAAAGAATGAATCAATAACAAATAAATAATTACAGACTAATAAAGTTCACTCAGAATATAAATTCATTTGGCTAAAAGAAAAATATGGAACATCATAAACACAAATAATTCAAATTAGTATTTAATAATAGAAAATATAAGGTGCTTTATTTAATAGCAAGTATCATAATTTTACCTAAATTTACCCAGTGACTGAATAAAAAAAGCAGTGCGAGAATAATAGAAGAATTGGATTCAAAAATAACTAAATAAAATACTCAAATACTAAAGGTATATTTATATAAGCATATTAAAAAAACTAAAAGAGTGATAATATTCACAATGTTGATTTTTCATACCTTGGTCATACCCACTCCAACAACATAAACCTTAATTTTGGGGGGAACCATGGTGCTGAGTATGTATAAGCAGAATTTGAAATGAAGAAATAGGACAAATAAAAAAAAATAATAATAAAAAAACCAAATACAGAAGTACGATGACTTGCTTGTTCCGAAAGTGATTATCACTAAAACTTCAATTAGCAAGCTTACAAAGCAATAAACGATCGATCATTAATGAACCGATCAGGCGAAGGAGGTTACAAATAAATCGAAAGAACAAAACATGGAAATAAAATGTATCCTCTTTTGGTATTTAAACGTTAGTACTTATTGAGATAAGATGTAGTCTTCAAACCTTTTATGTGGGGTCACCTGTGGTGTAGTGGTTAGCAAGGCAACCAACAATACTAATGGTCGCGGGTTAGCGTCCCGCGGTGGCACTAGGATTTTTTAAAGGGAGTAAAAAATCCTTAGCTGTGCCGTCCCTTGGATAGGACGTAAAATGGAGGTCCTGAGCCTGTACGATGTATGTTATTCGTTTAAGATCCCTATCTTAATTATACCTGGATAGGCAAAATTTATGACTCCCACTGTAGCATTGTCCGATTAGCCTTAGTAGCATAAAGGGACGTTAAACAAACAAACCTTTATGTACATATTTATTTTGAATAACTTACGTTTTATATACAGCATATAAAATACAACTAATTCCATTTATTTGTGTTTTATATAAATATTTGAATAAATACACGTACTAACTGCACAACCCTATACAACATTTTTCATTGTACTTAAAAATCTGAAGGTTTAGGTAACTAGGTATAAAATTCATATAAATTTGCACGCAATTTAATTCAGAATAGTAAATAATTCATATAGTTAGTAAATTTATTTATATATACATTATTATTGCTAATTAAAAAAAAAAAAGATATCACAAGCTATAGAAGTCAGCTACCTCATTCATCTACAGCTTAAATTTTATAGAATGATGCCGAATGTTAATTCAATATCTTTTCCTTCTTCCATTATTTGTGATTACTTCACATAATGGTTGTGTGTCGATGTTAACATTGATGTTTTAAGAAGTTGAATTTTTTGTTTATTTAAAGCGTACTGTAAAGAAAAATAGAACACTAAAATTTAACCTCATAACACAGTGTTTACCCTTAGTAAAAACAAGCTTGATCATGAAAAAAACAAAACATGTTTTACGCTTAAACATCGATATAAAGATGTTTGAGCACTATTACGTTAATGTTTAAGCAATGTATGTATTAAAAAACTTCCATGTCTCATCTATACTATCTACCACCGAAAAATAGGTTATATGTTGAACATTACCTATAAAAACATAAATGCCATTTATTCACATTTTTATTTTTTTTTTATTTTAGCCCAGATGACCCACATTATAATTAATATAATGTTTATATTATATACATAATATACCATATACCATATAATAATGTTATATGGCCATTGGTATAATTAATATAATGGGCCGAAACGTTTAAACTTTCAATAACAAAATTATAATTAATTTCTTACCAAGTTATCATCTTACGAACTAAAGAAAACAGTCAAATATTATCCACCACAAATTTTATATAATAATTTTTTTAAAAATCTAATTAAGCACAGCCACAGCCTCCTAACAAACACGTTGGCGTCCGGTACGAAATATTGCCAAGTGCCCTCCTCACCTCCTTTCAAATTGGCAAGTGCCTATTCCCATCATTTTGTTAGTTTACAAATATGGCCCAATCAAAGAAATAAAGAAACGCTGAATAGGGAAGAATCGCGAACAGCCTAGTAATGGAAAAGGCAGCCAAGCTACAGCAATGAATTGTGGTTACACTTAGAGGTGGATTCACACCTTTGGGCATGGTGGCATGACTGTACTGTCATGGGCAATCAATTCACACATGGGGAGATTACAGTCAAAATGAAGTAAATATTTATTAAACTTTATTACGTAAATTAATCGGTGAGAACGGATGCTCTTGATATCTACCTCTACCAATTATTTTAACAATTCCTGTATACAACAGTAATAAGAAACATAATTTTATGAAACCTTGGAATCAAAGAGGAGTGGATCAGGGGAGTTCGCAAAACTATATCCACGTCTGGTGGACTAAGAAATCAATGTAAACCAATGATCTGGCATGACTCATAGTGATTTATAAATGTGTTGAACCTCATTAAGGAAGACATAATGAAGATAGTCTTGATTTGTAGGGAGGCAGTTGGTCTTTCATGATTTGAATGGGCTCCTTGATGTTAATTACGTTTATTTACCACAGCAATGGTACTTATACATACAGCTATGTTACAGCAGCTTGCAAATACAATTTTATCACAATCTTGGTCTCATGGATATATTAAGTGCAAAGGAAAACGTCATTTAAATCTATGCATCATTTTAACGATGGAAGATAGTTGACTGTAGATATAATGAAGAAGAAATGGTGGGGTGGGGCGGTCAAAATAAATTACATTCATATATAACACATATTAGTGTTATTTATTATTAAATAGAAGATAATTGGTTAAGTTTTTAAGATCATCCCTTTCGAACATTTTGAGTCTGGGATAAGGGTAAACATTTTTCTTTCAATAGCTCTATTTTTAAGAAAAATAGAACAATCAGGCAGCTGGAGCAGAACCTGATTTGATTTTGACATCCAGCCAGTTATAATCCCTTCATTAATCATTTAATTACTCCACTGCGTGGCCAAGTGGCGGATCCAGGGGAGGGGCGCATCCCCCCCCCCCTGAAAAGAGGGGACACCTATTAACTATTACTATTTCTGTATAAAAAGGGCTATTTTTAGTTATTTTTTAATTCCTTAAATGAAAAATGGATTGTATTTAAACATTTAATAAAACTTTACAATGTAACTAGGCACTAATATTTTAAATTGAATGAATGAAACATAAAAATAAAAAAGTGTGCCCCCCCTCAAGAATTTTCTGGATCCGCTACTGGCGTAGCCATGAATAGCTTGACTTAGCCGGAGTGCTATCTATCAACCATTCAATGTGGAGCTCTATTTGCCAGTTCAATGCATAAAAAAAATTGATTTAAAAAATAAATAAATAACCATTCTCATTTTTTCAACTGGATTTTGGGACAGCATTGGTAGAATTATTTTTTTCTTGAGGCTGGAATTGCCTCGTGAGGTTCTTCTGTTATTATACTAATGCAAAGACAGCTACATAGCAGACAGTTCCACTTAATTTGTTTCATTATTTTCGTATATTTGGTTAGCTCAGAAAGTAAAGCACTGTACTACGTTACTCAACCTTTAGATTAATACATTTCAATTCTTTTAAAACAGCCATGGAATGACCCTCTCAAAGCAATTCCAGCCTCTATAAAGTGGGTACTCTTAATTAATCCAGTGCTAATAACAGAAATTTGTAAGGGAATGGGAGTGCATGCCCAGTGTTACTTGCACATATTTGTGATTCTGAACTACTGCTACTCTCACTTATTTTTGTGCAGCAGAAATGGCATCAAGTGGCTTCTACTATAGATATTAGTGGTAGGTCAAGCTAAATGTTAGGTTTATTTTAGAGAAACAATTGAAAAGTTTTGTGTTTAGTAAAAATCTTAATGCTTAATTTAAAAATCTTAATGTTTACTGAAAAATTAGTTCTGGTCCACATGAGAGGAAATCATTAACAAAAAGTGTACTTACAAGTAAACATATATTTAAAATCACAGAACAAGGTCGTAATATTTATCGTAATAAACCTCTTCAAATAGATGCATCATCAAGATGAAATAATAAAATAAAGTTTATAAAACAAATATGAAAAATGTAAAAAAGGTTATATTAAAAAAAAAAGAAAAAGTAACAATTTATAACAGTTGAACAAATAAGCAAGTTATTTTATTAGATAAAGTAATAAAATACAATATAATAAAGACCTTATTAATTCAAGCAAATATGCAATTTATTACTAATAATATGTCTCATCACATTATTTAACTTTCAAATAAACTAGAAGATAATTTACTAACGGCGAGTAAAAAGCGAAATAAAAATAAATACATATTTACCTAAATATCGGTAGGATTTAAAATTTAAAGTATTTACATTTAAAAAATATATATCCCAGAGATCATTAAAGTAAATTAAATATTTAATAATAAGGAAGACAAGATAAAATTTTGTAAATTATATATATTTTTTTTATATGACAAAATATCTAATTTTTAAAACAAATATCGATAAAATGTTAGTTTTCTTTGGTAAAATAATGATGCACCAATAAATTTACAATTTCAAGTCCACATGCACGCAAATCATCATTGAAGACTAGTATGATTTCTTCAGTCCAGTCTGCAACAGTATAATACATATTTATAAAAGTCTACTCTTTAAATAATAATATCATATAATATAAATAGTAATTTATACTTTAATAAATAAATAACTTTATAAAACTATCAGATCTACCATGTAATGATACAAAAGAATTAATTTCCAAACATTCATTATTCGGATTCGAGAGTGAAATTCATAATCACTAACAGGAGCTCTTACCCATTACAATGTATGGAGTGGAAAAGAACAATACTCAAAACGCAATGACAATACACCCCACCATCCTGAATGATTTTATTGAATGAAACCCTAATATCTATTAATAACACTTTCAATAACTCACTATAATATTTTCCAGTACCTGGGTAAATGCCCATGCAGTAAGGCTACATCTATCTTTGATGCTAGAAGTTTTCTTCCTTGCAGCACTGTTTTTTGTTATGGTTTTTGTTTAATCTGTTTCTTATAATAAAATGGTTTTAGAAGGTAAATCAATTGCCAGAATATTTATATTAGTCGAAGAGGGTAGAAGCCAAAGCTAAGGTGGCTACGATGTAAGGCCTACCAGAAGCAACGGTTCGAAGGGCTGTTCAGTGTGATATGTTATATTCAGCAACCTGGACTGGTTTAACCTCTTTACTCAGGATGGCCGAATAAGAGTGAGAAGAAGAGGGGGAAAGAGGCAGAGTCAGTCAGTGAGTTTCAAAGATGGGTCTGCTGTGTTGAGGTTAGACATCACATCAAAAGCAAGGTCAATTGAAGTAAATTTCGTACATCATAGAGATTTTAGAAGAATATTTGATGCTTTTCATTGGTGATAATAATGCCTGGCTACACAACAGTGGATGTCATTAAAGAGTACCTGGATGAGGTCGGCATCTGTAATCCACTATGGCCAACTTGAAGCCCAGACCTGAACCCCATAAAATTTGAATTTAAATCAAACAGCAATTCCCTAAAATAATCACTATAATTGGCAAAGCAAAAAACAAAACTACCATATATTTAAACTGTACATACAATGCTTACCTTTTTTTTATTTTTATTTTTTAATTTTTTAAATGTCTTTGATAAACGTGTCATTTAATCCAACAAGGTTCACATATGTTCATCACCGCCTAAAAAAAAAGAATTATCAACTAGATCAGAACAGTATGAGATATTTGAATATAATATAATAAAAAATGCATGTAATTTCATAAATTAAGTAAATGCTCTGATAAAATAGAGTCAATATTTTATTTGAAAACAACAAGTTGAATAATGAAATTTCATATAGGATGTTGAGATATAAATAAAAATAAGCAACCTTTAACTAACCGATACATGTCTCATTTTTCTAATTAAAAGTCAATATTAACACTACAAACTTCAAAAAACAATATATATATTGTTTCACCACCTATTTAGTTTATTAAATCCAATTAAGCACATTAATTATCTTAATTATTTTTTTATAATGGACTGAAAATGCATTTTTTAAAAGATATTTGAACAAAATAAGAAGATGGATACCCCAAAATACTTTTAAAGAAAGAATGTATAAAGCAATAGTAGATCATAATTTTTCCTTTTAAATAAATACATTAAATAAAATTAACTTTTCACAATCAGATAAGACACCTTGGTCAAATTTCAGCTATTTTGCTCAGTTTTAGCTACAATATTCATTAGTTAAAGCTTTTATATATTGAAACATAATTTATTGTGAGGATTATGAAATATATGATAAAGCAAAAAACAAAAATCAAATAATTTTAATTTAACAACAATAAAATACGTTTTCAAATGGCTGTGATAATTATTTAAATGGTGATTTGTGAATAGCATGATACAGTATGTTAGCTGATTTTTTCATCTAATAGATAATGCGCTTAAGCGTGGAATGCTGGTGAAACATGCCAGGCTGAATTGTTTAATGAACACTGATGACTGACTATAAAAGGGTAGAATGCAGTGAACTGCAGTAAGCAATAAAATTCTAAGATGATTGATCCGCTAAGTATCATTGCTTGCTAGTTTTTAAATCAATAAAATAGAGATAACTGTTAGATCCAGCAGCATTGCTCACAGAAAATGGAAGAATCTATATTAGGATGTATGTTTTCACGACCCATTAGAATTTAAATGTTAGTCAACTCCAAAAAAAAGAATAAATACTAGATTAATCTATAATTTTTAACTATAAAGGAAAGCAATATTCTGTTTTTGCTGTCCTTAGGAACCTACAACTATAGAAATGTAATAATCACAGAGGATTCACTTATTGTTTTATCGTAACATTAGAATTCGCTTATTAAAACTAGATGAGACTGGACCCTTTTTAGAATAACAAATTACTGGATGTCCAAAATCAACAGAATTAATAGAAAAATGCACACGAATAACTTATCAGTGCAATGATTTCTCTGTCACCTAATCCATCAGAAATAAAAAAATAAAAATGAACTTGAGTCCACCAGAAAAGGTAGACAGAGAAGTGATGCTATTTGATTTCCCTCTTTTTATTTTTAAGTAGTTTGCAAATTATAAAATGCTTTTAAATAACCAATTCTTAAGTAATGAGAATGATGTTATTTAATTATATTAAATAGAAAATTAACTCAAAAAATTTTTGTTTTAAAGACATGGCTAATGGATTACTAATAGATCAGATTCACCATTTGTGATGTTTTCTAAAGAATGACAATAAATGATAAGTATCATTATTCCCATTTCAAAGTCCAAAAATGAATTTCACTTATGATATTACTTTTAATAGTGCACCATAAAACCATTATGAACTATTGATTGCCAAAATAGGTATGAACCTCATTTGCAAAAACCGATCAAAGCGGGATTAAAGACTACGTATGGGTTCTTAAGTTCTCCGTTTTTCTTATTAAATAAATAAGATTCTCAATGGTGGATAATTGAGTAAATGAGGGTTCAGTTCATCCCTTTTCAAATTTAAATAAACTATTGATAATGATTCTGTATATAATACATCAGTTAACAATCTAATACATCTTATTGAATATATAAGGTAATAATCGCATTGTACTGGAATATCTTATTATTTGAGGTGCCTAGAAATAACTAAATATAATTGTTTAATTAATCCAAGATAGAAACTGCCATTAGCAAACTTTTCTCTTCTCTTCTAAATTTGAGCAAGGGTCCAGAATAATAACATAATAATAAGAATGCAACATGGTATATTATAATTTGGTATAATATAAGAATATACCATTATAAGATCACAAGAAGTTACATTACCTGGCGTACTGACTGAGTCATGCAAGAGAGACCGACTAGATGACGAGAAAAAAGGTCTTAACGATGGTTTAGGCGTAGAAGTAATGCTTAATGTATCCACTTCGGGGCCTGAATCACTTAAATCAAACTCATCAAATAAATCTGCTATGTCTGCAGGATCCATATCACCACCTAAATAAAATGATAATTAAACAGACAATTAACCTGAACCATAAGATATAAGTTTATATGACCATTTCAGTAGGCAGAATGACCAACACCCGTTACAATATTTTTCAATTATTTACTTAGAATACTTTTTAATGAAATTTTTTGAAATTGAAGTAAATAGGCAAGCGGAAGGATCATAGTAAAACAAAAATTATGTTTAACATGAAGAACATCAGAAGTATGAAAGCACTATCAAATATCAAACATGCTTTCACAGGATTAAAGGTTTCATGCTTGATTGTGCACAAAGGTAGAGCTTCAGATATTCAAAGAGAAGGTATAAAATATCTCATTAGTTATAAAAATCTTAAAACTAAAGTTAAGTTACGTGTTTAATTTTTATTTACTAAAAACAACAAAACCTACTCATTTTAATTTTCTACACTTTTAAAATTAAACTCTTGAGAAATTAATTTGCATTATCATTTTAACTCGTACTTCTATTACTATTATTATGAAGAAATAAATAAAAAGGCCCTTTTTTCACCAAAAAAGCATTTTAACTTTGTTCACGCCTAAAAACATTTTTTATCACAAGTATTACTAATAAACATAAAATTATTTTTGCAAAACATTATGACTTTTAATATTTTGATTTATGTCTGCCATGCATCCCACTTGATCACTTAATGTAACTTGAAAAAACTATTGTTAATGCTGGAGGTGTTATTTTAATATTTATTTAAACCCAATAAATAAAATGTATATTATATTATGTCATATTTAAAAGGGAAACAGAGCACATAGAATAACAATAACGATACTAAACCAACCAACTGAGGGTACATCTAATAAATATTTTGGAGTAATGATATTAAAGGCCTAACCACTAAAATAGAAAAACCGTTCATAAAATATGATTCAGGCGACATTAAATTTGGAACTAAAACAATAAATAAAATAAATAAAGTTCATTCAAACATTGAATATATATATATATATATATATATATATAATATATATATATATATATATTCAATGTGTATAAATATATATACACACAGTATTATATATTCATTTATATAAATTTATTAGGTTTCCTTACACCTACCCAGTTAACCAATATATTAGATGAAAAAGACAACTGAAAGTAATGGTAAGTGAAATAAAATCTACCAACATTATCATATATTGTTTATAAAACTGTGAATGTTTGAGTCAATGGCATTTTAAAAAAATGCAACAAATAAAAACGTGGGTATTAGTTATCAGTTAAAGAAATACAATCAAAGAGAAACTAGTGGGTGGAACTTTGGCATAAGTTACATTCTAGGAGGAGAAGACCTTAAACCAACTGCAGGAGGTTAACAAGTTGAACATACCATCTTGAATCTCTGAATTTAATGTTTTCATTATAGTTTATATTTTTATAAATATTTGAAATTATTTATTAAATACACACTAAAATTTTCTCATTAATTTAGCCTATAGTTTCATGTAATTCTATCATTAAATTTGTAGGTATCATCATGAGGTATGATGTATCGAAGTAGGTGTAATTAATTATACCTACATCACTCCAAGCCAGGTAGCATAAGTTCTAAACTAAGAATTGCCAATTGCGATACTAAAAAGCTTTTAAAAAAAAAAAGTGATAATATTTTGGCAGACAGTGATTGAATTTGATGCAAAGCCCATTCAAGAAACATTTCAAACCACAGATAACAACTAAGTATATACTAATAATAAGCTTTTGTTCATTGCGTTTCTCTTGGTAAATGTTATATTTTCCAAAGGACTTAAAAGCTAAAGAGAGATATAAAAGAAAAAAAAAAAAAAAAAAAAGCACATTAACTATTTTAAAAGAAATAGTTAAAGGTTCATTAAATATAATAAATAGTTCAAACTTTTAACAATTATAAACATTAACCCATTAGCAGCTAAGGACTCTGGACGAAAGCTGCACTGAGAAACTAAGCGGGTCGGTCGGCTTTTACCCTCCCCAAGCTAAGGTGTGTAGGCCACCATCCGCCCCTGAATGCCTCAACTTCTACAACTCCTCATTACATTTTGCGACTATTTCTTATTAGTTTTATTTACATTTTAAGATTCTATAATACCTTTATCTTTATTTAAATAAATTAAAATGCTAGATTGTTGTTTTAGGCTTCCATGGTCTGAATCCATTATATGCATTTCTTCTTCAGGGTTTGACCATGTGACAGGTTTTTCAACAGCCATGACAGCGGAGAAAGGGATCAGTAACTTATAATCTTCTGTCGGGGGCGAAGTCTGTGTTCCCATTAGAAAGGTGGAGGGGGTAGGGGAGGGGGGATATGTTGTGTTGTCTAATGTTGTTTAGTAGAGGGTACCAGTTTTTGCTAAGTATGTATCCGTCTTCTTTGTTTATATTGTTTGGTTGTTTTATAATTTCTATAGCCTCCCTGATGGATCTGTCTGTGGTAGTAGTTGTCAATCCTAACTATGGTTTTGGTGTCTTCGAAGGCTATAGTGTGTTGTGCATTGTGAAAGTGTTCTGCTATGGCTGATTTGTCCGTCTGTATTTTCTTAGCTGCTGCAATATGTTCTTTCAGTCGTGTGGTGATGTTCCTTCCTGTCTGTCCTATATATTGTTTACCGCATGAGCAAGGGATACTGTAAAGTCTAGATTTGTTGAGTACAAGATTGTCCTTTGGATTGGGTAGGATCTGTCTAATTTTCCTGTCTGTGGTGAAGGAAAAGAGAGATATCATTGCTACACTCATACACAGAGCATTGACTATAGCCGAACCCACATAAATTCCAAAAGAAAACTCCGGACAGAAAGAACATATTGCCGCAGTTAAGAAAATAAAGACAAACAAATCAGCCATAGCAGAACACTTTTACAATACACAACACACAATAGCCTTCGAAGACACCAAAGCCATAGTCAGGATTGACAACTACCACCACAGATCCATCAGGGAGGCTATAGAAATTATAAAACAACCAAACAATATAGCAAAAAGTAATAGTGGTAGACTTAACAAAAACTGGTACCCTGCACTAAACAACATTAGACAACACAACATATCTCAGAGAGCTGACGACATCCCCCTTCCCCTTACCCCTCCACCTGACCTCGTCACAACACAGACTTCGCCTCCGACAGAAGATTATAAGTTACTGATCCCCTTCTCCACTCTAATTCTTGTATTGGCCTAAAAGAAGCCTACAGCAAGATGGGTGAAAGCTTGACAGTTGAAAAATCTGTTACATGGTCAAACCCTGAAGAAGAAATGCATAAAATGATAGATTGTCGATTGTAATGAAAGATTCCGTGATTTATGAAGGTAGTAATTAACAAGATTATAGCAATTTTATTACTGCTCGCTATACAACTTTCGCGACATGACAAAAGCAATACAAAAACTAGCGAAATACTAATGAAATAAAACAGTGAATATCACCAAATAACAGACGGATAAAAGCAAAGGACTATCGCTCAGAGTGTCTAGAACTCGAAATGAATAATGGTTGAACAAATATTTCCCCAATAGAGACATCCCTGCAACCTAGCGGCCCCTAGATGTACTTATTATGTCTCCAAAGATTATCTCCGATAGGATGTGCCTCAGTCAAGGCAAGTTATCTCCTGTGGACATTAAATAAGTGAGAAACTGGTTGCGAGATGTACCGTCTTATGCTACTGGGACCTGCTTCCCGCCACGAGTAATCTCGTCCGCTTGTGGGGACCGTCTTTTTTTTTCAAGATATATCGTCCAGAGCCATTAAAGAGTTCAAAATAATTATCAAATTCAATAAAGAAGCTCCACAGAATTAATTAATAGATTTTATTATCACTGATATTTAATTCCTATATTATCAGATTTTCATTAAAAAGTTAATTTAAAAAATCAATTTAATTATTTTTTAAATCATCATAAAAATCATAAAATATTGTAAAAATACCAGCTTTTTCACGATCAGGATCAAGACCATGGAGGTCCTCATTAACACGAAATCTCTTCAGTAGAGAAATGAACTTCTGCTTCAGGTTCCTTTGCTAAATTAAAAAAAAAAAAGAAAAAAAAAAGAATGAGAAACAAAAAAGTATAATGAATTAGCAGAAGTTAATTTTAGTTATTGGAATAGAAACAAAATATATATATTAGAAATTTATAATAGCAGAACCTAAAAATATTTTTAAAAAGTTTTTTAATAATACTTTCTACAGGTTTATAAAAAACAAATTGATTTTTTCATGACCAGGATCAAGACCAAGGATGCAGAAAATTGCTAACACTGAATTTTTTCAGTAGAGAAACAAATTCTGCTACAAATAAATATATTTAATAAAATTAATCTAATCTTAGTTTGTGGCTGACCAACATTTTAAATTATTTTTAAATAATTTATTTTTTGAAGAGAAAAGATTTGGCTCCGCCGGGAGTCGAACCTTGGTCTCCTGCGTTACATGCGAGGATGCTAACCACTACACCACAGAGCTCGACTCAAGGCAGAGCAAATCCTTCCTCTTCACTGTTCACAGGAATTCACTGATCACAGTGAGGAGGAAGGATTTGCTCTGCCTTGAGCCGAGCTCTGTGGTGTAGTGGTTAGCATCCTCGCATGTAACGCAGGAGACCCGGGTTCGACTCCCGGCGGAGCCAAATCTTTTCTCTTCAAAAAATAAATTATTTAATTATATTTAATAAAATATATAATAAAATAAATATTACAAAACGAAGGTGAATAAAATTATTGCAATTCCTTTTAAAATATATTTCATTAATACTTAGACCAAAAACTATGTTACGCTTTGAGCAGAGGCATATAAAACATTTATTTTTTTTTTTTGCTATTTTGTTTCAAAATGACAGATCGCCATTTTAAATTATGAGCATTAAACTGCGGTGACCAGCAATGTTGATGCAAATATAAAAAAATTACACCCAGCAGCCTCAAAAAAAGGAATGTTCAGTAATGGCAAATTGTGAGAATATCTTGTGACCCAGTGACTTAAGACTTATGCGAAATAAAGGAATGGACATAACAGTCTTAGAGGAAAGCTGATCATTAACAGTTTATGAGGATATAAATTTTCAAGCTCATATCAAACTAATTCCAGCTACAAGAGTGAATGGAGGAGGGCTAATATAATTGAACAGAGGAAAAATAAAGGAATTTGATTTAATGCCATGATCTAAAATTTTTGATTTATTAGAAATTAATTTACCTTTTTAATATGATTAAGCTTTTTCTCTTTTAAGAATCTTATCTCAACGAAAGCACGGAATGGGGCCTATGGGGGGGGGGGGGGGGGAGCTCTAAACTATTCCTTGCTATCTCTTTAAGAATCTGATTCAATTTTCGAAGGATATTTCGAGAAAAGACATATTTTTGGTAAAACATCAAACCTAAATAAAAACTTTGATATTTAATAGTTGACCACGTATAATTAGGGAAGAGATAGTCTAGACTAGAGATATTTTGATCTAAGATGCATGGGGTCAAATAAACTAGATACAAAACTATGCAGAAATATTTTAAGAACATTGATATAAAGATTAATGTCACATAATTATGAAAAGAGAAAATGAAAAGCATAATTAGGATGCTAAAATGAAATTATAGACTGATAAACAAATATTTATGTGTCGCCAAAACAGGAATTAAATTTTTTTATAAAAAAGTTAAATAAATTATTTTTATTTACTGTAGAATTTGGTGTGAGGCTGGCTTTTCTTTCTCTATGGTCTTCCAGCATAGGTTCAGAATCTGATCCATCATCATTGCTACTAAATTCTTCATCTTCATCTGAAAAATCTCCAATTCGTGCTAGAAGGAAGAGGAAGTTCCATTATATATTTTAAAATTAAAAAAAAAAAAATCCTATGTATATTTATATAAACAAAAATAAAAAAACTCACATTCACACCTTATTGATGGGTAAAAAACATATGTATAATAATTCTGCGCCTTAATACTAAGATTTACAATAGTTTGTAACTTGAGAAAACTGAGAGAACAAGAACTTGAAGCTTTTGAACGTATTTTGGGTTTTACTTTTACCCATCCATACATGACCAGTACCAGACATTTACGTGTAACAAATTTAAAGAAAGTAAAACCAAGATTTAATTCAAAATATAGAAAGAGGCCAAATGGAATATTAAATTCTAAAAAAAATCACGATTATAAAACCAAGTGTTGGGATATACCACAAAATAATTTTTTAATAGAAAGAAATGACCAAATATTCCTGAAAGTTTTTAAACACAAGGGTATTGAGTCATCAAAGTATGAGACTCAAAACTTCTCACTTGAAACAATAAAACAAGTAATAAATGAAATGGAGAAAAAATTATATTATCCAATGCACCAAACATGCACTATAACAGGTGTTGCAGCTGGCAAAACTTCCGTTGCTATTGCAAAACTACACACTTTTATACACTAAAAAGTAAGCATATCAATTGTCTAATTGGTTGAAAAATTAATAAAATATTATTAATTTTCGTTTCTTTATTAAAATAAACAAAAAAGGATTTAAAAGAACAAGGAAATAATAATCAATTGATTGAGGAAGTTGGAAAATTGATTGCAAATAATAATGTTAATAAGATTTGAATATGGTAACTTATAGTTTAAAATGTTTCTATTTATTAATTTAAGTATCCTTTCCACCAATACTTCAAAACCCATACACAATGCAAAATTTTATTTGAGTCGAAGAGGATAAAAAAAAAAAAAAAAAAATTTCCACTTTTAGAAGTGTTTATTTTAATCTGAAGTTATCACACTTCAGTTTAGGTCAATCTAAATAAAAAATTCATCATTGTTTTCGAGCTTTGGTTTGAAAATATAGCGCTGAGGATAATCATATCCAATTTGAGAGAAAAAGATTAAATTATATGGTGTTTCCAGATATGTTCATATTCAGGGTTCAATTAAAATAAATATTTTCTTATTCAATTTTTTTTAGTAAATAACTGTACAATACACTAAATTTAATACCAGTTAGCTGGCAGTTTCAAACATTTTTTTTTTTTTCAAATAAAGAAATAAAATAAAATGATATGCCCACTACATGCATGGATTATGACAACAGATGCTCATGGTTTCTGTTTGACTTTTAGTTATTGGACCATTATTATTTTTTCAAGATGACTACAACTAAATAATTAACTTTTAATTAATTTGAGTTGTAAATTGGAATTAGATAGAACAATCAAAAGGAAAAGCGCCACACCTGATACCACATTTTGATAAAGAAATAATCTCTTCAACTATGAAATCTTTTATTGTTTTAGAACATGTGATCAAAATACAACTAGTTATAATTTAAAACAATGTTGGTCAACTGATATGAATGAATATATCAACACCCCCTGGAGATTTAACATTTACACATTATTTTAAAAATGTTTATCAGTTTATTAGTAATTTTTTATAGTAATTTATTTAATCAGGAATGCTATGGCCTTTACTTATTTAATCATACAATTATTACAAACCAACTTATTTTATTGACTATTTTGATTTTTTAATGCAATCATCATAATAGTTATTATTTACCATGATGAAGTGTAGTTTTTGTAGGTCCTTCATAATCAACAGGTTGACTGTTTAAAGAATGTACTGTAACTCTCGCAGCAATGTTATTTATTTTGGATTCTTTTCCATCAGTTAATAGATCTAATTCAAGATCTAATGGTCTCTGAAGTACCTATACAGGAAGAAAACAATAAAATTAAATAGGCAACATACTCTACACAGATATGATCTGATAAGATACTATCAACATTTTCATAAAATATATTAAAGAAATAGGCATGCCTATTAATTTTTCCCAGATATTAATATAAACATTGAATTTTAGAATAGTCCATTAAGTTAACTCCATATTGTAGTTTTATAGTTGTATTCAAAAATCATTTTATTAGTTTATTTCTAATTGGCCTGATGAAAAGGCCAGGTTAAGGAAAACTAATGTCACATTGTTAAGTAGAAGATTTTATATTAAATAAATTATTTATTTTTCGGCTTCAAGACTTGCCACACATAGGGACTGAAAATACAACCAAAGCTTTGATTACTGAGTGGTAAATTGCTAATTAGCTCCATAGATTTCGAATTAAGTTCAATGATTCTACATGAAATAAGTGAAAAGTAAACAGTGATTAAAAAACAAAAAGGGAATAAAATTGTGAACAAATAATTAAATACACTTACTTGAGACATATTAACCACTCCATCAGCTAATGTTTTATACCCTAGAATTGTTCGGTTTTTGTATCGTTTACGTCTTTGTAGCATTACATGAAGCTTATTTCCATCACGTTTTAAAAAGTGAGGATACTGAAATAAAAGTATGATAAATCATTCGACACACTTATAAAAAAGAAAATATTGATTTCGTTAGTACAGTAGAACTTCCCTTAGACGGACATCATTGTGGAATGACAAAATGTCCGCTTATGAGAAGAACAATTTAAATACTAACCTGACTAACATCAAGAAAAACAACAAATAAAAATCTGGTGCGTGGGCGCAACACACAACTTTCACTTACCAACTTAGATTAGAAATTAATGCGTTGTGTTAATGCCACTTCTCATTCAGTTACACATTTTTCCACATTCATTTCTTATTTCTGTTTTCATTTGCTCTATAATAAACACTAATTTCTTTTATTATTAAATAAAAGTTTTTACTTGAGATAATTCGGCAATGCAAGCATAATACTCCAAGTCGACTGATTTTATAATTCTCTATGTACTTGTTGAAAATTTCATTTAGTTACCATGAAACCAATAATTTCCATTAAATGAACAGAACGGCTTTAATTATGAACAATGATCTGTCATTAAAGGCATACTACGCATGCGTGGGCTCAATGTGTTTAATGAGTTGACTGAATATTGTTCTTTTTTTCTCCTCTATATGTTTACTTGGTTTTTATCATATCTCATATTTAGCCATTTCTTATTTTTAGGCGTAATGAGAGACAGTTAATTTCTCCATATAAACAAAAACAAAGATACTTTATAGGAAACAAAAAAACAAACAAACAAAAAAGGCCCCTACCCCATTTAAGCCCCCTCAGAACATTTTAATAATGATAAAGCTTACCTGATATTAAAGAACACCTAATTTTCATTACACATGACGAATTTGATGAAAATCGTTAAAGCCGTTTTTTGAGATAATCGAAAAAAAGGTAAAAATTGCAAAAAAGTTATGAAATAAAGTGCCCCCTCTGTTTGACCAATTTTGATGAAATTTTGGCTATCACATCTTTGGCATATACATACATCAAATACCCAGTTTGATCAAAATCGTTAAAGCCGTTTTTGACTAAATAAAAAAAACACGTGAAAATGATACAAAATTTATTAAGTTAAGCCCCCCCTCGGGTTAATCAATTTTGATGAAATTTTTACAGTCATTTCTCGGGCATATTAATACATAAAATACTCAGTTTAATCAAAATCGTCTGAGCCGTTTTCGAGAAAATCGAAAAAAATGTAAAAAGTTATTAAATAAAGTACCCACTCACTTTGAGCAATTTTGATGAAATTTTTGCTGTCACATCGCAGGCATATACCTACACTAAATACCCAATTTTAGGTTCACACGGTTTATAGTTTTTGAGCTAGTCTGTTCACAAACACACACACAGACCATTTCGCGGGACTTGGTTATTTGGACTCAGGGGACACCAAAACGTGTATTTGCGTTGAAAACCGGAAGTCAAAATTTTTCACGATCGCAATACTTTCACTTACTATATATTTCATATATAGGTAAGTGAAAGTAAAAATTAAGATGAAATTGGAAAATGCAATAAAATAAATACGTAAAATGAGTTCATAGTGATTTTAATTTTTTATAACTGTTCAAATATGCATTAACCTTAATTTGATTTAAAAATTGAAAATGAAAAAGATAAGATGGATCATCATGATAGGATAAAAGATTTACCATAACTCTAACTTTAGAATATACAATTATTTAACTATTATCCTACCTATCAAAATTGAAGCAATTGAGAAATTTTGTGTTTAATCTTTAATTTAAACAATAATCTTTTAATTTATTTTTCCACTCAGTTTTCTTCAGCTCTGCTCGCTGTAAAATTAATTTTTTGTTTCTAAGCGTGAACGAGAGCCAGGATGATAATTGTATCTTTTTCAACTACTTTTATTAGTTCCACTTTTTAATTCAGAGTTAAAATACGTTTTTTTGGAGTAATGTTCCATTAAACCTTTTTATTTTAAAACAAGACACACTAAACTGCACAGAAACACAAGATGTAACTCACTGTAACGTTGTATGTTTGTTTTAACAAAAACCTAGAAAACATTTCTTTGAAACATTAATGTTTTGTTTATAGTAAAGAGGAAACCACATTTAACCTTTCTTTTAAATAAGATTCTAAGAAGTTACTACCTCCGCTCTAACCCTTAGCGGTTCTAACAAATTACATTGTCTGTCCTGCCTACTGCTTGAGAGAGATTTTTTCGAAACAAAAAGGACTGAATCTGGGTCCATGTCCGTTTATTAGAAGTTTAATTCAATTTAAAGTAAACAGAATGAAGCCAGAGAAATAAAAACTGTCCATTTAAAAGAAGTGTCCTTTTAGGGAAGTTCCACTGTATTTGTTATTAAATCCATTTTGATTGCATACCTGAAGAGAAAAATGTAACTGTAGTTCTGTATCGAGCAAAGAATTGACAGGTAAAGTCATTTCATTAGACCTCAGAGTTCTTTTGGAGCCCTATAATCATATTTAATGTAAGGTTTAGACAAAATTCCTGATTTCTGATATTACATACAATGATCAATAAAAAAGTTTGGTTCGTGCAATGGCTAACTCAAGTGCATAGCTAGTAGGAATGAATGCTCCCTTCCCCCCTACCACATCTTGAGCCATTAAACTGAAATAACAATTATAGAAAAGTACACCCCACACTGAACCGGACAAATACATGAAAAACCATCAACTCAACTCCTATGGGATGATCCATCAGCCAAAACTTGTCTAATGGCTATCATTTTCCCATGATTACAGAGCCTTCTTTGCTATGTTGATCATCAGTAAAGGAGTTAAAAGCAACAACCCCCGAACACTGCTGGTGTGATGAAGTTCAATAATATTGTATCCTTCATGAAGAAGCTAGAAAGCAGAATGGGCACAAAAAATGATGGCAAGCACTAGGAGCAAAGCTCTGTGGGACATAGGAGGGCTTAGGAGAACCAATAAATTGTTTTAGTTCAATCATTCAATGTGGCTATATTTGAGCAGAATCATCTTCCTCTCAAATAATTATGAGGATTTAGTTATTAGGATCTTTACACCCCCGCTTGCTACACTCGCTCTTCAGGGATAAATGAACCTCCAAAGGGTCCTTTTTACAGTGAAGATCGGGCCTTACCTAGAAGAGCTTCTTACTGAACAGCATATGAGCCACTGTTTAGAAGTTCTACCGTAAATTAAAACCACGAACCATTAAAACCCCCACCACTCAAAATCCTTATTATCTAAGCAAGATTTGCCATCAAGTCAAAATAGAAAAAAAAAATGAATAACCGAGAATTGAAATAAAGCAAGCATTAAAATGTAAATTTGATTAAATTTAAAACCTGAAAGGAACATATGATTAAGGTAAAATTATTAAAAATAAGGAATTTAAAAAAATATATATATATCTCTTACATACCTGCATTTTAACAGCGATGGATAAAGATAGTACATCGGATCCTAATGGTTTTAAAACAACAAGCCTCGATAAAGTTAACGAGCATAACCTGAAAAAATCAATTAGGTTATACGACAGTAACAGAAGAAAATTAATAAAATAAATTAAAATTGTAAAATAAATGCAACAAAACTTTCCAATTAGAAGGATTTTAAATTTTAAGATTCAATTCGGATTTTTACTGAAATAATGAAACTAAAATAGTCATAAAAATTTAAAGATTTTTTCAGAACCACTAGCATTTTGTTCAGGGTTAGGTAGGGCCATTGTTTAACACCCTCATATAGGTTATCAATATAACTTTTAGATATCATATAAATTGTAATTAAAAATTAATATTAATTTTAAGTAATGAATATTTATGTCTTCTTTTTGTGGTCCCTAAGACTGAATTGGTCTAATGTAAAAGGATTTTTTTAGTGCAATTTTAATGCATTAAAAAATAATAAACCTGCTTTTTTACAGAAAATTTACTGCATACAATTTTTTTTTTTAACTTACAGCTAGAAAGGAAACAGCTCTATGAAGTAGTTAATTCCATTGCTATGGTTTACTGTATTTCTCACTAAGAAATTTTCTTTGCTAGTGTTCCTTTGGGTTGTAATATGTAGAGAAAATTTGCAACAGTTTGAAATTTTTTTTGCATTGGTGGTATTAGTTATTTTTTGTGAGATTTTCCAGATTATTTATAATAAAAATTATGCCTTGCCATATGGAAAATCAGTTAGAAAGATTAAATATATGATTGTCTTAATCATCCTGACAAAATATGCGTTGAAGGAAAATTGTTCCCAGGAGTAGACCAATTTAAACAACTTGGTTCCACAATAAGATCATTAAACGGCTAATGGATGGAAATAAGACAGCACAGAGCTTTCCTTCTTTCTGCCAGAGAAACTTAAATCTCCCCCAAAACTCTATAAATCTTAAATTAAGGATATACAGTCAAATGATAAAACCAGTTTTGATATACGGCTGTGAGACCTGAAACTTGAATGGTGTCCTAAAAAAAAGTATTAAATGGTTCGAGAAAGCCAGAGCAATCAAGGACCTGAGTACCAATGAATGGAGGAGAAGGACCAACCAAGAACAGCTGAGAGTAAATGGCAAAACTGTATGAAACATAAATGGAAAGTAGAAGCACTAGACAGGCAGAGGTGGGGAAGGCTGGTTTAGGCAGTTGAAGATCTAAAAGGTCTGTAAAGCCTAGTGTGTGTATCTATATCTTCCTTTAACTAAAATTCAAGATGATACATACTCATGGTTACATTAGTATGGCATTCCAATATTTCATTAGTTGAGAAGATTTCGTTATTGGTGCAAAATTAATCAATATTTCATCAAGTATGTAGGTAATGAACTGAAATCTTCAATATAAGTTATGGAAAGTTATTTCAAACATTACATCTCTATTTATTGCGCTTTTTAAATAAAAAAAATATACAGAAGAATTTTTCAACTGAGATCAGGATTTATTGATCAGGTGTACAATGGAGATGGGACTCTTATCGTATACATATTATCTTTTATTCATTCCAAGGAATGTTAGGGGATCGCCGGACTCGATATATATTTTTGGAGACATTCAGCTATTTCAAAGGGTACTATTTAACAAGGGTCACTTCTCAATGATGGATGAGCATAGGATTTACAAGTGATGCCAACTCTAAATGATTTTTCTTCATTTAAAAATGGGGAGTTAAATAGTTTTAAAGAGACTGAAGTATACTCAACTACATTTACCAAAAGTGTTACAAATATCCACCATTTGGCCATTTTCAGTGATTTCTGGGCCTTAGTAAATACATTTGCCACCTCTGTCTATTTTGATGTATTTATATTTTATCTATAATGGAGATAGATGGTTGACCATAGAAGTTTAAGGGAAAATAAAATAACATTATATGTGCAATAACATACAGGTTGTTTTATTTGACTGAACCCCAAACCATGTCCATACCATATCTTTTATCTAGGTTAAGATAATTAAATCTTAATGCTCCAGTAAAACAGATGTGACACTTGAAAGCAAGTAAAGAAAATGTGTGAAATAATATAATCATGACCCTGAGCAGAATTGTTAACTAAGGGCCGTATTAGACAAAAATAGGAACCTGTTGGGGTAAAGAAAGATCTATTGACAAGGCTGATTCATTACTAGCCACCTGTGAGCTTCTTATAATAGCTATAATATACAAATAGTGACTCTATAAAAATGTTAGAGTAAAATGGTGATTAGAAGCTAATTATAACTTTAAAAAATTCGTGTTATTAAAAAATATCCTTTGTATTCCAATCATAACAAAAATTAAAGTAGTACCATTACTACCCATTCGGTTCAGTACTTAAATGATTCTCGGTCAATAAAAGTGCTAGGTTTTATAGCTGATATCATGATCAATCACCAGGTTTTCCCTTAATAAATTAAGGGTACCCACATTAAAAGGGTTGAAAATCCAGAATCGATCAACAACTGATGCACCTTATGAGACTGTCAGCCTCAAACCTGAAAGGAATATGGGAGTATAATGCCTATGATATCCTGCTTCCTTAAACTCCAAAAAATGTGCAAAACGAATATAAATGGATACAGGTTAATTTAAAAATGAACTGGGACTAGAAATAGATAAAACTATCTACAACAGACTTATAACAAAATACTGAGCTATTACATCATTACTTGCAAGGAATTTTGCTTCGGTTCCCATATTTCTGATTTAACCAAGTACTTACCTAGGAATACAGTTTGGAGGAGTCCTATCAACTTCCCAAGTAGCAAATAACTTCATAGGCACAGGCTTAGCGCCTATGACCGGTGATTGTTTAATCTTATCAGTCATATTTGCGGAAAATATAAAAGAGAGACTAGTTAAAATAGAAAACTTTCAATTTAGATTCATCGATGAAGAAAGAATAAATGTCTCTAACAAGAGACATATTAAAATGACAACAGCTACATTACAAACTAACAAATAAATAAACAGCTACCCTAACTGATCATTTTGAGTAAAACAGAAGTAATTCCAAGGAGATCTACGAATGCATAGAGGTAGCCACGAAGGTGATTTAGTAAGTAAGTAAATTTAAGATAGGTTGATAAATAATCGGGATTTTCAGTTTGCGAACTGAAACTGAAAATTCTGATTATTTATAAACCTATCGCAAAGAAAAAAAGTTGACTATTAGACACCTCTAAGTAAATTTAAGTTATAAATATAATATATTATTATCCGCAATTTAATTATAAATCTTGTTTGAATAAAAATATGATATTTGCATTAACTTTATTTTTCAACACAGTATCCTCGTTTTTCAATGTAGTTGGTCCATCGTTACAAAATCTTCTATATTTATGTATATTTAAATAAAAAAACCACCAAGAATAGCTCTTTAGAAATAAATAAATCCCCCAAAAAGATCCGTTCGGTAAGGTAATGCAGTTGAAACTTCATATCGGTGTTTTAGGAGGTCAGTTAATGAACGAGAAACTAAAGTTTCGAACTATGTTACCGTTCCGAATTCGTTGAAGTTGCTAGCGGCAGTTACTGTGTTACGTTAAAAAAAAATTAATTGGTTATAAATAAATAAAACAATCGTAACAAGAAAGGTGGTAGCTCAGTGGAGACGGGCGGGTTCTTTAATGACTAGTGATTAAAAAAAAATTGAAATAAATTAAGGGGCGCCACGCTATTTATTTTAAGGAAATAGCGAAAACCTAAAGCAATCTGAATAAAAAAAAATAATTTAAATTTAATAAGTGAAGATTACCTTAAAATCTCGGAGAGGGCTGTAAATAAAATACAATTTGCAATTTACACTTATGAACTACTTAATGGTAAGTTAAAAAGAAATTGAACAAAACAAATTAAACTCAAATAAAAAAAACTTTTAATTAACACTATATTTACACTACGATATTAAAAATAAAATTTACTCACAATTTCTGTAGTCAGGCCTGATCAAAATCTAACTCTATTCACACAACTAGAAACAATTTAAACTTATAACAACTATACAATAAAAAAAAAGCAAGGTTTAACAAAGAAATTAAAAGAAAAATATCTCCAGTCTGTTCTCTTAACTCGCCTGTCTTCTCGTAGCTTTGTTGCCAGTAGCCACTCGGCTTGGCGATTCTCGTCACCGGAATCTCTTCCGTGAACGCCACTATTCTTCAATTCTCTGATATTTAGCGGTATAGACCACAACTACGTTAATCACTAAAACAGTCTCATTTTATCATCACTCGTGGAACGCTAGCGAACATCTCCCTGTATTTTCCTTCGTTGTTTCTCAAAAAAACAAATGCCTTAATAACAGCTGTTTTTCAATTAATTACTTCGGTCCCGTCTCTTCTTTTAAAATAAAACATAATTATTTTTATAGCTAAATAAAAAAATATTATATCAATAAAAAACTAATACAAAGCTTTTAAAACAACACATATTTTAATTATATACAAAAATATATTAAGCCCTCTTCGATTATTACTTAATGAGATTTTTTTAAATAAAAAAAAATTTTTTCGTACTCGTCGCCTGAACGTGGTAACTCATTGAACGTAAGTTTGTAACGAAAAATAAATAAACAAAAAAAAAATTTTTTTTTATTTAAAAAAATCTCATTAAGTAATAATCGAAGAGGGCTTAATATATTTTTGTATATAATTAAAATATGTGTTGTTTTAAAAGCTTTGTATTAGTTTTTTATTGATATAATATTTTTTTATTTAGCTATAAAAATAATTATGTTTTATTTTAAAAGAAGAGACGGGACCGAAGTAATTAATTGAAAAACAGCTGTTATTAAGGCATTTGTTTTTTTGAGAAACAACGAAGGAAAATACAGGGAGATGTTCGCTAGCGTTCCACGAGTGATGATAAAATGAGACTGTTTTAGTGATTAACGTAGTTGTGGTCTATACCGCTAAATATCAGAGAATTGAAGAATAGTGGCGTTCACGGAAGAGATTCCGGTGACGAGAATCGCCAAGCCGAGTGGCTACTGGCAACAAAGCTACGAGAAGACAGGCGAGTTAAGAGAACAGACTGGAGATATTTTTCTTTTAATTTCTTTGTTAAACCTTGCTTTTTTTTTATTGTATAGTTGTTATAAGTTTAAATTGTTTCTAGTTGTGTGAATAGAGTTAGATTTTGATCAGGCCTGACTACAGAAATTGTGAGTAAATTTTATTTTTAATATCGTAGTGTAAATATAGTGTTAATTAAAAGTTTTTTTTATTTGAGTTTCATTTGTTTTGTTCAATTTCTTTTTAACTTACCATTAAGTAGTTCATAAGTGTAAATTGCAAATTGTATTTTATTTACAGCCCTCTCCGAGATTTTAAGGTAATCTTCACTTATTAAATTTAAATTATTTTTTTTTATTCAGATTGCTTTAGGTTTTCGCTATTTCCTTAAAATAAATAGCGTGGCGCCCCTTAATTTATTTCAATTTTTTTTTAATCACTAGTCATTAAAGAACCCGCCCGTCTCCACTGAGCTACCACCTTTCTTGTTACGATTGTTTTATTTATTTATAACCAATTAATTTTTTTTTAACGTAACAAAATGGCGCCCGAACAGGGACTATAAGTGATTAGATAGATGCTTAATTTAATATTGATTTAGTGATTTTTAAATAAAATTATTTTTTTTTGTCCTAATATTGAATTTTTTTTTATTTTATCTGCTAAGAAAAAGTAGTATAATTTTTATTTGGTTCTTTTGAAATCATAAAGATGAAGGTCGATAGATTGTTAAAGGACGAGCTTGAATACGAATTAAGGATTCGGGGGATAGTTGGAATATCTACTGTAGAAGATATGAGGAAAAGACTTCGGACCGTCTTTAAACTAGAGAGTGCAGGAAAATATGTTGCTCCGGTAGTTGACCTTTCTCCTACGGAAGAATTAAGCGTGTGTGAAGAGAAAATTGCCACTGTTGAGAACAAGATTTCTGTTCTCCCACCCTCTAGCTCTACCGGGGATATAGATAAAATCGATACAGGTCTTCAACATTTGATTAATAGACTAAACCGGATAACAACGAAAGACACCATCGAAATGGAGAGGAAGTCAGAAGCAATTTCAAAATGCCTTCTATTATTTGAGGAACTAGAAGAAAAATTGAGTGGGCAACCTCCTGTTTCAGAATCCCACTTTGAAAACCAGAATCCCGGAAAGTCTCAGGAGGGTAAGGTACAATCAGTGATTACCGAATCAACCGAAGATACAAAGAAGCCTGTAACGACCGTTGAGTCGGAGTCAGACGTTGCTGGAACTAAGTACGTGATCAGAAGAACTGAAACTCCCATAAGAGATTGGGGAATTCACTTCACAGGCGATGGGGATGGTCTCAGTGTCCATGCGTTTTTAGAGACTGTAGAGGAGTTAAGTTTGGCAAGGAATACTACTCATGAAGAACTTTTTAGGGCTGCGTACGACTTGTTTAAAGGACCAGCACTGATTTGGTTTCGAGCTGTACGAAAAGAAGTTACAACGTGGGCTGAACTTATCTCAGAATTGAAAGCCGAGTATACACCTTTGGACTATGAGGATCGCCTTTGGGAAGAAATAAAGAGAAGAACTCAAGGACATGCAGAGTCGATGGGTACATTCGTGGCAGTTATGAAGAATTATTTTAACCGTTTACCAACTATGCCTACGGAAGACCAAATGTTGAATGTCATTAAGAAGAATTTGAACCCCCTCTACTTGGAAAGGATGGCTTTGCACCAAGTAACAACATTGAAGGAGTTAGTAATAATCGGTCGGCAGATTGAAGAAGTAAGGTGGAGAATGAACGAATATCGACCGCCACCAGATAGTAAAGGATTACTCGAACCCGACTTGGCCTATCGCCCGCCAACGAGGAAGCAACTTAATCAAGACGACACAGTAGCAGCATCGAAGAGGATTGTAGAAGCCGTGGCTAAACCCAATTACACATTTCGCTGTTGGAACTGTGGAGGGACCAATCATTCGTTCAAAAAGTGTCGCTCAGTAAAAACCAAATTCTGTATAGGTTGTGGCCTAAGGGATGCGGATAGAAAGACATGTAAACGTTGTAATACCACCAACCAGGGAAACGATTAAGGGGGTCAGGCCTAAGTGGAAGGGAGCCTGGACGAAACCCGAATTCCACGACGAAAGCTGAGTGGGTAGAGTGGTTGTCGATTGTGGAAGAAGTTTTCGCTGGAAAGAAATGGAAAATTCTTAGACATCCAGCAAATGAAGAGGATCGAAGGCCGTATTTAACAGTCAACATTTTGGGAAGACAAGAAACAGGATTGCTGGATTCTGGGGCTTCAAGGTCATTGATAAGTGAGGAATGCTGGAAACGTTTTTCACGGCTGGGTGTAAAGCTACACAAAAAACCCAAAATTCAAATAAATGCTGCTGGAGGCACCGCGCTCAACGTTTTTGGGAGCATAAACGTGCCAGTGGAGTTGGAAGGTAAAATGAGAATTACCCAATTTTTGGTAGTATCCAACTTGGTGGATGAACTTATATTGGGCATCGACTTCTGGAATAAATTTAGATTGGTTCCAGATGTATCGAAAAATATGTGGCACTTTGCTCCAACAGAAGAATGTTTAGCTGTGTCACAGAATGGCCCTGCTGTCCTAACTAGACCGAATCTTACGCTGGAACAGGAAGAAACCTTAAACCGGCTTATCGAACATTGGCGAAATATCCGACCACCAAAGTTAGGATGTACAAGCAGGGTAGAGCACGAAATAAATACGGGTGATAGTAAGCCAGTCAAACAGCGTTACTACCCTGTTTCACCAAAGATCCAAGATATCTTAAATAGGGAGCTCGATGAAATGCTAGTAGAAGGAATAGTAGAGCCGTCACAGAGTGCTTGGTCGTCACCTGTTGTTTTAGTGAAGAAACCCGATGGATCCTACCGTTTTTGCGTGGATTATCGTCAGTTAAATGCCGTGACTAAAAGGGACGCCTACCCGCTGCCCTACATTTCGAATATATTGGATAGGTTACGTGATGCCAAGATACTTTCTTCCATCGACATAAAGAGCGCATACTGGCAGATACCAATGGCCGCAGAAAGCAAGGAAAAGACAGCTTTTACTGTTCCCAACCGCGGCCTCTTCCATTTTTGTAGGATGCCTTTTGGACTGCATAATGCACCAGCGACATGGCAAAGACTGATTGACGATGTCTTGAGAGCAGATTTAGAACCAAATATCTTTGTTTACTTGGATGACATCATTGTGGTCTCATCAGACTTCGATTCCCACATAGAAACATTGGAGAAGGTCTTAGAAAGATTGAGCTCAGCCAACTTAACGGTGAATTGGGAGAAAAGTCAGTTTTGCAGAGAGGAGCTAAAGTTTCTGGGCTATGTGGTAAATGAGAACGGCCTGCAAGTTGATCCGGGAAAGATTGAGGCGATATTAAACTACCCAGCACCTAAGAACGTAAAACAAGTGAGGCAGTTTATAGGGCTTTCTTCCTGGTATCGCCGCTTTGTCCCTAATTTCTCGACTCTAACTTCACCGTTATCAGATCTATTGAAGAAAAACAAGAGATGGAAATGGGGACAAGAACAAGAAGAAGCGTTTAGTTTACTGAAGGAGAAGCTTGTCACAGCACCTGTGTTAGCATGTCCTGACTTCAGTAAGCGATTCTTCCTACAAACCGATGCATCTAAAACAGGATTAGGGGCTATTCTTTACCAAGAATACCCAGAAGGAGATCGGGTCATAGCTTATGCGAGCCGAAGTTTGACCACAGCCGAGAGGAAATACAGTGTAACTGAGCAAGAGTGCCTAGCAGTTCTCTGGGCAATAGAGAAGTTTCGGCCTTATTTGGAAGGGATGGATTTTACAGTTATTACTGACCACATTGCCTTAAAATGGTTGAATAGTCTTCGCGACCCTCAAGGTCGACTGGCTAGGTGGGCACTAAAACTGCAGCAACACCAATTCACTATCGTCCACCGTCCCGGCAAACAAAACGCTGCAGCCGATGCTTTGTCACGGACTTACGAATTCCCGATAGCCAGAATTGATATTGGAGAACCAATAGAGGACGCGTGGTATCAGCGGATGATTAAACAAGTAGAAGAGAATCCTTCGAAATATGCGGATTGGAGGATTGTTAACCAAACTCTATGGAAGCTTGTTAATAATAACCGGAAAATGGTAGGAGATAGCAACCAGTGGAAATTAGTAGTTCCTAAACAAAAACGTAGGGAAGCGATCTGGGAATGTCATGATAAAGAAATTGCAGGACATTTGGGATGTTTCAAAACCTTGCAGCGGGTAAAGGAGTACTACTATTGGCCTGGCATGGCAACCGATGTAACCAGGTACGTACGGAAATGTGAAGTGTGCTTGGCGAATAAGCCATTACAGACTAAGCCTGCGGGCCTAATGGGGAAACAGCGAGTAGTTACCCAACCTTGGCAAATGGTTTCGGCAGATATAATGGGGCCGTTTCCTATGTCTTCAAACCGGAAAAGGTTCATATTAGCGTTTACCGACTGCTTCACTAAATACAGCATCATAGTACCAATTTCAAAATCGACAGCCGAAGTGGTGGCCAAAACTTTAGAAAGAGAGGTCTTTCTTAAGTTCGGGGTTCCCCAAATTATTATATGTGATAACGGCCCTCAATTCAGGAGCAATATTTTAAAAAAGAAAGCCCGAGAATATGCTGTTAAATTGTGGTTCACCCCAGTCTATCATCCACAGGCTAATCCGATGGAGCGTCCAAATCGAGTGATAAAGACACTCCTAGCTTCCTATGTGAAAGACAATCATAAGCACTGGGATAAGGATCTACACAAGTTGGCTTTTGCTATGCAGACTGCGGTACATGAGGTTACCGGTTATTCGCCAGCTTATTTGAATTTTGGACGAGAGTTACCACGTTCAGGCGACGAGTACGAGCATTCCATTGCTTCAGATAATGTTCCGGAAATGGGAGATCGAAAGGCTTACGCACAGAAGTTCAACATGATGCCAGTAATATATGAAGAGGTGGTTGAGCGTCTACGGCAATCATACGAGAAAAGCAGGCACCATTATAATCTTCGGAGAAGGAACGTGGATCTACAAGCTGGAGATTTAGTGTGGAAGAAGACCCAAACCCTTTCGGATGCTTCAAAGAACTTTTCTAATAAATTGGCACCTCTATATGAGAAATGTAGAATCAGAGCAAAACAAGGAAATTTATTATACGTGCTAGAAGATCTACAGGGTCATCCCTTAGGAACTTGGCATGTCAAAGATCTAAAACCTCATCCGACCTAAGACTTAAGATTCAAGCATTAGAAAAAAAAAAAATTTTTTTTTTTTGGTAGGGAGGGGGAGAGTTTGTAACGAAAAATAAAAAAAAAAAAAAAAATTTTTTTTGGTAGGGAGGGGGAGAGTTTGTAACGAAAAATAAATAAACAAAAAAAAAATTTTTTTTTATTTAATAAAACTCATTAAGTAATAATCGAAGAGGGCTTAATATATCTTTGTATATAATTAAAATATGTGTTGTTTTAAAAGCTTTGTATTAGTTTTTTATTGATATAATATTTTTTTATTTAGCTATAAAAACAATTATGTTTTATTTTAAAAGAAGAGACGGGACCGAAGTAATCAATTGAAAAACAGCTGTTATTAAGGCATTTGTTTTTTGGAAACAACGAAGGAAAATACAGGGAGATGTTCGCTAGCGTTCGACGAGTGATGATAAAATGAGACTGTTTTAGTGATTAACGTAGTTGTGGTCTATATCGCTAAATATCAGAGAATTGAAGAATAGTGGCGTTCACGGAAGAGATTCCGGTGACGAGAATCGCCAAGCCGAGTGGCTACTGGCAACAAAGCTACGAGAAGACAGGCGAGTTAAGAGAACAGACTGGAGATATTTTTCTTTTAATTTCTTTGTTAAACCTTGCTTTCTTTTTTGTATAGTTATAAGTTTAAATTGTTTCTAGTTGTGTGAATAGAGTTAGATTTTGATCAGGCCTGACTACAGAAATTGTGAGTAAATTTTATTTTTAATATCGTAGTGTAAATATAGTGTTAATTAAGAGTTTTTTATTTGAGTTTAATTTGTTTTGTTCAATTTCTTTTTAACTTACCATTAAGTAGTTCATAAGTGTAAATTGCAAATTGTATTTTATGTACAGCCCTCTCCGAGATTTTAAGGTAATCTTCACTTATTAAATTTAAATTATTTTTTTTTTATTCAGTTTGCTTTAGGTTTTCGCTATTTCCTTAAAATAAATAGCGTGGCGCCCCTTAATTTATTTCAATTTTTTTTTAATCACTAGTCATTTAAGAACCCGCCCGTCTCCACTGAGCTACCACCTTTTTTGTTACGATTGTTTTATTTATTTATAACCAATTAATATTTTTTTTTTAACGTAACAACTGTTTAGCTAAGCAGTGAGCAGTTTACAGCGAGTTGTCGACAAGAAATAGCAATAAATATACTTTGTTAATATTTCTTAAAACTAGAACTTCTCGGTTAAAATCCTTTATTATTACTGCTTGAACTCAATATTTTATATTTTAGCCTCATTTATTTTTTGAGGGGCCTTTATATGGGCGTAACCAGAAGGGGGCAGGGGGGGGGGCAGCTGCCCCCCCTGGAAGGCTGGAACCAATAATTTTTTAGGCTTTTAAGACTGGAAGCAATAATAGAATACATTTTTTTCAAGCAAATAATTGTAATAACTTAGTTGATAAAGCACTGCTATAATTATACATAATTTTGGTTTCATTCACCTTTTCCGCGGTAAGGTGTTACAACCTGAGCGACCATAGCTCTCCCCCCCCCCCAGTTTTTAGCTTGCCTCCCCTAGTTTTGATCCTGGGTACGCCCTTGGCCTATTATGCCCAATAAGAGCCCGGCACCACCGCTTAGCGGGATTTCACATTTCCTAGATCCGGCTATGGTAGATGGAAAATTTTATGAAATCCTGCATATATAAATAGTATATCCTGCATATATAAATAGTATAAATTACTGACAAGGCAATATAAATTAAGTTTTTGATCCGATAACCGACATGATATTCTTGAAAACGGTCTAATTTATTGAGAGAAATAATATTTCCTTAAACAGCAGTTATTTTTTATTTTTTCTAGTATTTCAAACATTCGTAGTTATCACTCTTCAAACCTTTAATTGGTTCATTTAATGCACTAATAATAAAATTCTTTAAATCATTTCATTACCATTTTTTAATGAGGACGTCAACAAATAGTATGTTATTGTGAAATAATTCATAAAATAAATAACTTTAAAACAGGCCTCTTCGTATAATTAATTCAAAATTTTTTCTCAAAAGAAAAAAAATATACAAATGAATATTGAAATAAAGTAACATTATAAAAAATATAATATATGTATAGTTGTTGAAACACCTACATATTCCTTCACCTTAAATAATGGGAATTATTTAAAGAGAAATATTAGACTTCATCAGCTCCAAAAAATTTTATATAGTCCGCTTTCACAGAAAACAGGAGGGAATTCAATTTTATTTTATTTAAAACTTAATTGGATAAAGTGTTTATCCACAAAAAACTGATTAAATTAAAAATATGACAATTTTAAATCCTGCTATTTGTTCGCCTCTGGAAGGCCTCCCTGACTCCGTCTTCCTAAGTATCCCTCGGTCTTCCTCGGACCCTTCCACCATCGACCTGTCGATCCACTTCATAGGCTTATCTGGCTACTCAGGGCATTCGTTTGAGATGTCCAAACCATTTCAGCCTGTTTTCCTCTATAATATCCTCATTCTGACCTACATATTACTTCTGATCAAAGTGTTTCTTATTCTGCCTTCTTGTGCATCCTTCTACCTTCCTCAGGTATCTTACTGCTGTACTTGTAGGTATCCTCTGCTTCACTTCTGCATATACATACCCACTTCCATCCAGGTATGCTCCCAGATACTTAAAACAGTCCACATGTTCCAACCTTTCATTTCCAGCCCTGATCACCTGCATGGGGCTTCTTACCGATCCTCGTGACCTTTTTTTCTTTTCCGTATTTACATGCTCAGTTACTCCTGTAGGATTTTAACATTATATTGCGGATCAGCATCATTATTTGCAAGCACTACCTTATCGTCTGTGAATACTTCACTGAGATCAAATACCCATATCCAAGGTAGAATTTTCTTATTTTTCCCATACAGAAGTCAGTACTGCTTCCAGGACCAGGATAAATAATAGTGGGCTCAAATTGCAACCTTGTATTATTCCTGAGGTAGTTTCGAATTCTTTTGAACGTTTTTGTTGAAGAACCACTCAATATTTCTGGTTGTGCGGTACAAACTTTTAGGCCTCCCGGAACTCCTTTTTCTTGTTAAGCCTCTATTATATTTGTTTTTCTTATTTTGTCACCCAATTTAATTTGTTGATTTGGAATACTCAAATTCAAGAAATTATTATTGTGTAATATGCATATAAAACGTTAAACCGAAAAGTTCATTAACTTGCTAAAAAATGATTAGCCAATATTTTACCAATAATTAGCCTCCCCTTTACCCGAAGCTTACGGTTTGATATTTATAACAATAGGAGCTCTTATAGCTTATAGAGAAATACAAGCTATTATTAAAAGAGAAGAAAATAATATATTTTTTTTAATTTTATCCAATTTGTCTACATTGTTTGCCTAAACCTTATGGTATTGTTACGGGCTTCGGGTCCGATAAAATGAACTATTAACACTAAACTCTAATTTATTAATCAATACTCACAATGGTAATCACTGCCTTATTATTAGATACAAAACAGGCTGTGTATTTAGACTCTAATCACTTATAACAAACCGCACGGGTTAAAACTAGTCTTTTCTACGACATACACTATTACCACAATAACTTACCACAATAAGGATTACCACTAACTTATCACTGTTCACTACGAAGTGCACTTCACGGATGTTGACTATCAACTCCGTTGAGGCTTGTTAAAGCCGGTATTTATAGGTCTTGGATAGATTCTAGAAGGTTCGGGGTTCATGTAGAACAAAGTCTTTGATCTTCGCCGGTAGCCAGTGCCGCACCGAACAATGGACGTATTGTTCACCGTAGGCGCTTTGTCTGACCCCGAAGGCCAAAACAGTATGTTTTGAGCATAATTAGACATTCTTAGTGACTCCTAAGGATGCTTTAAGGTTTTAAAAAATAAATGGAATTATGACGATGATTCCAGCAGTAAAACACTATTTCTTACTTTTTCGTAAATCGTTCTAAAAACTGCTTGTTTAGTTTCATTTGCATGTTATATCCGTGGTTAAAAAAAGTTTGTACCTCTAAAAACAGTTTTTAGATATCTCGCAAAACTCAAGGTATCGAAAATTATATTTGCGTATGGTAAAATATAGAATGACTGCAATCATATTGATTTTTTTTGGTATGTGTATTTTTTTATTTTTTTTTTGACTCATTTGTTGACTAATAGCTGTACTATGTATAGCTCTACTATATTGTTGGATGACAGTAAAGTATATATTTGAAAATATTTATCATTATTCATATTTCACTATATGTCTTTTTCTGATAAATCGTTTATAATGTAATAGGTGATGAATGAAATCTATGAAAAATCCAAAGTAAAATATATGAAAAAGAAAAAATCTCTTGGTAACGAGAATATTTTTATTATATTTTTTTGACATTAAAATAAACATTTTAACAGTAAGTATTCTCAATTTTCAGCCAACATGTAATATATCAGTCATAGAACGACCAACTTTAAAAACATAGGTAATAGCTGAATAACGAGATAATTATGCAGCAAAAATTAAAATATTTATATTATTATAACAATAGACAGGTTTGGTTATACCAGTTCATGTCTACCTAGTCGATGATTGAATATGATAATACAGATATTTAACATATTTTTAATTTTGATAATCACATTAAATTGGCCATACCGGTTCAGTTACAAGCAACAACAAAAGTAAGTGGGTTTTTTTTTCTACTAATTCTACATAACGATAATATTATTATATATTATTAAGAGGTGAGTAATAGTCAACTGTTTTTCTTTACGATAGGTTGATTTTCAGTTATCTATTTTTAATTTTGGAAAGCCAAAGTTTCGAACCCCACATGTGGATCTTCATCAGGGCATCTGAGTCCAGAGTAATACAGAGACTCCTGTATTACTCTGGACTCAGAAGCCAAGAATAATGTAGGGATCGAAACGTTGGTTTTCCAAAGTAAAAAATAGATTACTGAAAATCCTGACTATCAATCAAGCTATTATATATTATTTAGATATCCAAAATGTTATTTGATGGATTGTAAAATAGGGGTCCTTCACAATTAATTGTTATGTTATTTTAATTTATAGTTGGCGTGAATCTCGTTTTACTCTTCGTTCATTACACAGATGAAATATATAATGGTAATGTTTGATCTCCAGCCTCACCTTTAAAATGATGGTGGAGGTCCCTGAAGACCATGGACTTTTTGGTAAGAAGAAAATTAAATGGTAGTGAACTGTATTTTGTATTGAGAATAAAAGAAAAGTATTTTGTTGACTATATTTATTACTATTTGACAATTTTTACTGAGACCCACTCGTCATGAATTACTGGCGGGGGGGGGGGGTGGGGTTGTGCCTTCTTGCATTTTCTGTGTGTCGCTGTCCGGATTTCTTAGAGGGCCGATGCTACCGCCTTCTCTCTTCTATTCGCTCATATGACGCTGCGATAATTTCTACCTTTTACTTCATCAACCCCTTATCGTTCTCATACCAGCCTCTTGTTGTCCTGGGCAAGGGTCAAGCACACAGTGTTGCCATGGTGCGGACGGCATTCGAGTCTTGCAGACCCGTACAAGGGGGGGGGGGGTCATAGAATTTATGTTGGCTCTGGGTCCCCAATAGGTAACGTTTTAATAAATATATTAATGGTATTATAAATTAAAACATGTATGAAAATGATGAACATTAATGACAAGCAATTCATCAAAATTGGTAGTGTGGTCTGATATCAGTGTTGATTATAATCTATACATATTTTGTTGACAAGCATTCATATTTGCTTTACAAGGAAAGCCAATGGTGTATTCTTCCAGATACCCCATACTCGAATTGGGAAGAAAGAGCAAAGTAAAGAAGCCAAGAAGAGACTCTTCAACTTTTACTGTACGGGTCAGAAAGTTGGACAGCTCTAGACATGACAGTACGGGGAAACAAATGAGGATTCTGAGAAGAGTTGGAGGAAAAACTAGGTGTGAACGAGTGAGAAATGAAACCATCCGAAAAACTTGGGAGTGAGATCCCTTGGAGATGTGCTCATTGAACGCCAACTCAATTGGTTCGGTCACGTTTGCAGAATGGGAGATGACCGGAGAGCGAGGTGGTTATTGGAAGAAACCGGTAGGCAGACTAAAGCTTATATATATTGAATATGTAGAGGAAGAATTAGGGAGTGGTGTAAGGAAGCCAATCCGCTCTTTAGGGCTCAATGGAAATAGATGAAGAAAAAAAAAAAGGGAGAATATTTTCTTTATAGATCTTACTTACTCTATTCGAGTTATTCCCTATTTTATTATACATTAAAATAAATCTTTCATTGGGGATTATATCATTATGTTTTACCCGAGAGATTGAATTTTTTAACAAACTCTTCGGCGACTCAGAGGGCCAGCCACGTCCTGGAGATGTGGCCGGTAACTGATGACCCAAAGCCCTCCGGCTGCCTGGCTTACCTAGAGAATATGAAGCCGGCGTTGAATGTGTTAAATGGCTTTCTGTATTTTATAGCCTGAAATACATATGGTATATGGATATCATGCATATCACTCAATTTTATATTTGTTGGCATATGTTACCATGTCAGTTTTGATGAATTAATTTTTTTTTTTATGTTTCTACCTATAGCTTCTTGACAACCTGTTTTCCTCGATGCAGTATCCAGTCTTCTTTTTTAATCATATATCAAAATAGATAACTTATGTTTCAGTTATTTCACCTGCTCTTAGCCATTTCAGTATCAGAAATATTTTCTTAAAATCATTTTTTCAAAGCTTAATTCTTTTGATTTTATGAAACAATATCCAATAATTACTTTCTGGTTACTTATACCTTCCGCTACCTGAACTATAAATCTAAAAAAAAATATGGATTTTACATAATTTGATGATATTGATTTATGAGATTATTAAGAGATAAAGAGATAAAGATTATTAAGAAATCAAATATTCTAAGACTCTTGCAGCTATCCGCATGATTCTTTTCATGAAACTTAATTTACAATATGTAAAAAAAAAAAAATTTATTGTTTAATAAAAAAAAAAAAAGAAATGAACTCAGCACAATACTGAAAATTGATATATTGTGAAGAGCGATATTTATCAGCACAGACTCGGATTAGTACAGCCATCTGAATAAGGGGCCAGAATCGCCTAACGTAATCTGACAGGACCTGTATTTTAACTGGGAGTCTTTTTTTATTGAGAATTTCATATTTTATAAATTATCTAGCTTTTCAATAAAGTCGTATTCATTTAATATATTTACTAAGTATAATATAAACAAATATTTTAATTTTTAAATATTAATAAACTTTATTTGAAGCCAAAATTGGGCCTTACATACCTCGACCCCCACCTCCGATTTTATCACCCCCCCATAGACAAAAATTTTACCAGTCTGCCCACCCTAGTCAAAATAGACAAAAGAGCTGCTAAATTGGAAAAAAAATTAAATTTGCTACTTAAGTTTCGTATATCGCCTATTTAATTTCTGGCACAATTATAAGAAGATGTAGATAATTAAATGTAACTTAAACAAGTGTATCTTCTGAATTTGAAAGGTTAATTCAATTAGAATATATTTATTTTGATTGTTTTCGTACATGACACAAATATGTACTTAACACTTCCTCGTTCTGTAATAGTCAATAAGATACAGCAATTAGAAAGGAAACAAGAATTTCAAGAGGATCGTCTTGATGATTAACAATATTGTGAAGTTTATATACAGGGTGTCCCAGACATAGTGTTAAAAAAATGGGTAATGCTGCTTGCTAAACGAAGTAGAATGACGCAGAAACGAGTTCGAATTTTGTTTTTGTTTTTATTTTTAAAATCTTACTTTTTTCTGAAAAATCGTAGTTTTCTCTACTTCGGTTTAGCGTAGAAACAAAAACAATGATATTTTCTTAATCAGCATTAAATTTTCTAAAAGATGAGTTAGGTCTAGTTATTTGAAATCCACTTTTAGAGGGCCTTTTTTAAGAAAAATAACACTAATTCCAATCAGAACGTGATATAGTCTGGGCTAATGATAGCAGGGCACATTATGAAATGTCATTTTTCTGTTGGTGTATTAAATTTCTTCAAAAAATGCCAAATCGTCATTTTTTATAAGTTTTGAAAAAAAGTAGGTTTATGTAACATTATGTAATAAGCAAGAATTTGGGCCCCCCCCCTTAACTCGGTATAAATAAGATTATTATTTTTTTTTGGGGGGGGGGGAGGGCTTGCCACCTTCACAACTCTTTACCCCTCATGCATATGGACAGGAGATAAAATAACTAATACTTTTATTCAATCAAGTAGTTTTTTCTAGTACAATAGGTACGTGAAGCAATCAAGTATTTATTCTGTATAGCGCGTTTTTTCATCAGAAAAACTTCTTTTAGACTCAAAAGCTGAAGTGCAATTGTATCATGGGTTACACCACTAAAAAGGTAACTAAATTCCGAAGTAGAGAAAACTGCCATTTTTCAGAAAAAAGTAAGATTTAAAAAATAAAACAACAAAATATTCTATCTCCTCAACAGATTGAGATAGGAAACTCGTTTCTGCGCCATTCTACCCCGTTTAGCATGCAGTATTACCCCTTTTTTTTGCACTATGTCTGGGACACCCTGTATATGGACGTCACTATATCAAATTGTTGGGGATGGGGAATATAGGATTTTACTAATTGAAAAATATTTTTTCAACTACTGTAGAACGTCGATTATCTGGACATCAGTTAACCGGAACGTAAATTATCCGGACTTTTTTGGGTAAAAAACATTTCCCCTAGTTAAAAATTAAATAAGCTTTTTGCAAAACTTAATGATTCGTCATATAAATTTAGGAAAGAAACAAATATATGTTTCTTGAAGTTAAATTGTAATTATTTTTTTTTTTTTAAATATTATTACACAGCATAAAATATGTTCTTACAAAATTGTGCTGTAGTAATATTTTATATTCTTATTTACTGTTTTGTCGTTCAGATTCAGAACGAGAGTTCTTCGAATTCATAAGGTGTGGGTTAATTTTCTGATGTATTTTACTGAATGTTTTTTTTTTTTTTTTTTTTTTCAAAATTTATATATTAAATTAATTACAAATGTAACTAAAATATTTAAGCGTTTTTATTAAAAATGCATCATATGTTGAACTTTAGTCTTATATTATTATTAAATAATATAGTATATTATTATTAAATAATATAGTATATTATTATTAAATAATATAGTATATTATTATTAAATAATATAGTATATTATTATTAAATAATATAGTATATTATTATTAAATAATATAGTATATTATTATTAAATAATTACTTAATAATAATAGAGAGCTCTGTAACGGAGATGCGGAGGACCTGGGTTCGATTCCGGGCCGTGGCCAATCTTTTAGTAAAATTATTTAAATATTGAAAATATATTATTTGTACCCTGTAATTTTATTGTTTTCTGCTTGCTTTTACATATTAATTTTTATTGGTGTTTATTACTACGATGATTATCTGGAAAATTTCAGTATCCGGACTTAAACTGGCTTTGCTTGGTCCGGTTAATCGACTCTCTACGTAATAGCTAAAATAAAACTTTTCTACCGATTCGTTTATTTTCTATTATCATATTGATTTATTAAATTTGTTAATTCGAGGTTAAAAACACTTTTACTTATATTACCATCCATGTGTAGCTCAATTCTTTCTATATTTTCTTTGCAGCGGTCGAAAATATAAGTTAACTTTAAAATTTAAAAAAGTTTATTTTTACAGGTCCAAATTTATGAAGTTGTTTAAAAAACTTTCTCCATATAAAAATATTCCACTACAAACAATTAATCTGAAACTTATTCACAAAATGTTGCAAGGCACTAAACAATTGGCTAATCATATGAATGAATTCCTGTAAATAATCTTATCATTAGAAAATTCATAAAAAAAAAAAAAAAAAAATAATAAAAAATCCGAAGAAACACATTCACTCAATTTTTCCTATTATAAAAACTCGTTGCTTTAATTTTAGTTTTTCAAAAAAGTTCGGATGAACCTTAAACTTTTTTAAGAAAAACTTTTGTCATATAGGTATTGGAATATGTTTTATTGGGAAAAACCTTTTCTTTTTAATAAGTTAGTTAAATACTTCACTTACTTAGTTAAAATATATTTAGAGTTCAAAAATAAATAAATCCAGAAAATAAATGATTCAAAAATGAATTTCCTCATGTGGGCTTTATTAGCCAGTCACCTAGCCCTGATGAAGACTCAAATTTTTGCTTTGAAACGAAGGCATATAATGCATTTTTTTGGTCTTAAATTCCTGATTATAGAATTATAAAAATTAAATTTTTTTTGAAAAAAGTGACTTTTTCGACTCCTGTAAGTAGCATCGATCATAATCAATTACGTTGAAATTCAAATAGAAATATAGTACGTTAAAATTTCAGGTACAAATATACTACGTTAAAATTCATACATAAAATATGAAAATTATTACAGAAACATGGAAGATAGGTAGGTAAAATAATATCCCGTGACTCAATTGTCAAACAGTAAATAAATAAATTAAAAATATTTACTTCTATTATTATTCTATTGTTCTATTATATTCTGTAATTATTATTGTAGTTGGAACAATAAAGAAAAATACATTAATTTTACTAACGAAATTCATTTTTTAGGTGTATGTATAGGGATAGTGTCCCACGAAAATTGTTATGGCAAGCTCTCCAAAATGCAGGCATTAATACACATCTAATAGACATTATAAAAGAAATGTATAAAGAAAACACCTGCCAAGTCAAAATTGGACCTTACCTTTCTGAGCCTTTCTTAACTAGTAAAGGGTTACTCCAGGGATGCTGTGCATCTCCCTCCCTATTCAAGATTTTTCTTGAAATATGTCTGAAAGGGTGGAGGGAAAAATGTAAACCGATGGGGCTCCAGTTGAAAGAAGATGTATCCCTCTACAATTTATCATTTGCGGACGACCAAGTCATCATTGCTCAGGATACAGAAGATGCAGGATACATGTTAAGAAAGCTTAATGAAGAATATAAAAAATGGGGACTAACCATTAATGCTGAGAAGACAGAATTCATGTCATCCAGTAATGAGGACATAGAACTGCACCCAGGACAGGCTCTGAAAAGAGCCAAACATTTTAAATATCTTGGGTCTATGATTGAATTGGACGGCTCGTGTGAAAAAGAAATCAAGAGGAGAATTTCGGATGGGAAAAGGACCATATCGATGCTTAATTCAATACTGTGGAACAAAAATATCATCCCTAAAACAAAAAAAAATATTTATAAAAGTATTGTATTAAGTATAATGACATATGGAGCAGAAACCTGGACCATCAAGGGCAGTCTTCGGAAGAAACTCCTGGCCACCGAAATGGACTACTGGCGCCGAGCGGCAGGAATATCCAGGATGGAAAAGGTGAGAAACGAAACCATTAGAGAAAAAATGGAAGTTGAAAAAAACATTCTGGAAGAAATAGAAAAAAAATGGCTGAAATGGTTTGGTCATCTGAAAAGGATGCCCGAGGAAAGAATGCCAAAAGTTGTCCATTCCTGGAAAATAGATGGAAGGAGAAGACGAGGTAGACCAAGGAAAACATGGAATAACGAAGTAGAAGATTCCTTGATGGGGCATGCTCTACGAGAAGAATGGGCCTTAGACCGAAAAGTCTGGAAGGAGGCAATAGACAATATGTAGGTTAAGGAAATCCACCAGTGGTGGAAACTCCTGTGAAAAAAAAAAAAAAAAAATTCATTTTTTTTTCACTCCATATTTCTTTCTTAGTTTCCTATTCTAAAGGGAGTGCGAATCAAGACATCAACGAAATTATATAAATGGGTCAGAGATTTGACATTTATTGATCGAATCTTTTAAAAATGTGAATATCAGGGCCTCCCTCTTAAAATAGTTTACACTGTACATCCTGTAATGTACGTAGTACCTCTGGGTTGGGACAAAACTGAATGATGAAAAATCAGAATTTCACATTGTTTCCCTGATTTTTTTAAGGGGTAGATAGAGAAAAAATATCTGCTTTCAGATGTTATATTGTCCTATTATTGCCCGGTTATGTACATATGTCTATATATAAAATTAATACATATTTTTAAAAATTAATAATAAAATTTAATGAATTGAGAAATCTTTCTGAGTCTTTATGAAACGACGCACAGCTCTTCTAGTACAAGGAATTCTTGGACAAGAAATTGACTTTTGAATTTTATAGGAAATACTTTGATAATTACTATATTATCATGATAATTACGTCCATTATATGGGGTATAGGGAATAATATTTGGCAAACACCTTGGAAAATTGTAGGTTACAAAACTTATCTTCCGAAAAAAAAAAAAAAAATGAATAAATGTAGTACCTAAATTATTTTTTAAACTAGGACCTAATTTCAGCTATTGCTCCAATTTAATGCTATTGTTCAATTAATTTTATTTAAAACTAAAATTTCTATGGACTAATTATTGATCACTTGCTATGACTTATTTGTAAACAAAATTGCCAAAATTAAACCCGCTGATGATCGTTACACATTTGTATTCTAATTTAGTTAGATTGCAAATTGTCAAAATATAGTTTTTTGGGTTGTATTTGTGATTGATGGTATTAAATTTAATTTTGTACGGAGTGAGTTGGCAAACACCTTGGAAAATCGTCGGTTACAAAACTTATCTTCCGAAAAAAAAAAATTAAAAAAAATGTAGTAGGGTAAACCAGACAGTGATTGACACTCAGTAGAGTTATTGACATCCCAAACTTTAACTTAAAGAAATAAGTAAACAAGTCCTAATTTTATTTTAAGATATACATTAATGTAATGTTTGAAGGGTCCTTTAAGTCATCTGTAAAGTAAGTGTTTAGCAAACTAACCATAGGGAAGATTTCAGAATTAAATCCACAGAGTGCCAATAACTAGTTTTTGCACTTTTTACAATAAATATTGCCATATGGTAAAACTATTGAACTTTTGATCCAAAAAAAGCTTTTGAGTCTTTATAAGGATAGATAAACAGGAACTATTGGAAGTTTCAATCTGATCCCTTCATAAAAAGTTTTTTTTTTTTAATTTCTCCACAGAAATATTATCTTAAGGGTGTCAGTCAATAACTGTCCTGTTTACCCTAACTAAATTATTTTTTTAAATATATTTTTTAAACTAGGACCTAATTTCAGCTATTGCTTGCTATTTCAGCTATACAATTTATTTCTATTGTTCAATTAATTGTATTTAAAACTAATACTATTTATGGACTAATGATTGATCACTTGCTATGACTTACTTAAAAAACAAAATTGTCATAATTAATCCCGCTAATCGTTACACATCTGTATTCTAATTTAGTTAGATAGCAAGTTGTCAAAATATGGATAGTGTTTTTGGGGTTATATTTGAAGAGTCCACGGAAGAAAGGGGGAATGTCATTTGGAGCGCTTTCCGAGAAAATCGAGTTTTTAGGTTTGGATCTTTAATTACTTAAGTATCTTTTATTATTTTTCTTCAATTTTTTTATATGTCCATTTCCTTTTTTTTTGCGTGTCAAAATAATAAATTTGCCCGAAACAGACGTAACATGCTCTAAAAAAATGTTTTAGTAAAAAAAAAACAATTTAAACATAAAAGAAAGGGGGATAGTCCTGGACGCTCCCCCTTTCTTCCCTGTTTTCTTGATGAAGTGGTGATATTAATACACAATCCATATAACTTCTAACATGACTCTCCCCATTCTATGTTTTTCCGCGAGGACATTCCCCCTTTCTTCCGAGTACGTGGTTCTTTCTATCGCTTGTAACCAACCGACTGTTATTTTTTATGTTTATTTCTATTCACCAACATATTCTACTCAACTAGACGAACAATTATATATATATATATAACTAAAATTCGGAAAAAAATTGACTCTCCCCCTTTCTTCCGTGAACCCTTCATTTGTGATTGATGTTAATAAATTTAATTGTGTACGGAGTGAGTAGAAAATCGTACAATTATATAATATTTCAAAACGACATAATCTTCCACTTAAAACAAATTTCACATACAAACAAACTCTACACTACATACAAATAAAATCTCTAATCGATTAAGACGAACAAGAAAGAGTTCACTATTATCAATGTTTCGAACAAATATCAGTTTTATTAGTAATAGCGTAATCGCATATGTAAAAGCTAATAATCATTCAAAAAAAAAAAAAAAAAAAAACAATTTCGATTTTTACCCAAACGTCAAAGCATTGAGAAACGTAGCTCGTAGAACCCAGCGCATAATTTTACTTTAAATAGTTAATAGTAGAATTTAAAGTTCTATCGGAAAATCCCCAACTAATTAATGCCTTCAGATCTAAACTGCCTTAGGTAGTCGCTAAAAAAATAAAAATAAATAAAAAATAGATGAGGATTAGAACCTGTTTGAACAGAGGGACAACTGATCTTTTCGAATTTCCCAAATGGTCGACTGTGGCGCCGACTAGCGGCCTTGGTTGTGGCAGCGCTCAGTCCAACACCGTCTTTGGTCGGTCCCGCGCACGTTTCCAGCTCCAGTCAAGTACGTAACATTTCATTTTTTTTATTTTGAAATTTAAAAAAAAAAAATACATGCATACGTTTCAATACATTTTATTTTGTTTATTTATATTATAAATTTATTTTGTGAAAATTTATTATTTCTATATTCACTTATGGATTGCTGTCTACTCATAAATTATTTTTTTTTTTAATGATTATATGTCATAATGTTTAATTATTTGAAAATAATTTGATTCAAACCGGTCATGCCGCAATTAAATTTTGTATATGGTACTATCATTGTAGGATATTTTAATTCAAATGACAAAAACTAAAATGCAAAGAAGTTATAGACAAAAAATTTTTTATTTATTTTTTAAAAAATAATTTAAAAAACGACATTCATTAAAAAATTCTCTACTTGGAAGAAAACAAAAAATAATGTAAAATGAACCTCGATATATTACTGTATTGTTCTATTGATATGTTAAGTGTGGAAATATGTTCTCATTGAAATATCCTTGTATTCAAACATTGATTATACATTTTCAGATAAAATATCCTAATTTAATTAATAATTTAATCCATGTCCATCGAATTGACATAAGTTTCGTTTTAATTGCGGTATTTGACTCACTCTAAGAATATTCCGATCCTATCATATTATTTGAATAGGTAGACATCACAATTACGTAATGTACAATGGTTGCAGTTATTTTTATAGAGAACTTTTTTGGTTATATAGTCCGTCGAGCAAGTACTCCAATTTGTTCAAAATTAAAAAGGACCGGAACATATTTATACAAAAAAAAAAAAAAATTAAAATAAAATAATTTTCTGGAAATCATGACAAGCAGTCGTGAAGATGTCCGATTAAATTTCGTTCAAATGTTTATCAAATGAACATTTTTGTTTTTTTTAAACAATAAATATTTTAAGCGTTCAAGTGATAAACCTGATTGAACCATGACGAGACAATTTCAAAATAGCACACACACTATTCGAGCCACACGCGACTTCTCAGATACTCTAGAAGTGTCTAGACAGCGCCAAGCGATTGCCACACGCTGGTTTTAATGGAGATTTGCTAAAAAAAAAAATGGTTCATTAGACCGTGAATATCTAAATTAATAATGAATTTAAATATAACAAATTATTTTTTAAAATAATTACATTAAAATACCAGCAAGTACATTTTTAGATATTAATCCAGCCAAATTACCTACGATCGATTTCGTTTTTTTAATGCCATCAATAATATATCTATTGATAGCTATTAATATAAAAGGAATATTAAATTCCTTATATAATAATCATATATAAAAATAATTACATTACAAGGTAATTTACATAATTATTATATAGTTTATAAATATATAGATTTCGAATCTTACACTGAAGAATTTTTATATTTATTAATTGCCTTGCAAATTAAAGACTGTTCATCAATTTATACAGTGTGCAATTCAGTGAAAGTGAACATTACATCGTTAATATTATGGTCTTATCAGTTTGTCTGAGATCAGAGCTCAATGCATTTGATATCATTGAGAAATAGTTTGTCTGAGGTCCAAGGTATGCTTAATCATGTCATTAGTCTCATGGTGTCAAATTTGAATTAGGATTATAAGTACCACTTACATATAAATATATGTATGCACTCACATATATATAAAATAAAAGGTGTTTTCGGATAAGTAAAGATAAAGAGATATCAGCAGTTTCACATAAAATTTTTCGTTTTTTCAGTCAAATCTGAATTTTATTTTCAAGTTTAATAAAGCGTTTTTCATAATAAAAAAAGGAAATCGTTAACATTAAATCTTGATATAAATAATTTATTATCAGTATTTTTAAACAAATGTATCTACTTTTTGTAGTTCAATAAGGAGTTTTTATAAATTTTAATTTATTTAAAGTTTTTTTTTTAAATTTCACTCATACATTTTTTTTTATCATAAAATCCCTTAATTTTAGAAATTCGAATCACGCCATTTTGAATAGCGAGAGATTTAAAAATCTAATTACGAGTTAAATATTTTAAATGTCCCAAAATATACAAAAAATTATATTCTTAAAATGTTATGTTCGTTTTAGATAGTCTTTTATCCGTCTCTCTATAATAGTACAAAAATTATAATAATTCTTTATACTGTTTTAAAAGCTTATAATGCCTCCGGTTCATAAAGAAATAAAAAAAAAAAAAAATACGTTAATTGATTTCATGATCATGTCATGATCCCGTGAATGCGTTTTTTGACAACAAAAAAGGGTGTTACGCCCATTATTTTATTTTTATTAAAAGCTAGGTACTCAGTATCAATCGAAATTCAGTGCTCTTTTGAATGGTAAAAAAACAATAATTTCCATCTCTTTTTATTTAAACTCTAGAAGAGATTCAATAAAAAAAAATAAAAAAAATAAAAAAAAAATAATGTAACTTTTTTGTATGTAATTTGATGTAGAATTGAAGGCATATATATATATATATATATATATATACCTATACTGGAGGTTGTGAATTCCTGTAATAAGGAACTGTCGGGAATATTATTAAACAATCATTCTGATATTTGATAATAAAAAAGGATGAAGTTTAACGTAGTTTTGATATTGAATCCACTTGATTGAGTCATGACTTTAAGTTACACCTGTATATTTATTTTAATTTGATATGTATATTTTAATGTAAATACAAAATTTAATTTAATTTTCAGTTAACCACGTTAATTTAAAGGTATTTTTTTTGTCTAGAATAAATTAATTAATTAATATGGAATTATACCCCATTTTAATAGTTGGGGTCTTTTGTCCGGGGTCGGAAAAATAGACTCGTATCTCGAATAATCTATGAAGTAGCAAAAGACAGAACTTAGCGTAATTTATCTTTTACGGCGTCCTCTTTAACTATGGAAATCTTCCAGTTATAGACATTATTATCTAGTTTTAAGATTCTAAATAAATAATTTAATTTGATATATATTTTAATGTAAATACAAAATGTAATTTAATTTTCAGTTAACCATGTTCATTTAAAGGTATTGTTTTTGTCTGGCATAAATTAATTAATTAATATGGAATTAAACCACATTTTAATGTTTGGGGATCTTTTGTAGGGGGTCGGAAAAATAGACTCGTATCTCGAATAATCCATGAAGTAACGAAAGACAGAACTTAGCAGTAATTTATCTTTTATCCTCTTTAACTATGGAAATCTTCTAGTTAAAGACATTATTATCTAGTTTTACGATTCTGAATTAAAAAAAAAAAAACTATTTCTATAAGTTATAAAGTTATTTGATGATTATATATGAATTTTTATTTTGTGGTCTAGATCTTCATTTTTATGAAGCAAATATCTCTTGACAATTTTTGATAAGCGTATTATTATTATTTTTTCAATGCATTATTATTCATTTAACAATGCATATTAATTTAAATTATTCCAGTTTTACTTTATAAATCTAAACTAACGTTCTCCTGTGCTTCTTGGATCCATATCTTAACTGAAGGTGACAATTGCTTCTTATCTTTCTGTGCAGGAAAGTTTTAAAAAAATCTTTATTTTATATTCTGACGAATAATTATTTTATTTTGTTTTAGTTGTATACTAATTAATATTAGTAAGAATACCGTTGAATTTATTTTCACTACTTGTCAAATAATCAGTTCCGAATGAACGATTTGAATACGCCCGAAGAACTATGCATTGTTTAACGAAATCGTTTCCCTCGAGAAAGAAAACGATGACGAAAACCTCTATTAGCCCGCGAGAATATAACAATTATTTTTAAAAGTGCATAGTAATTATTAATATTTATTTAAAATTTAATAGCTCAACACAAGAGCGGTTTTCAGTTTAGGTTAATATTTACATAATGCGATTTTGTAAACCTTTACAATCGTGATGAAGAAAACTTAGAAATAATAGGGTAAGCCATACAGTTATTGACACTAAGTATAGTTATTGACACCCCAACTTAAACTTAAAGAAATACGTAAGCAAGACCTAATTTTATTTCAAGATATACATGAATCTAATGTCTGAACGGTCCTCTAAGTTATCTATGAAGTACGACTTTAACAAACTAACCATACTGAAGATTTCACACTTAAAGCCATACGGCGTCAATAACTATTTTTTGCACTTTTAACAATAAATATTGCCATATGGTAAAACTATTGAACTTTTGACCCAAAAAAACCTCTTGAGTCTTTATAAGGATAGATAAAGAGGAGCTATAGCAAGTATCAATTTGATCCCTTCATAAAAAGTATTTTTTTTAATTTCACCACAGAAATGTAGTCTTAAGGGTGTCAATAACTGTATGGTTTACCCTCCCTATCTCTTGTTTGCTAGCAAAATTTAAATTGAAAATTGAAACCTTTATTTTCTATCAATATGTTAAAAAAAATTGTGTTCAGTGTCAAAGGTGGTCGAAGGATATAACTATCAATCAGTATTTTTGTTTTATTTTTTAAAAACGTGATTAGATTATTATTCTTAAATATAAAAAATAATAATAATAAAGAAATGGTCAAGTCTCTTTTAAACACTTTGCCATTCCATACACTACTAGAACTTTCGAGGAAATAATTGCCAAATAAGAATCTTAAAAAACAGTAAAACAGTTCTAGTTACACCGAAAACTGTTCAGCATATACTTAAAGATGAAAAGTGTTAAATTTTACTTTATATATACAATTGGTATAGTTTTTCCTCTCTTCATCGTTTTTGATAATATATTTGTTATTCCAGAAAAAAAAAAAAAAAAAACCTCTACCGCCCATGAAATATCTCGACTCAATACTTATCTTTCAACTGTTGGACCCCCCCCCCCCCCAAAAAAAAAATTACAATTAACAACACAATTGTTGATTTTCGGCTAATGGAGCAAAATAAATTTTTAATTTTTATAAATTGAAAAAAGAATCCCATAAATACTTTATAGGCTATATAGCAACAAAAAAATAATTTACTGAATGCTAGTAGGCTGGATGCTTAGAGAATGCAATTCTTGAGAGGGGTTCCAGGCATGTAAATAACACATTTTCTGCTCAAAATCTAAGTACTAATTGATTAAGTTAATTACTATAAGTTTCTTATTTTGATGTATTACACGCATAAATATCCTCGAAGCATATTTCGAAATAGAAATATAATAAATGAGTCAAGGAAAAGAGGAAGAAATCCAAATGTTAGGGTTTCATGCAAAAGTTTTCTCACATGAACTCTGGAAAATTTTTAGTACACTGAAGTGTCAAGAGACAGCACTGTAATGAAAAAAAAAAAGAAGGCGTTCCTCCAGAGGAACGCGGTGCATTAAAGTTTCGAACAGTTTTTAAGTTGCATATTCGTTTTCAAATGTATAAAAAAACTGCATAAAAAAATCCTGAAACATACCTCAAGTACACATAAACTGGATTGGTGATCATTTATTAGCTTAATTATAGAAAGGTATATACAATCCTTGAAGGCCTTTGGTCCAATCCTAGCTAAGATAGTACTTTTTCTAGGACGATTGTGCAAGAATGTGATTTCCTCGTTATCGCCCTCAATCGCCAGGATTTCCAACTAAGATACCCTCTTTATGGATGTTTATCCGTTCTTAGGGTCGATACATGGTTAACGTAACAGATTAAATAATCATCTGCTATAACCGAACACGAATCTCTGGACTAATGGTGTACTTGCATAGGAGAGGTACAAGATTTTGAATTTTCAAGGCCCTAAAATCAACTATTTTCTAGAAATAGTTTCGCTTTATAACGTATTGTTGCCATGAAGATTTTAAAACATACTTACGTTATAAGTATCGATGGCTACATGTAAGTCTAATATCGGCTGTAGAGGTTGGATAAAGCATCGTTAGAAAAAAAATGATAGTTATGATATTATAGAAATGTAGATATATATATAAACGACTTTATTACAACCAAGGTCATATGTCGTTGCCCAATAAACCTTTTTGCCATTACATTCTGTTGCACCAATCTTCCTCGCGGAGTCCTCTGGCTGCCATCGCCTCCTCTATACCTTCTATCCACCTCTTCTCTGGTCGACCTCTCTTCCTTCTCCCCTATGGTTCGTGCTTCAACATCCTTTTGGCCCATCGGTCATCTGCCATTCTCATGGCATGGCCAAACCAGCTAAGTTTTCTTGTCTCAATGGAATGGAACCAAAAGGTCTAGTGCAACCATTTCAGTAAGCAATTCAGACAGCAAGCGGTAAGGGTGAATCCAAACAAAGACAGCTATTTGTTCCCTTTCGACTTGTTGCGTGACAGACTCCACTTGCTGAAGTGCGGTTTTGTGTGGTAAAACTAAGCTCTTACAACATTTCATTATGCAAGTATCTCTTAAGATTTTGCCTGACTTTGCCTTTCCTACATCTTCACGTTCATCGTAGGAAGTGACATCGAAATGGCTCGTATCGGGTTTCTTGAAACAGGGGCGTTCGGGTCACAATGAAATGTTTTATGGAGCTCCACGAGGGTTTCATCGTACCCCATTTGTTTTTCAAAGTTTTTTCAAATTAATTATGCTGTTGATTTTTTCTGTTGTTTCAATGTAACCCGGGGTCCCCGAAGCCACTCGGGGTCACACGTGTTGCGTAAAATAATGTTTAACGCATTTCTTACATGGATTAGATCCTAATGTAACATGGAAAAAAATAAAAAAATGAATATGAAGGCTCAGGTGGGGTGCTATTGGTAAAAGAAACTTTTGTTTTTCATTGTGCCCCACCTCCCTCTCTCTCTCTCTCTCTCTCTCTCTCTCTCTCTCTCTCTCTCTCTCTATATATATATATATATATATATATATATAATATATATATATATATATATAATATATATATATATATATAATATATATATAAGATACATTCCAAAGAAACTTTTCATTTCTACTTAAATTTACCTTAGGTAAAAATATTAAATTTTTCATCATATTTTCTTTGATCATTTGTTTTTATTAATTATGTAGTTGTTTTTTAACGTCATTTTGTACTACTAAACCTAAATCGTCGATGGTACAGTAGAGTCCCTACATACAGTACCTATATACGGAATATAAACACCTTCCTAAAAGTTTTGAGTAATTAAACTTATTCAATTTTGAACTTTTACCCATTTTTTTGTAAATAAACTTTGTTTTTTAACAATGTTACATTCTACCTTATTCAATGAAATTGTTAATAGGGGCCATATTTATGTTTTTGTGAATATGTTCCCTATTGACAATATCATAGAAGAAAAAAGTGAACTTGAACTTAAAAAAATAAATAAATTAAAATCTTGAAAGTCTTATTCTAACTTTAAGAGTATAAGTAAAAAAAAAAAAAAAAATATACGATTTCTGGATTATACTGTTTTAAAATCCTAAATTGATATCATTGGTACTTAATGATAATAAAATGGTAAGCCAATTCTAATAGCAAAATTATACTGTTTTTGTTTGTTTTCTAATTCTAATCGGTTCTAATAGAACAAGTCGAAAAAAATTGTATATATAATATTAATTTATTAATACATATATAATATTCAAGAAATCTGGAAAAAATATATAATAATCCTATTACGAACAGACCCAATAGATTTTAAGATTCTAGAGAGAGAAATGCTTTATTTCAATAATAAGCCATGCTGCCCAAATACATTGGGTTGTTACCTTACACAGCGTACCAATCAATACTTGAGTACATGTATACTTATAACTAACATACATTTTATTTTATAATTATTATATCATAATATTTTTTTTTTCCTTTTTCCTTTTTCCTTCCTTCTATATATTTTACAAATATGTTTTTTATCTTTATTTCATTCCCATTTATTCTATTTTATTTTATTTTATTTTTTAGAAATATAATAAAATAAAATAGAAAAAAAGTGAAGACGAACTCTTCAAATGGTCTCCTGAAGAGTTGGAATTTTTTACTTTTTAATTATACTAATGAGGCCTACCACGTTAGATATACTGTAAATACATCTGGTTATATTTTTTAATATATATTTTAGAGTTTTATAAAATATATATTTTAATATATATTTTAGAGGTTTCCTATTTTTTTTTTTTTTTTTTTTTTTTACCGGTTGGGTCATCCTTTGATCAGCCCCAGAAGCTCTCTAAGCAAATTATACAAATTATTATATGTAAAATAATCGAAAACATTAAAATATCTCTGTTGCACGCAAACGTTTTCGAGCTAACGGCACATATCAAGGCCAGATTGCGTTTACGCTAAATTACAAAATAATTGCATGTGCCGGATAATTTTTTTTTATTAAGAATATAAATACGATTTCTGACGATAGACTGAGATATTAGAAGCTTGGAAATTACGATAATTAATTTGCTTGTTTGATTTTATTCTTAATAGGCGTTGCATAACTCTGACGGATCGGAAATAATCTTACTTATTGGACAGATGTAAACGTTTAATATGAAAAAAAAAATAACTATTTCCATTGCGATATCCCGTTAAATTAATTGAGTTAGTATCAAGGTTATATTTCTTTCATCGATTTATTCCCTGTTTATTAATAATTTTTTTTATTAATAACGTTTTAAAATCAAGTATATATTTTTTTTTAATTTTCCCATGCATGTATTTTACGACGTTCGCTAGCCAAGGTTTTTTGCATGTCATATTGCCAAAATAGTATAATGAATATAATTAATTAGGGATCCCTTACTTTCACTAATAGAAAGCGGTCTCAATTTAACGGAATATGTTCTAATTCGTATGTGGAGTTTTTATAAGAATATTTAATAAAACTACTTTTCTAACTGGAATCGTAATTATTTCATAATACTTTAAAAAAAAATATATTATGAATGATTTATAGAAAAATATGTTCATTGCCACCATATGTGAAAACATAATATTATAGAGCAATGCTAACATAGTATAACTATACTATTATATAGGTATGTTAATGTATGCTTAGACCATTGTCGTAACGTCCGAAAATTATTTTTTTTTATCCATCTGTAAAAAATGGAAAAATTTTCAACAGCGAAGAAAATATAATTTTGTAAAAAGATTTTTTGTTTTTGTTTAGTTGATATTCTTTCAAATTATGATACAAAAGATGAAAATAACGCATTTTGAATTATAATATTAATTAATTATTATCTGAAAACAGTATGGCTACTTAGAGAAAATTGATTGGAAATCCTAAATGTTAATAAATATTATAAAAAATCTACTGAATGTTTCGGTTTTGATAATATTTTTTTTTTTTTTTTTTTACCGAATTTTATCACTCGTGTTTTTTATCTAATGGTATCAGTAATGGTGGCCGTTACCAAATTTTATATAATAAAAAATATTGTGTACAGATAATTGAAATATTTTTTATTATTACAACATAATCAAATTGATATTTTTTACTTTTTTTTATATTGATTCAAATTAACATTTAAATAAACAATATTAAAAAATTGTCGCTCCGGATCCCTTTTCTACAAGACTCAACATCTTGTTATAAATGCCTTGAGACGGTTCTAAATTCCAGATATGGATATGTACCGTATGTTTACATAATTTCAATTGGACCACATACATAAGAACTTTCCTTAGAATTTCCTACGTTCCTAGTTAATTTTTGAACACATACAATTTTATCATTTGTTTTTCACTCTCTTATATACTGCTGTTGGATAAACCGTAAAGTTATTGACACCCTTAAGACTACATTTCTGTGGTGAAATTAAAAAAAATACTTTTAATGAAGGGATCAAATTGAAACTTCCTATAGCTCCGCTTATCTGTCCTTATAAAGACTCAAGAGTTTTTTTTTGGTCAAAAGTGCAATAGTTTTACCATATGGCAATATTTATTGTTAAAAGTGTAAAAACTAGTTATTGACACCCTTTGGATTTAATTGTTAAATCTTCCCTATGGTTAATTTGTTAAAGTCTTACTTCAAAGATGACTTAGAGGACCCTTCAAACATTAGATTCTTGTATATCTTGAAATAAAATTAGGACTTGCTTACGTATTTCTTTAAGTTAAAGTTGGGGTGTCAATAACTGTACGGAGTGTCAATAACTGTACAGAGTGTCAATTCAGTTTTCTGATTTATGCTTCCTCTTATATACTTAGCAACTTCTGAAATGCATTTTGATAGTGCCAAAATGTTATCATAAATGGATTATTCCTAAAAGTTTTATTTCCAATAAACCCATCTCGTCCAAAGGGTAAAACAATCTAAATTTTTTACTTTTCTTTCTATATATACGTAAATATATGTTAAACACGTATGATTGGTAAAATTAAAAATTATTGCCCTTCGATGACCCTATTTTTCAAAAAACACACTTACTATTGGACATCAAGGGGTCAAAAGTGATAAACTAAATCAGCCTCAATTTTTTATTAATTTATTATTACATTCCTTTAATCAAGATTAAATATACAAAACATTTTTAAAGTTGTTAAAAAAGTTATTTTTCATGATGTGCTTGAATTATCATAATTTAGAGTGAATTTTCACATTTCTGAAAAGTAGGAGAGAGCGGGGTTGGTTGGCGTAGGGGGTAGGTTGGCCATTGGCTTATAGTTTCCGTCACACCTGTTGTGAAGGCCCCAGCATTGTACCATGTGACCCGCTCGACCTCGGGAGTCTTGTCCTGAGTTTTCAATCCGGTGCTAACAGTGTAGATAAGAGTATGCTTCATTGATTGATTTTACAACGTGTAAGTAAATTTTTATATTTTCAGTAAAATTGGTTTAAAGGCATGGAAAAACATTTGACTCCAATTCTGTTCAGATAGCCCCAAACTCCTTTGAAAAACCTAACCTTTCGACTAACCAGTTTCTTGTTTGATTGTTCTCCCCTGTCCTGGCAGTCTTCTTTCATATTATCTCTCCTGTGGGGTTAATTGGCTATCTTCAACTTTTTTTTTGGTGCAGTAGCAATTCACAAAAGCAAGGTAAACATAATCAAAGGTGAAACTACCAATTGTCTTTAGTTCCAGCGAGGAAGATGAAAGCAATTTTTCTTATGAAAAAAGTGACGACAGTCTAAACTTCTATCTTCTTCTATTGTCATCCTATTTTCCCTTAAAAGCTGTTAAAAACCGATTCAAAATTATTATACCCTTATAGTGCAGCTTTTAATAACAATAATATGTGTCAGGGAGTACTTGAATGAGATGGTTAAACAACCCCACCTTCTAGGCCAACCTGCCCCACATAGGGGGTTAATTGGCATACTTTGGATTGACGAATTCTTCAATTTTCTATGATCTTAGTATTAACTATTATGTTGTGAAAAAAATACTTGAAGTACTCTAATACTTGGAGCTTACAGTGGTATTAGCCCCATTGGGATTATATTAACAGGAACGACTCAACAATCAAAAAAGTGAAAACTGTTGCCAACCAACCCCGCTCTCCCCTACATATTTGAAGATTTAAAGTTCACAAAAAACATACCTAAGAAAACTTTGAACTATCTTTGCCTATTAAAAAAAAATTCGAACCTAATCTATTACCAATTTAAAACATAAATAAAAACAATTTCTCATAATAATATAGTACTTAGAAAAAAGTGTTAATGATGCGTAAACGCATCTCTGGAACAGAATAGGATAAGCTCAAATTTGTATTATATTATTCAATAAGATATTACTGTTTGATCATTAGAAAATAAAGTTATGTTATGGACTTCAATATGTAAATTATTCAAATTAATTATCGAAATAACTTCGTTCTTAAACGGTTTTGAAGTTCATTAGGCTTTCCGTTCATTAGCAGTGTTCGTATGTACTGTTATAATTTATACCAAAATGGCTGCGGGTGATTGATTTCTACTTACATGAGATTAAGCACCAGTACGTGTAAGTCTGATGTTTACTTTAATTAGGTTTATAATTTTATAATAAATATTTATATATTTAACGATTAATAATTTTTTCTGTTAATTTAACCAAGTGTTCCTCTGTAATCTGTAGAAAGGTATCTAAAAACTGAGGTTGAAATTTTAAAGAAAAAAAGTTTTGTAAAAACGTAAATGACCCAGTGAATGCAAAAATATGTGTCAAAATACTTTTCGTATTTCTTCTGGAGCACATTTTCAATACTAAGCCCATTTTTTCTCCCATTTTTCTTTCTTCTACTTTTGAATAGCCTGTCTGACATTCAATATAAGTGCGTAGTATGCATAGTAAATATTTTTAAATTTAAAAGGAATTTGAAATAGCTTCAATTACTTTTCGCTATATTACATAAAATATAACGTGGGTAAAATATTTTACAAAATATTGCTCACCAGAATGTGTTTACTTGGTATCAAATATAAGTTTAAAGGTAGTGTGTGAAAAATCAAGAATTTCAATTAGTTAGCGTTAAGCAATAATGTATGCCTTATCTCTTTCAAGAAATAGATTCAAAGGTTTATTTTAGTAAATTTAAAGTTTAGCAACGTTTCGTTAAATTGAAACATTATTTATCATATAAATGTTAAGAAAAAGTACATAATGGGAAGGCGTGCCCCATAATTTTGTTAATAATTTGTTAATGTACATTTTGGCAGTATTCTGAATATTTTCATCTTCCAAGAAACTTGCCCAAACCTTTTTTTACATTAACAAGAAAATTATATACGACATATCTTTCAGAATCCGAGAGAAAAAACTGAACTGTATTTACATAAGGTATAGTTTTTGCACCTGAAAATGGTTTCATACAGCCAAATAGTTGGAAATAAATAAAATAAACTATTACATGATCATTGACCTGCAAATTATTTTAATAATGTAAAACATAGCTTATTATACGAATAAAGTTTTATATTTAGCCATAAGATTTTTTCACGCGAAAAATTTCTTTGGCAGACGTCCGTAAAGAAATAATACTCATTCTCAACATGGAAATGTAAAAGAATGATACACCAACTAATGTAGATATCGTTGAATATCGTGGATATAAGCTGTATTAATTACTTAAACTTAAAGATAAAACAATAAGACGTCATGAGAGTTTCCGTTGTTTAAAATTAATGTCTCCCTCAATTTTTTCAATTAACATCTCAAATCAATGACGAATAAGTAGAGTGTCATGCAGAACTCTAACACGGCAATTATATTATTTGATTGTCCGGAAAATAATGCAGGTTTTCAAGTTTTCTTTTAAAACATACTATATATAGTAATCTGTTTACTTTTAGGGGATTATTTATTTGTACGAGTGTCAACAGTTGCTAATCCTCTTCTAAACGACAATGTTTGTTTATCTCTATAGCATCTCGCTACTTGGAAATAATCCAGTCTTTCCTACGATGTCACGTCGTGAATTTCGTACGATTTTCTTTTACGAGTTTAAACTCGGCCGCAATGGAGCCCAGACGGCTAAAAACATCAACCAAGTGAGGGGCGAGGGAATTATTACTGAGTGCACTGTTCAAAGGTGGTTTAAAAAATTTCGGGAGGGAGACTTCAGCCTCGAAGATAAAGAAGGTCGTGGAAGGCCTTCCTCTATTGATGACGATATTCTCCGATCATCGGTGGAAGAAAACCCCAGAATAACTGTTCGAGAACTTGCGGAAAAACTTCAAGTAAGCAAATCAACCGTCGATGACCACCTCAAGGCGATTGGAAAAAAAAAAAAAAAAAAACCCAAATCCTGCATTATTTTCCGGAGAACTCAATAATTGAAATAATATATAGGGATGCGTCATAGATGTTAATGTTTCTGAAAGATTGATGTTTTTAACATCGATGTTATGCAGCCGATGTTTTGTAAACTTTGATGGTTGTGCGTCGATGTTAACATCGATGTTTTAAATAGTTGTTTTTTTATTTTTTATTTTATAGGCTTATTTTCTGTAAAGAATCCCAAGATTGCTTAGAAAAATACATTTTTTTTTGTTTGTTCGTTCTGATTTTTTTTAATATTAAAAAATATTTTTAGCAGAAAGTTGAAATGTTAAAGAACTTATTTATTTATAAATATTTAAATTTTTTTTTTTATAACATAGACGTTTTGATAAAAACAAAGAATTTTTAACATCAATGTTTTGAAAGAACAAAGATGTTTTTAACATCGATGTTTAGATTAACGCAAAATGTTCTTAACATCTATGTTTTAACAAAAACAAAGATTTCTTAAATAGATTTTTTGACAAAATTTAAATACAATTTTTTTAACATACATTTTTGATAAAAACAAAGATTTTTTTAACATTGGCGTTTCGACAGAAACAATGATGTTTTTAACATCGATATATGACAAGAAATTGGATATATTACCTCTGTTCTACTACCTACCCTTTCTTGTTTCTGTAAAATGTTCAGCTTCAAATAATTTAATAAAATATGAAACGCACAACCTTAGTATCATTTGAATTACTTATTTAACGCATATTTTAGCAAATTCTTTTAAAATTTTCACCATAATTACAATTGTCTGTACATACAACGGAAGCGACACCAATGTATGAATATGTTCGGGGCCTAACAGGTTAATCTTTAATAAATGAATATGAAAAACCATCAATGTCGAAAACATCGATGTTTCTATACATTACTTACGAAAAGCAACATGTTTTATAATTAGACATAGATTTAAATACGTTTGGGCACTGATATGTTAATGTTTAAAGAATATACAAAAATATTAAAAATATCAATATTAGGCGTAATGCACCAACCGAAAAAAAATAATTAAAAATATCGATGTCGAAAAAAATCGTTGTTTTGATTGTAAAAACATTTATGTTCAAAACATCGAAGTTTTGCGTACGATGTGCAACTCTAAATATAAGTCGTTATATTATAATATATATAATGTTATAGTTTCAACTTTTATATTATCGAATAGAAAAGAAAACTAAATGGAACTTCGTACTACTACTACTTCGAGAAATTTGAATCTCTGTTAGTCTTTCTCTTTAAATTTATTTTAGTCCCGATAAACCAAATAAAATTTGGGCACATTAATGATTCTATTTCATAAAAATTACAATAGGTATATCTTCATAGTTAAAGTAGTCTTCTTTTTATGAAAATATTCTCAAAGTTTATTGATTTATTGAAAAATAACGTCTAACACCGAGTAATTAGGGAATATTAAGACTGAAAGGTCAAATCCTGATTAGGACCAAGATGTCAAATAGTTGCCAAGGAGTCACAAAGACGGAAAGAAGCAAGAAGAATGTAACTACCAACAAAAACTGTAGAGGTTTCCTCAACATGAAAGAGGTGGGCAAAAATATGACTTTGCCCTTCTGGTTAAAATTTAAGCCTGTCCTTTCCTAATCCTCGGAGTCACTGACCCTCAACCCAAATCGTAATGGAAATATCGAGGCATTGACATGAAATATCTGAGAAAGGTTAAAGGGGAGAACTGGAGAGACACAGAGGGTAGAAACCAACCTAGAGAAAACTAAACATACAAGGGGAGGGGCACGGTCAATCTCTCACGGATCATGACAATGTTAGTGAGAGATTGAGCTTGGATTCCCGTGCAATTGCATACTTTTATCGGAAAGTCAGAATAGAGCGAACTCTAGTTACTTATCCGAATCAAGCCTAATGGGGTGTTTTAATGAAGTTTTATACAGCACGAAAGTGCACGTTTTGGGGTTTACTGCACGAAATTGCACGTTTTGAAGTTTTATTGCACGAAATTGCATCATTTGATATTTTGAAGAAAAAAATATTACAAATTGTAATTTTCTTTAATACTTATCGAAACAACAGTGGAAAAATAAATTAAAGGAACTTTGGAGAAGTAAACCAACACAAACCTCCAATTTCCCAGAACTGAGGGTTCAGTGGTTCCTTGTTTACATTTTGTTTCTCAATTCTCATCGTTCAGTATCAAACTAGCTTCTTTCGGATGTATTATTACTAAAAATGCCTGAAATTGGAGCAAGTATGTCTTCGAAAACTGATGGATTGAAAAATATCCTGAACTCAATAGGGATAGTTGTTTAGTGTTCTGTAAATCTTGTGATAAAAAAAATGGATGTGAGAGGAAAACACAAATTGATACCCGCTGTAGGACAAGTAAGTACCTAATTTATTTTAACCCTGTGAGTGATTTAAAAATAAGCCTACGCACCGGATATTGCATCTAGTGATTCCCTAATTTGAGTAGTATCTTTCCTTTTTTAAGATCTTCCTATTTCCAATATATGTAATTACAGCCCACACACGAGTATTTTACTCTTTATTCCACATTTTGCTGTTACTATTTTAAGTAAATATTTTATGTTCCGATTTTTTTATCGGAATATTTTTCAAAAAGTTATCAATAATAATTTACAAAAGATCCAAAATTCAGTGATTTTACCAAAACCAATATTATAAAAATAAAAGAGTTTTTATATAATTTTACTCTCCGCTACTTATTTTTTTCAAAAGTAGTTATTTTTTGTTCACAAAAATAATTTAATGCCTGATTTTCAAGCAATACATTTTTATTGCATGTTTTAAAATTTTTAATGCAAGTTTTCAAATTTTTTACTGCATGGAATTCCTTGCAGTTCATTGATGACCAAAGTTTTTGTAGGTTCCTGGTCGAAAAATATTAGAAGTAATTTTCGTTACATATATTACTTAATCCAAAGCTTTCGGCATATCTTTGGGTCTAGGAAGTACATTTAAATTTTTTTGGTAAGAATAATCCACCTGAAACCAAGGACGTCGGCAGGATTTCGTCTAGTGGAACAGGCTGATAAAATTCTTATGATCGGGGGAGGGGCTCGAGGTATTCTATGTAGTGCCAAGGAGAAGACCTCGGGAGGAAGGTGTGCGAGAGGAGTTCGGAAACGGAAGGGTGGGAATCCTCACACTGCGCGGCGGTAGAGAATGATTGGATCATTATTATGATGATGATCGATACATATAGGATCGATTGTTTTAAAATATATCGAAATGGTAATTAAAGCATCGCTATTTATGACCTCGATGGATTAAATCTATAAAATAACGGCAGAGACAAAAACGATATTGAAAATGATATTTGCGAGGTTCTTGAAAGGCCTGATGGCGAAAAAATTATAAAATGGAGGGAAAGATGGTTATAATTGAATTAAAGTTTAATAATTATAATAGTTACGATTAAATAATTATAAATTGCTAATTATAATTAGAATTTGTAAATGAAAGGAAATATTACTAGAGTTTTAAAGAGTCTAGAGTAGAAAGAGTACCAGATTAGAAAAAGAAATTATTTCAAATATCGATATTTGGATATTTTACCAGGATCTCTATCTTTGAGTGGAACCATTATACAAAAACAAAAAACAAAAAATGGGAGCTTTGATTGTTTCAAACTCTTTTTATAATAGATTAATACCCTCACATGTACAATGACACTAGGATAAAATTTTTAAAGGTTATTACACTGCGGTTTTTTTTTCTGTCGCCGACTTCTCTCTGCTGATACAGCAACCAATGGTATAACGCAGAATCTTTGGCTCCAAGACATCTCTCCTTACGTTCAGAAAGTGTAGAGTTTCTAGTTGGATTATGCATTTGCTGGAAAGGATAATTATTGCTGAATCGTAAGGTAAACGAAAGCTATATCATATGGGTACCTAATCTAAATTGAATTAATCCTTAGCTTGGCAAGAATAGATCCACAGTGATTTTTTTAAATGTTTGATATTTTTCTGTCAGTTGGGGGCTAAAATAACAAGAATCTGAAGAATTTTTTTTTTTTGTGAATACACTAAAGTTCATTGGTATGGTACCTTGCCACGTTCAGGAGGTCACTGGATTAGGTGCTTATTAAAATAAAGTTTGCTTATCTTGTTTAAAACTCTTTTATTTGCACAAAATAACTATTTTATAATAATATGTGTTTTACTTACAACTTATTTCTATGAATTCGCTTCAATAAAACAATTTCTTTTCCCTTGCAAACAAAGTGCTTAACGCGACAATATGATTAGATTTGGTCAGTCACTCTGATTTTAAAATCTTTCAGGGAAATTTCGCTCTCAATCTTTTTTAATTATTCTTTATCATTTGGACTGGTTTCTTTTATTTGATTATTTATGTGAGCCTGGTTAAGCCTCCAGAAATTTATAAAACTGAATAAGAATCCGTATTCAAATTTGGGATGAGAGGTAGGGGAGAGCGGGGTTGGTTGGCATAGGGGGCAGGTTGGCCATTGGCTTATAGTTTCCATCACACCTGTTGTGAAGGCCCCACCATCGTACCATGTGATCCGTTCGACCTCGGGAGTCTTGTCCTGAGTTTTCAATCCGATGCTAACAGTGTAGAGAAGAGTGTGCTTCATTGATTGATTTTACAACATGTAGATACATTTTTATATGTTCAGTAAATTTGGTTTAAAGAAATGGCAAAACATTTGACTCCAATTCTGTTGTTCTTCCCTGTCCTGGCAGCCATCTTTCATATGATCTCTCCTGTGGGGTTAGTTGGCTCTCTTCGAGTGGGGTTTGTTGGCGCAGTAGCAATTCACAAAAGCAATGTAAACATAAACAAAGGTGAAACTACCAATTGTCTTTAGTTCCAGCAAGGAAGATGAGAGCAATTTTTCTTATGCAGAAAGTGACAACAGTCTAAACTTCTATCTTCTTTTATTGTCATTCTATTTTCCCTTAAAAGCTGTTGAAAAACGATTCATAATTATTATACCATTATAGTGCAGCTTTTAATAACAATTATATGTGTCAGGCAGTACCTGAATGAGACGGCTGAACAACGCCACCTTCTAGGCCAACCTGCCCCACATAGGGGGTTAATTGGCATACTCTGGATTGACGAATTCTTCAATTTTCTATGATCTTAGTATTAAATATTATGTGGTGAAAAAAATACTTGAAGTACTCTAATACTTGGAGTTTACAGTGGTATCAGCCCTATTGGGATTATATTAACAGGAATGACTCAACAATCAAAAAAGTGAAAACTGTTGCCAACCAACCCCGCTCTCCCCTATAATAAGTTCCCTCTTGATAGAAAAATGTCTAAAACAATAAAATTAAACAAATCCTCAATAATAAAGTATAAAAATTTAATGAGAAGAAATGAAAATTTAATAACACTAGCTCGGAGAATTACTAAACAAAGCAGGAAAGAGGACCTCCCATTCTTGGCAAAGTACCGTATATGGTACCTGCCATAAATAACGATTTTTTCATCAAATAAATGGAAGTTTGTGTTTTGGGAATTATAATTATTAAATTAATGATATAATATACCAAAAACAGTAAGACGGAGTATTAAAAAGCTAACTTTTATATCAATTAGATAAAATTACAAAATTTATGTTTCATCTATGTAGCGCCATGTTGTTGTTTGTGTTGATCTTGAAGAAGGTTTTACTTGTTTGCTCGGCTAAATCGGCTGCTTTAACTCACTTCTCAGATAAATTCCCTAGATGGTGAAAAAGAAACGAAACGAAAATATTCATCCTGGAGTGGGGGAAAAATTCACAAATTCATGGTGTAGTCATATATGGTACCTTGCCAAGCTAATGTTTAATTAATAATTTATCATGGAGCTATACAATTATTCAATTTGATTTCGATGTCAGCAAATACAGGCTAGTGTTAAAATTCATTTAATTGACTTCACCGTTATTTCTGAATTCTCTTTATTAACTTCAAAATATGAAAATTAGATTGTGAAGGGGGAGTGGTTGTGAGGTCAAAATAAATGACACTAATATGTATGTTTTACATATTTACATATTTATGTATATTTACATGTTTAATTTTGCCAACGTTCGACCCGATTTTCAAATCCTTATCAGGGCTCTTTAGCTTGTGGTGTCAAAGTGGAAAGGTGCACTTTGTGATGTGTGATGTCATTGTGAAAAGGGGCACTTTCACATCGCAAGCAAAGGGGCTCTGATAAGGACCTGAAAATCGGGTCGAAACGTTGGGACAAGTAAACAAATAGTTATTTTTGTTTAGAAACGTTGGCTTTCCAAAATAAAAAAAAAGATAACTGAAAATCCTATCAATCAACCTATCTTAAAGAAAAACAGTTGACTATTACTCACCTCTATGGTTATTTTTGGTTCTACAAAACGTTTATTATTAAAATTGCACATTTCCAGTATAAATTCTTTTCGAAAAGTTATTTAAAATTTTTATCCAAATAATCATGACTATGATATATCCCTGGGAACAATAATCATTATTGAGGAGCTTATTCATAAAAAGTTTTTAGGCAGAAAGTAATTGAATACTTTTATAAATAAATCCCTATAAATAATCCAGTCATAAAGTTTTCATTAAATTTTATTTCGTTTTTTTGTGGAGGTATTAATTTTAATAAGTAAAAACAATTAAAAAAAGATGGAGGTTCCTTGCCTAAAACCCAATAAAAATAAATGTACTACCTCCAAACAAAAACAAAATAAAATAGAATGAATAATCTTATAATAGGATTATTCATAGGAATTTATTTAAAGAACTATTCAAATATTTTTTCGCCTGAAAAATTGTAGCAACCCATAAACTTTTTACCATCCTTGGATTTTTTATAAAATTTCTGACCAAAATTCGCTCTGTTTGTTCATTAAGTTTTCCAGGACGTCAGGAGGGTGCGGTAAAAATAAATAACACTTATATATATATAAGTGATATTTATTTTTGTCGTGTTATTTATTTATTTATTATTTTATTTTACCGTAGTGTATATATATATATATATATATATATACACTTTCATATGATCTCTCCTGTGGGGTTAGTTAGCTCTCTTCAACTTTTTTTTTGGCGCAGTAGCAATTCACAAAAGCAAGGTAAACATAAACAAAGGTGAAACTACCAATTGTCTAATATATATGTATATTCACTACGGTAAAATAAAATAATAAATAAATAAATAACACGACAAAAATAAATATCACTTATATATATATATATATATATATATATATATATGTGTTATTTATTTTTACCGCACCCTCCTGACGTCCTGGAAAACTTAATGAACAAACAGAGCGAATTTTGGTCGGAATTTTATAAAAAATCCAAGGATGGTAAAACTCGGTAGACTCGGTGTCGGACTTTATAATAACAACCATTGCAACTCCAAAAACTAGTAACTATTAAAGTAATTTCTGAAATCACTAAAACAGAGTTAAACGTTAACCTTTAAAAGAAATAGTTGGTTGAAGATATATTAGACTAGTCAAATTCAGGATTCTGATAGCTTGAAACCATCTCTTGAGAACACTGACAGTTTTGTAATATATACATTGTAAAAAAAGAAAAAAAATGGAGGTTCGTTGCCTAAAAACAAAAGACACAAAAATGAAATAAAATGGATAGAATAATCTTATGATAGGATTATTCATAGGGATTCGTTTATAGAATTATTCAATTAACTATGTTTGGGGCGCTTATTCCAATAATGCAATCAGATTTTTTCTATCAGCTCTACTTTTTTAGCATCAGCATACCTTAACAGTAGTTTTATTTACATTTAAATACCTATGATATAGATAACACAATCCGAAATAGATGTGTAAATGAATTATTTTAGCACGTTTTTCTCCTTATTTTAGAATATTAATCTATTAGCTAGCTGTATTGTAAGAATTATAAAATAATAACATCTATTAATAACTTGTAACAACGCGTTTTAGTCTGATTTTACACACCGACTAATCATTTTAATTACTTTTTCTTATGGTATAGGGGAGAGCGGGGTTGGTTGGCAACAGTTTTCACTTTTTTGATTGTTGAGTCGTTCCTGTAAATATAATCCCAATAAGGCTGATACCACTGTAATCTCCAAGTATTAGAGTACTTCAAGTATTTTTTTTCACCACATAATATTTAATACTAAGATCATAAAAAATTGAAGAATTCGTCTATCCAGAGTATGCCAATTAACCCCCACGGTGGCGCAGGTTGGCCTAGAAGGTGGGGTTGTTTAGCCATCTCATTCAAGTACTGCCTGACACATATTATTGTTATTAAAAGCTGCACTATAAAGGTATAATAATTTTGAATCGGTTTTTAACAGCTTTTAAGGGAAAATATAATGGGAATAGAAGAAGAAAGAAGTTTAGAATGTCGTCACTTTCTGCCTAAGAAAAATTGATCTCATCTTCCTTGCTGGAACTAAAGACAATTGGTAGTTTCACCTTTGCTTATGTTTACCTTGCTTTTGTGAATTGCTACTGCGCCAAAAAAAAGTTGAAGAGAGCCAACTAACCCCACAGGAGAGATCATATGAAAGATGGCTGCCAGGACAGGGGAGAACAATCAAACAAGAAATTGGTTCATCGAAAGGTTAGGCTTTTCTTAGGAATTTGGGGATATGTGAACAGAATCGGAGTCAAATGTTTTACCATGCCTTTAAACCAAATTTACTGAAAATATAAAAATTTACTTACATGTTGTAAAATCAATCAATGAAGCACACTCTTCTCTTCACTGTTAGCATCGTATTGAAAACTCAGGACCAGACTCCCGAGGTCGAGCTGGTCACATGGTACAATGGTGGGGCCTTCACAACAGGTGTGACAGAAACTATAAGCCGATGGCCAACCTACCCCCTATGCCAACCAACCCCGCTCTCCACTATTTTGAAATGCTCAACTGGATCATGGGATACCCACATGTCACGCAAAAGAAGCTTCCTAAGTGTAAAATAGAGTCTCTTTGAAGTGTATTTTGTTTAGTTACAAAGTGATTATGTAAATAATGTGGATGTTTATATGGTTTTAATTGATTTACAATGTTTTATGTAAAGAATTTTAATATATTTATTTTTTTCCACATTTTATTAACCTGAATATGTATTCGAGTAATTATGTTTTAAGAAGTAAGTCACGCCATTTATATATCTCAAAAACTAGAGCTGATAGAGGAAAACTAATGACAAATTTGGATTCAGCGCATCAATTATACTCAGAATCACCTAAGGTCCGGGACAAAAAGATAGCCCACCCAATATTTTTCATCATAATCAATTGTAATCATTAATATAATTTTTTCGAATTAATCTGTAGTGTATTCAGCTCAAATGTGGTCTGATTTGATCCGTTAGAAAGCAGGAAAAAAAATAGTTTGAGAGAATTCATGTTATTATTTGATTTGGGATGAGACAAAATGATAGCACACTTGTTGTTTATTTACAAACAAAGCCAAATCCCTCTGAGTAGACAATGCTAATCCAGTTCTGTTTCTGCTTTCATGCTGTTAACATTAAATTAGTGCCATGGGACGAGCAAAATCACTGACCCCAAGTGAAAAAAATATCATTCAGCGAATGAAAAATCGAGGGTTTTGTATTTCCGATATTTCAAAAAATACCGGAAGGAGTAGGAAGGTAATTTTAAATTTTTTGAAGTCTCCAGAAAGCTATGGGACGAAGAAATCACCTGGGAGACCGCCAGCTTTATCAACACGTGAAAAACGGGCAATTCTAAGGGTAGCGTCCTACTCAACTTTAACGGCCCGTCAAATTGCGGCGAAAGCTGGTGTAGTGACGAATGTGAAAAACGTCCAAAGGGTCATTCGTGCAGCTTCTCACATCAAAAGGAAGAAAATGAAAGGTATTCCACCTTTAACCTCGGCACATAAAGAAAGAAGAAAGGAGTTTGCCCGTGAACATGTCCAATGGAAAGACGAGTGGAAAACAGTCTTGTTCACAGACGAAAAAAAATTTAATCTTGACGGTCCTGATGGCTGGGCTCACTATTACCATGACCTACGGAAGGAGGAAAAAGTGTTTTCCAAGAGGCAAATGGGAGGAGGCAGCGTCATGATATGGGGAGGCATTGGATATGATCACAAAACTGATTTAGTGTTTATTTCTGGTCGAATGAACAGTCAGCATTATGTTAATTTGTTGGAAAACCAACTAAAAAAATATTTTGAACTTGTTCCTAAAGAGGACGTAATTTTTCAGCAAGACAATGCTCCAGTCCACACGGCAAAAGTTGCAAAAGAGTTTTTTAGAAAAGAAAATATTAGAACTATAGATTGGCCGGCAAGATCCCCGGACTTTAATATCATCGAAAATGTTTGGGGGCATCTTGCGAGAAGTGTTTACAGTGGTAGCCGACAATTTGAGTCCGTTGAAGAATTAAAACAAACAATTCAGGAGGAGTGGGCAAATCTCCCTCAAGAATTGATTCGGCGTCATTTTAACTCACTTTCAAATCGTATGATTGCTGCATTAGCAAAAGGTGGTGCGTATACAGGATATTAAATTTTAATTTGTATTATTTTAATTGTGTTTTAATAAAGAATTTTATTATTATTGTTTACTGTGCTATCTTTTTGTCTCACCCCAAATCAAGTATTATTTATTAATTCTTACAAATTAATTATTTTCAACTCCTAAACCTGAACATCGGTTCAAATTTGAGTAGAATACCCTAGATATTAATTTAAAAAAATTATATCAATGGTTGAAATTGATTAAGAGAAAAAATATTGGGTGAGCTATCTTTTTGTCCCGGACCTTATAAAACTCTCGGCATCAAGACCACTGTAGGCCTGTGTTATCGAATCGGAGAAAATGAATATCTCAAACTATATTCATAAATATTGATTTGATTTCTTATTGGCATGATTTGTATAATTTGTTCTTTAATATTTTTGAACCTTTTCTTGTAAAAGAACCTTGATAACTGCCATTAAAAATGATAGTTAAAGTATAAAATATATTTTGTATATAGAATATTATATATATATTTTTTAGATTAATGTACTATTTCTGTTTAGTTAATTTAGTTTTTAACTCTGGAAGTGAGATTTGCTTACAATTTTAGCCAATGAAGTTAATTAAAAGGAAAAATATAATATCGATGAATTCCACACCTTTAGTAAAACTATTAAGACTGGTTCTATGTACCTCGAAGGTGTTTTGCCGCGCGTTGCAGTCTTCATGCAGAAAAATATTGCTTGCAGAGGGTCACCCACCCACCTTGATACGAACCATGGTTTTCATGGTGTGACCGTGGCTACCCTTGGCTCCGAAAAAAACCCGGATTAAGATGAGTTTTTCTGTGCAGGGGGCAACTTTTCACCGGTTTATTTGACTTCAACAAATTTTGATACACTTACAAGCATAAGAGGTTTAATTCCTCATAAATTTTATTAAGTATAGGTAATGAAGGAGGGGATTCATTCGTAAAGGTTAATCAGATAACTTTGAAATCAAATTTCAAATAGGGTACAGAGGTCATAGAGAATTAGAAGAGGGTCAATTCTTCATAAATGTTATTATGTAGAGGTAATGACGGGGGGTGTAGGACGATTATTGAATTTTTGAATTACTTGTCTGGTACACTACTGCACGTTTTCAACGTTGAAAATTCGTTTTGTCTCATTCTTTCGTCTCTAAAACATCCACAACGGTACTCAACAATTGTTCGCAGGGATATATTACAGTAAAGGTATTTGCATAAAAATTTTAAATAACTTTCATACAGGAAAAGTTTAATTTCGATAACAAACGTTTTGTAGAAGCAAAAATAACTATAGAGGTGAGTAATCGTCAACTCTGTTTCCTTAAGATAGGTTGATTGATAGGAACTACAGTTATATTTTTTTTTTATTTTGGAAAGCCAACGTTTCTAAACAAAAGAACTATAAGTTTATTTTTTGATCTACATGATGTTTCGATCTTTATATACTCTCTTGGTACGTATCACCCCCTACGATTCTTGCGGAAAGCTCTGGTCTTAAGAGGTTCAAAGTGATCATCTTTTTCTAACCAGAACAAACAACGAACTTTTCGATTATTAAATTTTTGAATTACTTGTCTGATACACTACTACACGTTTTCAACGTTGAAAATTTGTTTTGTCTTATTCTTTCTTCTCTAAAACATCCACAACGGTACATACTAATGATGAACTGTGTCATCCAAGCTAAAATTTTGAAGGGAGAATTCAAAGTGAAGATACTTGGGTGACTTATTCCAATGGTACAACCAGATATAGTGATGTACCATCAATCTACAGTTTTCAGTACGACTCATTTGCAATGACCATCAATAAATTACAAAGACAATCCCTGCAAGTGTGTGAAGTTGATTTAACGCGGTAGGTGCGGCATCATTCCCCGGGGTCCGAAACTCCGAACACTTCAAACACTCAATTTAGTCGATTTTTAATGAAATTATTGCATTTTAGTGCAGAGAATGTTGCTAACAGCTGAAATTCTGTTGTTTTTTAGAATCGGACTCCGAGGTCCGATTTTCGAAGAAGTGTGGCATACATCCTGTATCCTGTACCCCGGGGGCCTATTATGTCTAGTTTCAATCCTTACCAAGAGATAATGCCCTTGAGACGCTCATTTAATTAACTTTTTAGTCAAAAGATGACGCTTTCGTCAGAGCATTCCCATCGGACCCCGACGCCCGATATCGTCTGTGGCTCATTACAGCAGTAGGACCCCGGGGACCGATACCGTTCAATTCAGGATACCCCTAAAATACGCCACCGCATCTAACGTGTTAATGAATGTGAGATATGTGGCTAGCGTACACGTCGAATTTTTTTTTTATTTATTCGTGGAAGCACCAACCAGAAAAAAAAATCATTAGATGGTGCATTTTAACGCACTTCGCTGTTGAATTATGGTCAAAACCCTGCTGAACTTGTTGATTTTTCATTTTTTTTCTCTGGATTGTGTTTTATGTTATGTTCGAAATGATTAAAACGATCTTCAACTAATCTGAATGTAGGAAGAAAAATATATATTTCCGTTTAATCTGGGTTTCCGATGTAGGGGATCCGGATATGTGGGAGGTTGCTGTACCAATGCTTTCATCGTCGAGTTTGTTCTGCGCTATTGTATCTTGCTCGTAGGATTTGGTTCCTTAATTACTTCTTTGCCAACATCAATTGCTTGTTCCGCCATTCACTGATGAATAAAACTCCTTGATGAATGTTCAGCTCTAAATTAAATTATTCAAAGATTTCCCTCCTCCTTTAGATACGATGCAACAATGGTTGACGTGCACACCGGCCTTCAGCCAGCTGTCTGCCCTCTAGTCTGAAGGTGCGACGTCATTAAGAAGATACCATAAAAACTGGATGGTGATGGAGGGCATAGTCCAATACGGAAGTCAATGAGGCCGCTTATTGAGAGGTCGGTACTGACCAATCACCATCAAGGTTACGTCCTCTGCAGGGGTATCTGGGAAAGTTTCTTCCAAAGAACTTTCTCGTCAATTTTAATATTTCGTTTTCAAGTTACATAATTTTATTTTTTTATTCTAAAATAAAACTGAAAAAAAAAATATATATTGTGAATTTTCACCGTTTTATAAAATTGGAATAATATATACCAAGTCTTCCAGTTTGTTATAAACTATCAAAAAAACAAAATAAAACTATTTCTTTCTTCTAATAAATGAAATTAACGGTCATTCTTAGCCGTTTCCTCAGAACTTTTTCTCATTCCGCGCTCTATCTTATTGAAGTGAAAATATTTTTAAGGTATTTAGTAGAAACCAGTTTATTCGTAAAAATGAATCTTACATTACCTACATGCATAGATAAGTGAGTGTAATCTGAATTATGAATGAATGAATGAATGCGTTTATTTGTTTTCGGGGTTTATTCCCATACAAATAGAGTTGGCTGTTTACACATTATACACATGTTAATGCAGTAATTATAAATAAAAAATTAAACAATTGGAATTAATGTATTCAAAGATATATACAATAACATTTAAGCCTTTAAGGAGCTTATAGTTTTAGGAGGTCTGTCTCCATCTTGTACAAATTAAAATTAAATATACTTTAAGTAGACAAGAAAATAAGTTATATATAAATATTAATTAATAGATAAAACTTATAAACATATATATACATCTTAATAAAAAAACAATAAATATACTAACGAATAAGAGAAAAAAAAAAAAATAAATAAAAATAACCCCTACTAATAATAATATCAACATCCATCAAATATCAATTACGTGTGAATGGTTGTCCTAAGTATTTATATTAGTACATTTATTCGTTTATAATAAATGATCTTATTTTTAGATTGCCCAATGTATAATGATAGATATCGTTTAATTTTTTTATTGTATCTATTGTAAGTAAATTTCCTAAAATAGAATTATTTTCGTGATTAATATATTTAACTATGAAATGTTTTCTAAGTTCATTGTACAGTGGGCACTCTATCAAGAAATGGAATAAGTTTTCCTGTTTTTGAAGATTACATATTGTACAATTTCCTTCCCCTTCTAATTTTTAAGGTATTTAGTGGAAACCAGTTTATTCGTAATAATGAATCTTACATTACCTACATGAGTGTAATCTGAATTATTAAACCTTTAAAAAACATTTAAGAAGGTATTTTTGCTATGCGATATTTTTTAATTTTATTTTTAAAGGTGCAATACACTGCCTTCGTTTCGGTCATACCTGCGATAGGGGTTTCTTAAGATTATTGAAAAAAAGTAAGGTATTTAGTAGAAACCAGATTATTCGTAATAATGAATCTTACATTACCCTCATGCATAGATAAGTGAGTGTAATCTGAATTATTAAACCTTTAAATATAAGGTTTTTTTGTTATGCGATTTTTTTTTGATTTTTTTATAATTTTTTTTTTTTTGTTACTGCCTTAGTATTGGTCATACATATGATAGGGGTTTCTTAAGATTACTTAAAAAAGTGTATTAAATTTTAAATGCCGAATTTTCCTAAGGGCTTACCCTGAAGAAGGTACACTTATTTTTATAATTTCTAAAATAATTAACCGTATTTCATCCTTTTTTTTTATATATAGGATTTTCACGTCTAAGGCAACCTTTCCCTCGAATACCTTGTTTAGATATTCATTGACTCAGAACTCAAATTTGCAATCTGAATTAAAATCGCATGAATATTCCAAAATATCTGGATAATATAGAAAATTATGTATATTGAATTTCGGGTGTGGGACTACATATCGATATTATTTAAAGTCATTACAGAATTAAAAATAATTATTTTAATACAAAAAAACAGAAATAAAACATAAAATTTAGGAACATATTCAAGCCTGACTATGGTTACAATTGAATTGGAAAAAGTTACAGGTGATTTGGAAATGTTTAAAATTGGCGTGGAAGTGGTTACCATAGACTTTATATCTTATCCATAGACTTTATATATATATCTATAAAAAAGAAAAAAGAACATAGAAATAGAAACTAGAAAATAATGTGATATTTGACTTAAGAATAGAAAAGGAAAAATAATTTTCTAGATAGAAAATTAGTTTTCAGAAATTAGAATTGTAATATAAATGGTTCCTAACAAATAAAGCAAATTGAGATAACAAATAAACATGACAGATAAAAAATAATCATTGCAGTTATTAATTTCTACTTCTATATCATTGACTTGAAAATACAATTTTTCATGAAAACTAATCATAGGAAGGAACGAAACAATTTTTTTTAAGCTTGACAGACCAATGATAATTCACAAAACTGTCTTGATTTATATCTATGATAGTTATGATCTAAACATTTAATAGTAATTAAAAACGCCACTATGTACTAATTCATATTTTGAATTAGTTCCTACATTACTCATGAAATGTCAACTACGAAAAATTGTTGCCCCCTTCAGGAAATTTCTGGAAAATATCACAACGCTTATTCGTTAAACGATTATACGTTTATAGTTATGATAATAATAATATTAGACAATAATATTATGAAAGTATTTAAACTTTATATATAGATACATATATACTCGTAGGTAGGCTTTTTTAACAGCATCCCGATTCTTTGCCCTATAAATGCAGACGCAGCGCTGCAAACCTTGAGATCCACACGCCTCGTCCTAGATAGACCCACCTATTCATAATTTATCAGTTAAATACACTCTAATTTCCTTTCTTCAGCAATTTCACTTTGATTCATGCTGGCCTAAACAGATCGAGTATCGAATGTCATTGATGTGTTTTTTTATGCCACATAAGCGAATAAATTTTATTTATATTTTACAGCTACGAAAAAATATCCATAAAAATTAACCTATGAAATTTCTTACGGAATCAGCAAGAGTTCCGGTAAAAGCTACATTAGCAAGAAAATTTGGGCCTCTACAAGATCATTAAAAATTTAAATGATTGTACACAGCTTTTAATACGTTCAGGTTTTAATCTACATCTCGGGGGCTTTGATGGATCCGTTAGTGTGATATACGTACCAATATGAACATAATTAATGACAACAGGTAAAAACATAAGTGGAAAGGTTAAATTTAAATGGAATTTTGAATGATCTAAGAATTTTTATGTCAGGTCCCCAGGAATTATCATTCATCACGTACGCTAAGTTGATAGACCTATTGTTAAAAATGATTAGTACTAAAAGTATTTAATGATTCAATTGATGCGGGTCAACGCAACATTCAGTAATATGTAATTCATCAATTGAAGTTAAACCAGAATTTAGTGCGTTAGATTATTCAAAAAATAAAATAAAAACAGATAATCCAGCTAAAGGTTCAATGTTTTTTTATGTAACACCGTCGATGAGGGGGCCTCCTGATACACTTAATCTTCTATTCTTATCTTGCTCCGTATCGTTTTGAAAATAAACCATCTCTGAACCTAATAGTCTGTTCGATAAATTTCGGTAAATCATAATTTTTACTTTCACTTATCTATATATGAAATATATAGTAAGTGGAAGTATTGCGATCGTGAAAAATTTCGACTTCCGGTTTTCAACGGAAATACACGTTTTGGGGTCCCCCGAGTCCAAATAACCAAGTCCCGCGAAATGGTCTGTGTGTGTGTGTGTGTGTGTGTGTGTGTGTGTGTGTGTGTGTGTGTGAACAGACTAGCTCAAAAACTATAAACAGTGCGAACCTGAAATTGGGTATTTAGAGTATGTATATGCCCGCGATGTGACAGCGAAAATTTTATCAAAATTGCTCAAAGGGAGGGGGTACTTTATTTAATAACTTTTTACGTTTTTTTCGATTTTCTCAAAAACGGCTCTAACGATTTTGATTTAACTGAGTATTTGATCTATTTATATGCCCGAGATATGACTGTAAAAATTTCATCAAAATTGATCAACCGGAGGGGGGACTTTACTTTATAAATTTTGTATCATTTTCAAGTGTTTTTTTTTATTTACTCAAAAACGGTTCTAACGATTTTGATCAAACTGGGTATTTGTTGTATGTATATGCCAAAGATGTGATAGCCAACATTACATCAAAATTGATCAACCGGAGGTGGCTCTTTACTTAATAAATTTTGTATCATTTTTACGTGTTTGTTTTTATTTACTCAAAAAAGGCTTTAACGATTTTGATCAAACTCGGTATTTGATGTATGTATATGCCAAAGATGTGATAGCCAACATTCCATCAAAATTGGTCAAACGGAGCGGGCACTTTATTTCATAATTGTTTTCCAATTTTTACCTTTTTTTCGATGATCTCAAAAACGGCTTTAACTATTTTTATCAAATTCGTCATGTCTAATGAAAATTAGGTGTTCTTTAATATAAGGTAAGCTTTATCATTTATTAAAATGTTCTAAAGGGGCCTTTTTTGGGGGGGGGGTTGGGGCCTTTTTTGTTTGGTTGTTTCCTATAAAGTACCTTTGTTTTTGTTTATATGGAGAAATTAACTGTCTCTTGTTACGCCTAAAAATAAGAAATGGCTAAATATGAGATATGATAAAAATAAAGAAAACATAAAGAGGAGAAAAAAAGAAAAATATTTAGTCAACTCATAAAACTCGTTGAGCCCACGCATGCGGAGTACGCCTTTAAGGACAGACTATGTCCAAAAATATATGAATATTTTTGCATTGTATCTACTTTAGAGGTTTGCTGATCTGATGTTTTTTTTTTTTTTTTTTTTTTTTTTTTTTTTTTTTTAAACAGAAGTTACTTACTTTTTTTTTTCTTTTTCGGTACCCCTACCAGGCCATGTGTGGCATACGGGAGGTTACTCTGTAGGTGTAACCAACCTATTCTAGCCATGGTGGGACGGTCGAGATTTATTCCTTGGGGCCTCCACGAAATAAAAGTCAACCCTCCCAGGGCGGATTCGAACCGCCGCCGTTCGGCCCGAGCGTGCTTAAGGGGGTCGCGCTCAGACACGCTCGGCTATCCCGACCCCACTTTATGTGGTTACCTACCTGTCTTTACTTCTTGTTCAAAATTTTTTAAAAAATCTACACTTTTTAGGTAAAATGAATTCAATTAATTTTAATATATTTAAATAGTAATAAAACTCTTTGAACTCAAAAGCCCACTTATATTATTATATTATCTGAAACCATCCTATTTATGAGTTATACTTTAATCTCATTGTTTTGCTGAGTTATGAATATCGCAAGAAAAATATTATATTTTTAGTGAGGTTTATAACAGTCTAATAATCAGAAATCAGAAAAAGCCATAACAAAAAGGTTGGACACCGTTAATGTCAACAATCACTGCTTGTGTACCCTCCCTCACTCACTCTCTCTCTCTCTCTCTCAAGTTGAAATCTAAGGCGATATTAGACATATCCACTTTTCTGTCTACCAATAGGGCATTTACCCTTTTCTTTATCTCTGTTTGCCCTATTAGTGATTCGCCTGTTATCTATTCTGACAAAATAAAATGTCTATTTTTGTCCTACTGATAATCGTTTGTCTATTTTTAAGTCCGTCTTATATAATTCCAGCTTTATTTCAGAATGACCTGAGATTCGTCAAAACAAATCATGCTTCTTACAATCCTTATTCTCTTTGATTTTTCTAAAGCCTTTGACTTAGTTAAACACAGTACCCCCCCCCCTAAAAAAATATAGAAATATCTCCATATCTTCTAGTGCTCTTCGCTGGTCCCAATCTTTCCTCTCCGGTCGCCCCCAGTATGGTATAGTCCATAATAAACCTTCTCAAAGTCTCTACCTTGTCTAGAAGTGTACCAGGGTTTCTTCGTATACCCCACCCTTTTCTATATATTTATCAATGACCTTCCGTCCTACACCCAGCACTGTAAATATCATCTGCATGCCGATGATGTCCAGATTTAACTTTTCTTCGATCCTGCTGATTTCTCTGATGCCATCCTGAAACTTCAGGAAGAGATCGAAGAAACATGTACTATATGGTGTACGACGATCTGTCGGGAGAACTCGAAGCCCTAACTTAAACGCCTCATGAATCACTCTATACGTTTTTTCTTTAGGATCTCAAGAGATACGTCTTCTACTACGCTCCTATCGCTGTCTGTACCTACTGGCTTCTTTTCTATACCAGAGCATTAGAACTCAGCGACCCTCGTATATGTGTATGCTATAGAGCCTAATATTTAAATCCTCCATGTAATCCCGCCAAAACTTACGTCCGACGTCTCTCCTCCACCACATCGAACTGCTAATTTGAAAAATCCTTTATAATCAAGCCTCTGAAATTCCATCCCATTTCCTATATTTAAAAAGAAAATAGTTTTCGTCACATTCGATAATTTTTACCAGAACCTATGATCGTTCGGATGTGAAAGCAAACTTTTGATCTTAATGTCCTTAAGCCTTGATTTTAAGATGGCGAGCCAATGAGACATTAGAAGCCCCTACTCAGGTCGATAAATCACGACTAGTTACATGTAAGTCCTGGTTCAAACATTCATGATACGTCATCGTCAACGACTAATGGGTGACGAGATTTAGGTACATCTTGAAGGGTTCATATTCCGATTGTTAAAACGCATGAACCAAAAATGAGGCAGTTTTCCTACGGATGGACTTTCCTACTACAACAATATGTTTTTGTTCATACACAAGGGCTTTTGTAGCAATCTATTATATGAAAAAGTATTGAGTTGTCCGAAAAGTTCGTAGAGATTTTTAAAATAAAATTTACCTTTTATTTTTTCTACAAAAATTGAATCACAAAGCTAATGTTTATTTATATGCCTTTAATCCTCATGGAATTAACTATGCTTACACACTGAATTCGTCTTTATTAAGGCTCAGTAGTGTAGTTTATTGCAAACCATACATGAGTGACGAATTAGTTTATTTTCGGCATATTATGCTGTTCTTTTTTAAAAAAGGGAAAAACGCAGCCCAAACTGCAAGAAAGATTCGTGCCGTGTATGGCAGCGATTCAATTGCTGATAGCACGGTTCAGAAGTGGTTTTCGCGGTTTAGATCAGGAGATTTCAATTTGGAAGACCAACCCCGGTCTGGCCGGAGTTCAACTTTTGATATCGAGGATATTATGACGGTCATCGCAAACAATCCACGAATTACTGTCCGTGTGATAGCTGCGGAGTTAAGAGCCTGCAAATCGACTGTTGGAGTTGGCAAATCGGAAAGGAGTGCTATTCCACCAAGACAACGCTAGGCCCCATGTGTCTTTAAGGACTTGGCAAAAGTTATTAAGCTTCAGATGGGAGGTTTTACCTTACCCGCCGTACTCTCCTGACATTGCTCCTTCAGATTTCCATCTTTTCCATTCCCTCGAAAATTTTCTGCACGGGAAATCTTCAGAAGATGACGTCAAAACGGACCTTTTATTTTTCTTCAGGAGTAAGGACAGTGATTTTTGGAAAAAGGGGATAATGGACCTTCCAAGCCGTTGGGAAAGGGTAATCGCTAACGGTGGTAACAATTTTTTAGTAATAAATTTTAAGCTGTTCACAATTTTAATTGTTGTCCAAATTTCTCTACGAACTTTCCGGACAACCCAATATATAATTACATACAAGGCAAGTATTGTGAAGGGCTATAGACTTATTTGTTTCATACTTCAATTTGTGGTGCAGTGGTAACTAAACGTAACTCGATAACCAAATCACATCGGGATACCAGATCGAGATTCAAAGAATTGCCACAAGTATGAGTTAAGATAACATCTATTATCATTAGTAATAAAATAAATATGATATATATCATCGTACCCTGAAAACGATGATAAATTTATTTAACGCTTTATTATTTTTAAAAAACCAGCTGTTACACGGACTTAGAATTTATTCACAAGCTGATGGGAGTGTGTTCAGATCACAATGATATGTTAGTTCCGTGACGACGATGTGTCACTTCTCACAGTTATTATTAAAATAATTGTTGACTTTTATATGGCGTCTGTATTTCCCTAATTGGAGGTTCTGTTTCAAGCAATGACTCTTAATACACACGCTACTTCTCACACTGCTTGCGACGAAGTCAACTCTGCATTGTTCGCGATTCGTGCACGTTTTGACGTATTAGTCTTGCTATTTCAACGCAACTAAATACTCATTATATGTTAATTTTATTTAATTTGTAGAAGATGTTGTTTTTTTTCTCAAAAGAATATATTTTACGTCAGCAGAAGATTGGCTGTTTATATAACACTATATCTTGGTATTGAACTTCATCGTTAGACAATTTTTATACATTTAATACAAAATCTGGTGCGATGCGCGCAACACACAACTTTCACTTACCAACTTACTTTGATTAGAAATTGACGTGTTTTATTAAATGCCATATCTCAAAGTCACACATTTTTCCACATTCATTTACTTAGTTTGTATTTGCTCTTTAAAGTACACTAAATTTTTTTATTATTAAATAAAGTTTTTACTTGTGATAATTCGGCAATATACTCCAAGTCGTCTGATTTTATAATTCTCTATGTAGTTGTTGAAAACTTCATATAGTTAACATGAAACAAATAATTTCCATTAAATGAACAGAACTTAATTAATTATAAACAATAGTCTGTCATTAAGAGCATACTGCGCATGCGTTGGCTGTACTTTTTTTATGAGTTGACGGAATATTTTTCTTTTTTTCTCCTGTATATGTTTACTTGATTTTTTTCATATTTAGCCATTTATTATTTTTAGGCGAAACAAGAGACAGATAACTTCTCAATATAAACAAAAATAAAGGTACATAGGAAAAAAAAAAGGCCCATTCCCCATTTAAGCCCCCTCAGAACATTTTAATAAAGATAAAGGTTACGTGATATTAAAGAATACTTGATTTTCATTTGACGAGATTAATCAAAATCGTTAAAGCTATTTTTTATAAAATTGAAAAGAAACCGTAAAAATGGGAAAAAAAGTTTTGAAATAACGGAGTAGATAGGACATGGGTTCGATTCCCGGCCGTGTCGAAAATTTTCTCTTAAAAAAAATTGTTTAATTTTTTTTTTAAATTTCAACAAATAATTATTTATGTGATTAACGATAGTTTAAGATTAGATTTTTCGTAATCGTTACCACACGGAAGATGTTTGTCTTTATATTCAAACAGACAAAAAATATGAATGAAAGAATTCGTTTATGATTATGTTAATTTATGATTAGATTTTCAAAGAGTAAAATTTTATAATATTTTGAATTAAATTAGGCTTATATTTATCGTAAATAATTATTCATCATTAGTTATTAGCAAAATATTTTTTTGACACCAAACAAAAAAGTAGCGCCGAGTTTGTATTTATTTGAATATATATATTATTTTATTTTTAAATATATTATAATACAGTGAAGTGGGGATGTATTTGAATGAAGTATAAAGTGACATAATTCAGTTTATAGAGGCTTGTCGTGTTAAATGCGGATAAAGTTGATGTACCTGCTATATGTATGCATTTTTAAGGATATACAAACACCTACCATTAAGTGTGAAAAAGAAACAATTGTTTTCCGAACAGTTGGCAAAAGTTCAGCTGCATAATATTCCGTGCCTATCTAAATAGACTATAATGAGCGAATAAAAAATGATTTTGCAGCGGGAAATCCGTGCGTCAAATGTCAAGGACGTTAACAAATCGAATTCTTGCACTTGAGAAGGAAGAGGGATTCTATCTTTCTCAAATTTATCTAAGTCTTGCCTTCTAAGTAAGTATGTTGTTGAATTATCTTTTGCTGAATTTCACTGCAGCGAAATTCGGCTACTAAGCTACGACAAGGTCAGTCCTGTCTGTAATGACAATGTTCACCTGAAATAAATTCTGTTTACTTCAAAATTACTGTACAAGTAGAACTACTCTTAAATATTTAAAACAATTATCCCTAATTATATAAAAAGTGTTAATGATTTATAATATTGAATATTCATATTTTTAAATATTTGTATTATTTGAATATTTATTTTGTTTGTTTGTTAAAAAAAATGTATAGAACATTGAACATTGTAAAATAAATAAAATTACTAATTTTTAGGTGGCTATAGGAATTATTTCATCCTGAATAAATCATATATATTATTTCTCAAGGCCTTTTTTTTTTTTTTTTGTAGATACGCCATAACTTCCTTAATACTTCATCAAATTTCATGAATGAGGCATAATTTTCAAGCTTTTCTTGACCGTTAAACCGGAAAAATATACAAATCATTCATTTCGCCTTCGATTGCGAGTTATAAGCCGCGGTTTTTGCGAGAAAATCAAAATGTAGAGGTTTCTAAATGAAGTCAATCTATTCAGGTTTTCATGGAGAACATTTTTGGTCATATAAATTTTTTCTATGAACGCCTTCGTTTGCGAATTGTAAGCGAAAAACTGCAATTCTCAGCGAAAACGGTCGCGGGGCTTTTTCGAAGGTGTCCTTTTTTTCAGTTTGTCGATACGTATATATTTATATTATATATATTATATTATATTATATATATTTATATATATACACACTATATATATACGATATACACTTTTCCGTTGTCGCCGTCATTTGCGAGTTACAAGCAAAAACGTGAGATTTCAGTCAATAGAATAAGCGCACTCGCTTTCCGCGAAACCGATATGTGTATTTAAGTATGTGGCGTTTTCCGGGGTGCGGTCTTTCAGACCGCACTTTCTTACAAATTATGGTTGCGGTCTTTCAGATATATCTTTGTCTGTTGAAAATAAATGGATTATTGGTTATTACTCGAGCAATTAAGCTTTTTAATTTGTCGTTAATTAGGTAAATATTTATGTGTTTGTTTAATGTAAATACAGAGTCATTAGCAAGGGTAATTTCAACTAATTAATGTTTTATTTATTTTCTTAATTATTAAGAGCGGCCACTGACTATCAAACCAAATGACGCTATGCAACGCTGAATTGGAGCTAATGGACTGAAGATGATTTCAAGGGTCCCAATGAGGATCACTATGATAGGTAGGTAATCATTCACGCTCCTACAGGCCGTTTTTGTAACTATTCCGATCTCACAAATCACTGTTGGTCCGAAAAAAAATTATGGGGGAACTCGGTTAGTACAAAAAAAAAAAATAAAAAAAATAATGAATAAAACCCACAAATATAAAGCGCTAAAAAAAGGACACTTATTTACCTGCAGAATTTATATGCATATATAATACTATACTAAAAAAATCTTAAACTTTTTTTTTTAATTTCGGGGGGGGGGGTCTATCCCACAATATCCTTTTCCTGTCACAAATACAATATCAATATCGTTAAAATGTTTGGAAAATGTATTGGGAAAGGGAAAATATAGAAAAAAAGTCATTTTTTGTTCTTCAAACACTTTATTGTTTTTGTTTAGATTTCATATTTTTAAACTGTGTTTATTTGATATAAAATATTAGGGCAGACATTAAAATTGAATGTACCATTTCAGGTTTGTAGGATTAAAATGCTTGTATCATGCAATAATTCTCAATGCATAACGATTCTTCCTTAAAAAAAAGAAAACTCAGATGAATTTCCTAACAGTGATATCACCTGTTGAAAGGCCGTGTTTAATCTATTCTTGTATGTTTTCTTATATTATTTTAATATTTATTGAATAATATCTTCCCCCCCTCCCCTGTGAATTGTACCAATTTCAATTATAATTTAGCAGTAAAATTGTAACTTATGTTTTATTTTTAGGTGGGTACTGCTCCTTCCATAAGTCAAAACAGCCAAATACCGTGAGTAAAAATTGAATTATTCATAGTTATACTTATGTTAGGTTTAATGTCCAAATTTCTATTTACGTTCAAAGGTGCTTATGGCGTATACATGTATAAATTTTTAATGTCACTTGTTTTTGTCAATAACAATTTCCTGATTCCGTATCAGAATAGGTAAAGGTGTGACTATTTTTTTTCATGTTAAATATTATTAATTTACTTTACTTTAAAAAAAAAAAAAAATGTTCTTCTATGAGTTGATTATTTTAAACATGAAATCTTTTAAGTTCATGCCATTGACACATACCCCTATTAGAATATAATAATAATAAGATTAGTTGTTGATTCGAGATTTCCATTTGGACACCCGTATTCATTAAGTATAATAAAGACCTTATAATAACATTAGGTCAGGCATATTCTTAAATGGAACTAGATTTCGATTAACTGTTAGATCTAAATATTTTTAATTATTACTTCTTTATAAAATATATATAATAGGTATATACCAGTGGACTCGACAGCCCTGATGAAGACCGGAATTTCGAGTCAAAAAGTCGGCACAATATATGTTATATTGCACATATAGTGTTGTTTTCTATGACCGCACCGGGGCGGTTGAGCGTGATGACGGTCAAATCACCTCCTTGCACTACCGCTGACCAAGAAACAGTGCTCTTTACGTAGTACTGAACCCAAGACCCTCATAGGTTGTAGTGGTACAGGTTTTTTTTTTTTTTTTTTTTTTTTTTTTTTTTTTTTTTTTTTTTTTTTTTTTTTTCTATATGACCGCACCCCCAACTACTTCCACCACATAAATTTCTACGGTCAACCATCTACCTCCTTTATAATACATTAATACAATTGCATTCCACATTGTTTGTAAAATCGGAGTAAATTATCCAACCAATCTCTCAATAAATTTCAACAATATTTGGAGTAATTCAACGCTCTATTACTCCAAAAAGTGTTGATATTTATTGAGGGATTGGTCGAACAATAATTGTTGACTGTGATTTATCAAAAATGTGAATTGGAATTTCGGTACTTTTAAGTCTTACTATTTTATGCTCAGTTCTTGATATCTAAAATATAAGCTTCGACTAAATATAATAATATGTTCTAAAATCATTTATCTCAAGGATAACTCTTAGAGAGCATTAAATAATTATGCAATAAAATTTAAAAAACAAACTATTATATTCTCTTAAATTAGTAATATTGCTTAGTAGTAATTTAAGTATAAATACAGTAATTATTAATTTGGCGTTATTGACAGATATGATTTGGGTTTATGTTGCAACAGTTTGAAGGGATTCTGATTTACCTGACGATGATTTATCGACGGTTTCCAAATCTTAAATCATTTATGGACATTGAAATGCGAACATACATTTATATAATTTTTATTGAGCTAATTTAAGAAAAAAAGGCTAATTATGATAATCATTATTATTCTCTTCATCTTTCATCATAATTCATTTTTCCCCTTGCAGATCTTTGATAATCTATTTTTGCTTAACGGATTTACAGTTTTCAACTTGAAGTAAATCATTTGACCTAAAACTTTTTTGACGGATATAGCACAGAGGATAATTGGCTAATTAGATAAGATTTACTCGATAATCTTCAAAGAGAGTGCCGGAGGATATAGGGTGACTTTTTTGGAAAAGGATCGAGAATTTAATTTTCTGAAAATTTGAAATAAGTTTAAAAGTGATGTAACCTATGAAAAATAACACAGGCAACTATAAATATGGTAAATATAAATTTTTATTAAATACATTTTTTTTAAATGAAATAATAATGTACGGGAATGGATGGAAAAAGGAAATATGGTTTCGTTAATGAACGATGATGTTTATATCTTGTTAGATTTTAATTTGTATTACATAATAAGCAATATTATTATTACTATCATATTATTAATATATTACGATGTTTAAATAGATTTTGTATGCAATTGTCAACTGTTGAGATATCATTATGCCCCCAGACTGTGATTGCCCCGGCTGCAGAATTAACCTCAGGCCGATGGGTTCAATCACCTTGAATATCAGTTGTTTTAATTTTCTTTCCACAGCCCATTGTCAAGTTTGTTGTCCCCCTACACATATTTATCATTGTCACTAAATCTTTATCATTGTCAATAAATAATATATTTATAAGAAAATTAAAAATAATGGGGGGTCCCATCCTTAACTATGTTATTCTGTTCGAAAATATTTCATGATAGATTAAAAAGGTTCCTTAGTAAATTTTATTAGAGGCATATAGGCATAAGTTATTATCATTACGAAAAATATGCTTTTTGGACTTCTCGTGAAAGATTATTTTGCATGTTTTTGGTCTGTGAACCATGTGATTTAGGTTGTCAGTTCAGTCTCGATATTGTCTGCATTGTGGCTACGGATTACTTATTTCACCTGCATTTTGGAGAGTTCTAGCTTAGTGCTTTGTTTCCCTAATAAAACCTAAAAACTGCTTAAGTCCGTTATGATTGAGTTAGGAACTTAAATTCCATGCTCAGGGTTGCGAATTGATGGCCTAGAAACGGAACTTCTTCTCATGAATAGATAAGAAATTTCTCATGGATTTTAGTGCCACGGGTTTGCATCCTGTTGGTTTTACGATTAAATATTACTGACCAGAGATTTTTAGAACATTTTTACTTAATCTAAACATACATAAAAAATTGGTTCTCCTCTTTTCAATATAATATTAAAATAAAATAAATTATGATAATTTAAACCGAACCAGCATTATTTCTCTAGGAACCAGTATTATTTATATATCACGAACAATATCCAATAAAACTCAAATCCTCTTCTTTGAAGGCAATTTCAAACTATTATATATATTATTTCTCGAAGCCTTTTTTTTTTCGGTACGCCATAACTTCCTTAATACTTCATCAAATTTCATAAATGAGGCATCATTGTAATATTTTCGTTAACCGCTACAACGGAGAAATATGCAAACCACTCATTTCGTCTTCGACTACGAGTTATAAGCGCAAAACTGCGGTTTTGGTAATAGAGGTTTAGAATTGGAGGTTTCTAAATGGTGTCTATCTTTTCGGGTTTTCAAGGAGAACATTTTTGGTCATATAATTTTTTTCGATTAACCCCATCGTTTGCGAGTCGTAAGAGAAAAGCTGCAATTCTCAGCGAAAATGGTCGTATGGCTTTTTCGAAGATGTCATTTTTTTTCAGTTCGTTGAGACAAACATTTTTTGGTTACATACAATTTTCCGATTTTCGCCGTCGTTGGTGAGTTACAAGCAAAAACATGCGATGTCTGTGTAAAAAAAAAACCACCAACAAACAATCACAAGATGACCATATCGTAACATCACCCATAATGTTCAAAGAGGTCCTGTAAATATGTAAATACATTAAACATATATTTCAAAATATAAATAATCTACAATTTAATACATATATTCTTTACTTTAACCCTCACCTATGCCCATGATACTTAGTACTTGATACTTAGTTCGTAGATACTTAATTTAAGTGGGATTTAAGAAGGTAATAGTGCGAATGCTTCGCATGGGTCAGATAGTCACTTATTAATCTAAATTGTCAAAAAAGTACCTTAGGAGTTTATTGAAAGTACGATAACGACCTCAATGGTCGACTTTTCCTTAAACAAGGAAAAAAAAAAATAAATAAATAAAAAAAGGAGGACGCCCTCCCCAATATTTTGACAGGAGGGGACTCCCCCCCCCCCCAATATTTTGGCAGGAGAGGACCAAATGTAAAAAATTAAATAAAAATGTGATTTTACGAATTTATCCGAGCTTAACCAATAAAATATAAATATAAAATAGTAGTTAATTTCAGCACACTCTATTGTTAAAAGCTAGTCAGGCGTATTGTATATTTGATGAATTATATATTTTTTATTTCAGCACGAACTGTTTTGTTTTACTGCTTTATATTTCTTTTTTAAACCAAGCAGCATGATCCTACTTTCCATCAATTTGATGAAGCTTATAGAAGTTAATGGAAAGCAATGACATTAGTGGGATCAGAATCAGAAGAAAAACTTGGATAAAATTCAATTAAGAAATTTTGGCCCACATCCTTCAACATTAAGCCTTAACAATTCCCTATTTTAATGTATAACTGAGGTATAAATTGATACAAGTTTTAAGAGACTATAAATATCTTTAAAATACGGCGTTGGAGGATGAGCTTAAATGCCCGAACAGTTGTTTTTAGGGGTTATTATTTCAACTTTTAGCCCATCGAATTTCTACCTACCCTATCTAGGAAAATATTGAGCCGTCCCCCGCAATAATTTGGTGCTGGTGACGCCCATGATTTTGCTAATATCGTTAATATGTATATATATATATATATATATATATATATATATATATATATATATATATATATACCGTAAAACGAGGTGACTTTGTGACTAATGGGATGACTTTGTGACAAGCCTATTTTTCTACAGTTTTTGAATTTCCCTCCTTAAAAAGAATCAGGTTGGGCAATTCAGTGTACTTGTCAGTTGGTCAGTAATGTGCTGCAACCTACTGGACACATATAACTTCTTTCATTCCATTTACCATGGTGCTTTATTTCATATATGCTTTATTTCATATATACTGGCTCTACCCAGTTTTTCGGCGGCAATATTTCCTTGGTGTATATCTTTTCCGAACGTTCAGAATTAAGAAGCCTCTGTATATCCTGAATTTATTTACACCTTGTTCCTCCATTCACTCCCTAAATACCAGATCCCAAACCTTAAACCTATATATCCCTTCCTACCGAACTGCCTTCTTTACAAAATCATTTATCATCCGTGGTGCCTCCTTTTGGAACTCTTTACCCGTTTCTATCCGTAAAAATGCATCCCTTACATCTTTTAAAACCCAATTATTCCTCCACCTCCTTAATCTTCAAACTACCGCACCTATGTAAAATAATGAAACCTGTTTTAATTTGCAATACTTATCTGTGTTTGTATACATAAATCTTGTTTTTCTTTTATTTATTTTTTTAAGTTCAAATGGTTGAAAACTAGTCAACTTATATTCTAATTTCTTATGCTATTGTTTTTTTGTTCAATGAGACTCGCTTTTATTTTATTTCTTTAATTAACAACTTTGTTCTAAACTAGCCAGACAAATGACTCTGGATTTGTACATACATTGTTATTCTTAGGGGACATGACGTCCCAGAATAAAAATACTTTTTCTTCTTCTTCTTCTATATGCTTGATTGTTTTCATTTACTTGAAAATTTGAAATAAAGCACCATGATAAATGGAATGAAAGAAGTTATAGAGGTCCGTTTGAGGCCAGTAGGATGCAGCACATTTCTGACCAACTGACAAGTACACTGAATTGCCTAACCTGATTCTTTTTAAAGAGGGAAATTCAAAAACTGTAGAAAAATAGGCTTGTCACAAAGTCACCCCATTAGTCACAAAGTCGCCTCGTTTTATGGTGTATATATATATATATATATATATATATATATATATATATATATATATATATATGCATATAACATCGGAAATATAATCATAATCCAATTATCATTAACCTTGCTTGAACCCAAGCAATCAACAATAGATCAACTGTTCCTTATGAAAATGTGACGACGGAATCTCGGAGCACGAGAATTCACTGGGCGCCCAAGCGCATCTTCAATCGGCACATAACAAGTAGTCAAGGGTCAGCTGGTGATATGAATCACGTAGAGCTGCCACGTGTCCACGCGCGAACTGTAATACTTCAGTTCAAAAGGAGGCTCATAAATTTTAGATTATTCATCATTGGGTTTACAGTTAGTACCGATATGATAGGTATAATAATCGATTGAATATTTCCATAATTCATTGTTAATAAGGTGGTGGACAGCGAAACGCACATTGCACTATAGATGTTGGTTTATATAAATGTATAATTAATTTCCAGACTGCTTCCTGAGGTGACTTAAATGAAGATTGCATCGAGACCTATTAAGAATTATTTTTTATAAGTCAAGTTTGGTTATGATCCTTTTATTAACCTCAAATTTTACAATATTTTGTTCAACGTTTCGGCAATTCACGCCATTATCAAAATGAACTTCTGAAAATAGATTTTTAATATCTTTGAAAACATTACAATTTAAATTTAAAGCAATTAAACGATGAAAAATTAACACCCACCTGTGACCACAATATATTTTAATAAAATAGGCTGAGTGCCCTAGTCATAAATTTAAAAGTTGTTATTAGTTATAAAACTATAGTCCTTTTCTTTTCAATCCTTTTATAAAGGATACAATTAAAGTTAAAAACCAATCATAGGTGGTCTATAAAATATCTTGATTGGATTGCTCAGCAATATACATTGGCGAAACGAAGCAGTATATTTCTGACCGGATGGACCAGCACAGAAATGATGTCAAAAATATAGAAAAAAATGACAAATAACAGGTCTAGTGGAACCAATTAATGAAAACAAGCATAGATTTGATGGGGTTGAAGTAACACTTAGGGAGTCAAGCATGTATAGGAGAAAAATGCTTGAGCCTATATCTGTTTCCGAAAACATTAATAAAACAGTAAACTTCAAAAATGACACTAAAAATTTAAATAAATACTATGCAGAGGTTTTAAGTAAAATAAATAATTGATCATTATTGTATTATAAGGGATTGTATTTGCAAATTTACAAATTTTTTAGGTTTTTGGGAAATAAGTAAATAATAAAATACAATGGAAAAAAATTTAATCATGTTTTAATTAGTATTTTTCAATTGTTTATTTAAGTAACAATGGAATTACATGTTGGAGAGGATAAGGGGATAGATATAATAATCCATTTTACATTATAGCTTGAAAATAAAAGGACTGTAGTTTTTTAAATAACAAATCTTAAATTTATGACAAGTGTATTGAGCCTATTTTATTAAAATATTTTGTGGTCACAGGTGGGTGTAAATGTTTAATTATTTAATTGTTTTTAATTTAAATTGTAATGTTGTAAATATATTAAAATTCTATTTTTAGAAGTTCATCTTGATAATGGCGTGAATTGTCGAAACGTTGAACAAAATATTGTAAAAGTTGAGTTGAATAAAAGGATCATAAAAAACTTGACTAATATCTGCTTAGCCGCAAAAAAGTAAAGAATAATCATAAAATGTTTTTAATTTAAATCTTTAAGGTTTCTTGTTGTATATATGCATTTCAAGTTGTTTTTAGGAAGTAGAGATGCGACATCGAAGGCAAAACATCGATGTTTTGAACATCGATGTTTTTGCAATCAAAACATCGATGTCGATTAAACATCGACCACAAAACATCGATGTTCAAGAACATCGATGTTTTTTGACATCGATGTTTTTTAATTTATTCAGTCTTTAACATTAACATATTAGTGCCCAAACGTAACTAAATCGATGTTAAAGTGTAAAGCATTTTATAATTCATATTTAATGTATAAAAAATTCGATTTTTTCGAAATGTTTTGACAATTACATAATATTTATTGTTTTAAACATCGATGTTTTTACCATAACAAATTGGTTTTGAACAAAAAAAAATATTCTAAAACATCGATGTTTTGGAGAAAAACAAAGCTGTTAATAACATCGATGTTATGGACTATAACTAATTTTTTTTAACATCGATGTTTTTCTCAAAAGAAGTATACTTTAACATCTATGTTTTTACAATAACATCGATGTTTTGGATAAATATTTATTAACATCGATGTTATGGACAAAAACCAATTTTTTTTAACATCGATGTTTTTAACAAAAATAAGTATCATTTAACATCGATGTCTTGACAATAACATCGATGTTTTTAACAAAAACAAAGCTGTTAATAACATCGATGTTTTTAAGAAAAACAAGTATACTTTAATATACAATAACATCGATGTTGTGGATAAATATATATTAAACTCGATGTTATGGACAAAAACATATTTGTTTTAACATCGATGTTTTAACAATAACATCGATGCTTTAGATAAAAAACAACAATATATATATATTCTTAACATCGATGTTTTAGTTAAAACAAAGATGCTCTAACATTAACAAACTTGTTTTCGACATCGATGCTTTTACCATAACAAATTGGTTTTGGACAAAAATAAATATTTTAAAACATCGATGTTTTGGAGAAAAACAAATTTTTTTTAACATCGATGTTTTTAACAAAAACAAATATCATTTAACATCGATGTTTTGACAATAACATCGATGTTTTTAACAAAAACAAAGCTGTTAATAACATCGATGTAATGGACTAAAACAAATTTTTTTTAACATCGATGTTTTTATAAAAAACAAGTATACTTTAACATCTATAATTTGACAATAACATCGATGTGTTGGTTAAATGTGTATTATCATCGATGTTATGGACAAAAACAAAGCTGTTAATAACATCGATGTTATGGACTAAAACGAATTTATTAACATCGATGTTTTTATTAAAAGAAGTATACTTTAACATCTATGTTTTGACAATAACATCGATGTTTTGGATAAGTATGTATTAACATCGATGTTATGGACAAAAACAAACTTTTTTTAACATCGATGTTTTTAACAAAAACAAGTATCATTTAACATCGACGTTTTGACAATAACATCGATGTTTTTAACAAAAACAAAGCTGTTAATAACATCGATGTTTTTAACAAAAACAAAGCTGTTAATAACATCGATGTAATGGACTAAAACGAATTTTTTTAACATCGATGTTTTTATCGAAAACAAATATACTTTAACATCTATGTTTTGACAATAACATCGATGTTTTGGATAAATGTGTATTAACACCGAAGTTATGGACAAAAACAAAGCTGTTAATAACATCGATGTTTTGGGCTAAAACAAATTTTTTTTAACATCGATGTTTTTATCGAAAACAAGTATACTTTAACATCTATTTTTTGACAATAACATCGATGTTGTGGATAGATATATATTAAACTCGATGTTATGGACAAAAACAAAATTTGTTTTAACATCTATTTTTTGACAATAACATCGATGCCTTAGACAAAAAACAACAATATATATATTCTTAACATCGATGTTTTAGTTAAAACAAAGATGCTTTAACATTAACACACTTGTTTTCGACATCGATGTTTTGACAATAACATCGATGTTTTGGATAAATGTGTATTAACATCGAAGTTATGGACAAAAACAAAGCTGTTAATAACATCGATGTTTTGGACAAAAACAACTTTTTTTTAACATCATTGTTTTTAACAAAAACAAGTATCATTTAACATCGATGTTTTGACAATAACATCGATATTTTTAACAAAAACAAAGCTGTTGATAACATCGATGTTTTTAACAAAGACAAAGCTGTTAATAACATCGATGTTATGGACTAAAACAAATTTTTTTTAACATCGATTTTTTTTCAAAAGAAGTATACTTTTACATCTATGTTTTGACAATAACATCGATGTTTTGGATAAATATTTATTAACATCGATGTTATGGACAAAAACAAGTATCATTTAACATCGATGTTTTTAACAAAAACAAAGCTGTTCATAACATCGATGTTTTTAAGAAAAACAAGTACTTTAATATACAATAACATCGATGTTGTAGATAAATATATATTAAACTCAATGTTCTGGACAAAAACAAATTTGTTTTAACATCGATGTTTTAACAATAACATAGATGCTTTAGATAAAAAACAACAATATATATATATATATATATATATATATATATATATATATATATATATTCTTAACATCGATGTTTTAGTTAAAACAAAGATGCTCTAACATTAACAAACTTGTTTTCAACATCGATGCTTTTACCATAACAAATTGGTTTTGAACAAAAATCGATGTTTTGGAGAAAAACAAATTTTTTTTAACATCGATGTTTTTAACAAAAACAAATATCATTTAACATCTATGTTTTGACAATAACATCGATGTTTTGGATAAATGTGTATTAACATCGATGTTATGGACAAAAACAAAGCTGTTAATAACATCGATGTTAATACATATTTATCCAAAACATCGATGTCGAAAACAAGTTTGTTAATGTTAAAGCATCTTTGTTTTAACTAAAACATCGATGTTAAGAATATATATATATATATATATATATATATATATATATATATATATATATATATTGTTGTTTTTTGTCTAAAGCATCGATGTTATTGTCAAAACATCGATGTCAAAACAAAATTATTTTGTCCATAACATCGAGTTTGATATATATTTATTCACAACATCGATGTTATTGTCAAAACATAGGTAGTAAAGTATCCTTGTTTTTGTTAAAAATATCGATGTTAAAATAAATTTGTTTTTGTCCATAACATCGATGTTAATAGATATTTATCAAAAACATCGATGTTATTGTCAAAACATCGATGTCGAAAACAAGTTTGTTAATGTTAAAGCATCTTTGTTTTAACTAAAACATGTTAAGAATATATATATATATATATATTGTTGTTTTTTGTCCATAACATCGATGTTATTAAGAAAAACAAGTATACTTTAATATACAATAACATCGATGTTGTGGATAAATATATATTAAACTCGATGTTATGGACAAAAACATATTTGTTTTAACATCGATGTTTTAACAATAACATCGATGCTTTAGATAAAAAACAACAATATATATATATTCTTAACATCGATGTTTTAGTTAAAACAAAGATGCTCTAACATTAACAAACTTGTTTTCGACATCGATGCTTTTACCATAACAAATTGGTTTTGGACAAAAATAAATATTTTAAAACATCGATGTTTTGGAGAAAAACAAATTTTTTTTAACATCGATGTTTTTAACAAAAACAAATATGTTCATGCTCGATGTTTTGACAATAACGTCGATGTTTTTAACAAAAACAAAGCTGTTAATAACATCGATGTAATGGACTAAAACAAATTTTTTTTAACATCGATGTTTTTATAAAAAACAAGTATACTTTAACATCTATAATTTGACAATAACATCGATGTGTTGGTTAAATGTGTATTATCATCGATGTTATGCACAAAAACAAAGCTGTTAATAACATCGATGTTATGGACTAAAACAAATTTATTAACATCGATGTTTTTATTAAAAGAAGTATACTTTAACATCTATGTTTTGACAATAACATCGATGTTTTGGATAAGTATGTATTAACATCGATGTTATGGACAAAAACAAACTTTTTTTAACATCGATGTTTTTACCAAAAACAAGTATCATTTAACATCGACGTTTTGACAATAACATCGATGTTTTTAACAAAAACAAATTTTTTTTAACAACGATGTTTTTTTCAAAAGAAGTATACTTTTACATCTATGTTTTGACAATAACATCGATGTTTTGGATAAATATTTATTAACATCGATGTTATGGACAAAAACAAGTATCATTTAACATCGATGTTTTTAACAAAAACAAAGCTGTTCATAACATCGATGTTTTTAAGAAAAACAAGTATACTTTAATATACAATAACATCGATGTTGTAGATAAATATATATTAAACTCAATGTTCTGGACAACAACAAATTTGTTTTAACATCGATGTTTTAACAATAACATAGATGCTTTAGATAAAAAACAACAATATATATATATATATATATATTCTTAAGATCGATGTTTTAGTTAAAACAAAGATGTTCTAACATTAACAAACTTGTTTTCAACATCGATGCTTTTACCATAACAAATTGGTTTTGAACAAAAATCGATGTTTTGGAGAAAAACAAATTTTTTTTAACATCGATGTTTTTAACAAAAACAAATATCATTTAACATCGATGTTTTTATCGAAAACAAATATACTTTAACATCTATGTTTTGACAATAACATCGATGTTATTGAAAGATTTGTTTTTGTTAAAAACATCGATGTTATTAATAGCTTTATTTCTCTCAAAAACATCGATGTTAATGTCAAAACAAAGATGTTAAAGTATACTTGTTTTTGTTAAAAAACATCGATGTTAAAAAAAATTTGTTTTTGTCCATAACATCGATGTTAATACATATTTATCCAAAACATCGATGTTATTGTCAAAACATAGATGTTAAAGTATACTTGTTTTTGTTAAAAACATCGATGTTATTAACAGTTTTGTTTTTGTTAAAAACATCGATGTTAAAACAAATTTGTTTTTGTCCATAACATCGATGTTATTGACAAATTTGTTTTTGTTAAAAACATGGATGTTATTAACAGCTTTATTTCTCTTAAAAACATCGATGTTAATGTCAAAACATCGATGTTATTGTCAAAACATAGATGTTAATGTATAATTTGTTTTTGTCCATAACATCGATGTTAATACATATTTATCTAAAACATCGATGTTATTGTCAAAACAAAGATGTTAAAGTATACTTGTTTTTGTTAAAAAACATCGATGTTAAAAAAAATTAGTTTTTGTCCATAACATCGATGTTCTTAACAGCTTTGTTTTTGTTAAAAACATCGAAGTTATTTACAGCTTTGTTTCTGTCAAAAACATCGTTGTTATTTTCAAAACATCGATGTTACTGCAAAGCATAGATGTTAAAGTATACTTGTTTTTGTTAAAAACAACGATGTTAAAGCAAATTTGCTTTTGTTAAAAACATAGATGTTATTAACAGCTTTGTTTCTGTTAAAAACATCGACGTTAATGTATATTTCTTATGTATTTATTCATTTATTCATTCATTCATTTATTCATATTTATTATATGTTAAAAACATCATTGTTATACCTAAACCATCGATGTCAAAACATATTTATTTTTATAGCTAAAAAAAAAAAAAAAAAAAAAAAAAAAAAAAAAAAAAAAAGGTTAGCTATTAAAAACATCGATGTTAACATCGGCCCAAAAACATCGATGGTCGGAAAACATCGGCTGCGTAACATCGATGTTAAAAACATTTACGCAAAACATCGATGTTTCAAAAACATCGACATCGATGTCGCATCCCTATTAGGAAGATCAGCAATATTATATTCAAATGATTGAGTGGTGAGATATCGTGATAATACGGGAATGCAAGCATACTACTCCATCGCGTCTGATTTTATAATTCTCTAATTAGTTGTTGAAAACTTCATTTAATTACCATGGAAACAAATAATTTCCAAAACACGTTGATAATTCTTTCACATGAACAGAAGATCTTTACTTATAAACAGTGGTCTGTCATTAATGTTTCATAAAAGTCATAAAAGGTTCGTGCGTTCAACTTGTTTTAAGAGTTGTTGGAATTTTTCTTTTTTTCTCCTGTATTTGTTTCTATATTTTATTTACATTTCATATTAATCCATTTTTGATTTTTAGGAATAATGAGAGACATTTAATTTCTCCATAAAAACAAAATTAATGGTACTTAATAGGAAAAACAAATGTTTTCTTGTCTATTTCAGCCTCCTCAGAACATTTCTATGATGATAAAAGTTACCTAATATTAAATAATACTTTATTTTTACTAAGCAGGGCGTTTTTGATCAAAATCGTTACAGCCGTTTTTGAGGAAATCAAAAAAAAAAACGTAAAAATGGGAAAGATTTGCGAAATAAAGTGCTCGGTTTGATCAATTTTGATGAAATTTTTGCTGTCATGTCTCGGGCATATACGTACATCAAATACCTAGTTTTATTAAAATCGTTAGAGCCGTTTTTGAAAAATCGAAAAAAAAACGTAAAAATGTGACAAAATTTATTGAATAAAGTTCCCCCTCCGTTTGACTAATTTTTATGACATCGCTATTACAGATACATCAACTTTAGGTACATTTTTATTATTTTTTACTTTCACTTTTATATATATATATATATATATATATATATATATATATATATATATATAATAAGAAGAAATAGCGATGTTAATTTATAATCTTTATTTGTGATTAATTATAATGACTGATTATTAGCACATAATAAACAATGCACAAGTTTTACCTTTAATATTGAATATAAATGCCGTGGTTAGGGATGTTCGATAATATATAAATATAGATTTTTTCCCTGATATTTTTACCATCGATTCATTCCATTTTTATCATCGATTCCTGCGTTTTGAGGAAGACTTGAGGCATTGTATTTTATCGGGCATTGTATGATCATTAAAAAAATAAATACTCATCTTTCTAGTTCTCATGTATGGTGTAATGCGTAGCAGAGTTATATACTGGTTATAACTTATCTGCCAATATAAGTTATAACCAGCCATCTGACAGTAACTATGCGGAGAGCTACTCCGTTCCTTAATATCTTTAAATTATCTATATTGAAAATAAAGGATTCTCGCTTTGTGAAAAATCTTAATGTTAAATGATAGAGTTAATAGAGTATAAACACTTAGGTAACCATTCCTAAGATAAAATGAACAAACAATGATACAGTCCGTCAAAAGTAAAATCTAAGAATGTCGAAACACGACCCTTCATAGATCACCTGCTTAAAGAAAGTATAACGAAGTTTGATCGGTAAATGTAAGTACTCCTACATATTTATGGTTTTTCCGAAATATTTTGGCAATCGCTCCTAATTTTTAAAATATTTGTTTCACTAAGTATAATTTCGCACGCTAACCAATGCTTGGTTGTGATTTGAATTCAGTACTGGAATTTTTTTTTATTTTTTTTTTAAATCTTTAGTTTTTTTCTCTTTGATATAACTGTTTCAAATTACAAAATAGAGATAAAATCCTTGAGGTTGAGTAGCGGAGATGAATCGTGTGAATGAACGCCAGTTGCTGAATAGCTATGAATGGGGCATTTTGATTATGCAACCTGGGAATCTGTAACAAATAAACCTTAAAGGCTCTCATGTCGTAAGATCTAATTTTTAGTTTTCAAAATCATGAATTTTAATTGTTCATATTCATGAAATTAAAACTATCATTTGAATCATTCCACGATACGAACTAAAATTGGTTATTTGGTGTATGTATATACCCGCGATGTGAGAGCGAAAAGTTCATCACAATTGGTTAAACGGAAGGGGTACATTATTTAATAAATTTTGTTTCATTTTTACGTTGTTATCGATTTTCTCAAAGACGGCTGTAACTATTTTGATCCAACTAGGTATTTGATTTATGTATATGCGCGCGATGTGACAGCCAAAATTTCATATCCCATATTATCACCGATGAAAATAGAAACTTGTATTTAACAAAAAAAAATTTATTTTACTTTAGAGAGTAAATATGTGATGCTCAAATTATTTAGAGCATTCAAGGTGTGAAAAAATATGTTATAAAATAATCTTTAATTAATTATATTTTAGTTTAGAAACTTTAGTTCCATAATAGATTTCTGCATGCAATATAAAGTGATTTTAGAGGAACAGTAATCGTTCTCGATTTTCAGAAAGACATAAGAGACAAACTTTACTATGAGTCGTAAGTGTACACACCTTCTATCGAGTCACTTTCATGATATATTTTCAAAAAGCAAGTCGCAGTATAAAACAAGCAAGCAGTAAAAAAAAAAAAATCTACTGTTGATAAAATTTGGTCCCTTAAAAAAAGAAATAAGCAATAATGATTTGAAAAGTACTGAGAACTTTCAAGTATTGCTAGGAAAATACTCTATAACTTATGGAGATATAAAAATTTAAACATATAAATATGGAAAAATGTGTGAAGTTGAGGAATGGCGTTTACATATTATCGAAGCACGTCAATTTCTAATCTACATAAGTACGTAAGTGAAAGTTGTGTGTTGCGCACATCACACCAGATTTTTTTTTTAAATAACCAGGAACACTCGTAATAATTTAAATAACCGTCAAGTAAGCATTAGGTTTCGTACACGCATTTGACATTGAAAACTGAAATTTTGATCTTGACTTAAACGGGTTTGCTTTCTGAGAAGTTTTCGGTGTTAAAAATAAAAAAATAATAAATTCGCTTATGACCTTTATTATTATTATTATTATTATTCTGGCACTACGGTCCTGCAAGAACCCGGGTCTCCAACACCACAGCCGACCAATCTCTGCGATCCTGTGCTACTCTTCTCCAGTTTGGTACACCCAGCAGTTTCAGGTCCTCCTCGACATCATCCAGCCATCTGATTCGAGGGCGCCCTCTGCTTCGTTTACCGTCCGGTTTCTCATTCTTACTATCCTATGTTCCGGCATTCTTTCCACATGTCCCAGCCATCTCAGTCTGGCTTTCTTTATTAACGCCACCATGTCCGGTTCTCCATATAGCTCCATCAGCTCCTCATTCTTTCTTCTTCTCCATGTACCATTTTCGGACACTCCGCCCCAGATTCTTCTTAATATTTTTCTCTCCCATGCATTGACCATAATTTCGCACCCATACAAAACTACCGGTCTTACTATGGTGTCGTACAGTTGAATTTATATTCTTTTAGAGAATGATTTTAATTGGAACACTCTTTGTAGTGAGGAGTAACACCTATTTCCTGCTGCTAATCTTGCTTGTATTTCACTCTCTATTTTATTGTCAACTGTGACCATACTTCCTACGTACTTGAATTGGGTTACTGCTTTAAAACTGTGCTCTCCTAGACTCACTTTATCATATTCCAGGATTTCCACTTTTGAGTTTTTCATATATACAGTTTTATCTTCATTCACCTTAAGACCTAATTGAATGGCTGCCTCTTCAAATCCTTGGAAAGTTCCTGATAATGCTGCTCGGGTTCTAGCGGCAATGACGACGTCATCCGCATATGCTAGATGTTGGGTCATGCGGTTAAATATAATTCCTCCAGGATTAGTTTTTACGGTTCGAATGGCTGCTTCAAGGGTTAGCTTGAAAAGGAGAGGGGCAAGAGGGTCACCCTGTCTCAAGCCGACATTTACTTCAAACTCTTCTGACAGCGCATTTCCCAGTTTTACTCGACTGACATTCTTAGATAAAGTCATTCTGTCAATCACCTAGTCATAAATAAATAAAATAGATATTCCGATAATATACTGAAAATAGGCACAGATACTTCTTCTTTTTATTTTTGTTCTATGGGCTTAACTACGCCCCCATACGAGAGGGGTCATGGGCTGTCTCATCCATATTCACAGCTAAAACATTTTTTTTACGAAAACGGCCTAAGAACGTCTTTGGATAATTTCCTCACGCTGTGAGATGATTTTGCTACTTCTTTTTTTTTCGCACATGTATACATTTTACTTTCACTTACCTATATGGGACGTTCTTTTACAAACCGAACACCTTTCTGACCGACACATTTTAGATTTTACTGAAACTTTTTTTACGGGTTCTATATCGAAAAAAAAGAGATACGTGTAAGAGGATTTTTTTTAATTTTCGATATTTTGAAAAATAAACAAGATCGAAAATTCGTGAATTTGATGATTTATTGGTAATAGCCTATTTTTCAAAAATTCATAACTCCGGTTCTGTTTAAGCTAAAAAATCTAATTTTTTTTTATTTTGAAGGTAAAAAGACAAGCTTTAAGAAAAAAATACTTTAAAAAGAGATTGTCGAAAAATTCAAATTGTTATTAACAATTTCAATGTTTAAATCGGTTTTTAACAGTGGGCCCCACCCATGAATCAACTTTTTACTATTTTTATCGTATTCTGCGTCAAATTTTCTATCGAAAACGCTTTTAAAAACGATGGAGAAGTTATTTTTACTGTAAGAAAAAAATTAATTAATTTAGCGCGGTACGTCACATCGACAAGTGGGTCACATTTTACGGCTCATATTCTTGTTTTACACCGTTTATCTCTTAAATACAAATAATTGTTTCATTGTTTTAATTAAAAAACATATTTTAGTAGCCAAGAAGATGGGAAAAAATAGAAAAAATACATAAATAAAAATAAATAAAAAACATTGTTGAAAATGAAATTTTTTTATTAAGATTTCGATAATGCATTAGTTAATAAGAACAATATTTGGAATGTTTACATGCAATATTTAAAAATAAGACAATGTTTACATTTTCTGTTTAAAATTTTTCACAATATCCTTTTTTTCGCAAGATGAAAACCGTTTTGCTTCCAATTGCTGTAAAGAAATCGGATTAATACAATGATATTTTAAAGTTTCTTTTATTGTTAAAGCTTTTTGGAAACGTTCGGACAATTTGATGATTTATCGGTAATAGCCTATTTTTCAAAAATTCATAACTCCGGTAAAAAATTAATTGATTTAGCATAAGAATACAAATGAGAAAAAAAACAATTGTCCGAACGTTTCTAAAAAGCTTTAACAATAAAAGAAACTTTAAAATATCATTGTATTAATCCGATTTCATTACAGCAATTGGAAGCAAAACGGTTTTCATATTGCGAAAAAAAGGATATTGTAAAAAATTTTAAACAGAAAATGTAAACATTATCTTATTTTTACATATTGTATTTATTTTTATATTCCAAATATTGTTCTTATTAACTAATGCATTATCGAAATCTTAATAAAAAAATTTCATTTTCAACAATGTTTTTTATTTATTTTTATTTATGTATTTTTTCCCATCTTCTTGGCTACTGAAATATGTTTTTTAATTAAAACAATGAAACAATTATTTGTATTTAAGAGATAAACGGTGTAAAACAAGAATATGAGCAGTAAAATGTGACCCACTTGTCGATGTGACGTACCGCGCTAAATTAATTAATTTTTTTCTTACAGTAAAAATAACTTCTCCATCGTTTTTAAAAGCGTTTTCGATTGAAAATTTGACGCAGAATACGATAAAAATAGTAAAAAGTTGATTTATGGGTGGGGCCACTGGTAAAAACCGATTTAAACATTGAAATTGTTAATAACAATTTGAATTTTTCGACAATCTCTTTTGAAAGTATTTTTTTCTTAAAGCTTGTCTTTTTACCTTCAAAATAAAAAAAAATTAGATTTTTTAGCTTAAACAGAACCGGAGTTATGAATTTTTGAAAAATAGGCTATTACCGATAAATCATCAAATTCACGAATTTTCGATCTTGTTTATTTTTCAAAATATCGAAAATAAAAAAAAATCCTCTTACACGTATCTCTTTTTTTTCGATATAGAACCCGTAAAAAAAGTTTCAGTTAAATCTAAAATGTGTCGGTCAATTTTTGTCCAAATCTGTTCGGTTTGTAAAAGAATGTCCCATATATGAAATATATAGTAAGTGGAAGTATTGCGATCGTGAAAATTTTCGACTTCCAGTTTTCAACGGAAATACACGTTTTGGGGTCCCCTAAGTCAAAATAACCAAGTCCCGCGAAATGGTCTGTGTGTCTGTGTTTCTGTGTGTCTGTGTGTCTGTGTGTCTGTGTGTGTGTGTGTGTGAACAGACTAGCTCAAAAACTATAAACCGTGCGAACCTGAAATTGGGTATTTAAAGTATGTATAAGCCCGCGATGTGACAGCAAAAATTTCATGAAATTTGCTCAAACTTTATTTAATAACTTTTTAAGTTTTTTTCGATTTTCTCAAAAACGGCTGTAACGATTTTGATTAAACTGAGTATTTGATCTATTTATATGCCTGAAATATGACTGTAAAAATTTCATCAAAATTGATCAACCGGAGGGGGGACTTTACTTAATAAATTTTGTATCATTTTCACATGTTTTTTTTATTTACTCAAAAACTGTTTTAACGATTTTGATCAAACTTGGTATTTGATGTATTTATATGCCAAAGATGTGATAACCAACATTTCATCACAATTGATCAACCGGAGGGGGGACTTTATTTAATAAATTTTGTATCATTTTCACGTGTTTTTTTTATTTACTCAAAAACGGTTTTAACGATTTTGATCAAACTTGGTATTTGATGTATTTATATGTCCGAGATATGACTGTAAAAATTTCATCAAAATTGATCTACGGGAGGGGAGACTTAACTTAATAAATTTTGTATCATTTTCATGGGTTTTTTTTATTTACTCAAAAACGACTTTAACGAATAACCAATATAAGATATGAATGTAGAAAAATGTGTGACTTTGGGAAATGATATTTAGCAAAACACGTCAATTTCTAATCTAAGTAAGTTGGTAAGTGAAAGTTGTGTTTTGCGCGCACGCACCAGATTTTTATGTTTGGGATCATCATTTTACCGACAATCTTTCTCTCAATATTTACTGAGTTGACCAACAAGAACCCGTTTAAATAAAGAATTCAATTGACACTAGTCTTGAAATAATTCTTTTCAGTCAATTTTTGTTATGATCCTTTTATTAACCTCAACTTTTACAATATTTTGTTCAACGTTTCGGCAATCCACGCATTTATCAAGAAGAGCTTCTAAAAATAGAATTTTAATATATTTACAACATTACAATTTAAATTAAAAACAATTAAATAATGAAACATATATACCCACCTTTGACCACAAAATATTTTAATAAAATAGGCTCAATACACTTGTCATAAATTTTAGATTTATTAGTTAAAAAACTACAGTCCTTTTCTTTTCAAGCTATATTGTAAAATAGATTATTATACCTATCCCCTTATCCCCTCCAACATGTAATTCCATTGTTACTTAAATAAACATTGAAAAATACTAATTAAAACATGATTAAAATTGTTTCTATTGTATTTTATAATTTATATTTTCCAAACATCTAAAAATATCAGGAAATCGTTTGAAGATTATGATGTAAACCAACAAATGAAGTACGTAATGTATATGTATATGTAATATATATATATATATATATATATATATATATATATAATATATATATGGCGTAAAATGCCGAAAAGTTGAACAAAATATTGTAAAAGTCGAGGTTGATAAAAGGATCATAACAAAACTTTACTAACACCAGCTTAGCCTCTAATCAGTGATGAATTATCGTAATATATTTTTTCTTTTCTTGAAAAGGGTAATAATATCAGTCCATAGATTTCTATTTAGTTGGCTTACATACATTCATTATCCCAATAATGACACAACTCTAATTGAACAAGGAGTGCTTAATATTTCTATAGCAATAGAATGTTTAAAATTCGATAATAGGTACCCATTTCTAAATCTGCCAAGTATAATATATCCAAGGTATTTCGTTTTAGCATTTAGGATTTTTCAAAATTATAAAGATTTCTTTGATCTATTAAAAAAAAATGCGATTGAGCAGAAACTACCATAAGCTATTGGCACACGCCAGGAGTAAAAGGCGCGGCAGAGCAAGACGCTGACTCCTTCAATTTCTGCGAAATCGGCCTGCGTCAAACGTGAGCGAGGTTCTTAGGACATTGTCTTGAATTTTTTTTGTTTTAATTTTTTAAAGCTTATTAGAGAGACGCAGGTGTTCAAATTTGTATCATACGTCGATGTTGTAAAGTTACTAATGAATAATCATACAGTCTTGGAACATTTTGCAAAACAGTCATCGATTTTTTCTAATCGCTAAGATTTTTCTAACATTAACACGTTAATGGTGTTTGCTCTGTCGGGCGGGAGCTATTTAAGGGGATTATGCAGTATTGGCAATCCAACAATAATAAAATAAACAATAAAAAATACTATCCTACTAGTTATGTTTATAATATGATATTAATTATAATATTGTTATTAAAAAATAAATGTTTATACGTTTATAAGTATATGAATATAAATATAAATAAATATAAAAATAAACGAATTTACTTTAAATTTTCATTATTTTAATTTTCAGCCATATAGAAATTATTTCTACTTTCTTAACACTTTGGCTGCCATGTCACCTGAAATCAACTAACTGTTCTCTCGTCAGAAAATTAACGTAGTAATATTGTGTCGAAACGAGAGCGTGACTCTCAGGTATTCTTTTTCGGCAGTAAAAGTGCTAAAGATCTAATTATTTGGCAGAGGTGGCATTCTAGCGTGAGCCACCGGTGGTACACGCCGCCAGATGAGGCAGTCAAGTGTGAGCCACCGGTGGTACACGCCGGCGTATCATCATATCACGAATATGATTTTAACCTCGGGAATTATCGTACCAAGATGTGCAAAATTTTCGCCTAGCACTTCATGCATCTACTACCAACTTATACCTTAGTGCGAATTTTTCTCATTACGTCAAAAAAACAAAAAACAAAAACAGTTGTTTAATCTTCAATCATTCATATTAGCTGGGTGTTAATTCAAACAATTAAGCTAAATATACCATTCTATTACATATTCGAAAATAATCGAATAATCGTTATTGTAGTTTTTTTCATACATTAAGTTATTTAAATTACAAATTAGACTGTGGAATACTGTTTCAACAGTTAGAGAGGTTTATTCTAATCAAGTGTTTTACGCGCGCAATATGTTTCAGACTGTTTAAAATAATAATTAATAATAAATACTTCAGCGCTAAAGATACTTTTAGTATTTGGTACTTGTGTTACGAATACGGTATTTTTTTTTCAATTGGAATTTTCTGAATTCTTTATGTATTCATAAATTGGTTTCTTAGTAGACTGGCGGTATTCTGGGCACAATTGATATCTAAAAATTACGCGCATAATACACATAATAGTGGAAACGGCCTGATACCTTGACTAAAACACCTTTTAAAGGTTTTTGCCTAAAACACGTTTGTTGTTTGTTAAAACGTTCGTTTTTTAATAAAAATGATTTTCTGCACAGTTTTTTTTTTTTTAATTAACCTTCTTTTCTAACACATAAGTCAATAAAATATTGTAATTCGATTATCCGGGGTATTCGATTATCCCTGGACCCTGGGGTTCTACTGTATCGTGTTTTCTGTGCATCTTGACCTAGCTTTGGCAAAACACTTGTCCTTAAAAAAAAATAGTAGGGGAGAGCGGGGTTGGGTGGCAACAGTTATCACTTTTTTGATTGTTGAGTCGTTCCTGTTAATATAATCCCAATATGGCTGATACCAGTGTAAACTCCAACTATTAGAGTACTTCAAGTATTTTTTTCAACACATAATATTTAATACTAAGATCATAGAAAATTGAAGAATTCGTTGATCCAGAGTAAGCCAATTAACCCCCTATGTGGGGCAGGTTGGCCTAGAAGGTGGAGTCGTTTACCCATCTCATTCAAGTACTACCTGACATAAATTATTGTTATTAAATGCTGCACTATAATGGTATAATAATTTTGAATCTGTTTTTAACAGCTTTTAAGGGAAAATAGAATGACAATAGAAGAAAATAGAAGTTTAGACTGTCGTCACTTTCTGCATAGGAAATATTGCTCTCATCCTCGCTGGAACTAAAGACATTTGGTAGTTTCACCTTTGTTTATGTTTACCTTGCTTTTGTGAATTGCTACTGCGCCAAAAAAAAAGTTGAAGAGAGCCAACTAACCCCACAGGAGAGATCGTATGAAAGATGGCTGCCAGGACAGGGGAGAACAATCAAACAAGAAACTGGTTAATCGAAAGGTTAGGTTTTTCAAAGGAGTTTGGACCTATGTGAACAGAATCGGAGTTGAATGTTTTGCCATCCCTTTAAACCCAATTTACTGAAAATATAAAAATTTACTTACATGTTGTAAAATCAATCAATGAAGCACGCTCTTCTCTACACTGTTAGCATCAGATTGAAAACTCAGGACAAGACTCCCGAGGTCGAGCGGATCACATGGTATAATGGTGGGGCCTTCACAACAGGTGTGACGGAAACTATAAGCCAATGGCCAACCTACCCCCTACGCCATTCAACCCCGCTCTCCCCTATTCCTTTATGTCTACGTATGCGTAAAATTTTCTCTTCCCTTTATTTATAGTGAATGTAAATTATATTCACGAGAAACCTTGCTGTTATGGTTAGGTACTGCTCTGTATCTATAGGGTGTTGAGTGAGTGATGTTAAAGCCTTCCTCAACAGACAAAAATAATTTATCTAATCCGTTTAGAAGGTCCTGAAATTAGCAGTTCGAACAAACCTTTCATCTTTATGTATATTTTTTATATCGGGGGGGGGGGGGGGGTTAATTCCATTTAATAAATGTGTTTTTTTTTAATGTTATTTTCAAGTAATGCAGTCATATAATATACATGACAGACTTTTTTTTGAAAAGAAAATGTCAATATAAAACGTTTGGGCGTCCCAGTGTGCTATAAGATCCCACGACAAGATGTCTGGTGAGAATTGAGTGGCAACGTCCAGAATTCTTTTTTTTTTTTACTGCAAAAAGGGCTAACAGAACTTCTTGCCGAACCAGTTCCTTCAACCACTACTGTAACAACGTATAATTAAATTTCTTCATGCTTTGAGATTATTAAAATCTTGTTTAAATTTAAAATTTTGGTGTTCTATCAATTTAAAAAAAAAAAGTATATATTTAATTTTTAGTATCATTTTTAATACAATAATTTTATCATGTAATAAAAAAATATTCTCTTTCCCTAAATATTCGCTGATTCGCCCTACAATGCCCCGTTTAACACAAAGAATTTAATTACTCTAGACTTAGAGTTGATGATTTCTAATATTTTGATTTATTCATACAATTAAAATTTATAAATTTCTTAAAGATACAATAAGATGGTCCATGGTTTGATTTACAAATTTTAAAAGTTTTAAACTGCCTGAACCAGCCTTCTCCACATATGACTTATCTTGGGCTACTGCATTCCATTTGCATACAATTGCTATTGCTTAAACCTCTTGTTTAAATTTCACATTTTGGCGTTCTTTCAATTTTTTAAAACCTGTACAACTTTGATTTCTGGGATCATCATTTTAAAAACAATAATTTTATCATGTTGTAATAAAAAATATTCTCTTTCCCTCAATATCCGCTGATTCGCTCAGTAATGCCCCGTTTAAAACGAATAATTTAATTTACTCTAGACTTAGAGTTGATGATTTCTAAGGTATTGATTAATTCACATAATTACATTTCTTATAAATTTCTTGAAAGTATAATATGTCGGTTCTTAGATTTTTTTTTTTTCTGTCTGCATTACAAATTTAAAATGTTTTAAACTGCTTGAACTAGCCTTTTCCACCTATGACTATTTTGGGCTACTTCTATATTCCAAATTTCACTTTTTGGCGTTCTTTCAATTTTTAAAACATGTATAAATTAAATTTCTAGGATCATTAATTGTTGTTTTAAAATTTTATCGATTTGTAACAAACATATTATCTTCCTTTTTATATTCGCTGATTCGCCCCACAACCCTCCGTGTAAAACAACGAATTTAATTGATTCAAGACTTAAGTTAATGATGATTTTTTAAATTTATTTTTTCTTTAACTTCTTTGTAAATACTCTATGAATGTGATTATCATTATCACCATTGCCCTCTACTGTGACAGATTGTAATATTATAATGCAATATTATTCATTAAAGAGTTTTTCATTAAAAATATTTAAAATTAGTGATTGCTAAGGTTTTGATTAATTCATAGATTTAAATACACATAATCATAAGTCTTAAAAATATAATTTTTCATAGATTGGTTTGAGTTTGCTTTACAAATTTTAAACTTTAAACCTGAACCAGCCTTCTCCTTCTATGCCTATCTTAGGCTACTACATTCCACTTATATGCAGCTCTGCATTGTGGCTTTGTTGATTTTATTTATCCGCCAACGTTTTGGCCTCCTACGCGGTCTAATTATAACCTCCTGGCAAAAAATAGGACTTTGATAAAGTTTTAAAGCCCCCCATCCAAAAAAAAGAATGTTAGTCCTTTTCGGAGGATTTTTTCGAAAATATTTTTAATTATTATTTTATTTTTTAAACAAAGTTGTCTAAATAGTGAAAAAAAAATGACGTCGAACCCTAGAAGAAGATTAATTTACTAGAATTTAATTAGGGTAACTGTACCATAAGTTGACAGTGCTCCCATAGTTTGTACAAAAAGTGTGAATAATAAGATTCAGAGTTGAATATTTTGGTCAAAATTTGGCGGTAATTTGCCAAGTTATAATAGTTAGCTGTGCTGCCATCGACATTAGTTTCAGGAAAACTCAAGCTCATTTGTGAGAGGTTATAATGGTGAATTTTCTAGTGGCCTGAAATTGATTTCTACTAACCTGTATCATTAGGGTGGAAGTCAAGTTAAATAAGCTTTTTAGTTGGTTTATTTGAGTTGAATTATGTTTTAATTACTTTTATGGTATTGATTAAGTTCATGAGAATCATTTGATATCCTTTTTAATATATTTATACAATGTTTTAGGGCTTAAATCTAGGTGTCAACTATTAGAACAGAAATTAATCCTTAATTTCAATAGTTGACATCGATGTCAACTCACCGCCAGAATTAGCAAAGAGTGTTCCATTTGTTAGTCTGAGTCTGGCTGGACGACAGGTGTCTTATTTTATGAATGTATATCTAGTGTGCTCTATCCATGGATCATTGAGAGCAAAATTGCATTGCCAAAGAACATTGGATATGCTATTAGTCGCACTCAATCAAAATGCTACACATTTCATCTAAACAATGAATGTGGCCATCTTTAATTGTCTAAAAGAGTACTGGAAGAGTGAAGTTCATCATTGGAAAGTCGAAAATTGTGCAAACCCAACATTAAGAATCTGGTGCGTGCGCGCAACACACAACTTTCACTTACCAAGTTACTTAGATTAGAAATTAATGCGTTTTATTAATTGCCACTTCTCAAAGTTACACATATTTCTACATTCATTTCTTATTTTGGTTTTTATTTGCTCTATAAAAAACACTAATTTCTTTTATTATTAAATAAAAGTTTTTCTTGTTATAATTCGGCAGTGCAACTCCAATGGCATAATACTCCAAGTCGTCTGATTTTATAATTCTCTATGTAATTGTTGATGTTTCATTTAGTTACTATGAAACAAATAATTTCCATTAAATGAACAGAACTGCTTTAATGATGAACAATGGTCTGTCATTAAAGGCGTACTACACATGCGTGGGCTTAATTTTTTTTTCTTTTTTTCTCCTCTATATGTGTACTTGATTTTTATCTATCTCATATTTAGCCATTTCTTATTTTTAGGCGTAACGATAGACAGTTAATTTCTCTATATAAACAAAAACAAAGGTATTTTATCGGAAACAAAAAAACAAACATACAAAAAAGACCCCTACCCCATTTAAGCCCCCTCAGAACATTTTAATAATTATAAAGCTTACCTGATATTAAAGAACACCTAATTTTCATTAAACATGACGAATTTGATGAAAATCGTTAAAGCCGTTTTTGAGATAATCGAAAAAAAGGTAAAAATATGAAAAAAAAGTTATGAAATAAAGAGCCACCTCCGTTTGACCAATTTTGATGAAATGTTGGCTATAACATCTTTGGCATATACTTACATCAAATACCCAGTTTGATCAAAATCGTTAAAACCGTTTTTGAGTAAATAAAAAAACACATGAAAATGATACAAAATTTATTAAGTAAAGTCCCCCCTCCGGTTGATCAATTTTGATGAAATGTTGGCTATCACATCTTTGGCATATTTATACATTCAATACCAAGTTTAATCAAAATCGTTTAAGGCGTTTTTGAGTAAATAAAAAAACACATGAAAATGATACAAAATTTATTAAGTAAAGTCCCCCCTCCGGTTGATCAATTTTGACGAAATTTTTACAGTCATATCTCGGGCATATTAATACATCAAATACTCAGTTTAATCAAAATCACCTATTAAAAATCAAATGAAATAAAAAATTATGCATGTGTCAGCTGGTTCATTTTATAAGCTTCTAAGAAATCATTTTTTATAAAAACCGTAAATGTAGGCCATAGGATATTGTATTCCCAGTTTTCTAGAGAGATTGGCCTTACTAAATTCATAAAAAAGATTATCCTAACATCAAAATGTTGGTAAACAGGGTCAAAGTTATAATTTTTTTCTTCTTAAACTGTCAACTATTGGTACAGTTACCCTAACTAATATTTTTTTAACCAATATTTTCTTGAATGCTGTGGAAAATAAAATTCATTCAATTGATAGATTCTTGAGCTATCACCACGATACAAATACTGCTATATATAAATATATGCCGTTTGAAATAGAATACCTGATTAAAACAGCTGATCGGAACAAGTGTGCAGCTGCAACTCTCGAATCGCTACTGATAAACGTACATTCCACAGCCTTACGTCCCATCAGCATTTTGTCCCCTTTTAAACAGTACCTTCACCGACGTAGTATCATTTAAGCGTAATTATCTACTATTTTCAATTACAATTACAAATTATGAATGGTATTTTAAATGCGGTAAGCAGAAAACAAAAACATAAATCAAACCGACATTGATTGATCGCGCACATTAAACAGTTATGTTCTTGTAGGTCAGCGTATGAGCTTTTCAGGAACTCATTAATTTTTTTTTTAATACGTCACTCAAATCCCAACATGACTAATTCCAAAAACAGGTTGATATATCCTCTTATATATAAAAGTAAATATTTATGAATTTTTGATGCTTCCTGAGATAAGATTGCAAATCATTTGATTATATGTTAACATATAATTTATTAATTTATGCTGGGGATATTTAGACTTCCTAGATTCCAATGATCCAGATAAAAATAAATCTTTTACATACGTTGGAATAAAAATTAAATAGACAACACTTAATGTGGGAGCAGAATATACGTGGTGAGGAGGGGGTAGGAGCTAATTGAACACTCTATAAAATGAGAACTCTTAATTATCTAAATAGAAAAAATCTGGTAATTGAGCGTGATCTCGTTAAAAGTACTTACATACACAATCCTAAATAGCGAAAGTACCTACTCCCTCGAAAAGAAGAAAAGAAATTTTGAACTGAAAGGCCCTGCATGGGTTGTACTGGTAAAAGATTTTTTTTTGTTAACTTAAGTGTAAGCCTCAGTTTCTGAAAAGAGGATGTGAACCTGATAAATCCCTAACTTTTTTTTTTATTTTTTTTTTTTGTATCCAAACTTTTATGAAAATGAAGATAAGCGCTTCAGTCAGAGTTAAAGAAGCAGGAAGATATAAAAAAATAATATAGTAGACCTGGGTCAACCACCATAGATAGGAATATCGCTCATTGAGCGGGACAGACGGTTAATCCGGAGTATATTAAAAAAAATCCTATTGTTAATTTAGCTAGTACAGTAGGAATAATTTGACCTATATGTTATACATATATATCGTCACTCAATTTTGACGAAAACGTCGCGCAACATGGTTGGCATATACTGACATCAACTACATAATTTCAGTATTGTAGTAAGACTTATTGGTTTTGTGTCCCTATTCTGTTTACACGCATATCACAGAAACACACACAAAAATACAAATTTATACATTCACACAGGTAAGTGAGAGTAAAACAATTTACTAATTCTCACAAAAGATAATTACTTAATTACTTTTCTTTTAAAACTGGTTGTTTGCTGTTGTGATTTCTTCGTATTTCAGTGACCTTTTATTTTTAATAAGTTAGTCATGATGATAGTGTAAATGCAGACATTTTTTAATGTCCTATTTTATTTTTTTGCATCATTGGGAGTCTGTTAATCTAGAAAGGGTTTTATGCATCCGAATAAAAAAAAAAATAAAAAAAAATAATAATAAATAAAAAGTTCTTCTCACATAATAGGGGTCTAACATTATTTTATAAATGATTATTGGATAAATTATAGTTGACCTTATATTTAATAAATATAAGAATAGTCCGAGGGTGGCGTTCAAAAATTTACGAATAGTATTAAATTATATTATTGAAGCCAACATTTCGACCCAACGATGCAGGTCTTCTTCAGGGCTTAATGAACAAGACATAGACAAAAAGAAATGATAAATACATAGAGAAAAGAATATGAACTAACTAGATAACACTTTTTTACTTTTTTCTGAAAAATCCTACATAAAAAATGTTGAAGATAAAAAATAATATTATTACTGTAGAACCATATTAAAATGGATTATTGCAGCGCGTGGTCAAAATGCCCTCCATTACTTTGGATGCAGACTTATCTTCAACATTTTTTATGTAGAATTATTCAAATTTTAGTAGAAGAGAAGAAAAAAGTATTTTTTTAATTTAAACTACGGAGTTTTTTTTTTAATTTTAGATTATTATTACCCTTTTTATATTATTTAGAATTCATACATTGTTCTTTCTAATCTTAAAAAAGTAAAACTAACTTATGGGAAGTTCGGCATCCATTACTTTGGATGCAGGCAGGCTCTAGCGCGCTTCCTCATTGCCCCAGCAGTGACATTCTCTATCGTGTTTTTCATCAGAAAAAGTTCTTTTAGAATCAAAAATTGAAGTGCAATTGTATCATGGGTTACACCACTAAAAAGCTAACTAAATTCCGCAGTTTTTAGGAAATTTTACAGCTTCTAGGGTGATCTAGTGGGGAGTGAGGAATTTACAAAACTATTAAAAATTTAAGTTTTAGTAAGTGTTTTGTGTTTAGCGCGTTATTTTAAGTGAATTTAAAATAGGGGATTTAAAATAACTAAACCCATTTCATCTTTTAGAAAATTTAATGCCGATTAAGAAAATATCATCATTTTTGTTTCTACGCTAAAAGAGAGAAAACTGTCATTTAAAAAAAAAATTCTATCTCCTCAACAGATTGAGATAGGAAACTCGTTTCAGCGCCATTCTACCCCGTTTAACATGCAGTATTACCCATTTTTTTTTAAACTATGTCTGGGACACTCAGTATACTAACAAGATATTATATGGTTATGAAACTGATAACTTTGATTGCGTGATGTAATAGAGCAAGATACATTTTTTAAGGGGATATACTATTAGAAAAGTGGTTTATGAGTTAATATGGAGGCCGAAAGGGAAGATAAATGAAATTGTTTAGTGATAGAGGTATAGATATCAAAAATATAGAAGTGCTTCTATTCTTGATATCTAAGAAGACCTGCTCGAGAGAGATTTTTGACCGCCCCCACCCCCCCTAACTATTCTTATATTCATCTGAAAATTATATAGTACGTGGGCCAGACCCCCCTACCGTGCACCCCCCCCACATCCCTATAAATTGCACATCGTTGTGTTCCTTGTGATAAAAGATTAAGAAAAAGCCAATGTTCCCAGAAAAAAAAGTGGCCGCACTTACCCAAAATGGCGTTCAAACATGGCGGAATGACGAATTTGATTTTAGTTAGTTTTTTTATTACTGACATTCACCCTTATGCTTAATTTCGCTATAACTGGTCTTTTATTAAAGCTAGATATTTCTAGATTCAGAATAAATAAACAAACGTTCTAAAATAATTAGTCTTGACAATATAAAATACCTTTAAAGTCAATTTTTTCAAGTCACTCGCGTAAAAGGTAAAATTTCAAGTTAATTTGTAATTAAACGGCCATCGTTAACGAAAAACGCCCTGAAATAAAACATCTGGAGCAATTATTCTTCTTTAAAAATCAGTGGTCAAAATTCAAAATATATCAACTAGTTTTATAGAAAACGGACCTTAGCGGCGAAAAGGCGCCAGTGACTCGGGCGCATCCAGTCCTCTGCCACATCGTTCAGTTCTCATACACGATATAATTACAGCGGTTTTAGGATATTATTTCGAATGTATAATCGAGCCTATGTAACTGCAAGTTTTTAATTGACAGAAATAATTAATATAACAATTTTTTTTTTTTTTTATTTTTTTTTTTTTTTTTTTTTTTTTATATATATAAATATGATAAATAAAGGATATAAGTATGATAAATAATAATCAATTAGTCGCAGATTGCACATTATCTAAACCTCACTTATATTGACATGAACTGGTTATCTTGAAATGAAATAATAATGTTCTCATAGTAGTAGTTGGGTTTGAGACACTGGCTTCTGATAATTCGTGAAATTTGAAATAAATGCATTTTTGCAAAGTATTGATTATTTACAGTTTTAAAAACATTCAAAATAAAAAAGATAAATAAAAAGTTCTGTTTGTTGTTATTCATAATACAATTTAGGAAGTATATACCTAACACGATTTAATAGCTCACTACAATTAATGAATTAACAGTTACACGATATATATATATATATATATATATATATATATATTATGATTAATTTAAAATTAAACCACTACTGGAAAGGAAAACCAATTAAAACATGTAAGTATTCATGCATCTAATGGTCTATAATCAAAGAAGTTGTGGCCTTTTTCGGTTTCTGGCATATAACTACGCACCAAAAAGTTTACTTTCTCTTTTTTTCCAAAAAAGAGTATACTAATACAAATAAAATGAAATATTTGAAGTTGAAAACGGATTATTTATTTAGCCAAATTCGAACATCAAAGATCGGTAATTTTTACCATTTTGGTGGAAACTCATGTTCCAACCCCAATAACTCGACAATATGTACTCTAAATGAAAAATGTCTAAGATAAAAGTTTTAGGAAATTAAATTTAGCATAAAATAAGCTTATTTATTTTAAAATTAACTTATTCCTGCGTAGAGATACAAATGAAAACGTGAAAGTATTCGTAGCGCTTACTTCATTCTTTTAACTACATCTTCATTCCTATATATTACTACACCCCAAAAAGTTTACTTTCTCTTTTTTGTCGAAAAAAGGGTATACTAATACAAATAAAATGAAATATTTGAAGTTGAAATCGGATTAGTTGTTTAGCCAAATCCAATATCAATGATCGGTAATTATTATCATTTTGGTAAAAACTCATGTTCCAACGCCTATAACTCCTTAATATGTACTCTAAATGAAAAATGTTACAGACAAAAGTTTTAGACCATTAAATTTAGCATAGAATAAGCCTATTTATTCTTAAATTAACTTATTACTAAGTAGAGATACAAATGAAAACGTGAAAGTATTCGCAGCGCTTAATTCCTTAATTTTGTGAAGCCTAAGGAGATATGATAAAATATTCAGAGAACTAACTATTTAGGTGGCCTTCTTTTATACTAAATTTAATGTTCTAAAACTTTTATCTGTAACATTTTTCATTTAGAGTACATATTGAGGAGTTATAGGCGTTGGAACATGAGTTTTTACCAAAATGATAAGAATTACCGATCATTGATGTTCGAATTTGGCTAAACAACTAATCCGATTTCAACCTCGAATATTTCATTTTATTTGTATTAGTATACCCTTTTTTCGATAAAAAAGAGAAAGTAAACTTTTTGGGGTGTAGTAATATATAGGAATGAAGATGTAGTTAAAAGAATGAAGTAAGCGCTACGAATACTTTCACGTTTTCATTTGTATCTCTACGCAGGAATAAGTTAATTTTAAAATAAATAAGCTTATTTTATGCTAAATTTAATTTCCTAAAACTTTTATCTTAGACATTTTTCATTTAGAGTACATATTGTCGAGTTATTGGCGTTGGAACATGAGTTTCCACCAAAATGGTAAAAATTACCGATCTTTGATGTTCGAATTTGGCTAAATAACTAATCCGTTTTCAACTTCAAATATTTCATTTTATTTGTATTAGTATACTCTTTTTTGGAAAAAAAGAGAAAGTAAACTTTTTGGTGCGTAGTTATATGCCAGAAACCGAAAAAGGCCACAACTTCTTTGATTATAGACCATTAGATGCATGAATACTTACATGTTTTAATTGGTTTTCCTTTCCAGTAGTGGTTTAATTTTAAATTAATCATAATATATATATATATATATATATATATATATATATATATATATATATATATATATATATCGTGTAACTGTTAATTCATTAATTGTAGTGAGCTATTAAATCGTGTTAGGTATATACTTCCTAAATTGTATTATGAATAACAACAAACAGAACTTTTTATTTATCTTTTTTATTTTGAATGTTTTTAAAACTGTAAATAATCAATACTTTGCAAAAATGCATTTATTTCAAATTTCACGAATTATCAGAAGCCAGTGTCTCAAACCCAACTACTACTATGAGAACATTATTATTTCATTTCAAGATAACCTGTTCATGTCAATATAAGTGAGGTTTAGATAATGTGCAATCTGCGACTAATTGATTATTATTTATCATACTTATATCCTTTATTTATCATATTTATATATATTAAAAAAAAAAAAAAAAAAAAAAAAAAAAAAATTGTTATATTAATTATTTCTGTCAATTAAAAACTTGCAGTTACATAGGCTCGATTATACATTCGAAATAATATCCTAAAACCGCTGTAATTATATCGTGTATGAGAACTGAACGATGTGGCAGAGGACTGGATGCGCCCGAATCACTGGCGCCTTTTCGCCGCTAAGGTCCGTTTTCTATAAAACTAGTTGATATATTTTGAATTTTGACCACTGATTTTTAAAGAAGAATAATTGCTCCAGATGTTTTATTTCAGGGCGTTTTTCGTTAACGATGGCCGTTTAATTACAAATTAACTTGACATTTTACCTTTTACGCGAGTGACTTGAAAAAATTGACTTTAAAGGTATTTTATATTGCCAAGACTAATTATTTTAGAACGTTTGTTTATTTATTCTGAATCTAGAAATATCTAGCTTTAATAAAAGACCAGTTATAGCGAAATTAAGCATAAGGGTGAATGTCAGTAATAAAAAAACTAACTAAAATCAAATTCGTCATTCCGCCATGTTTGAACGCCATTTTGGGTAAGTGCGGCCACTTTTTTTTCTGGGAACATTGGCTTTTTCTTAATCTTTTATCACAAGGAACACAACGATGTGCAATTTATAGGGATGTGGGGGGGGTGCACGGTAGGGGGGTCTGGCCCACCGTGTAATATTGGTTTCGTATCTTTATTAAAATCAAAACGATTTGGATCCCTAGAATATAAGAATTGTAGCGAATTTTGAAGTGAGAAGTGAATTGGGAACCTGAAAATATCTAAATTTTCTATCATGATAAATTAATACTATATTTAAAAAACTTTTTTAAGTCGTCTATATTGACCTTTAGAGCGTGAAATACCTACATTTTGAAAGCAGCATTAATGACAAGTTTATAATAACAGTTGGCTCTTTTAGCTTTGATTGAGTAAACGAGCCCTATTCAAGACCCCACGCGCGTTTAAAATTAAATGTAGAATCCAGAATAATAAAGTTGTCGAATAAGAAGTCCACCAGCAACTTCAATGTCAAACAAATTTATTTAAACATTTAAATTAAGAAACTATTAAACATAAGTTTCTTACTTTTCATGACAATCTTTAAATTAAGTATTCATTCTAGTAGTGAATGAATACTTTTAAATTAATAGCTTAAATAACTTCTGCAATTAATGCTATAAATTATTACCGGTTAAGGTTCCTAAAATTCACGATACATTAATTAATTTATGTGTATTAACGAATAAGTACATATATTTTGTATCTATTTTTTAAAAATATTTATAGAAAATAAAAATAATACAAGCTGCCACACTTGACGGCATTTAGTATTAGTGATCTAAAGATCGGTTCACACATAACTAAAGTATGAACAAGTAGAACAAATATGGAAATACTGAAAAATAATCTATATATATATATATACAGTACCAGTCAAAAGTTTAGACTCACCCTTAGTTTTGTAAAATTACAAAATTAACTACATATTATTTATTCAACAGCATAAAAACTATAATTTCATTTTTAATTTATTTAAAATTTGTTTCTTCAACGCCCCTTTATGCTACTAAGGCTAATCGGACGATGCTACAGTGGGAGTCCTAAATTTTGCCTATCCAGGTATAATTAGGATAGAAATCTTTAACGAGTCCCTGACATCGTACAGGATCGGGACCGCCATTTTACTTCCTATCCGAGGGACGACATAGCCTAGGATTTTTTACTCCCTTTAAAAAATCCTAGTGCAACCCCGGAACGCGAACCCTCGAACTTTAGTATTGTAGGTTACTATGCTAAAACTATATATATATATATATATATATATATATATATATATATATTTATATATATATACACACATGCATGCATTCATCTCTATATACAATATTTACATTCAGCCAAGGAATCTCCGAGACGAACTCCTTGTTTTGCCTCCCAACCACATGTGGGAGGCAAAGCAAGACTCAAGGAGATCCCAGTGCTCCTCACCCTAACAGGATCGGGACCGCCATTTTACGTCCTATCCGAGGGACGACATAGCCAAGGATTTTTTACTCTCTTTGAAAAATCCTAGTGCCATCCCGGGACGCGAACCCTCGAACTTTAGTATTGGAGGTTACTATGCTAAAAACTATATATATATATATATAGTTATATATGTATATGTATATATATATATATATATATATATATATACACACACACACATACATGCATTCATCTCTATATACAATATTTACATTCAGCCAAGGAATCTCCAAGACGAACTCCTTGCTTTGCCTCCCACCCACATGTGGGAGGCAAAGCAAGACTCAAGGAGATCCCAGTGCTCCTCACCCTAACGCGTCACTGGTTTTAAAAGACAGTGGAGACAATGTGAGAGCACTAGTGTATCTAAATAGTTTCGACTTTTTTTTTAGATGGTAGTCTGGTATGAGTAATAGAATAAAATAAATGAAACATTCTCATTTCATTTTCAATTCTCGATAGATTTTTGTATTATTGGCGAACGAAGGTGGATGATATAATAATTTGATTATTATAAGAAGATTCTAAGACAAAGACTTGAGTTTCATAAGACTAGAAGCTAGAGTTTGGTAATTAGTCAATTCAGGCATGAGGATAAAGAAAAACAACAATAACTTTGCGACGTATTTGGTGTTATGATGACTTGTCAGTTGCCTTGACTATGTCCACGTCTGCATCTCTTCACGAATTGATAACGGTGTAATCTTTTTTTTACCGCATTTCTTTTGTCGTAAGGCGCAAAAGTAGCTGTTTTTCGAAAATTATCCTTTAGTCTCAGAAAATAGAACTCCCTTTCGAAAGTAGAATAGTGGCAGCTTTATAGATTGCGTTTACAGTCTTGCAATGCGCACTAAGCTTCCCTCCGTACATACAAGGGAGAGCTATTAAAGGGCGTACGGTATGGGGGTAAACGTACCTCTTACCAGAAGTGATTTTTCGGAGAAACTCAATGTTGGATATTACCACCTACAGAGCATGATGGAAATTGTCGATACCTAATGGCTAAATAGGGGTTACCACCCCCTACATTTCCTGGACGGGACTGCCACGAAATAAAATTAACCGACTTAGGCAGGGGTCGAACCTACACCGCAACCCACACCCTGGACGAAGGTCTCTTGAATTCTCGTTCTACCTTACGCAGCATCCATGTTTTAAAATGTCTACTACGTTTTAGTGGCTAAAATATTATAAAAACTGTCTTTTTATTCATTGCAAGAGAAATAGATAAAAATAAAATTAAAAGAAATTCTCGAGCTTTGGGGCTCAACCAAACCTCCTTTTGAATCCAATCCTTGCAATCCAAAATCCTTAACGCTCCTTCTTTCGTCACAAATAAACTCATCCATAAAAAACCTTAATGTCCCATATATTGCAAATTTGGCCCGATCCAGATACCAATCCATTCATAATAAACTCCCGACCCACTCGAACTCTCTTGTTTCCAGCCTGTCTTCTTCCTCTATTCCAGACAATCCTCCTAGGCGTCTGAAAAGAAGATGGCCTCGGGACCTTCTATGTTAAGTGCATCAGTTGAGAGTTACCAATGCGTAGCTTCTCTTCATGTTTGTTCAAGACATATTTTTCTGAGTATTATCACATTTACTAAATGTATTTCTTTAAATACCGTTGTAAATTTCAATAAAAAAAAAAGAAATTCGAGGAGGTTCTGTCCTTGACAATACCACTGTCATAAACGGTTAGCCCTATCACATTTGAAAATTATATTGTTGGTTTAAAAAAATATGGCTTAGAGAAATAGCGTTTTTTTGCTGAAAATGGCCTTGACTTTAAGGCCTTTAATGATTAATTAATCTTATAATATCTTCTTTACTAGGATACTCCATATTTTTCCAGTTCTATGCTAGAAATAACGTAAGTCTGTGGTTGCGCTATCTTAAGAATTTGTTGTTTCCCACGTATTTAAACATAAGGAAAGCCATTTTTACACATTCCGTTGAATAACGCTATTATTTATTGTTCCACGGGGTGTTTCCGATCTTGACTTATGAATGTATATCTCTATTTTTTTCTTCTTCTGCATCCATTTTCATACTACTATATCCATTTTTAATGTTCTGTATGTATAAGATCACTTATGTATATATATATATATATATATATATATCCCGCGTATCAGGCGCGGTACGCTAACCACTGCGCCGCTGAGATCGCATCCAAGTCAATCCTTCCTTTTCACTGATCCTCTTTCCACGATCTCCCATATTGTTTGCAAATTTACGGGTATAGCCTCCCTCCCCCTACCTAATAACTTGAAGGCGCTGATTTACACAACGTTAATATTTAGAGGCGGGATTTTCATTGGTTCAATAAAAATAAATAATATATTTATAAATTAAAAATGAAATAACCTTATTTACACTAAATCAGCTGTTGTAAGAAATTCGTGTGACGAGCTAGGGAATTAGGAATGGGTGCCCAATTGATGATATTTAAATGAAAATACCCAAATGTACCCCCCCCCCCCCCCCAATCCTAAATTCCCGCACAACTTAGGAAAACACTGTTCAATTTGTAGGGGTAGCGTTTATTTTCACGAAGGCGTACCATTTATATTGATACAATTCTCAATAAGTATGTTGTGCTTTTGGTTGTTGCTGCAAAATAATTTTTATTTTTTTAAAAATCACGAAAAAAAGCGCAAATAGAATAACTAACTCTAACTGCGTCATTACTGAATAACATATAAATAAATACAGTCAGTCAACACAGCTTATAACACAAAATATAAATACTCAGTTTTTATGCGTATACTATTAGTTATAATTAGCGTGAAAAACTTATAAAAAAATATTCATTGTGCTAGGAATTGTAGTTAGAATATTTTTTGAAAATTTAATTGCCTTTGTTTTAAAAAAAACTCACATTTTTAAAGTGTCGCCATATATTTAGTAATATATATTGAAAGTAAAATATATTAAATTTATTAATATTTACATTAACTTTGTTCTGTACCCCCTGTTGGAAACATGGGGAATGTTTTCCGTAGGTTCGGTTCAAAGCTTTAAGTGCTACTTAATCTAATAAAATTAGTATTATAATGTTGGTAATTGTTTATTATCTCGTACAGACATTTCGATTAGACCATTGCATATCTACTATAACTACAAAATTATTGAGTACTTTAATAAGAAGGTAATATAAATTGACAAATGAATACCTTTTCAAAATAAAGGGAATATTAATCTAATCTTAATCTGTGGGTGACCACCTTTTTTAAATTATTTTTAATATTTACATGTTATGTACATTATTATTAAAGGGAATACTTCTATTTCTGCCGCTAGGTGGTGCTTTACCTACCTCTTCCCCCACTCCCACCGCTCAGCCAATCACTAACGTGAATATTCCCCCCTCCCCCTTCCTCTACTTCCTCTACTTACTACTTATATTTCCGCCCGTTTGTGCTTCGTTCAGACTTGAATGATCCCTTCTACTGGTCAGAATACTTCTTCTAGGTAAATTAATCTTACTTATGTCATAAAGTTACCTTAAAATTTATTTTGTTTTCAGACTATATTTTAAGTATCATGACAAATATTCTTTCTGAATAAATAAAAATAAGCTATTTTTTTTTTTTTTTTCTTTGCAATGGTTTCAATTAAGAAAATTTGGATGTGTATTTTTTAATTCTAATAATTTTCACTTTATAGTATTTTCTTCTCCTTTCTTCAATTAGTATTTCCATTTGCCTATAATCTTAGTATGTCTGAACTATGAATTTTTATCACTACACATCATTTACTGAACTATGTATATGCATTGCGGAAAAGTCCTAAATGTCATTGACCCTTTGACGCTGACACTGAAATCATTGTTAGGCGCCAAAAATAAAAATTTCTTCAATAATGAATTCAGTAATATCTTTAAGGTTTTTCTTTCACTTTTAGTTAAACTAACCCAGTAGTTGTGTAGTTTGGGTAATGATTACTATTAGGTGTGATTTTTCTTTTTTAATATTATTTTGTAGGACAGCTATTGGTATGAGACTATGTCTAAGAGGTTTTTCTTTTATTAAAATTCGCCATAAAAAAAACATATCGTAAATTGTATATGTTACCCAATATCAAGCTCAGAGGTATTAAAAATTGTAATTTTTTTTTCTCAAATCAACGATTGACACTCCTACCGTGTGTGCTGAAGCTCTATCCCCCAGACTTGTCTCAAACCCATAATTTTTCAATTCAGGGTTCAATCTTTTTTCCTGATTTCGAGTAAATTTAGGGATTATTTTTGCATCGAGAGCAAGAAACGTCAGGAGTTATTTCAAAGTATTCGCAGAAAGTTCTCAGTCGCGATTATCAACTAGCCGTTATCATAATAGGCCCGCACAACAAAGCACATATGTACCTATACCTGACCGATCCATCATATGAACTGTAACGGGTATTTTGCTTTTGACAGAACGATGCCATTACCATATCTCTATTTTCACTTTAATGTACAGTAACAGGTTAAAATTTTGGAACCTGGAGCTTCCGATCCTGTAAGAATATGTGTATTTCTAATTGAGGGGAGGATTTTATTATTTTCTATTATTAATTATTGGATGATTAATTAGCTCTAAACTCCATTACATCCAATCTTCTTCCCTAGAGGAATGCCAATTTATACCTAGACGCAGTGTTATGTTCAGAGATGGTAGATCTTTCTCACAACTGCCCATATAAGGCTTTTGTATCTCGCTTTCATATAATAAAATTAGAGCTGACGTCATTTCTTACATCATTATCTCTGAAAATCGGCAAAATAATCAGGATGTCATAGATTTTCATGCATTCGATGTCAGATCTATCATTTTCTATTTAAGTAACTAGATCTATATTTATATGGGATATATTTATATCGCATATTTTGTATTCCTTATGCAGACAGTTGCATACGTCTTTTTAAAGAAACAAGTATTAAGGGTAAAATAAATACAAAACTAAGACATTTTAAATATACCTAATAAAATATTATATTAATTAATCAGTAAAATAATTGTTGGAAACTAGAGTAGCAAGAAATAAATTGAAACTTTTAGTTCGAATCCCAAGCACATTCAGAGCTTGAAGTAGATTCTTTACTTATTAATATACATACAGCTAAATTTATATTATTTAGTCTATAAATATAAATTATAGGCTAAAGTGCCCTTGATCAGCCTTAACTGGTTTAATACCAGTTGAAAGAGAAGCTCTGGGATCTCCTGTAGTCCTGCACTTTCCTCCACACTTTGAAAAGATGCCTTTGATTTTTCCTGGCTGATCGTAAATAGTTTAACTTAATTTCATTAATTTTTTATTAAAAAATTAATGAAATGAAGTTAAAGATTAGTAGCTCCTAAAATGCTCTAAACACTTTTCATTTTTTACTTTTTATTTTTGGTTTAGTGCTCGCTGAGAGCGGAGACGAGATGGGAGTAAGAATATAGGACAATCTCCTTGGGCGCCAAAAACTCTAAAAGTCTTGTGTATTTAAAATAAAAGCTAACATTAACTAATAATGTGCCTCATCTTGTGATAACTTGGATTATACAGTCTGGGTTCTTAGAAGATCTGCCTGCGTGTGAATTTGCAAGGTAATAATCGCCTGAAATTAGAACGATTATTTTGTTTTAGGGCAATTAGGTTGGAAACAAGAAAGAAAATTAGATGTTCCCTTTAACCCCTTCAGATTACTCAGTTGATATCTAGGAAGCAATTTCATCCTCATTATCGTTTCTGAGGGTCTTCCATGTAAAATATAAGTATAAAAAGAAATTTCCGCTGTAAGACTATTTCAAATTAAGATTCACTAAAACGCCTCACACACTATTAAAAAGAATTTAAGATACCGAAAATTATGTTAAAAATATTTCCTATGAGATTCCTCGTATTTTAGAATTTTGATTCCTGAAAATTGTTTTTGTAGCAAATTTTAACATACCCGAAAGGTATGATTCTAATAGCGAAACCTCTAATGATTTAAATGGTAGATGTTAGTTTTGAACATTGGCGGATCTAGGGGGAGGGCTGTGGTGGCTGCAAACCCCCCCCCCCCTTTGGACATTTTTTTGTCATTTAAAGATAGAATTAAACTATACTAAAAGTAAGGAAGTAAGGTAAAGAACAAGTAATATGCAGAACAAGTAATATGCAGAACAAGTAGAATTTCAGTTGAGGGAAATGAGCATAAAGGTAACATAGCAGTGGGGCTGCAGTCCTCCCCCTTTGGGACTGCGCCCCCCCCCTTTACAACCGGCTGGATCTGCCCATGGTTTTGAAACGGTTATATTGCAGTGGCGAAATATTTATTTAGCTCCTAAGACAGCGAATAAGTACTTAAAACTAAGTTGATTTGTTTGAAATGCTTGTCACACCACCAAGCAATACCTCAATATTACAAAGCAGTATTAAGTTGGTCTGTAAGTGGAAACTCATTGTTAAAACCAGGGCCCGGATTTCTATGCAATTGCATATTGTGCTTGCGTGCTTCTTTAAAATAGCGGATCATATATGATTACGCAGAATTAGAGTACACAGATTTAATTGGTCAAGTTTTATTTTGCATATTTGATGACAACTGTATATATTTGCATATTTTGATGATCTAATAATTTATTTATTTAATAGTGTAAACATTTCTGGCTTTTCGACCACCTGGGTCATTTTCACCCTATATCTAATAAAGTAAACAATACATTAAGAAATATAAAAGCAATATCCAACGTGGGAGCTAAGATTCCAATTTCGATGGGGGTTATTCGCTTAAATAAGTCATATTCTTCGAATTAATGATTACTGAGATTCCCGACTTGCCACCTCCTTTTTTAGTAAATAAAAATATAAATCGCACCCCAGGCCATGTTAAGAAAGTTTAAAAATGTGTAAGTTTTATAAAAGTTTGAAAGCGGTCAATTTGACCGTTACTGGTAGGTTTAGTGTTAAGTGAAATATTATATTATTTTGGAATTAATTTATTATTATAAACTTGTTTTTGTTTGATTTCTTACTTGAAGTTATTTAACCCTTTCTATCATATCTATCTATATTTCACCTCGTCAACGTTTCGGGCCCCTTTTTCTCATCTTCAAGACTATTATATATTATCTACTCACACTCTATTATGTGATTGTTATACTTCTAATTTTAATATAATTTTATCTAAATCAGTCTTCTGTTTTTTTAATCATATGATATCTCTGGGGTACGTGCGTGTGTCGTACGCCTAATATAGTCTTTCAGGGCAATTTCGCAGTATTTTTCAAAACATTTATTCAATTATGGGTCACATCTCACTTCCTTAAACTATGAAGGATTGTAAAATTGGAATCTCAGACATTTAAAAAATATTTTCCATCATTATTTCAGAAAAGTTATCCTCTGAGAACGATTTGTTGAGGAATTGCCCTACCACCGCTGTTCATTCAGTAATCCTTTTCATGAACTGGTCGGTACATAAATATGTACTTCTTAAAATAGTGGCAAGTTCCCAGTAGGAGATACTAAATTTAATCATTATTTCCTTTGAATGGAAGTGGTTTAAAAGATAAAAATTGTAATATTTAAAATGCAATCTTATCAATAAATATTTTAGAAAAAGAAGTAATATTCATTTTAAGAAAAAGGAAAGAAGACATTAAAGTTGTGTCAAACTTAAAAAAATGAGGGCGCTTGTATCATTTTTATTTATTAATTTTTTTGCCTAATAATATTATTGCTATACTGACGAATAGTTTTGGCAAAATAGGCTTGAGTGTCAAATGTTGAAGCCAAAAAAGTAATAAAATAAAAACTATGTATAGTTGAACCTCCGCCGCTAGGGGTTGCTTCACCTCTACCCCCACTCCCTTGCCTAAGCCAATCACTGACTGGTATAGTCCCCACCACCACTAGCTCCTCCACTTACCCCTTGGTGTGCTGCTCTGTTCAGATTCGAAGAATACCTTCTGCTGTTCGGAAGATTTTTTCAAGGTGAGTTATTCTTTTTAACTCATTTTTTTGAGAAAAAAAAATTATTTGAATAATGAAATAATTATAATTGCAGATTAATATGTTAAATACAGTTAAGTTTCTGTATTATAAATATTTTTTAATTTTATCCCGACAGTTAGGTTTAAACTACTTTAGCTTTGTCTTTCTTGCATTTTAGATTTGATTCGTTTAAGTACTATAGATACTGATAGTACTTTTAAATATCTATAGGTTTTCATATAATGTAACTAGAGAATTTTGTTTATTTATTTAATTGAATATTTGAATTAATATTGTATAAAAATTTACACATTTACTATAGTCAATTCATTGTTCTGAATGATCTATAATTAATTATGAAAAACAATATTCAAAGATGTGTGATGCATCATATAATCATAGGTTTAAGTTTAAAAAAATATATATATTTTTAAAATATATGGAATAAATTTTAATTTATTTGGGCGATAATTGTTGTTTTATAAGTCATTAATATTAATTTATCTTGTCTAACTTTGATGTTGATTAGCAAACCTTTTCAAATTCTGTTTTCTCGCAATGCTTCTCTACCTATTCGCAAGTCTTTTCGAAAACATAATTGCAAGTTTATCATTTGCTCACTGAAACTATCAAATATACCCCTTCTACAGATAATGTAGTCATTTTTTAGTATTTATCAGTCGACATTCGAGGTACTTCGATTGAAGCAACTTCTGTTCTGTCTTTACATTCTCTTCTAGCTTTTCTTTTTAACATTCTCAAAAATGAATTGTAAAGAACACCAATAAGAGCCCTTGCACCCCTGGCATTTGAAAAACTTTCCTATATATTTTATTCATAAAGAAAAGTCGTTGACTGATATTTTTCTGTCCTTAGGTATCCCTTTCTTTTTCTCTGTTTTTAGTTTATTTGGGGTTTAACGTCCTCTTGGCGCTCCGACTAGGAATTAGGGGCTATCTTGAAAGTTACCGAGCTGTTCTAGCTAGAGTAGGAAGGTGATGATTCATTCCGTGGGTCCGCCATCCAATGAATTTGAACCCGCCTAGGCCAAGTTCGTACCTGCGCCGCTTTGAAGATGCTAAGATAATAACAATATGCACTCTGTCATTGCAGCCTCTCTTCCTTTATTTAAATTAACTTGAGGAGCTGTATGAACTACATTTGTTACCAACGTTTGTTTTTCATGCATAAGAAGTAATTATATCAGTTTATCATACGCTTTAGTCAGGGAACCCAGAGGTACTTTCTTGTAGGAAAATAGCCCTACTATCTCATCCATTACTAGCACGATTAACCCTAGTGCTGTCTCTGAGACATCTAGATGACATTCAAGGGCCATCGCGGTCCCATGGACCGCGTGTTATCTGTTATACTTATTATCATACTTCCCTGGTTATATCGGTAATAAAATACCGGGTCCCGATAAATTGCACAATGGTATTGTGCTATCGATCGTGAAAATACTCATGGTCCGTTTGTTTGTTTATTTAACGTTACTTTATGCTTCTATCGCTAATCGGATGAGGTCATCAATTCATTTCTTCTTATTAGATTTCATTATTCTAATCTAGCACACTAGATTATTTTATCTACATTCTTTATTTATACTAATTATTATGATTCATCTCAAAGAAACTGTTCCCATTTGCACACAATTTTACCAGAGATATGAGTATTATATGTAACATCTTATTTTCTTCGATTGTTTCTTTATTTAACGTCACTTTATGCTTCTGAGGTTAATCAGACGATGGTGCAGTGGGACTCCTAAATTTTGCCTATAATTAGGGTGTTTAGGATGGGTTCTTTACGATCTACAGGATTTATGATCTATAGGTACTTAAGTAGGAGCTTTAGTACCTGTCAGGGAGTACCTGAAATGAGTAACTCCATTGTACGTCCTTTCTGAAGGACTGCATAGGCAAGGGTTTTGTTCTCCCATCAATAAATTCTAGGGCTACGGACCCACAACCTTGGTACATGGATGTTTTTTTTTTTTTCGATTGATGTTGATTGAAGTTTCTCCACATTCTAGAGTCTCATTGATTTTTCTTAATTCTTTAGAAGGTGGCAAATAGGTATATTAGTGTTTTGTTATATTATTTTTTTTTTTTAGAAACAAAGATAGAAAATTGTAATAAATCAAAAGCCACCTAACAGCAATTTAGCAAATGCCCTCTCGTAAAATTCAACAAAAGTTACATCTGACATTATGCCATGTTAGTACAGAATTATAATAGTACATACTTTGAAAAAATACGATTTGCTCTGAAAAGTCTAATGGCCAAAAAAAAAAAAAAAAAATAAAAAAAAAATGTTTCCCTATTTATTTAAGTTTTATTTATACGTATTTAAAAAATGTCTTTCGCAGGGACAAAGGAGGTCCCAGTGACCACAAAATAAAATTCGAAATTTTTATAAGTTTAATTTTTTTCAAAGATCATTTATTGGATATGTAAAGCTAGTATTAATTTGATGTGTGTAAAAAAAAAAAAAAAAAAAAAAAAAAAAAAACCTTTGGTCCTACGAGAAAAGAATAAAAAATCTTTATGAACGTAATTTAAAATATATTCATGAAAAGAAAAATTAGTTTCTAAATAATGAGTAATAGACGTGTGTGTCGCCATGACAAACAAATTAAATTTTATAATAACTGGCACGTGTGTTAAGAGTAATCATTGTTTGGTCTAATAACATCCATTACGGGAATACTTGCGGCGCCATGTATATTTCAATATAGACATTTTACTAATATGTAATAACCATGTAATAACGTTGCTGCCTTGAATAAAATAAATTATGGTCTCATTAAAGTTCACAATATACATCTGTAGAAGTTATTATTATTTTGTCTATTATATAAAATTCTTGGACTTGGAGATAAAGAACTGTATCATTGTTTTCAGGAATAACTTGAATAAATGATCGTAATTTGAAAATAGCCAAAACCTTTCTACATCCAATAATTGTACCATTGCCCTTTGCACTGGCGCCAGTTTGGTATTAACTCAACGTCAAAATTAAGAATTTTTTATGAACAATTGTTCAAAAATACAATTAACATGCTGATTCATCGATCGCCTTTCGCGCGGCAATATGATTCTCACGCGCAGGGTTTCCTAAAATTTTCTTATCAGAATTTTACCTTGGAACCCCTCGTCAAATCTCAGCGCAAACCTTTTTCGAACGTTTTTCAACGTTTTTCTTTTTTTCGAACTCTTCTTTAATATACCGATACATCTTATATTTGAAATTTTAGTTCATAAATAATTAAAACTTCTTACCCTACTAGTGGTGAATAATATTTTTTTTTTTTTTTTGCAATATTATAAAATATCTTTTACCTGTCTCAGTGATACCTATATTGATACTACCACCAGAGTTAGTCTTGGTTTTACGTGCATTTAAATGGATTCAATACAGGGACACATTTGATGCGGTTTTGTCAATTTAAAAATAAATTAAACACGAATTTCATATCCACGAATAATTTAGTGCATGGACATTAAAATACATAGACATTTTACAAAGTAATAATAATATTATCATCATTATTTTGATTATAATAATAAATAATTATTAATAATAATATTAATAATATTATTAAAGAGAACATTGGCTGCAACTTACAAAAACCGCCATTACCTTGAAGTTCTGAATACTGAACTTGACTGAAAGTGACTCAAAAACGGCTTTAAAGATTTTGATCAAACTGGGTATTTGATGTATGTATATTGCAAAGATGTGATAGCCAACATTTCATCAAAATTGATCAACCGGAGGGGGCACTTTGTTTCATAACTTTTTTTCCAGTTTTTCGATTATCTCAAAAACGCCTTTAACGATTTTCATCATATTCGTTATGTTTAATGAAAATTAGGTGTTATTTAATATCAGGTAAGCGCTATCATTATTCAAATGTTCTGAGCAAATGAAAACAAAAATAAGAAATGAATGTGGAAAAATGAGTAACTTTGAGGAGTGGCATTAACAAAACGCATTAATTTCTTATCTAAGTAAGTTGGTAAGTGAAAGTTGTGTGTTGCGCGCACGCACCAGATTTTTGTTGTTGTCGGATTTGCTGTTTTAGTCCTCCTTCAAATTCATTTTAAATTTCAAAATGGGATTATAACCTAAGAATTTAGGGTTATAGTTATCTACAGCAATAAAATTAACTATTTCCGATTTTTTATTTCGAATTTTAAATGAGCTTAATATCTTATAGGAAGCTGAACTTATTTATTTTGAATTCAATATTTACTTTTAACAAAAACACATATACTTTGGATTTCATAAAAGTAGTTCCGTCTCTGCCGATAGGTGTTGCTTCACCTACCTCCTCCGCTAACCCCCACCACCGTCGCTCCACCAATCAGGAGCGGTTATACCCCCACCATCACTACCTTCTCTACTTACTACTTATATTGCTGTCGATCCGTGTGTGTTCCTTAGTTTTGACTTTAGTGATACCTTCTTCGGTGCAGGAGCTGTTTTTTAAGGTCAGTTATTTCTGATAGTAAACTCTAACATTTTAAATAATTGACTTTCACGATATTAATATAAATAAATCAATTATTTAACTAAATTACTTTCACGAATTTATGTTATTATTTAAACAAATCAAATAAGGTAGATAGGAAATGTGTGTCGCCTGTCAGAAAATACCGATTTTTTTATCAATATCCAAATAAATTTCATTTTTACGATAAATCTCCGGTGTATGTTTTTTTCAAAATCTGAAATCTGGAAAAAATACTATGAAACTATTATACTTCTATTAGTTAAATATATATGTGTCTATATATATATGTGTGTGTATATATATATATATATATATATATATATATATATATATATATATATATATATATATATATATATATATATATATACATATATATTTATATGTTTTTTTTAATACATACTAATGGAAAATTTTTCTGTTCTAAATAAGCTCAAATCCTCGAAAATTTTCTTCATTGATTTATTCCAAAAGCAACCTAGTACCTATTCATATTTTTTTGCAGTGATGACTATTTTTCGTTCCGAATAACATTTTAATTTTTGTTTTTTTTATGTAGGACTATTTGTTTTTTTTATAATACCTTATAATTTTCATTATGTCTTGAAATTTTACTAACTGCTTGATTTTAAGTTAGCTGTGCAGCCATTCCCGCGGAATACAACTTGCTATTGTTGTTCATTGAAGTTTCATCAATTAAACATTTAGTTTAGTTGTTATCGTATAGAAGATTTGATATTAACCTATACAACTCTTTTTTTTTTTTTTTGACCCATCATATTATTTTTTATTTTATAATCATGGATACTTTTACTTGCATTTATATTTGCGTAATTTTTTTTTTTCTATCATTCTAAAATATAATTGTGATTTTAAAATTATTTCGTTTTGGTATGTCTTTTGTTTAAATTTCTACGATTAAATAACCCTATTGTTATGATTTATTGTTATTAATTTTTGTGATACAAAATAAATAACATTAAAAAAAAAAAAATTAATTTGGAGTTCAGGGGCCATCTTCACAATAATTTAGTAAACAAGTTTGTAGGAAGAGACTATTTAATTATAGATATAGAATGATAGGCCTCAATGTCTCGTATTATTTCAATAATTCACTTAATCATGCAGATTACATGCCAAATTTTCGCCTATTCAGGCATCTTCAGGGCAGTAAAGGTTTCAAACGTGTTTAAAAAAATTAATGAAATTCTTCTCACCGAATCTTTCAATCCGTTCTTAACATATTTATTTTTATGGTTTCCAGAAAAATAATGTTTTATCTGAAGGTTTTTAAAGATTTTTGAAAGGAAGACGTGTGCATCTTAGAATGAAAGAAATATTTTTGAAAAAAAAATCGAGTTAGATTCGAAATATGATTGTAAAAATGCCACTCATTTGATTGGGTAAGAGATCAAAATTGTTTATTTCGATAAAAATAAGTTTAAAAATTAATTGTGTCTAAACTCGTTGAAATAAGATTAATTGGTAAAAAGTTAATGATTTATCTTTCAAATTCACATAATTTTTTTTTTCTAAACTGACTTTACTCAAAATGTGAAAAATGTCTCTTAGACCTCTTGCTTTTCTAGGTCCACGTATATCATCAAATGTTTGGAAATATTAATGAATGATAAATTCATTTAATAATCTTTTAATTGCACTTAATTATCTTACTATAAGATGCATCACTCTCTACGACCACCAACCCAGGGGTCACATGGGTCATGACACCCCCCCCACCCCACAAATATTTTGGCTTTTCAACTTTTATTGTATTTTTAAGGGAATAATGGAATTAGGTAATTACTATGCCCTAAACATAACACTTTAGGTTTTTTAGATTGCAGTCCTCCTTAAGACAAGGTAATAATCTCTTTAAAAACCGGAGCTGTTAGCCACGTGATTATGAGACGGGGGGTCATGACCCCCCCCCTAAATTTCGTGCTGAATCCCCCCCTGACGATCAAAAATTTGATTCAAACCAATCATTAACGGTCGTTTATGTACCGAACACTACAACTTCCACTTCTACATAAGCTGTTGGATATTACCATAGTAGTGTAATACTGATATCAATTCAGGCTTCATTTAGGGCCTATTCACACTATCGGTTTCGCGTCCGCTCCCGGTCAGCTTTCGCTCTGCCCCATTCACACTATCGCTCCGCTCCCGCTCCACTCCCGGTCCGTTCTCCTAATGTATTACCATATTCACATTATATAATTTTACATCGTTCACTTTTGAAAGGTTTAAGCTATAAAAGCCATTAATAATCGAAGTTGTCTGTATTCGGATTTTAATTAATGATTAACTTTCAGTTATTAAAGTATTTATTTATTCATCAATTTTACGGCCAAAAAAAAGTTTAATTTTTCGTTTGAAGAAATAGCTGGTAAGTGTACTTTTCTTGATGAAGAAGATAATATTATCAAAAAATATAATAAGAAGAATATATTGCAACACAATGATAATTATTAATAATAATTAGAAATTAATTTAATTAATGGTGAAGAAATAATTTAAATTTTTTCGGAATGTATTCGAATACGCTTCAAAATTTCAAGTTGAAATAGGTAAATGCTGCAATTTACTGATTGTGTTCTCTTCTTTTCCTGATTCATATTTTAATTATTTTTTGCTTTAATATATTTTTTGTTAATGATCTGACATTTTTGATAATATACTGCATTTTTATTCATTTCAAATTGAACGTTATAATAGCAATGAGTACCATATGTAGTCAATAAATAAATCGGTGACTGTTTTTTACGAGTACATTAATTCATTGCAAAATATATCTCAAACATAACATGAATTTTTCACGTGGAAAAACCGCGCGTATTGTTGATGATTTTTTTTTTTTTAAAATCATTTCAAGCGTATTTGAATACATTCGGGAAAAAAAATTTAATTATTTCTTCACCATTAATTAAATTAATTTATAATTATATATATATTTTAAAGTTTTTTGGCTATAAAATTGATAAATAAATAAATACTTTAATAAATGAAAGTTAATTATTAATTAAAATCCAAATGCAGACGGCTTCGATTATTAATGGCTTCAATCGTGAACGGTGTAAAATTATATAATGTGAATATGAAAAGACTTTAGGAGAGTGGAGCGGGAGCGGAGCGAGGCCGGACCTGTGCCAATATTGTGATTACCCTCTTTCTATTCCTCTTTAGAATATTTTGCCAGTGAGACCGGACCGGGAGCGGAGCGATAGTGTGAATGGGGTAGAGCGAGAGCGGACCGGGAGTGGAGCGAGACCGGAGCGGTACCGATAGTGGAATTCTCTGTCTATTTCTCTTTAGAATATTTTATCATACCGAGAGCGGACCGGGAGTGGAGCGGGAGCGGAGCAATAGTGTGAATCCGCCCTTATTGTCCCAGGTGATTTATTCTTAAAAATAATTTATTAGCATTTTAAAACTGAAATTGTTTCATCGAAATATCTCTATACACATCATATGAATTTTTATATTTATTTACATCATTCCTTGACAAGGACTTCCTTAATAATAGGTCAAATTTAAGATCAACAATAATTGTATTGGACAGTTCTTTGCGTAATGGTTGTATTCCATTATGTTATATTGTATTATATCACTGGTGTTTGGTCAAAAGGGGTTAAGTCATCGAATGTGAAGCTTAAACCAAGCTATTTAAAATCATTAAAAATTCTTTCTGATTGTATTTCTTTATTCCAGAGTAATAAACGAAATTATATTCTTTCATTAGAGACTGTAATAAATTATGAATAACGAATAAATTATAATCAATTATGGATTTTAAGAAGACAAGACAAAAACATTTTTTTAAGACATAAGCCCTTTTGCCATAACTTGAATGATATAATATCGTATCATTTGGATTCGACATGATCATTTGGACTTCGCTTCGAGTAGGAAAATAGGTACGCTCCTTTACTTTATGACCTCATGATGCTGTATATAGGAATTGAGGAAAAATATTATTCAACATCAAAATGATAAAATATTACGTAAAGGATAGGCTTTGGTATGAGGAACTATGTAAAGATAAGGGATTCATAGAAATCTGACAGAGATTCCGCGAACTGGGGTCAAAACACACTTCAGCGTATACGAACATGCTGACATTAGTAACATGTTTAAATACCCGAACAAACGGCTATCTTATCTTGGGTTTTGAGGCATTTAAAAGACAACAGGATGGATTGGTAATTAGAAATTATTTTTTCTGATGCTTCAAGTATTAGTCACGGAGTTCATTTCGGAACAAATTTGTCAAGAAAATAATAAAAATATAGTCATATGAGAGAAAATTCAAGTTAGACAAGCTTAGTAAATAAAAACTTATGGTTTGCTAAAATTAAATGGATTTTTTTTTCTTTTTTGGAATGTTTTATTTTATGTTTTGAAATTTGGCCATTATAACCTTAACTACAAATTTTGTACATTTTTGATTTTTTACTATTTTATGTTAACTAATCTTCTAGTTAATTTATCAGTTAAATTTCCAAATTTAATTTACTACTCTGTAATGAAGATATAAAAATCGTTTTTTATTCATTGATATTTTACTATTTTACTTTATTTGGAAAGGTTTATGCTTATATATATAAATTGTGTAACTAATCCGACTTTGTTCGGATTGATATTGTTGTTGATAGAACAAAATAGATTCTAAAATGCCTTAACTAAAGACACTAAGTAATTTAAAACTTATATTGAAACTCAAAGACCTGATTGATATTTTAAGAATAATAAAATATAACAATTGAAGCGTGGAGGCGAAGCGATCTCTTGTTAGTTCTCGCGAACTAAATTTTTAAAACCGTAATTAATACGGCTTCTTTTTCGTGACTAGTTACCTCTCGCAAAGGTAATTGGTCCAAAAATCTTTATTAGGTTAGGCAATTAATTTGAAATATTATATTTGAACAGTTTGTCTTGAAATGGGTATGTTTGTCTTGAAATGGGTATAAGTCCCTTAGGAAATTTTTACAGAAATGATGTGACTTATACCCTCTAGGGTGAACTACGTTCAGTGCTTACACCCATGCTATCTTTCATACGTTCAATGAACTCTTTTCTAACAACAAAACATTACTTATACCCATTTCTGGAGAATGGCTTTGTATAACGATTTGACAAAAAAAAAACTTTGTTTTATTTTTTGGCACTTAGACCCTTATGTATTTCCACGCTTCAATTAATCTTCCAAATCCAAAATATTTTTTTATTATTTTAATTTACTCAAAATGGAAAAAAAATTCAATTAGACCCCTTGCTTTTTCAAGATCCTCGTGTATCATCAATTAGATAGAAAAATTACAGCCAGCTAATCGAATGTTAGAAAATTTTAATGAATGTTAATGTCATTGAAGGGAATTTGAATATCTGAACTTTCAATTATCAGTACCGTGTTTAATTTTTCCAAATGTTATTTTAATTAAATTTTTCATTTAAATATATATATTTGCTCTTTTTAAATTATTGTTATTTAAAAAAAAAGCAAAATAAATTGATTTTTACTTTCACTAACCTATATATGAAATATATAGTAAGGGGAAGTATTGCAATCGTGAAAAATTTCGACTTCCGGTTTTCAACGGAAATACACGTTTTGGGGTCCCCTGAGTCCAAATAACCAAGTTCCGCGAAATGGTCTGTGTGTGTGTGTGTGTCTGTGTATTTCGACTTCCGGTTTTCAACGGAAATACACGTTTTGGGGTCCCCTGAATCCAAATTACCAAGTTCCGCGAAAGGGTCTGTGTGTGTGTGTGTGTGTGTGTGTGTGTGTGTGTGTGTGTGTGTGTGTGTGTGTGTGTGTGTCTGTTTGTTAGTGTGTGTGAACAGACTAGCTCAAAAACGATAAACCGTGCGAACTTGAAATTAGGTATTTAGTGTATGTATATGCACGCAATGTGACAGCAAAAATTTCATCAAAATTGGTCAAAAGGAGGGGGCACTTTATTTAATAACTTTTTACGTTTTTTTCTATTTTCTCAAAAACGGCTCTAACGATTTTGTTTAAACTGAGTATTTGATGTATTAATATACCCGAGATATGACTGTAAAAATTTCATCAAAATTGATCAACCTGAGGGGGGACTTTACTTAATAAATTTTGTATCTTTTTAACGTGTTTTTTTATTAACTCAAACACTGCTTTAACGATTTTGATTAAAGTCGGCATTTGGTGTATGTATATGCTCGCGATGTGACAGTCAAAATTTCATCAAAATTGATCAACCGGAGGGAGGACTTTACTTAATAAATTTTGTATCATATTCACGTATTTTTTTTATTTACTCAAAAATGGCTTTAAAGATTTTGATCAAACTGGGTATTTGATGTATTTATATGGCAAAGATGTGATAGCCAACAATTCATCAAAATTGGTCAAGCAGCGGGGGCACTTTATTTCTTAACTTTTTTTCCGGTTTTTACCTTTTTTTTCGATTATCTCAAAAACGGCTTTAACGATTTTCATTGATTATTAATTGATTATTAAATTAGGTGTTTTTTAATATCAGGAAGCTTTATCAATATTAAAATGTTCTGAGGGGGCTTAAATGGGGTAGGGGCCTTTTTTGTTTGTTTGTTTTTTTGTTTCCTATAAAGTATCTTTGTTTTTGTTTATATGGAGAAATTAACTGTCTCTCATTACGCCTAAAAATAAGAAATGGCTATAAATATGAGATATGATAAAAACCAAGTAAACATATAGAAGAAAAAAATTAGAAAAATATTCAGTTAACTCTTAAAATACGTTGAGACCACGCATGCTGCAAAGGCGTAGTACGCCTTTAATGACTGACCATCGTTCATAATTAAAGTTCTTTTCATTTAATGGAAATTATTTGTTTCATGGTAACTAAATGAAATTTTCAACAAGTACATAGAGAATTATAAAATCAGACGACTTGGAGTATTATGCTTGCATTACCCAATCATCACAAGCAAAATATTTTACTTAATAATAAAAGAAATTAGTGTTTTTTATAGAGCAAATGAAAATAAAAATAAGAATATGTGACTTTGAGAAGTGGCAATTAACAAAACGCATTAATTTCTAATCTAAGGAAGTTGGTAAGTGAAAGTTGTGTGTTGCGCGCACGCTCCAGATTTTTTTTTTTTTATGGACGTCTATGAGAGGAAGTTACGCTTAATTTTCTCGAAAAATGCTTTGTTAACAGTATCCGGTTTATTGATTTATGTATGGCTATAAGTTTGTGAATTTCAATGAACATAGATATGTATATGTTTACGAAGAACAATCACCGGGGTTTGCTCACCCCCCCCCCCCCCGCTCGGTGAGGTGAAGTCCCTAAGAACTAATACTATTTGTTTAATGTGTGTACAAAAAAAAAAAAAAAAAAAAAATGATAGAATAAATTCAATTTTTTTTTTTTTATTCTTTTGGTAATCCATCCATTGAGTAGTTCTCTTAGAATTAAAATTTGTAAATAAATTACACGATTCTCCATTAAAATTTTAATATCCTAAATTTGATAAAACTAACTCAACATATATCTATCAAGGGCGCTTTGCGGGTAATATCGACTTCTAGCAATGGGGAAACATGGGGACTTCTCTTTCTTAGTTTTCGCCTTCTTTTATCAGCTACTACGTTTGGAATTATATCTGTGCGAGTTACGATATGGCGAAACACAATAAAAAGTGGTCTCCACCCGATATTATCGAGCCGACTTATTAACCTTGTATGTTTGAAGGAAATGTTTCAAGATAAAATTTTGATACCATGTCATTCAACCCTAGCTCACGAATCATTTCGTTTATTCCGAGATATACCAAAAGTGCACACAAATTTTGATTCAAGAATAATATATTGCTATAATATTCATTTTATTCATTGAGTATTATGCATAATCTATAATTGACTATCAAAACACTTGAGTGCAAGGCGTCAACGCACAGTGCTTCGACTAATGGACAAAAATGAAATTTTCCTTTGGCAAATTATTTTATTGGGATTTTTGCTAGTATAGCCAGAAAATTAGATAGTAACATGAGTCAATCCGATATTACAATTATTTTAATCTAAATGTGTCCGAATCCAGGTTAACAATAAATGTGGTTTGTCAATTTTTTAATTTTTTTTTTCCGAAACGTTTAAAAAAGTTCTTTGGATTTTAGTTTAAAAAGGTTCGTTTGTTCATACTGAGTCGAACTATGATTTTTTTTTTTGCTAATATTTTTTCCCCAAAAGTATCCTTATGAGGCTCATTTTCGTTAAAAGCCTAAATAGAGCATATCGATTTATCATTGACAAGTATAATTTAAAATACGGTATGGAGGAAATTCTCCAGCGATTTTTGGAATGTTAACTCATAGTAAAATTGGTAGTACAAGAAGAGTTTTTGTCGACTGTATAGGAACAAGTTTTGAAATAAAGTGCCCCCTCCGGTTGCTCAATTTTGATGAAATATTCGCAGTCATATCTCGGGCATATAAATACATCAAATACCCACTTATTTCAAAATCGTTAGAGCCGTTTTTGAGAAAATCGAAAAAAACATAAAAAGTACCCCCTCCGTTTGACTAATTTTGATGAAATTTTTGCTGTCACATCATGGGTATATACGGATACTAAATATCCATTTTCAGGTTACTGCAGTTTATAGTTTTTGAGCTAGTCTGTTCACACATACACAGACACACACAGACTATTTCGAGGGACTTGGTTTTTTGGATTCAGGGGACCCCAAAACGTGTAATTCCGTTGAAAACCGAAAATTTTCACGATCGAAATACTTCCCCTTACTATCTATATATTTCATATATAGGTAAGTGAAAGTAAAAATGGGCACAAGTTGATCATAGGTAGAACGTATTTGTACTTTCATTAAAATTTAGTCATAACATCGTATTAGTAATAAGATTCGAGAGCTACAGAGGACGTACAAATTAAAGATGACAAACCACTCTTAGGGGGGTGAAAAGGGGGGGGGTACGTTTACATAATAATTTTTTCCGCAAGTAGGTCGAGTGATACATTGTTTTCGATAGTGTTTATGCTTCTTAATCCAACGAGGCCATTCCCATTACGATACAGCTAGTTCAAAATTATTACAGATTAAAGATGGACCAGAGTCACATAAATGTATACATTCGTTTCCGTACTTATTAGGGGGTTAAATATTGAAATTTTTTTTTTACACATATTAAATATAAAATTTTCCAGAATAGTTAGCGAATTCAGCTGGAGTTATCATGTGTTTTCTTAGTAATATTGTATAATATTACTCAAAATTAGCGCGTTCGAACAAACTCTTCGCAATGTGATCGCTTATATTATTTCATGTGGAGCAACGGAGAAACAGAAAGTGTCTCCCACGAAAATAGACGTTTACATTACAATTTCAAGTAGTCTAAACATTGTAGAAGTGTTCATTGAGTGTAGTCATTGTTTACTTAACGATGCCGTATTAAAGTTAATTTATATATTTACTTATTTATAATTGTATATATTGCCAGATTGTTATTGTCTTATTTGTATTAGTTCGATGTAGACTTAGCATCATTATTTTTGTTAGTAATTTTAGAAGATTTTATTAAAAAAAAAAAAATGTTTCCTTGTTCTAAGGAATAAATATCATAATTTGAAGGCTTTTGAATAATAATTGATGAGAAATATCTAATGAGTCAGCATTTTGCCACTCAACAAATTCACCATTGTAAGTTGAGTACAATACTGTCAATTAGGTTCTGAGTCAACGTTGAAACTGATTATTGATATTTTATTAATAATTGTTCAAATTATCTTTCCATAACTTTTACATTCTCCCGGGGAACCAATGGTGTTAATAATTGGCAAGCATTCGAATGAGTGGTGAGATAGCAATCAAAAAATGAGTCAGTCTTAAATAATGAACGGCGTCAGATTGGTATTGGTATATATAAACAACGAGAAAGAAAATATACCAAAGTTGGCAAAAAAAATGTATAAAAAAAAAAAAAATTAAAGGGGGGGCAGCCACATTTTATTGGGGGGGGGGGGGGGGGAAAAGGGGATATGTTTGCAAATGAATTTGGCTTTAAGTAGGTCAAGTTTTTATAGTACATATTCTTGTGAATCCTATGAGACCATTCCCTCGACAATACAGTCAATATTTCTAAAAGATAAAAGTTATTACAGATTATTGGCGAAATATCACATTTAATGAATGAGCTAACAAAATGTTCATGTAATTAAGTACATTTATAAGAGGAGATGGAATTTTCATATTAAATAAGAGTCATTCAAATATGTACGTTTTAATGTAAACATTTTCAAAACTCAGTAACTAAATATGTGAAAAATTTAATAAAATGATCACAAAACATACAAGAATAAAAAAAAAAAATTCAATGATTAATATGGCAGGCGTACATTTTTTCATATAACATCAGAAGTGCATATATTACGAGTGTATAAATACAGGGTACCCACAATCATATGTGGGTGTGATGTAAAATTTAATTCTGAGCAAAACCATTTCCGTAAATATGTATCTGGAAATGTGACGTTTAGGATTTTAAGCCGTTTTTTTTTTTTTTTTTTTTACAATAATCGCAGATAGTTGATCAGGAATTGACTTTTCGAAAAAAAAATAAGCATAAGCCATGACATTATGCAAAATGTGGCGTCCTTGTTTTTGGTTATACCTTAGTTGAAGTCCTAGATCCAGAAATCTCTCGAAGCAAAAAATTTTGGATTTGAACATTCTGTAATTCTGTTCTAATTGGTCATAGGAATAAAACAAATACATCTCTAGAACGAATTCGTTTGGTTCAATTCCTTAGCGTAATTTTCTTGGATAATTTAAGAGCATGTACCTTAATATTTAAGGCATTTTCTGAATATTCAATTCCGAGAAGCTTTCAGCGTTTATTGCCAAAAAAGTTTTAACAAACTCTTAAAAGACGCATTTCCTGACAAATGTTCATAGGAACTTTTTGCTCAGAAATAAATTTTATATAAGATCCCATAGTATTTTGCATTACTTAAGGTACATTCTGTTATTAAACTTGGGTCAATAAATTAATCCGAATATAAATAAAATAATCTATGTGAAATGAATATCTTGGGTAGTTGGTCCCTTGGTTTGTTGATCATCACATTCAAATGTTAATCTCTGCCTCAAATCAGCGTTAATATTCCTTGGTTGGAAAGGTTCATTAGGGCTTAAAAATGTGCTCCGTTCAAAACTTTTGACAGCGCAAAGCCGTGCACTATCCTTCTGGGAGCCACTGAAAGGTTCTTATTCGCCTGCCTTTCAAGATACGGTTTATACTTATACTAAAGTAATACATTGTAACTAACTCACATCTTATTGCTCCGGCAAAACTTTCCACTTATGAATATCGGATTATCATCATTCGCTATCCAATGTTTGGCATACGATGATTGACTACTTCCGCAAAAGGTCACCGCTCCAATCAACAACGGGTACTGAATACAATCACACGGAATACACTTCCTGCATTACTCTTAAATACTCATTCCTAGAACAGCAGTCCAAATAAAAAAAATAAAAATAGATTAATTTTGAATTGGAAATTCTAATCTCAGATTTCATCTAATGCCAGCGATTAAAACAATCATCTAAGAAGGAAGCTATAGGCAGTGAAAGTGGTTTTTGAGTCCCCTGGATTTTAATGAGGTACTACTTAAGTCGTGCTAGGGTTTGCCTTGGTCCAAGTCACCTGGTTTCCTTGGTTCTAGGATAATTTCAAGGTAATTAACTCTTCATTTGACTAATTTCTTTCTGAAATTACATTGAGGCCATTATATGGCGAAGCATATATTTATGGCGTATCCTGAATACCTGAAACGAAGACTTTTTGTTCTGTTTTTAATCATAATCACTACTAAAAAGATTTTCCATTAGGGCCATTCCTTTTAAATCAACGAGATTCTGAATCTTCAATCTTGGATTAGATAATTTTTTGGTATTTTGTTTCATGCATCAATGTAAAGAAACGTCTAGAGCCTTCGAAAATCAATACTAAAAGATTCCATTTCTTTTCAAAAGCGGTTCCAATCCATCCTTTTTTCATCAGTCCTGAAAAATGTTGAAAATTGATGTAGCCGGTTTTGAAACCAAACGCCACATATACTACATGATCATCTTTTAAAAATATTGTATCTTAAAAATAAAACTAATATCTTCTATTTTAAATTTTGAAAAAGTAATCTTTTTGATTTAAAAAAATAAATAATAAATGTATGGTACCCTACCATATTTTGGCTAGAGGTGTATTAAATTTCGAAGTGAAGAAACAATGGGTTGACAAGATAAAAAATATTGTACTAAAAAGTACTAACAGTCAAAATTTTGATATGACCTATATCTCAAAAACTGTTTAAAGAAATGCACCGTTTTTGCTATTTTTCAATATTTTAAAAGTTTATATGTTAAAAACCGTAATTCCGAAAAATTGTATTATTTTTTTTTCTTCCTCACTATGATGCTTGCAACGAGCAACCAAAAAGTTATCAAAATCCAAGAACCAAAGTTTCCGACCCTCGTTGATTTGATATGGAATTACCCATTAGAGTTCCATTCCTAAACACAGCTTTGCGTCTTCTATAGACTATTTGTGCTTCATTTCATACCAGAGCAATTGTAGAACCTTCTATTTTTTATTTTATTAATTTAAAATATTTTTACCTAAAAATTTGATTTTAACTTATCCCGGATTTAAAAACACACTGAAACAACAGGAAAAGACGGCAGCTCTTATACGCTTACTATTAAAAAAAAAACTGAATTATGTAAATAGAATCATATGTTAGTGGGGCTGCAATCATTCGCCACCATAAATTATCGGTGCTATAATGACGAGACCACTTAATTATTGAATTTAAATAAGGGCCACGGATCCATTTTGATTAACCAAGGATACGGATATCGATTAGATCAGATGGGATCCAATGGTATTTCTCAAATCTGAATATTTTGATTCCCGAAAATCATAGGGTAGTAGGAGGTAGGTGAGTTTTGGAAACTCTCTTAAATTATTACGCAAAACTAAATTTAGCCCCCTAATAGTAATTCATCAAGATCGGTGTACTATTCATAAAGTACGTATATTATCTCAGATTAGAATGAAATATCAAAAAAAAAAAAAAAAAAAAAAAATTGATTTTAAAATAAAATAAGTAAAATAAATATAAATATTCATAAATAAAAAAAAATATTAGATATTTAATATGTAATCATTGTAACATGTAAAAACTAGAAACATTAGAACAGTTTGACTTTCAGTGCACGATATACCAAGTCAATTAAAGGCGTACTGCGCATGCATTTTTGTCTCTTGTATATGTTTACTTGATTTTTTCATATTTCATATTTAGCCATTTCTTATTTTAATGCGAAACGAGAGACAGATACATATTACTCCATATAAAGAAAAAGAAAGATTCTTTATAGGAAAACGAAAAAGGCCCCACCCCATTTGATCAACTTTGATGAAATTTTCGCTATAATATCGCGAGCATAAACATACATCAAATACCCAGTTTTATCAAAGTCGTTAAAGCCGTTTTTGAGGAAATCGAAAAAAACGTAAAAAGTTATTGAATAAATTACCCCCTCTGTTCGACCAATTTTGATGAAATTTGTGCTGTCTCTTAGCGAGCATATTCATATACCAAATATCCGATTTCAGGTTCGTGCGGTTTATAGTTTTTGAGCTAGTCTGTTCACACACAAACATACACAAAAAAAACAAAAAAAAAACAGACCATTTAGCGGGACTTGGTTATTTCGACTCAGAGGACCCCAAAACGTGTATTTCCGTTGAAAACCGAAAGTCGAAATTTTTCACGATCGCAATACTTTCCCTTACCATATATTTCATATATAGGTAAGTGAAAGTAAAAATATTTACGTGATTATCTCTGGTTTCTGTTCTATTAGCCACTGTATATGAATATATCTGTACAATATTATTGTGTCTATTTACAATTGATATGAAGAAGTGTAAGTGCATGTTATTTCTAATTAGATTATTATTTTTTTGTATTTTACAATAATTCCTCTATGTCATGAATGATCATTTTATTGGTCACTAGCTATATATCCTGGTTTCACCTAGGGAATTTCGTCTCGTCTCCAATGTAAAGCGAGATCATAACGATTTTTATAACAATAAAGAACATAACGATTTTTATAACAATAAAGAATGTAACCAGAGATTGGCTGAAGTTATGCAATTTTAATATGGACAGGTGTTTGCACCTGGTATGAAAGAACTACTGAGCGAAATGTGGAGAATTTAGGACAAACGGTATGGATTTCTAATAAGAACAAACAAACTGAATTTTATCTTTATTTATATAGATATGTTAAGTAAGTAACTATATCTTATATTACATAATTAATGTACGGTCTACTCTATGTGTATGGAGAAAAATCCCAAATGCAAATAAACCTTATTCTATTCTGTTTTACATCCATCGTATACTAAACTCCGATTATACCAAAATACGAGTTTGACAATTTTTGACTACAAATAGTTTTTGTTACTCTTGAGTTTTAAATTTTTACAATAATATGACAAGCCTACCACACCCGATGTTTTAATTACTGAGCCTTAACCATTACTAAAGTATTGCCGCAAATGAAAAAAAAAAATCTTATCTTATTAAATATTATAAATTAATGAAGTAGTCAAATTAACTATGCATTTATACATTCACTTTCATACTTATTACATAATTATGTAATTATGTAACATTAACATTAATATTAATAACATTAAACGTATTTCTTTTGCACATCACTGTAATGAGTCTAATTAATATCAATATATATATATATATATATATATATATATATTTTTTTTTTTTTTAATTTACTGATACAATCTGTAATTCGTTATCTCTTGTTAACCGGAATTGAATCCGCATTACTTTGGATAGGTGGGATCCTAATGAATCCATGTTATGTTTTATTCATCACCCAGATGTGCAGTGCATAGTTCATTTGATAATAGTAATTTATGCAAATAAATATAAATACTAAAGATATAGGGTAAACCATACAGTTATATTGACACTCAGTACAGTTATTGACACCCCAACTTTAACTTAAAGAAATAAGTAAACAAGTCCTAATTTTATTCCCAGATATACATGAATCTAATGTTTGAAGCTTCCTCTAAGTCATCTATGAAGTAAGACTTTAACAAACAAACAATAGGGAAGATTTCACAATTAAATCCACAGGGTGTCAATAACTAAATTTCGCAATTTTAACAATAAATATTCCCATATGGTAAAACTATTGAACTTTTGACCCAAAAAAACCTCTCGAGTCGTTATAAGGATAGATAAAGAGGAGCTATAGGAAGTTTCAATTTGATCCCTTCATAAAAAGTATTTTTTTTAATTTCACCACAGAAATGTAGTCTTAAGGGTGTCAATAACTGCACGGTTTACCCTATATAACAATTATTATATAAACAAATATTAATTCTAAATAAATATAAAAACTTGACGTATAAGCATGTTAAGTTATTCAAATATTTTACTAGAGTAAAAAAATTATGCACTATGCATTGTACATCTTGGTGATGAATATGGACACATTGTCTGAAACGTCCACCGCAATGTAAAAATATAAATAAATGTAATCTGAGACTGCAATAGGATGCACTCAATTTAATAGTTATATTTTGTTTTTCATCATGTTAATTCATAGTTATATCATGTTTTTCTACTTTTTTCTGATTATCGTATTAAGATTTTTTTTTTTTGCTTTTATAATAAATATGAGAGATTCAATTCTGATGTAATTTATTGAACATAATATACTCTTAAAAATGCTATAATTGTATTATTGAATTAATCGCATCAAAAAACATGTCCGATGCTTTTGATAATCAATTCCATTGATGTATGGATAGTTAAACATTTTCCCATTATTTAGAATTTTAAAGATGTGATATACGATATCTTTTTATTTTGTTTCAGTCTGAGGATTCCGATACTTTTACCCACTGACCACTTGAAATTCCCGAAGAAATACTACATAGTGAGTAATTAAAACATATATTTTTTTTCTTAATATTTTTATTTGTAATAATGTTTATATTTGCCATATTTGTTACTTTTTTTATTTATTCAGTGTTGTGATTATTCAATCGCTATTTAAAATCAAAGAATTTACAAATTGGAAGCTTCTTGCGTTCGTTGGGAAATCACGAAAATTCTGTGATCGGGCCTAAATTCCAAGTACAGTTCAGTTCAATCTAGTTGATTTAGAATATCAACCTAATTTAACTGGTCAAAGTAATGTAATTAACGAAAGCATCCCGTTTAACATTATGAAAATACTAACACAGGCACGTCTATCGGGAAAATATCACATTTAATTCACCCACAAAAACCATGTATATAACATTAAACCCAAAGAAATATGCACAATATGTAATACGAATTCTTACGAAACTCTTTACCATTTGATAGCAGTATGTCCCATTTATTCTTCAGTTAGGAACCACTATACAGGGTGTATCGCAAGTAGATGACAATATGCAAGATGGAATAACTAGATCAAAAATGTAGTTAAACGCCACCAACCGCGTGATTCTATCTCATTCCGTTGCACAGATATGCCGTTCCAAAGGTTATTTCGAGAAAACCGTGTTTTTTGTAGGAAAACCTCAATTTTCTCTGCTTCCACACATTTTTTTTCAATGTTCCATCACAGTTTTGAATTCAGCATTAAATTTCATTTAAGCCTAATACACATTCAATGTTCACAAGTATCTTTTCAAAAGCGCGATAACAGATCAAGAAATAAAAATTTTAAAAAAGTATTGTCAGCGACAAATTTTCGAGGATCGCTACTCTTCCAAAAAAAATCCTGCAAGCTGCCGAATCTCACAAAAGTTGTAAAATTTAATTACCTTTCTAACGGTGTACTCAAAACTGCAATTATCTCTCAATTTTGTAATGTAATTGGAATGGGAAGGAGAAAAAACTGATGTCATGCTTATTTGGTAGGATCTTATCTCCAATAAATTTAATTTATTTTTTATGTAAATTACAAATATTTATTTAATAAATCTACTAGGGAGGTGATTGAAACCTAAAAGAACGTGAAGAAAGTCTGGCATGATGAATGTTTTTGTTTACTTCTTAGGGATTATGTTCGCATTAAGGTTTGTTTGCCTTATCTCTTTAATTCTTCGTCTACCTACTTTGTGTTTAATACTGATAATAATTGTCAGTATCGTGCAAATCTTCAGTCTGTTAAGTAAGTTTCGATTTGAGTTCAAGAAGTAAAATGCCAAATCTATACACAGCTGAAGAGCACGTTGACATGATTTTCGCATATGGGGCTGCAAGAGGCAATGGTCTTCGTGCACAAGAAGAATATCGCAATATGGCAAAGATTTCCAGACCGAAGACTTATTGAAAACACTTATCGCATCATGAGAGAAACAGGCTCTATTCCAAGACAACCTGTTAACTACGCGGGCCGAGCTCGAAGGGACGTTGAAGACATTTTGACTATTTTTGATAATGATCCATCAACTAGTACCCGTCGCGCTTCAAATCAACTGGGAATGTCGCACTCTACAGTCTTTAGAGCTCTCAGGGAAGACAATCAATATCCTTATCACCTGACTACTGTCCAGGAGTTGCTGCCCGTGATATGGAGCTACGGATGGTGTTTGCGCGATGGTATGTTCAACAGTGCCACGAGAGGCTTAACTTTCCTGAGGCTTAAATTTGGACAGATGAGGCAACGTTCACACGTGCGGGAATTTTTAACTCACGCAACTCTCACCTTTGGTCTCATCATAATCCACATGGCACTAGGGAACACCACTTCCAATATCAGTTCAGTGTGAACGTGTGGCTATGAGTCTGTGGGCAGCATATGACAGAGCCCGTTTTCTTACCTCGTCGGTTAAATTCAAATACTTTTCATGATCTACTTCAGGATGATATAAGTGCGACACTCCTCGAAGCAATACCACTCGAAGAAGAGCTATGATGGCAAATGGACGGGTGTCCAGCGCATAATGGACGAGCTGTAACGAACTGGCTCAATCAACAGTACCCAGGAAGATGGATTGGGAGATATGGACCTGTGCATTGGCCGGCCCGAAGCCCTGATTTGACGCCTCTGGATTTTTATATTTGGGGTAGGCTTAAATCAGAAGTGTACAGAGTACCCATTCAAGATAAGAACCATCTGATCGCAAGAATTCGCGAATCATGTGAAGCAATGAGAGCTGACCGCAATCAGATTCGAAGGGCTACATCAGCTGTGTTAAACAGATGTCAGTGTGTACTGCAAGGAGGAGGCCAGTTCCAGCAACTTTTGTAATGTCCAAAGACATTTTATTTACTATTTAACTTTCATGTAAGAATTAATTTAATTTTTCTTTGTAATTTACATAAAAAATAAATTAAATTTATTGGAGATAAGATCCTACCAAATAAGCATGACATCAGTTTTTTCTCCTTCCTATTCCAATTGCATTACAAAATTGAGAGATAATTGCAGTTTTGAGTACACCGTTAGAAAGGTAATTAAATTTTACAACTTTTGTGAGATTCGGCAGCTTGCAGGATTTTTTTTGGAAGAGTAGCGATCCTCGAAAATTTGTCGCTGACAATACTTTTTTAAAATTTTTATTTCTTGATCTGTTATCGCGCTTTTGAAAAGATACTTGTGAACATTGAATGTGCATTAGGCTTAAAGGAAATTTAATGCTGAATTCAAAACTGTGATGGAACATTGAAAAAAAATGTGTGGAATCAGAGAAAATTGAGGTTTTCCTACAAAAAACACGGTTTTCTCGAAATAACCTTTGGAACGGCATATCTGTGCAACGGAATGATATAGAATCATGCGGTTGGCGGCGTTTAACTACATTTTTGATTTAGTTTTTCCATCTTGCATATTGTCATCTACTTGCGATACACCCTGTATACCCTACATCGATAACATATCCGAAAATGAATTTCCGACAATACTCAATGTCCAAGACCCGCCAAAAATAAAACAGATGTATTACTACCTAATTAATTGCCTGAGATTAAGATCATTCATCATCAACGAATAAAATAGTATTCTTTTATAATCATTCATAAACAATTGTAGATAATAAGTTATTAGACAATATATCAATCAACACGATGCATTGAACCGATTACTGAGTGTAAACAATAATATCCACCTGCCATCCATTCGATATACAAAACAAATGATATTGCTACCACCATGTATATATACTTCGCTAAAGTGATTATAATTTTTAATTACAAAATAAAAACATCAAAAGTACTATTAATGAGGGTTCATTTTTAATTTTATTACTATGAAGTGCTTATATATATTTTCTTTTGTTTAAAATCACTAATTATTCTTTATTTGTTTATTATCTCGTTTGAACTTTATTTTAAATTTTATTCATAATAGTGAAATTTTGTAGAAATTAGTTAATAGTGAAATTTTATATATACAAATTTTGTATGTAAACTAAATTTATAAGATGATTTTCAAACTTTGTAAACCTATATTAATTAATATGTATCTATATATAGCCTAGCCAGGCTCTATTTGTATGGGGACTTCCTCCAAAGACAAATAAATATATCTAAATATCTAAAATATCTAAATTAGAATATTTAAAAAGCATTAATTTGCCATAAAGAGAAACTGGAATAAAAAAATAAATAAATAAAAGAATAATATTTTCGTAACATAATAGATAACTATTGGGTCTTTTTTACTTTACCTGCACCAGTTACTTATTTCTAAAACAGTTATTTATCTTAATATTAGATTAATAATAGTGAAGAACAAATGATTGAAGGGATGTATTTAACAAACTTCAAATGTAAACAAAAATGATAGTTTAATATACAATTCGTTAAATTATACAGTTAGGGGCCCTGTATGCTTTTATTGATTTTAAAATACAATCAAATATATCCTCGTTTTTGTATCTTTTTCTGTAAACAAACTCACTAATAGTCAAACAAACGGCTCAAACGATTTTGATCAAACTGGGTATTTGATGTACCTATATATTTGCCCGCGACGCACAGTTTTGGGACCCCCTGAGTCGAAATAACCAAGTCCCGCGAAATGGTCTGTGTGTGTGTGTCTGTGTGTGTGTGTGTGTGTGTGTGTGTGTGTGTGTGTGTGTGTGTGTGTGTGTGTGTGTGTGTGTGTGTGTGTGTGTGTGTGTGTGTGTGTGTGTGTGTGTGTGTGTGTGTGTGTGTGTGTGTGTGTGTGTGTGTGTGTGTGTGTGTGTGTGTGAACAGACTAGCTCAAAAACTATAAACCGTGGGAACCTGAAATTGGGTATTTAGTGTAGGTATATGCCCGCGATATGACAGCAAAAATTTCATCAAAATTGCTCGAAGGGAGGGGGTACTTTATTTAATAACTTTTTACGTTTTTTTCGATTTTCTCAAAAAAGGCTCTAACGATTTTGATTAAACTGAGTACGTGATATATTTATATGCCTGAAATATGACTGTAAAAATTTCATCAAAATTGATTAACCGGAGGGGGGACTTTACTTAAAAAGTTTTGTATCATTTTCACGTATTTTTTTTATTTACTCAAAAACGGTTTTAACGATTTTGATCAAACTTGGTATTTGATGTATTTATATGCCCGAGATATGACTGTAAAAATTCCATCAAAATTGATCTACGGGAGGGGGGACTTTACTTAATAAATTTTGTATCATTTTCACGGGTTTTTTTTATTTACTCAAAAACGGCTTTAACGATTAACAAAAATGAGATATAAATGTAGAAAAATGTGTGACTTTAGGAAATGATAATTAGCAAAACACGTCAATTTCTAATCTAAGTAAGTTGGTAAGTGAAAGTTGTGTGTTGCGCGCACGCACCAGATTTTTTTGTAAAAATATTTTGAGCTAGTTACAGCACATTTGAGTGATAGTTGTTTTACAGCCTTTACGTACGTATATAGACGTTTCACATTATAACAGTATCCATCCAATGTAAACGATTAAATAAGCGAAAATCTTTCACACAAAATAACTATTTTGAAGCATAATTATAGTTTGGGGCTTATCCTGGCTTAAGATAGCAATGATTGATCTATGACCGGGATGTATCAGAGAATATATTCCTCTGATTTCATTTGCCTTTTTTTGCCTGTTGAGTAGTTATTGTCAATTATGTGAAAAACTTCGTGGCGCACAAGAAATTTCCCCAGATGGAAAATACCGTAGAGTTGACTGTCTCCAATTTATTCAAAAAGCATTAAATCACATCCCCACATACCTACCTAATCATGGTTTTAATTTAAAATATAATATGATTAGTGTAATACTCAATGATATCGAGTATTACACCTATAAGTAATCAGGCTGCTTCAGCCTCCTCCCAGAGAATATTTTAAGTTCAATTTTCGGCAATGATTCTGCTTTAGCTGTTTTTATCTTGTCAAAACTGTCTAAATATCAGTATAAGGTAATGAGAAAGGTGATTAAAGACAGGGTTCTCAATATTATTCCAAAAAAATTTGCAAGACAGTAGCTTACATAAAAAAAAAAAAAAAAATGATACTTTAAAGGAAATTGAAACTAATATTGAGTTAAATCTAAAATAAGCTAAATTAAGTTATAAGTATGTTCTATTATTTTTTTTTAATTATTTATAATATCTGATCTTGAGTTTCTTTTATAATTATATGTACGTAAATAATATAATTTAAATTTAGTTGCAATCCTAGTGTAATTTTCGATTTTTAATCGAATAAAACAATTTCCATCTCGATAGGACAAACCGTTCTCGAGATATAGAGTTTTTTCCACTTTTTTGCCGTTTTGCCCCACTGTGCGACGTGACAGACAAAATTTCATTAAAATTGATTAATTTGAGGCGGTACTTCATTAATAATTTGGATATTAATTGCGAATTGTATATTAAACTATCAATTTGTTTACATTTCAGACTAAAATGTTTAAAATAAATATATGTTATTAAATAACGGTATGATAAATCACTTATAATATAAAAAAATAACTAGTGTGGGTAAAGTAAAAAAGACCCTAGCTATTAAATCTGGGAAGTAATTGCGCACACAATTTATGACAAAAATGTTCTTTATGCTAACACACTTGATGCATAGTCCGATTCCGAACGGTACAGGGGTGAAGTCCACTTTTGAGTTTTTCGAGGGGGTGGGCGTTTGCTTTATTTTTTCTTGAATAAGAAAGGATTTTTAAAACTGTTCAAGCTAATTGTATTCTATGTATATCATCGTAAAGTAGACAAAAATTTCTATGAGGAAACAGTATTTTACTTTATCAAGGTCATTGGTAATAAGCATTAATTTCTGCAAGTCTAACGACTCAAAGTTGTGTTCCTCGATATATCAGAGGTTTTTCGTGAATTATATCCTCACGTAAAACAGACTCAGTTACTTATCATATATTAAATTTACTTTCGGGCAATGCAGTTCGCGGTCTTCAGAGTATATTAAGTAATTCGCGAGTATAGTTTCCATATTGTGAATTTTTCAAAGTTTCGGTTACCTTAGTCAATTCATTAATGTACTCTAAAGACTACGAAATACAGTACCAGAAAGTAAATTTAGCACTGTTTAATGTGGTACAGTCATATTTCTTTTTTCGTCATAAGTTAGTAAGGAGTTATTCATGGTTTTATTGCGAAGATAAAGTCATGTTAAAAAATAACAAAAATTCAGACGAAGAACTTTTTATAAAAATTTCTCTTGAACTGTGCAATTAGATTGTCAATTTTTTAAAAAAATACAGTTTTGATTCAGAACTGTATATATTTTTAACTATTTCACGATGGTTTACGTAGAATTTCATTATATTTAACAGTTTTTGAGCAATCCTTCTTCTTCTTCTTGATCATCCCTCTTCTACCGCAGCGCAGTGTGAGGTGCCTTTCGATACAGCCTGATCCATGTATCCCGGTCCAGAACCAACTGTCTCCTTCTCCTCCAGTCCAGACCTCTCCTGTCAAAGGCCTCCTTCAGTCCTTCATTCCATGTCTTCCTAGGTCTTCCTTGCGGTCTCTTTCCATCGGCGATAGCCTCGTATGTGGCTCGAGGAATGCGATTCTCCGTCATTCGAGACACGTGTCCGAACCACCTCAGGCGATGTTCTTCTAAAATATCCTCTGCTGGCCTGACATCCAGGCTCGCTCTGATCGTAGTCTCACACGGTCCCGCCTTGTCTTTCCCTCGATTTTCCTGAGGTACCTCATCTCCATTGCTTGGATCTGACTTATGTGTTTTGTGGTGAGGGTCCAGGATTCACTACCATACGTAAGTATCGGAAGAAAAGTATTTTTATAAATTACCTTTTTGAGCAATCCTTTCTAATTCAAAAGAAAATTGCGAACCCTTTAAGGAAATACAAAAAAGAACTTCATTATTTTTTTGTTCAGAAGAGGTCCATCCATCAAATGAATTTTTTTCAAAGTTTCTCCATTACGAACTGAATGACCCTGTATATGTATAGGAAAATGTAAAATGTAAAATGTAAAGGAAGGAAAATGTAAAGGTATGAGATTAATGCTTGTTATTCTGTCATTTTTTATTACAAAAATTTATTTATTTATATTTATACAAGTATATATATATATATATATATATATATATATATATATATATATATACAAAAAAATGAATAATTTCTAGTATTGGAAGATTTAATTTTTTATCCGAAGTGAGCATGTAACGCGCCAGACGAGAAGGAGCGCCTGAGATAAGATTTTACGTGGCTAAGGTCAAGGGAACTTCTCTGATATTCAGCTCCTTTCTTGATTATAATTATATGGACTAATTACGCCAGATAATTTATTCATTGTTGTAAATAATCATTATTTATAAATAAACATGCTCTGTTAATTATATCTAATGATTCTTTATCTGTTTGATAGAGATTGATGGAGGAAAACCCGTATATTAGAAATGCGGACATTTGCGCGTGCAATAACACACGTCGGATTTTTAATCCAACAGCTTATAACATAGCATTTTGATTCATAACTTGATAATGTTAAATATTTACAACTATTGATCGTGGAAATAAATAAGATATCTCTGTTTTGGACGTATTTATTTATTCAATTTATATTTTATATATTTTTTTTAATTTTAACAATATTTTGTTAAGAAGCCTATTTAATGGGAAAGATTAAGATAGGTTAGTAGCGGTCAGTAAATCTGTAACCTGCTAACTTTATTATTGATATTTATTTATTTATTTATTATATATGTCATTTTTGATGAAAAATAATACAATAAACCAAAATCATCAGAAATAAGTTTAAAGGTCCAAGGCATCCATTTATTGCAAATATACATACTGATGAGAATCGAATATAAATAATTTTAAAAAAATACTATACCAAATATATGTTTAAATAATAATAACATCTAAGAAATAATGTTTGTCACGTTCGTTTTATTTTTTTTTTAAATTAAATTTAATTCCTGCCAATATATTTGTTTTGTTGTTTTGAACAGTAAAAACCTTTTTTTTTCTTTCCTTAGTGTACCTACTAATATTTTTTCTTTATTCCTTCGATTGTAGCCTCAAAGAAGGAGAGTTTATTGGGTACTATGTATATGCTCCAAGCCTATTATCATTAGGCATGTAACATATTTGATATGTTATATTTTACAGTAGAAATTTTGTACAATTTTATTACTTATATCAAAATTATTTAAAAAAAAAAAACGAAAACAAAATATAAAAAAATTACAAATATAATATAATATATGAAGTCCGTGAGGACTAAAGTTCATGGGGCACTTCAAATCTACACTATATTATATATATTAGTCAATTTAAAAGGGATGAATATCTCCATAGAGCGTTTAAATTTTAAAATAGATCTATACATATATATATATATATATATATATATATATATATATATATATTAATAAATTATAGCATGAAGTATTTTTTACCTACACTCAAACATTATGGTTATTAATGATAATTTCTGTTTAATCTATTATAATAGAGTAAATTTTTTTTTTTTTTTAGAAGGGGTGTTTTTATTATTTAAAGATTTATAAAAGAAATGATGAATTTGTACATGATTCGGATTATTTGTTCTTACAATGAACATGTTAATTTACATGACATTATTATGGTATAATAATAATAAATATATAACAATTTCTTGTACGAGAACAGTAGGATAAATTAAAAAAACCTACATAAAAGATTAATAGAGTCATTGATTTATTTTGAAATATATACTAACTTTAGACAACTTTTAATTTCGAAATTGCAATATTCAGAGAAATTTACTATATAGATTTCATAGTTATTCACTTTTTATTGCTAATTAATTATAAGGTAATATTTAATAATAATATAATTATAATTTACAAAAACATACTGTATAACATTTTTTTATATATGTGCGTAACTTTGTATTTGCATTATAAAATCCAAATTAGTCTGTTATAAATAGATGATAGTTAGATCATTAATAAGTTATAATATTCAAAATAAATTTTTAAATTACTGATTTATCATAATTAAAGCTCGGATTCTCTTGCTATTGCGTCTTAGTGCAAATAAACGCTAACAAGTTACTTATCTTTACGAAAAATTTTTTAACCGAATTCAGTAGGGGAGAGCGGGGTTGGTTGACATAGGGGGTAGGTTGGCCATCGGCTTATAGTTTCCGTCACACCTGTTGTGAAGGCCCCTCCATTGTACCATGTGACCCGCTCGACCTCGGGAGTCTTGTCCTGAGTTTTCAATCCGCTGCTAACAGTGTAGAGAAGAGTGTGCTTCAATGATTGATTTTACAACATTTATGTAAATTTTTATATTTTCAGTAAATTTGGTTTTAAGGCTTGGCAAAGCATTTGACTCCGATTCTGTTCACATAGCCCCAAACTCCTTTGAAAACCCTAACCTTTCGACTAACCAGTTTCTTGTTTGATTGTTCTGCCCTGTCCTGGCAGCCATCTTTCATATGATCTCTCCTGTGGGGTTAGTTGGCTCTCTTCAACTGGGGTTTGTTGGCGCAGTAGCAATTCACAAAAGCAATGTAAACATAAACAAAGGTGAAACTACCAATTGTCTTTAGTTCCAACAAGGAAGATGAGAGAAATTTTTCTTATGCAGAAAGTGACAACAGTCTAAACTTTTATCTTCTTTTATTGTCATTCTATTTTCCCTTAAAAGCTGTTGAAAAACGGTTCATAATTATTATACCATTATAGTGCAGCTTTTAATAAGAATAATATGGGTCAGGCAGTACTTGAATGAGATGGCTAAAAAACCCCTCCTTCTAGGCCAACCTGCCCCACATAGTGGGTTAATTGGCATACCCTGGATTGACGAATTCTTCAATTATCTATGATCTTAGTATTAAATAATATGTGATGAAAAAAATACTTGAAGTACTTTAATACTTGGAGTTTACAGTGGTATCAGCCCTATTGGGATTATATTAACAGGAACGACTCAACAATCAAAAAAGTAAAAATTGTTGCCAGCCAAGCGGGGTTGCTTTACTCTAGTCTTCGCTATAGAAACGGAAGGAATTTATGCTGTTCAATGGTGGCTTCCAACGTGCTTTTGATTAACACGTTCACCCCGGCGTGTACCACCGGTGGCTCACACTAGACTGCTGAATCGGACAGTTTAGTCAATCACAAAACATTCCACGACGATGTACGTATAACTATAAGATGTTGGATTGTATTGTTTATTTTATTAATGTTGGATTGTCAATACTGCATAATGCCCATCAATAAATCCCATCCGATAGAGCGAAAATCATTAAAGAAAGCCGCCAATGGGCGAGGAGCATGAAATTGTAAACAAATCGAGATTTATAAAAAATGTGTAAAAATCGAGACTTGCAGTATAACTTTTGAAGTGTTTAATTTTAAAAAATTCATAATTTTACACAAATTCATAGCAAAAACTAATATCATAAAAATGAAAGTATTTTATTCCAATTTACACTGCGATATTTTTTTCCTACAAAATAACCGTGTGTTGCTTTTAAAAATAATATTACGTATGAATTTTTATTAGAATCAATTTTTATTGCACTTTTGTAAGTTTTTAAATGTTTACTGCACGGAATTCCCAGCATTAATCATAATATATTTAAGGGAGGCTTCGTTTGACTACTTTTTTTTTTTTTTTTTTTATTATATTTATAAAGTATTTTTTTTTATCGGAATATTTAGATAGGGGGGAAAAGATTAAGGTTGTGTTGGCAATATGTATCCCTATTGGCAATACTGATTATTGAGAATATGTCGTAATGCGTCAGTATCGTTTTTTTCCTCTTCGCAGTTGGGACTATTAACTTTGGTTTCGTGTATTAATTTCGGGGAAGTGTTTTTTCCGTAAACTCTGCTGCAGTACATTGTAAGTAATTTATATATATAATTTGTAATTTTTAAATATTTTTATTAGAAGAGAAAACCAATTATTTAAACATAAAAAATGGCTAAATTTCAATATATATATATATATATATATATATATATATATATATATATATATATATATATATATATATATATATATAAGCTCAAAATGATCTCAGTATAAATTTTGAAATATTGAATATAAATTTTTAAATTTGCATCAGTCCTTAAATTTTATATTTTTTGTTAAATAAGAACTCGAAGTAATTGAAATCACGCTGTTTTTAAAACCTTTATTTTTCTTTTGATTGAAATAAAATGAAAAATAATTTTATTACCCTGGGCCTATATCCCTTTTGAACAAATTATACATACATAATATAGAGATCAAGCCAATGTGGCCGTATATGAATAATATTAAATATTTACAAAAGATTGGTAACGAATGGACTACGAGATATACCTCCATGTAGATAAAATAAAAAGAACTTATTTCATATAAAGAAACGGTGTCAGTTACAATGCAGCCATTTTGATGTAGTAACATGTGCTCAGGCGAACTAGGAACACATCATCGATTTCGAAGTTTAAATATATATATATATATATATATATATATATATATACACATGCATATATATTTTTCAGAGTAACTAATAGACGTGAATAAAGTTTAAAAATGAAGCTAAAAAGAGAGAAAATTATTTTTATCAAATAATTTCCTAATAACGTTCTCTTTTAAATTTAATTTATTTGAGTTACTTAAATTGAATTACTTACTTTATTTATTCGAGTTACTTTTAAATTTAATTTATTTAGTTTATTCAACGTTCTCTTTTAAATATAATTTATTTAATATCAACAATAATGTATTATTTATTTACATGACATAATACAAAATTTCATCTGAAAATTTAAAATAAACCTATGTACATATTCGTTGGTTTATCGTTTAACTATCCGAATTATAAGAATTATCTTACATAAAAAGATTTTATTTTTAAATTCCTTAGCTCATTTTAATTTTTTTTTTCCTAAGGAGGTTATTTCTTACGATTTTCCCACCTACCTGAATCGTTTCGAATAGTTCTTTGGCAATAAGCGTTTTAGGGAAATAAGGCATACTAAATGCAAATTTCATTTAGGAATGCTATGTACATACTTCATTAGCTCAATTAATGCAGTTTTGATTGTAAATCATTGAAAATAAGTTTAACATATTTACATATTAACATATAACAAAAATTACCTTAACATATTTTCTTTCTATAATGAGAGGGTCGAATTCAAGTGGGCATTAGGGAATTAATTGATAATTACATATATTTATCCTCAAAAAGGCAAAATATTTGGAAAAATGATAATGCTTGAAAAATAAAGTTTTAGAAGTTTGGAAGTAAGTTTTAAAAAAAATAAAAAGAAAGAAATTTTATTTCGAATTAAAATATACTTGTCAATCTTATATGTGTTGTTCTTTATTTATTTATTTATTAAGTTATTTATTTATCCATTTATTTTATGCATTAATTATTTATGTAATGGTTTGTTAAATTATAATATTTTCATTTCTAATTTTATATGCCAGGGTTAGGTATTGATTTGGTTTTATTCTTATTTTTTTATTATTGCTTAATTGATATATTTTATTAAGAATTTGATGCAATTGTCGATATTTTTTGTATGATTCTGTTAATTCGTATTAATTAACTGCCGCAGGAATGTATTAGAAGTAAATTTTTAGTCATTCAAGAAAGCATTCAAGGGATTGAGTAAAGGAGAGAAAGAATGAAAAAAAAATTATAACTATGTAGTTATGTTATTATTATATATTATTAGCTATGCATGGATGTTATTATTATATATTATTAAGATTTTACAAATAGTCTGAGATAGACATATAATATGCTGTGTATTAGTAACCCAATGAAGTTGGGCAGCGTCTCTTTTATGAATAAAGTCTCTCTCTCTCTCTCTCTCTCTCTCTCTCTCTCTCTCTCTCTCTCTCTCTCTCTCTCTCTCTCACTCTCTTTCTCTCTCTCTCTCTCTCTCTCTCACTCTCTTTCTCTCTCTCTCTCTCTCTCTCTCACTCTCTCTCCTCACTTTCTTTCTCTCTCTCTCTCTCTCTCCTCTCTCTTATTTAAATTTACATTTTAGTTTTGAATTTTTATAAAAGTCATTGAAGGCTCACCTAGTTATAACAATGTAACTTACATTTTGAAGTAGATCAAACTTGAGCTTGAAATTGTATATTTTTTTTATTGTATATTTTCCAGCCGTGCTAGTAGGGGATTATATATTTTGCGTTTCCGGATCAATAACTTTTTGAATTTACTAAAAAAAATTTCGTTGGAGGATTAATCGGTATAAAAAATAAGAAAAAAACGAACATAATGCGAAAAAAATGCACTTTAAGAAAAATAATAACTTTATTAAATTTTTATACATAACACAACTTTTCAAGTAAATTAGTAAGAACTAGATACGTAAATTTACTCCACTAATATTCTTTTTTCGAAGATTGGACGAGCTATATCCGGACCGCTCCACTCAATGTTTCCTATCCCAAAACTAGAGGTAATAGTTTTCGACGTAAATAACTTTCTTGCCTGGTATTATATCCTTTCCTTTTTTTGATAATACAAAAGGAAAAGAATTATATTTTACGAAATGTATAGTCCATTCGTTGGGATCAGTCAGGGTTTTGATACCGTTTCTCTGATGTCCACAATTCATTGATAGATGGGTTTGAAAGAACGGATAGTCTCGACAGAAATATAAACAAATACATCATATCGTCAGGTCATGGAATATGGCTAATACTGGAATGTACCTGGAGGTCGTCGCGGATACCTACGGTAAAGGTAATTAGAACAAGAAGATTACCTCGAGGAACTCTAGCATGGTTGAAGTTAAATCTAAATAAAAAAACAGATCCGTTATAAAATTATGAATTTTTTAAATTCTGTTTTACCTGAAAAAGATAATACTGGCTAATAAGGACATTCTTGTATACATATATATATTTTTTACGTGGCTTTGAATCTGTTAAATGAAACCATTTAAAAAAAAAAAAAAAAGTAGGGTAAACTGTACAGTTATTGGCACCCTTAAGACTATATTTCTGTGATTAAATTAAAAAAAAAAAACTTTTTATAAAGGGATAAAATAGAAACTTCCTATAGCTCCTCTTTATCTATCCTCATATAGACTCAAGAGGTTTTTTTGGGTCAAAAGTTCAATAGTTTTACAATATGGCAATATTTATTGTTAAAAGTGCCAAATCTAGTTATTGGCACCCTGTGGATTTAATTGTGAAATCTTCCCTAAGGTTAGTTTGTTAAAGTCTTACTTTATAGATGACTTTGAGGACCCTTCGAACATTAGACTTATGTATATCTTGTAATAAAATTAGGACTTGTTTAACTATTTCTTTAAGTAAAAGTTGGGGTGCCAATAACTGTATAGTTTACCCTAGATTATATTTTTGTTGATTTAGTTAGAAATTGACGATCGTTTTTTATCGGTTTAATTATAAGTATATCAAATCAGACTCTTGTTTAAATCTGTTCATTTGCTTATCCAGAAAGTACACTATAAGGTAAAAAACCCATTGGCAGTTTTGATGTTCGAACCATTCTTAATACTTCTTCATGTATAATGAACATGGGATAAAATAAATGTCTTCATAAACTGAAAACACACCTTCGGGAACTTAAACATGATGTAATGATTGGTTAATAGGGAAGTAGAATATACAAAGCTAATAGAGCGATGCTATCAACGCTAGAATGATACGTTTATAAAGGTGAGATCAAAGCGTAGATTGGAGGATATCATTTAATCATACCTTTAATGCGATAGATATCACAATGCATCATGTTTGCTAAGATTTGCATCTGTAGAAGGAAATCAGGGCACTTCCTTAGTAGCATCTATACCTCTGGTTGTCATATTGTCTTTTGTTGAAACTTAAAATAGATACGTTCTCATGTATCTATCAGGTAGATAAGTTTTGATTGGTTACCTTCGCTTTTATTTTTTGTAACTGGAGCTTGTTGAAAAAAAAAAAAAAAAAATGCCAGTCAGCCAATTTTAGTGCTTTTAATTCCCTTTTCTTTATCTTTAAATTATACTAAGCACATTTGCACATTTATTTTTACTTGTTACATAGTATGTGGAAACATTTACATTATTTAGAAATGAAACTCATTAGTCTTTCCCTTATTAGTCTTTAATGAGAAAATTACTATTTCTAAAGCATTCAAATACTAGAAAAGAATATATAAAGGAGAAATGATAATGCCAATGACCCTTTGGGGTATATATTAACCCTTTAACCGGGCGGGACGTATAAATACGTCCTTGAAATATATGTTGTGCCCTGGAATGTGTGGGACTTATATTTTCGTACAGCAGAGGTATTATTATTATCGATACGTGTATCGACGTGAATTATATATATATATATATATATATATATATATATATATATATATATATATATATATATATATATATAATATTTATGATAATAATATATTTAATTTATATTTATATATATATATATATATATATATATATATTTTTTTTTTTTTTTTTTTTTTTTTTTTTTTTTTGTACTCTTTATAGCTGGTTAAGACCGTAAAATTTATAATTTCTTAATTCGATACTTCTATATTTTTGTTGGTATTCTTTTCTATTTGTTTGTCATTCTGTGTTTTCCTTTGTGCATTATATATAAATAAACGAAAACGAATATCTTTCATAGCCTTTCAATTTATTTTAAGCATAAATAAAAAAAATTTTAATACGAAGTTACATTGCACCGGGCGTGACGTATATACACGTCCTAGTGAAAGAGCTGGCGCCCGTTACAGTCTGCGTAATTTAAAAGGGAACTCCCCGGTTAAAGGGTTAATATGGGGGTATTAAAAAAAAAAAAAAATTACCATTCTTAGGTATTTTTTAAAATATCAGTTTTTTTTTCAAATAATTTTTTTTACAAATAAACAAAAAAAAGTTGTTTGAAAGAAAAAAACGTTTTATTGAAAAAAAAAATCTATTTTTTATGCACAAATAAATAAGGAAAAGTTTCATTTCTGCATTTTATAATTCAAACATTTTTAAAGATAAGGAGGAGAATTTCACGATTAAAAACATTAAAACTGGACCACTTATTTTTGGCATAAAGGTTTCTGAAGAGGTTTTTTCACTTCAGTGATTATTTTCATGATTCTAGCACAAGCCAATTTTGTTTTTAAATTATCTACTTTATTCACTTCTAACTATTGATTCATCTAAGGCAATTCGTTATTTTACAAAAAAAAAAAAAAAAAAAAAAAAAATTGAGAGGGGAAAGCAGGAAAATATCAAACTTGATTTAGATTTCAATCGAATTTTTAACATTTTTCCTCATCACTGGTATTGAAAATACCTGCATTCCCCAGCCCACGATTTTCCTTATTGGTTTAGAGGAAATCCATTTATATCAATGTTCGGTAATATCGACTCTTTGGGACAATGTTTATAAAAAGTCAAATAAGCGACATCATTCCTAAATATCGTCCAATTTATTTTTATCCTTTAAAAGAGAATATTATTCCCTTTAAAGAAGTTATAGTGCAATTAATAAAATAAAATTTATTTTTCTGTAATCGTTGAATAATGTTAACATTATTAAACTGAAATGAGTGAAGAAAGTGAAACATTTTGCAATAGAGTGAAGAAAGTGATTACTTTCTTCACAAGTGAAGAAAGTGAATTGCCTTCTTAATTAGTAATAAGTATAAATTAAAAAATAATTTGAAGTTGGAAATTAAATGCTTTTAAATGTTTCTTAACATTGTAAGAATTTATTTTAACAAAATAAATTGAAATGTGAATGAATTATTGGTGGAAATAATCAATATATTTTAAAATTTAAATATAATAATAATTACCTTCCTTGTTTATAACCTGCACTTGTTTATAACTGCACTACTTCACAATCATTTTAATTTAAACAGACATCTTTGATATTACTAAAAAACTTCAAAAAACACTGTTTGATTAAATATTATTATTATTATATAAATAATAAATAATGTACATAATATATATAAATAAATATATACTATAAAACTAACTAACTATAAATATATATAATAAATAAAATGTTAAAATAAATTAATACTAGTTGTTTTATAACTATGCTTATAACCTTTCACAACCATGCTTATAACCTACCAACAACATACCATAATCTTCACAACATCCTAATTTTGTGCATATTCTGGTTAGATCTGATCATGTATTACACGATTACAGAAAAAATTTAATTTAATATTACACTCGTGAAAAAAGTAGAATTTACAACTCTCGTGAAATTACCACACTCGCTTCGCTCGTGTGTGTAAACGTTTCACTCTAGTTGTAAAATGATCTACTTTCGTCACTTGTATAATAAATAACTATTCTTTGTTAAAGACAACCATCTTGTATAAATATTACTTTTACAATAAGCACGAGAATTCTCACAACTGAGTCTAGTATGCACTAAAAAAAAAAATCTAAAACCGGATAATAATAAAAATTTCAGTCGATAAAAAGAATGAATATGAATATGAGAACCTATATTATCAATTATAAAAAAAATAGCAATTTCGAATGATGATAAATGCTATATAATATTCTATATAATATACTATAATTTTTTTTTTTTTTTTTTTTGGCTTTAAGATTTTATCCAAATCCTATCTAGCCTGAAATCTATAATTTTTTTATTTGGCTTAGGTTAGAGATAATCTACATATCAAAGTCGTATCTTTGTTTTTTTGATAAATTTTATTAGCTGGTGGTAATCCTTGATATTCAGCTCTTTTATTTTAGGGATACTGAGAGCTGACCCCTCGATATATTTCCTCCTCTTAACTATAATTTTAATCTTGAATAAATTAATAAATACATTAAATTAAAAGACATCTAATACTATAATTACAAAATTTTATTTAAACACTTGTATTCATATTTACAAATAAAATGGATTTTTCTGTTTTAAATATATGTACCTATATGCTAGATAAATAATAAAAATTATTCTAATACAGACTTAATTTAATTTCGAATTTTCCAAATCAAAAGAAACCTCGAAATGATTTTAGGTGATAGGTGATTGGTGATAAGGGATTAAATAAAGTAATTGAATTTCGAAAGAAAAACGGTTTATTTTATGAATTAGAAGAGAAGACGAAAAGGAAGAGGGTAATTAAATAATAAAACATTTATATAATTAATATTAAAAAATAACAACAAATTAAAAAATCTGTTTACCAAACTAAAAGACCCAGTACCACTCCTAGACAAGTGTAATGTAGTTTATCGTATCCAGTGCTCCACGCTTAATTGCAACAGTTGCTATATCGGTGAAACCAAAAATTATTTTTAAAAACAGATTTACCAACATAAATACAGTATTTCCACACGTAATTCGTTAACGTCTAAATTAGCAGAACATGCCATTGCCCATAACCATTCCGTTGACTTTGAGAACCTCTCCATATTAGCTACTTTACCAAACCACGATAAACGACTCCTCCCAGAATCCATATTCATCCATCTGGAAAAAAAAATAACCCTGTAAATCATAAAGTAGATAAATAGATATTTTTTATCCACTTACTCTAATATCTTCCGCATCCTCAAATCCTAGTTTTGATTTCATAGGTATCCGCAATTATCGATGTACCTCTGTATTATTATTATCTTTATTATTGTATAACTTCCTTCTGTATATTATTTTTTATACATTGTCACCTTATTATGTATAATCTCACTTTTGTCTTATTATTGAGTCCAGAAATAAAAATTTGTATACAGTACCATCTATTTTGTTAGTTTTTAATATTTTATTTTCACCTAGTTTTCACGAAGCCTTTCACTTCAAAAGCGTTGTTGGGTTTCCCCATAATAAAACTTTGAACTCGGCAAACTAACCCCCTACCACTACCTCTCACCTTATTTTACCCTCACTGTTTGAATTACTCTGGACTAAGAAGGTAAATATCCTACTTTATTTTATCTTAACCAGCTACTTATTTAAAATATGCATAACAGATAAACAGATCAGCGATCATTACGGACTCCCTAAAGCGTCTTAGCGGCGATCGAAAATCGGAAACCCAGTAGCTCTCTTATTCGAGAGATAATCAACATACGGTGGGAACTGGAATGATGGCAAAATTAATATTCATTTGGGTACCATCGCTCAAAGGAATAAAGGGGAACGAGGCAGCCGATCGAGCAGCAAATATAGCTAGGCTGGATCGGAGAATGTGAGAATACTAAAAGAAGTCACAAAAGAGGACTGGCTACAACAATTGAAGAAAAATCAAAACAATATTTGGGAGTTGAGGTGGAGGAACGAACAGTCCAAACTATCTGAAATAAAACTAGATTGCAAAAACTGGACCAGAAGCTCGAGAATCTCGAGAAGGGAAGAAGTCATAGTATGTCGTATCAGAATTGGGCATTGCCAATTCACACACGCAAGGGCGTACCCAGGATCAAAACTAGGGGGGGGGGGCAAGCTAAAATCTAGGGGGGGGCAAGCTATGGTCGTCCAGGTGGTAACATCTTACCGCGGAAAAGGTGAATGAAACCAAAATTATGTATAATTATAGCAGTGCTTTATCAACTAAGTTATTACAATTATTTGCTTGAAAAAAATGTATTCTATCATTGCTTCCAGTCTTAAGAGCCTAAAAAATTATTGCTTCCAGCCTTCCGGGGGGGGGGGGGGCAGCTGCCCCCCGCTGGGTACGCCCATGCACACACTAATAACTTCTCCGAGGACTTGAAGCACCCACATGCCAAGAATGTGATAATGTACCCCAAACGGTGAAACACCTTTTAATAAACTGTGCGAAATTCAAAGATGTACGGAAAAAACTGAAAATAGAAAAAACAATAAGCGAACTCATGGGCGTGACCAGCACCTAATTATTGGGGGGGGCTCAATATTTTCCTAGATAGGGTAGGTAGAAATTCGAGGGGCTAAAAGTTGAAATAATGACCACTAAAAATAACTGTCGGGCGTTTAAATTCATACTCCAATGCTGTATTTTAAAGGTATTTATAGTATCTTAAAACTTGTCAATTTATGCCTCAGTTATACATTAAAATAGGGAACTGTTAAGGCTTAATGTTGAAGGATGTAGGCCAAAATTTCTTGATGAATTTAATCCAAGTTTTTTTTTTCTGATTCTGATCCCACTAATTTCATTGGTTTCTATTAACTTCTATAAGCTGCATCAAAATGATGGAAAGTAGGATCAAGCTGCTTGGTTTAAAAAAGAAATGTAGAGCAATAAAACAAAATAGTTAGTGCCTAAATAAAAAATATATAATTCATCAAATATACAATACGCTTGACTAGCTTTTAACATTAGAGTGTGCAGAAATTAACTAATATTTTATATTTTATTGGTTAAACTCGGATAAATTCGTAAAATCGCATTTTTATTTAATATTTTAAATTGGATCCTCTCCTGCTAAAATATTTGTGGGACAGTCCCCTCCTGTCAAAATATTGGGGGGGGGACGCGTTACCCCTGTCCCCCCCAGCGGTGACGCCCGTGAGCAAACTGTTAAAAGACTATAAAGAAAATACAGATACTTTGTTCATACTTTTATGAACATTGTTAATACTTAAAAGCAATAACGTACTACGACAAAATATAATTGAACACACCGCCAATGACCCTTAAGAAAAAAAAAAATATTCATGTATAAGGCTTATTATATTTTATATTATTATCAGTTTTGTAATGTATTCATTTAATTGTCATCTTCTAGCATAGATACTACTCGTATATTTGTTTCCTTTTAGCCATGATGAAGATCCACAAATGGGATCGAAACGTTGGCTTTTCAAAATAAAAAAGTTTTAACTGAAAATCCTGACAATCATTTAACCTATCATAAATTATTCTTGAGTTAATATTCGAAGACGAAAAAAAAAATTGTACACTGCTGCATTAATTATAATCAAATTAAATACGGAATATAAATTAGCACCTGTTCCCTAATACCTTTTTGTAAGTTGTCACTTGTCAGGAAAAGTAGGTGAGGGCCAGGCTTGCGAAAATATAGGCCAGTGCTTTGATATGGGTGTGTTACAAAATCTTATGCTGAAACATCTTCCTCATTCCAACACTGCTAATAAGGGACTATCTCTTTCTTTTTCTTCGATCAAAAATTTTTAGTAAAATCACTGGCGTGAGTTTTTCGCAAAATCTGGATCCTTAGCCAAATATTCTTATTCATGTATCATATAACTTTCGCGTTAAATTTTAATATATTAATTGTATTTAAGAGTTTTACTTTATATGCGTTATAAATATGAGAATTCTGGACACTACGTACTTTTATTTGTAAATATAAGCACATAAATTTTAAAAGTTTCCTTGGAAATTTATTGTTTTCCATGAAACCATTTAATTTATTAAACAATGCAAAGAGCATTAGATATTAGAAAGTAAGCATACTTCATTCTTATTTCAATTGTTAGTTGATTTCAATTCAAATATATATATATATATATATTTTTTCTCTTGCATAACCCAATGCAAAAAGAGTTTATTTATAACATGTGCGTATTCCATGCGATAAGGCATATTACACGCATTAATGTACATAACAAAATCAGATGTGTTATTGAATTTGGAAGATGGAGTAAGAAGATAAATACAAAAAAAGAAAATTACAATACCTATTATCAATTTAAACATATTAAATTGATTTGGGAAAACCTAAATTTGGTTAGAAAAAATCCCAATTTTGTTTGGAAAGTTCTAAATCAGTTTTGGAAATTTCTCTCTCTTTCTCTCTCCCTCTCTCTCTCTCTCTCTCTCTCTCTTCCCTCTCTCTCTCTCTCTCTCTCTCTCTCTCTCTCTCTCTCTCTCTCTCTCCTCTCTCTCTCTCTCTCTCTCTCTCTCTCTCTCTCTCTCTCTCTCTCTCCCTATATATATATATATATATAGTGTGTGTGTGTGTGTGTGTGTGTGTGTTTGTGTGTGTGTGTATGTATTTATTTATTAATCTTTTTAGCATGCAATATTAACTTGATAAAATAATGATTTATTAAAATAGATGTATTTGAAAAAAAAACTGTAATCCTGTAATATCCCCTTCAACTAATTATCAACTTTTTTTTTTATTTATTTAAATAAAGACAAATCCAACAACCGAAACAAACACCGAAACAAATCCAATCGGTGAGTATTAAAAGAAAAAATAACAAGAAAAAAAAGTTTGAAGTAATTTTCCAATAAAATAACTTTATTTACAATAATAAATTAAGTAAATATGATACAATAATAGAAAAATAATGTCATGAACAAGCATGTAGAAAAACTAACGCCCGATGGATAATATGTTATTTAGAAGATCCCTAGGTCATCTTTTTTTCAGGCGCCTTGGAGGATTATCAGGAATCGAAGAGGAAGGTTGATTAAGGGTGTATATATACACAAGTGGGTTGGGGTGGGTCGGGAGTTGACTTTGAAAGGACCGGTATATAGATTGACAAAATTATTTAAAATTCAAGATGGATCTATGCATTACTTGAAATGAAATTCGAGAAGCATATTATTGAATGAATGCGCGTACATTAATACCAATAATATTAGGATTACTTTTAAAATATTTTAAATACCTCCTAATTATGAATAAAATGTTTGCATGTTTATAATAAAATAAAAACAGTGACATGGCTACTATATTGCATAAAATGATATATATATTTTTTTCAAATTTTACACCAGTGTAATTTTTATAGGTCAATGCATAATCTCTTATGTGCGGGGATTGCAGACCGGCCGAAGAAACATCTGATCTCAATAGCGAAGAGGCTCTTTAAAGTGAGTGCCGATTCAAATATATATTGTTTGAAAATTTTCTTTAATAGTTTCGGATATGCGCTCGTATTTTCTTTTTGAGGGGTTCGTATTAACCTTTTGACAAAAATTGTTTAACAAAACAAAAAAAGTGAAAACTCTTCTACTGTTCACTCCTCGGTATTTGTAAATGATTACAAAACCTATAAAACTCATTCAAGGGTGGTGCGGTTTCATCCCCCCCCTCACTCAAAGCTGAGGAAACTAATAAAATATTATTATTTCTGTATAAAAGCGCTATATTTAGTCATTTTATATGTACTTACATGGAAAATGTATTGTATTTAAACATTTAACTTTGATTTACAACGCTGCTATTCAAATATATTTTAAATTAGGGCCTTTAAGTTTCGAAGATTTTAAAAATAAAATAAGTGAACCCCACCCCCCAAAAAATGTGGATCCACTAATACAAAAACATACCAACTATCAGTAAAAAAAAAATAAAATAAAATTTTACAGAATCCATGCCCTAAGGCATACTACTTGCATAGATGTTAACATTTTTTTTTTCACAGTAAGAGGATACAATCTGAATGTTAAATTATTCTAAATGAACACAAGAACGAAGAAAAGAAAAGAAAAATAAACAATAATGGTTGTCCAAAATACTACTAGGTGTAGTGGGAGTTGAGGTCTATTTGTTGTAGTTCTGCCGGGTATTCTGACTTCTCTGTGGTCAATTTTTAAAATTATTTAATTTTAAAAATTTGAATAATTCCAATTTATATTATTCGAATAATTTGTTTTCGGGAGAAGGCCATGTTTTCCCCTTGATCAGAATTTTTTGATTAAATATTATGTTCTTGTAAGTGACAGTCGTATAAGAAATGTTTAAAAGTTTGTCCGTCACAGTCACGAGTGTTTGTATTACAAAGGTGGAACCAACCGGTTTAACATGTTCACGCCGGCGTGTACCACCGGTGGCTCACACTTGACTGCCTCATCGGGCGGCATGTACCACCGGTGGCTCACACTTGACTGCCTCATCGGGCGGCATGTACCAACGATGGCTCACGCTAGAATGCCGCCTCTGCCAAAAAAAATACCTGAGAAAAATACCTGCGAAAAAGAATACCTGAGAGTCATGCTCTCGTTTCTATACAATTTTAATATTTAATTCAACAAGAGAACAGTAACTCGATTTCAGGTGACATGGCAGCCAAGGTGTTAAGAAAGTATAAATAATTTCTATATAGCTGAAAATTAAAATAATGAAATTTGAACGTAAATTCATTTATTTTTATATTTATATTCATATACTTATCTTATATACGTATAAACATTTATTTTTTAATAAAAACCATAATTAATATCGTATTTTAAATATAACTAGTAGTTTTTATTGTTTATTTTATTATTGTTGAATTTTCAATACTGCGTAATGCTCTGGAATAGCTCCCGCCCGATAGAGCGAACAGCATTAAACAGTCCCGGCGTGAACGTGTTAAATAATGTTTTGTTTGTCCGTGTTCTGTTAGTTTGTAATGTGTGCTTTTAGGTTTTTCATGATTTTGTTGTGTGATTTTCGGGATATATTTGTGTAAAGGTCGTCTTTTAAGAGATTTTTGCAATCGTTCCAATTAGTTAGTGCGTCTGTTTTGATGTTTTTCTTAAAGTATGTAACAGGCACTGTGGTATAAGAAATTAGTAGTTTTGAATCGTGAGCAGCTTTCTTGGCCAATAAATCTGCTCTCTCAATACCTTCGATGCCATTATGTCCACACCCTACAGTAGACCGGACCATTCATATAAACAGAGAAACATGTACATCAGTGATTCCCAAACTGTGCGCAGTGACTGTTTCTTGGGGCAATGTGATAACTTATAAAATATTATACTTTTATAAAACGCGAAGGAACAACCAGCCTACTAAAAATTATTTTAATGTCGATACAATGCATTATTTTTGTATTTGAGGAGTTTCATTGATTTTTAAAATAACCAAACCATATCAAATGTTGGTATTTCAGTTTAACAGTTTAATTTTACGATCACGATTAAGCCAATCTATCATTAAGAACATTTCTAAGTCTCATTTTCTTTAAAATAAGGTCGTAACTACACATTGGCGGATCCAGGGGGGGGGGGGGGGCTGTGGGGGCTGCAGCCCCTCCCTTTGGATAATTTTTCGTCATTGAAAGATAGAATTTGACTTTCCTTAATGTAAGGAAGCAAGTTAAAGAACAAATAATGTGCAGAACAAGTAGAATTTTAGTTGTGGGAAAGGAACCTAAAGGTAAAAAAGCTGATTAGGAGATCCAAATGAAGGGCTTTGGGGCTGCAGCCGCCCCCCCCCCCCCTTTAGGACTGCAGCCCCCCCCCCCCTTTACGATCGGCTGGATCCGCCCATGTACCTACATATCAAACCTTGAACGTTATTATTCCTTTGTAGAAGTGTTACCCATGTATGTCGATGTAGCAGTGTTGCCCATGTATATCGATGTAGCAGTGTTGCCCATATATATAAATTTTGTTGTTTTATAGATTACTTCTTTTCAAAAGTTCTTTATATTTAATAACATTCTATTTATAAAATATTATTAATTAAGTTAAAAACAACAGAAAATAACTGGTTAAATATTAATATCACGTAAAAATTGTGTAAATATTTGTTTTCTTAATTTGTGCAACCATATGGCAACACTGTCAATTATTTATAAATTATAAAAATCATCTGTTTTAATTAGTGTGTGTGTTGAAAAATATCTGTGTGAACATAAGAAAATCGTTAACCTTATGCGGAATAAATAAAATAGTAATTTCCAATAAATGTGTTGTTCCTTAGTGTACTAAGAATTTATTGATTGGTGCAATTATAAGTACCAAACCTTCAAACCAAGCAGATATAAAAGTGCATTTCTCTGTCATTGTATCAAGTATTAAAAAATACCTCTGATGTCATGTTCTCGCGTATTTGGCACTGCTTACAAATATTATTTTCTCATTTACATTTCGCTTAATTATATTCAAATTGTTTTCTTGTGTCATAATGCTATATCCTTGTTATTTAAATATCACCTACTTCGACGTCTTTAGGTTCATTCAGGGCCGATGTGTCATTTGCATCTATCACATTCTATTATGTCATAGCCTTTCGTTGCATCTAGGAAGTAATATGATTCATCGATGATGTATCATTCATTGATGAAAGGTTGTTGTTAAACCGAAAAATGTTCGGAACGTAAAATACCTACAAATATGATAGGTCTTTCACGCCGGGACTAATTCATGCTCCTCGCTCATTGGTGGCTGTGTTTAATGCTTTTCGCTCCATCGGACGGAAGCTATTCCAGGGCATTATATAGTATTGGCAATCCAAAAATAATAAAATAAACTATAGAAAATACTATCCTGCTAGTAATGTTTATAATTATTAAAAGTTATTAAAAAACAAATGTTTGTATATATGAATATAAATATAAATAAATACAAATAAATATAAAAACAAATGAATTTACTTTATATTAATCTAATCATAATTGTGGGTGACCCACCTTTTTTTAAATTATATTTAAATAATTTATTTTAAAATTTCATTATTTTAATTTTAAGCCACATATATAGAAATTATTTACACTTTCTTAACACTTTGGCTACCATGTCACCTGAAGTCGAGTAACTGTTCTCTTGTCAGAGAATTAAATATTAAAATTGTATCGAAACGAGAGCGTTACTCTCAGGTATTCTTTTTCGGCAGTCAAAGTGCTAAAGGCCTAATTTTTTGGCCGAGGAGGCATTCTAGTGTGAGCCATCCGTGGTACACGCCACCCGATGAGGCAGTCTAGTGTGAGCCACCCGTGGTACACGCCGCCCGATGATGCAGTCAAGTGTGAGCCACCACGCCGCACACAGGGGTGTTTAACCCCAAAAGCTGGCCAAAACTATTTCCTTCCATTTTATTAGTTCAAACGTCCTCAAAATGGCTTCTAAATTTCTAACAGTCATTAAAATTAGCAGTTAAAAAAATATTCATACGTGAAAATTTTCCTAACATAAATGTTTACGTCACTCCACCGACTGTGAGATAGGCATCTATGGGTTTACAATTTATGTTCATATTATTTTCTCTTTATGCATTGCACCTATGAAATATGCTTGTAACAAATAAAGATTCATTATAAATTTATCTAACACTATTATTTTTGAAAAATGGGAATAGTGTAAAATAGGTAAAAATAAAAATTTGTGGTGATTAAGTTTTACGTAAAGTTTCTATGGAGAAAAGGATACGGATCCTTAGCAAATATAGAAAACATTTCTAAATTTATAAAATAACCACTTGATAGAACCACCAATATGCAATATATGTAAATAAAGCTTCCAGTGCTGATAGGTAGTTTTTCTATTTTTTCTGATAAATTGAAATTTTTAAATGCTTTCCTATATTTTATGGCACGAGATGGAGTTTTTATTAGATCCTTCAGAACATGGAACGCATTGATATCACCAAAATCTCTTAGTTTTATATAAGTGGCGTACGTCAGCATATCAGTGCTAGTTGATGATCTGAGTTTTCCTGTTTTACGCCTCTTGCTTCTTTCACTTAAACCATCAAATGATTTTTCAGGGCGTCCAAAAGATCTTGAGCTTTTAATTGATATCGTCCCACTTAGCCATTCCTTGTTGCTGCTTTAAAAACCTTTCCTTGAAGAAGCATTCCATCTTACTTAGAAATCATACCTCAAAATTGATAATTTATGTTTTAGCTCTTTCACCTGCTCTAGGCTATTAGCTAGACAATATTTCCCAATGAGAAAATACTACGAAAATTCCTTATTTTTGTTTAAAAGCTAATGTTTTCGACTTTAAAAATATGTCGAATAATTCCCTTTTTGTTATTATTATTATTCCAGAAGATCCTAAAATATAAATAAATGAAAATATAATAACATTTACTTTTTTAATATTATTTGATGAAACTGACATTTTAGAAATAAAACATTATAAGTCTCTCACTCGCAGCTATTCGCAGAATTTTTTTCATGAAGCATAAACTACGATAATTACACATTATCATAAAAAATATTTCGTTGCCCAGAAATGACCAGAAGTATAACTTTTTAGCTTTCAAATTTTATTTTTAGCTTTAAAATCTACCTACCAAAAAACAAAGAAATATTGATACTAGTGTTAAATACAAAAAAATTATAACGGTCTGGATAACAAGTACAAACCTGGCCTCGAACTATCCATCATATGATAATGCCGATAATTCAGTAAAAACAAAGAAAATTAATATATTTTGTAGAACAATATTTATGTGCAGAGACGAGGTAAAGGCTAAGGTCAGATTGTAATTAGAATATCTGTCAGATTAAGGGCCTGGAAGAGATAAGAATCATATTGCATGATCCAACAGGTCCTCAACTTGAACTTCGAGTCATTATTTACCAGAAATTTCAAATTTCAAAAAATGGGTTTTGGCCAGCTTTTAGTGCGTCGGCGTGAACGTGTAAAAGTAGGCAGCAATTTAACTACAACTATAAATGTTCGATAAGTTGCAAAGAATATACTCGTACATATGCACCATTTTTAAACGAACCAGAGTGCCAACAGATGTTTAACACTCAAGTTTGTTTCTGATAATAACAAGCGCACTTGAATTGGGTTTCAGGCGATTGGAGCTATACGTTGGACCCTCTGCAGCGAAATGGTCTTATAATCGCCACTTTATGCACTAAATGGACAAAACCTTAAGACTCCCCCCTCCCCACCTATCGTTATTGGCTTTATGTTTTTTTCCTGGCCAGGGCCGACTTGTGCAGAGACCCCCGACACTTGGGATTAGAACTCACAAACTTCGGGTTATAGGTGGTTGTGAGTGGCAACGCGTATTCCTACGCCTCAGCCCACCCGGCCAACCCACCCGCTGTAGACAACAGGAACGGAGCAATAACAATAAACCTCTATGAATGTAAAAATGAGTCCCACTTACGTACTCGGTGAAGCAAAACGACTACACAAACAGTATGTGTATGCATGCAGTGTTATTGAAATCATATACATTTATTAATTTTTACTTTCACTCTTCTATGTATGAAATATATGGTAAGGGAAAGTATTGCAATCGTGAAAAATTTCGACTTCCGGTTTTCAACGGAAATTCACGTTTTGGGGTCCCCTGAGTCCAAATAACTGAAGTCCAGCGAACTGGTTTGTGTGCGTGTGTGTGAACAGACTAGCTCAAAAACTATAAACCGTATGAACCTGAAATTGGATATTAGGTATATGTATATTCCCGCGATGTGACTGCACAAATTTCATCAAAATTGATCAAACTGAGGGGGCACTTTATTTCTTAACTTTTTTTTCCATTACTACGTTTTTTCGATTTTCTCAAGAATAACTTTAATGATTTTAATTAAACTCGTCACGTTTAATGAGAATCAAGTATTCTTTAATATCATGTAAGCTTTATCATTATTAAAATGTTCTGAGGGGGCTGAAATGGGGAAGAGGCCTTTCTTGTTTTCCTATAAAGTACCTTTGTTTTTGTTTATATGGAGGAATTATCTGTTCCTAGTTTCGCCTGGAAATAAAAAACGGCTAAATATGAAAAAAATCAAGTAAACATATACAGGAGAAAAAAAAGAAAAATATTCCGTCAACTCCCCAAACCCACGCTAAATTAAAGATGTTCTGTTCATTTAATGGAAATTAATTGTTTCATGGTAACTATATGAGGTTTTCAACAACTACATAGATAATTATAAAATCAAATGACTTGGAGTATTGTGCTTGCATTGCCGAATTATCACAAGTAAAAACATTTATTTAATAATAAAAAATATAGCGTATTTTAAAGAGCAAGTAGCAAGGAAACAGTAAGTGAAAGTTTTGTGTTGTGCGCGTCGCACCAGATTTTTTTTCTTTTAAGTTGCTCCACCAATCAATGAATTTTAAGTAAATATATCACTGCAAGTAGAAAATTGAATCCAAAATATGGTCCAATGAAAACGAAATGCAAATCTACAACAAGGCGGTAGTGATTCAACGAACTGTGTATATTACCTGTAACGCATCGTTCATTTCATAATTTAATTTAATGGGAGACTTAGCTGATTTTATTGGAGACAAACATTTAAATATGTTGAAGGTAGACCGTTGAATGTAGATATTAATGCAATGGAAAACAAGCTGTCGTTCTATTGTAAATCAGTTCATCCGACAACCCTGATGAAGACCTCAATCTCGAGTCGAAACTTCGGCACAATATATGTTATTACACTTATAATGTTTTTTTCTTTGTTTGACCGCATCCCCAACCATTTCCATTACATTAATTTCTACGGTCAATCATCTATCTTCATTATGAATACAATACAAGATAGCAACTATCGACCATGCAGTCCTTCTAAATCAGTGGACTCGACAGCCTTGATGAAGACATGAATCTTGGGTCGAAACTCCAGCACAATATATGTTATTAGGTACACAACCAGTGTTGGTTTATTTGACTATTCCCACTATATTTAAACATGCTCTTCAACTTGAGAGATTTTTGCATACGCGACAGCTGTGAACTTCTATCAATTTTCCTTATATAATTCAGCGTAATAATAATAACAAATATACTTTCTGTCATCCGTGTCTTTATTTTTTATTTTTTTGTTTGTTGGTAGTCTTTTGATTTTCGGATTTCATTTAGTAATCAGCTACGATTGGTCCGATTCTAATCATGCTCATGAAAATAACCCAATCCTTACGCGGGGATGACACCGCAGTGCACAGCTGGTAATTATGTACATGATAAACTAAAAATATCTAGTTTTTAAGATATTTGTAACCTGTAGGTTTGAAGCAATACAACCCTTTCCTTTTGCTTAACTTTCTTTATTTCATCTAACGTTTCGGGCTATCTGCCCATCTTCAAAGACAATAAAATTCACTTCTTTACACTTTTTGTGGCAGAGGCCAATATGTATAAATTCAAGGATGAGTTTGTGGGTAATACAGGTGTTTTTAGTTATATAGTTTTATTTGATATTTGACAATTACACAACAATTGTAAAGAAGTTAATTTTATTGTCAATACATAATAGTAAGACTTAATTTTTTTAAAAATATACTTAGCTTATCTCAAATTACTAAAACATGGAAAAACAAAGATATATAAATTGACATAAATATCACAGGTCTATAGTGGTCTTTGTGCTTAGAGTTTTATAGCTGATTTTAAGTATAATTGGTGCGCTGAATCCAAATTTGCCATTAGTTTTCCTCTATCAGCTCTAGTTGTTGAGATATATAAATGGCGTGACTTACCTCTTAAAATATAGTTACTCGAATAATTCTTAGTATAAAACGTTTTAAATCAATTAAAACCATATAAACACATACATTATTAACATAATCACTTTGTAACTAAACCAAAATTGGTTGTAATTATACCAGAGTTGGGCAAATTGTAATCGGAATAATGATTAATGAATATGAATAATTGTTAATCATAAAACAAATGAAAAATGAATAACCATTATTCATTTTTCATTTGTTTTATGATTAACAATTATTCATATTCATTAATCATTATTCTGATTACAATTTGCCCAACTATGAATTATACATTGCAAAAAGACTCTATTTCACACTTCGGAAACTTCTTTTGTGTGATTTTCTTGAATTTTTCTTCAAACAGTCTCGTTTTAGGTTCCTGCAGTAATCTGCCATCAAGTAGGTATCCCATGGTCCAGTTGAGCATTTCAAAAGTATACCACAACAAAAAGTAATTATAATGAATTGCCGTTGGGTAGAATCATACTAAAAAACGCGTAGTTACAAGTTATCATTGGTTGTTAATATTTTTTAATTCTTACAAACAATTATATTTTTTATATTTTTTTTATTATAACAATTATATTATATTTTTTATATTTTTTTTAGCTAATAGTTTAATATCCTGAAATAAGGAGAAAAGTGTGCTAAAATAATTCATTTACACGTCTATTTCGGATTGTATTATCTATATCATAGGTATTTAAATTTTAAAACAAAACTACTGTTAAGGTATGCTAAAATATAATCTGTTATAATATAATGATTGGTTTTGAATATATTGTAAGATCTTCGAAGGTGGGCAGATAGCCCGAAACGTTAGATGAAATAATGAAAGTTAAGCAAAAGGAAAGGATTGTATTGCTTCTAACTTCAAAGGTTATAAGAGCATAATAGTGAAACCCAAACCAAATGGAATTAAGATATTTAAAATTTGGGGTAAAAATAATAAAATATTTTGCTCGTAGGAGATGAGCAAATATCTATTTGCTATCTCTATATATTTTATAACTAATAAAACATAAAATCTATGTATTTTTACATCCAAGGAGGTTACTATTCCAAACAGTTCTCACTATAATCATTACGCGTCCAATATCTTTTCAGGCGCCTTAAGAGGATTATCAGAGATTGTTAGCTAGGAGAGCTAGACGTCTAATAGGCTCTGTAATGGAAGGTTAAATCTATGTTAATGATCCGCAATATAAGGGATATCAACCTAATCGTAGGCGATTTGATTGTGACACAATAAAGTGAGGGGAAAATTCAGAAATGATTGAGGCAAGAAACATTTTATGATTCCGTCGCAATAGCTTTGTATATCGAGCAAAAGTTAAGATTATGGTCATTTTTGGTTATACATTACAATTTTTAAAATACCAAATCTTGGTTACCAATATTTTCCCTAAAAAAATGTTTCCAAAAAAATCAAAAACATTTTTTTTGGAAAAACACTCCTTTTGATTTTTATTAAAAACTCATGCTACATTAACATATGGTGGCCACTATTTTCCCTAAAAATATTGTTTCTAAAAACAATAACATTTTTTTGGAATTTTGAAAAAACACCCCTTTTGATTTATATTAAAAACTCATGTTATATTAACATATAGTGGCCAATATTTTCCCTAAAAATATTATGTGTTTCTAAAATAAAGTGTTTTTGGAATTTAGAAAAAAACATCCCTTTTGATTTTTATTGAAAACTCATGTTATATTAACATATGATGGCCAATATTTTCCCTAAAAATATTGTTTAAAAAAAAAAAAAGTTTTTATTTTTATTTTTATTTTTGAAAGAATACCCCTTTTGATTTTTTATTAAAAAGTCATGATATATCACATATGGTGGCTAAAGGGGTGCTGAATTTAAAAATGGAGAAACAAATAAAGAAGTGAGAAAATCACTGTAAATGTCGCCAAATTTTATAATAAGCCCATATGTTTTTATTTGAATTAATGCATATTTATTATTTTATTCAAATTTAACTTTTCAAGTTTTCATTCAATTCATAGAACTAAAAAAAATATATATATATTTATATAAATATTTTTAAATAACAGTCCAATTATCTCTTCTTCTTTTTTTTTTTTTTAAAAACCCTCTCAGATACTAAAATAAATATTATTCCCAAAATAGGGTAATTATACCCTAGACTCTCATATTGGTAGATAATTATAACCAGCGCGCTCTATAGAACTCTACTCACTACACGAGAACAAGACGCAAGATGAGTTTTTTTTTTTATAACGATCATATTTAAATACAATCTATCGAGCTTTCTTAAAAAGCTAGTTTTAATTTCTTATTTTAAAATTACAATATTAAAACCAGTTATAAATAAAGATTAAAAGTAAAAATTAAAAAAAAATCGTAGGAAGGCTATCAATAGTTGAAAAATCGATAAAGACGGTATCGATGGTGAAACCGGCTGATATCGGAAGAACAATGATATTTCGATGTTACCAGCCTAGCCACGGAATTTATATTTAATGTTTAAGGTACATTTTTTATTATTTATTATTAATCAAACAATATAATTAATCACACATAACGATTATACGATCGCTATTATACTTACAGCAAATATAAGGTTCTATCTAGGAAACCTTTAATTTGCTTTTTTATGTATTCAACAATTTGACAAAAGGTCGTAGGCCATGCTATTGAAAACTGTATTTTATTTGGTATTTTGAAAATTAATGCAAGATTTATTTTTAACAAAGCTATTTATCTATCTATCTATTTATTGAACAAAATGGGTGAAGATATAATTATAACACTGCTGAAAGGATAACTTTTTTTTTAAGTCCGACAAGTCCGACGCCGCAAAAAGAAAAAGAAGTTAAAGAACCGCTATAGATCTTATATAATATAATAAGTTTTATTGGTATTGCTTATTATTGTTACTCTATGATTATACAAATTTAAAGTCAATGGGGGTTTCTCATGACTCAGGGGTGCTCCGTACCTCCAAATGTGAACACAGTCAAATCCCTCTGACAATGCCGCATATTACAGAAGAATACCCTTCTACCTCTCATCAATTAGATAAACTTAGGATTCCTCATAATGTAGCCGGAGCGTTAAGCGATTCATCGGAGGCAGTGGATGCCTTGTTAGAACTGACGAAATGTATAGGCGTTTACAATTAGGTATAAAAAAAAAAAGGAAAAAAAAGAAAGAAAAAAAAGGAAAAATAAGTAAATAAATAAAAAAAGGGAAAATTTCATACATTTCATATTTAAATTACCACTCCATGTAAAATAATTATATATATTTCACTTAATAGCAATATGAAAAACTATTAAAAAGAAAGAAGCCAAAGAGTGACAAGTATAAAAACACAAACATTAAAATAGTTTAAATTTAAAAATCAAAAGGACGTAATAACCGAGTAGTTGACCGTCCAAATAAAATATCAAACTAATCTAATCTACAAATTTAAATTTCAAAATGTAATTAATCGAACGGTCTGATTAAGTATAAGTAATTAAGTATGTTCATTTGTGGTGAAAAATAAATAAAATAATTATTTCTATTCTTGTTGGCCCGCATATCATATTTATCAATGGCCTTATATCCCTAATTTGAGATTTGAGACTAAATAAACACACTTTAGTATAAAAAAGAGAATTTATTATATATATATATATATATATATATATATATATATATATATATATATATATATATACAATGTAGACTATAACTAAACAGGGTTAAAAATGCTTCGTAACTAATAGTCCCATTTCTACGATTTTTTTTTCTCGTATAGAGAGGCAAAAATCGATAGTTTTTGAGTTATGCGCAAATAAACAAGTATTATTTTTTTATTCATAGCTCTTATCCCCGCCATTTCCGGAGTTTGAACATCATTTTTGAAATTTCAAATCTGAATTAACTAAAATTCCACTAGTAAATTCGAGCTCTAAATAAAAAAATATTTCTTGATTGGAAAGTCTCGATGCCATCTTCTTTTCAGTCTTCTCAGAGTATTACCAGAGTAGTAAGCATGGTTGGAAGTTTATAATGACATCAATGATTTGTTAATTTGAAAATAACTGAGTTTTTTTTTTTTTGTAACTCATAGCGAACTCACTCCAGCGATTTTTCCGCTGAACCCAATGCCACGCGATCATAGAACCCGACCTTAATCAACCCATTTCAAGAAACAATGTAATGCTGCCGTATCTCCATTAAATTGATTGTTTACATTTTCCTATCAATTTGAAAAAAAAAAAAAAAAATCATATACTAAAATCAAACGGAGTGAATAATAATTTCAAACATAATCTATCGATTTCACGTGCCCTGATTGCCTTGGTAAATGGTGTAAGAAATAAGACAAATGTATGCTATTTATCAAAATTGGACTAATCCTCTAAATTATTATCATAATTTGCAATATTTACTAATTGGTTGCGTGGGACTACACATCTGATACAAGGTCCCAGTTAAAAAATGTATATAAATTAATTTTTTATATCTAATTCTTTTAAGGATCGCGGTATATCATATTCAAACTAAAATCAAATTGTCATGGAAATTCCCTTTTACTAAATGATTTATATTATAAAATGCAGTTGAATCTCGATAAGTCGATCATCGAGGGGATCGTGAAGAATAGTTCGACTTACAGAACATCGACTACTATTCGAGGTTATCATTCGATTTATCTGCATGTCAATGAGAAAAATGAACACAACAATGTAGTTAAAATCATCTACGTATATTTTACAAAGATTAATGTTGTTTGTAAACACGTGTAATAATATCATTAAACAAGAAACAGTTATTTAAATACACACACACACACACACACACACACACACACACACACACACACACACACACACACACACACACACACACACACACACACACACACACAACACACACACACACACACACACACACACTCACATATATATATACATATATGGTGGGTGGCAGGATAGTACAATTCTTGTGACCGAGGGGGGGGGGGGGAGATCGAGTTATTTGGACTATGTAAGGCTCAACTAAAGTTTTTTTTTTAAGGCTCAATTGTTCAAATAAAGCTTATGGGTATTTGAAAATGCTTTTTATTTAATTTGTAGCTTTTCTTTTAATATTTTCTAGGAGGGGGGCAGCTACCCTTCTCTGCGGACGCCCAAACACATATATATATATATATATGTCTTCTTCTTTCCCCTTCCTCCACTTCTCGAATCAGTTTTAACTAATCGCTAATTTTCAAATAATTAATTATTTAATTTTATACAGAATTTTATCATTCACAGAGCCATTGATAACAACCAATCGACTGAAAAATCAAGAAGTGACTGGTGTATGTATGAGAAAATAGATAAACATCTGCATGGAATTAAAGTTTACTTACTATTCGAGTTATAGAGGTAATGACGTCTAAGAGTTCGATTCATAGAGGTGGAAGTCCCACAAATTTCCTCTCATGAACCATAATTTTAGTTAAGTTTATTTACTTAATTTTCCACGTTTTTGGACCTGAAATCGACTTATTGAGGTGGAATGTACGTCTAATGACTCGGTGCTATAGAATATATTCGACTTATTTAAGGATTCTACTTATCGAAGTCAACATCGAGAGTTGGCTGTAAAATATTTTTTTTGAACTTGGCATGGCCAACTTTACAATGGGGAAAAATTGATATACTTTATTCTCCTCTTACATAAAGCAGGCAATTGTTGCTTTGTGTTAAGAGGAAAAATTTAAACATCAGTAGGAAATCAAATTTACTATGACTGTTGGCAATTCGAGTTATAGAGGTAATGGCTTCTTAGAGTTCAACTCGCAGAATATTAGTTCTAAAAATCTCCTCTCTCTAGCTCACCTTATTTACATACTTTTCCACTTTTTAGGACTAAAATCGACTTATTCAGGTTACATGTACGAGTAGTGACTCGGGGCACTGATTCTGCTCGACTTATTTAAGGATTCGACTTCGGTTAGACGAATTGACTGTAATTATTTTGATATATATATATATATATATTTTTTTTTTTTTTTTTTTTTTTGGTGTAGCCAAATCAAATTATATCATCGACTATTTATTTAGTTACGTAAGTTTACAATAGGGAAAAATTTATATAATTAATCCTCCTCTTAACATAAACCAGACACATTTTGGCTTACGTGAGAGGAATAAGGTTAACATTGGCAGGAAATAAAATTTACTATCAATGTTGGCAATTCGAGTTATAGAGGTGGTAAGTCCTATAGTCCATTCCACGTCGAGATGGCAGTAGATCTCGTGCGCTGTTGCCAAATCTTCACATCTACCCGATTTTCACATTGAAATTCTGATAAACTTTATCTTATTTTTTTAATTTTCATAATGTGCAGAATTTGATTCTCTATCAGTCTATCCTAAAAATAAAACTTCAATCAAAGGTTAAATCTACAATCGCAATAAATTATTTTTGATAATTTTTTACTAAAAATTTTTAATGGAAGTTCTTATTTCTCAGCTCACTGTGTCCTTATTTTTAGAGATATTGCTTTGAATTTTTTTATAAAGACACCAGACATTGCATTCACTCGCAACAATAAAAAAAAAATGGTTATAATGTTGTTCCTTCCCTATTTTTTGGCAAAATGAAAATTAAATTTATATTTTAGATTTTTAAAAAGTAGCCTGCTAGGAATTTTCGTAATATAGCATTCTATGAAATTTTGGCATAACCCTTATAAAAAGGACAATTCAAATTTAATTTTAAGATATGTCCGATTATTATGGGACGCATACGGCTGGACTTATTAATTTTTAAATGTGAGCTAGCGGATAGCCCCCTATTCTATGGGTGGATAACCCAGTCTCATAGGTGTACCACTTCAGGGGACTAAATAAAGATATTATACTTAAGATGCAATAAAATATATTCTTTTTGTAGAAATCTCCTCTCATGACCTATATTTTTAGTTTTTTTTATTTATATAACACGTTTACTGCGACGAGGGGTCATTTGACCCCTTGCGGTGGCTTCCTTTACTGCGAGCCATTAAACGTGCATTTGTCGTTAACTGCGATGCTTGTCACGCATCCTGTTTTAATATTTTTTTTTTATAATGCACTACTTAATACTACTTATATATCAAAAAAAAATGTAAGGGGTCACTTGACCCCTTGTCGCATTATAGTTTAAATGTTTTCCTTAATGCGGCAAGGGGTCAAATGACCCCTTGGTCTTTTAATGCTCATTACACTTCATCTTACTATTGTTTTAGCATATTATATCAAATATTAATGAATATGTAAATAAAAAATATTTTTTCTATTTCCGTAAATGTTTGAAAGCTGTGAAAGCGACAGTAATTTTCCGTGAATCACATTTATCTAAGGGTGAATCACAGATTCACCTTCCTTTCTTGTTCTTCGACTGATTCTACTTAGTATTTTTGACACCTGAGCTCTCATTTATTGGTCTCGATTCAGTAAATAATTTCGATACGTATTCACGTGGTAAGAAACTTGCCGATTTAGCCCTTTCATAGCGGAATTCAACTTCAAGCAAAGATGAAGGAACTAGTTCAAGTTTTGAAGATAGTTATGATTCATATAAGGAAGAAATGTTCGGGCTGTTATGAAAAGCTACGAACAGCTATGAGCAGTGCAGAAGCCCAAAAAAAGGTGAAGAAGGTCCGGACATACTATGACGACTGTGCCGACAACCGTCTCTTTGCTTGCAGTGCTTCAATGATAAACATTATAAAATGTAGTTTTCACGTGTTATTTTTTTTAATAATTTAATTTGTAATAATTAGGTTTATTTTTTTAAATACACAAAAGCTACACCTATGTTCATTTATTAATAATAAAAACATAGGTTTGGTTTTATTTTTGATATCTGAATTCTTCCTTTCATGAATTATATATGCTGACAATTAAGTAAATTAAAACCATATAGTAAACATTTTATGATTGAACGTAAAAGGAAAGAAAAAAATTACTGTTAGTATAACACAGATGTTGTGGAAAAAATAAGTAATAAAAAAATATATTCAGAAGCAACAGAATTCAACCCTGCTTCTGTTAAGAATACTAGTACGTCAGGTATTTGTAAAAAAAATGGATTTCACTTTAAAACATTCATCAATGTTTACAGAGAGTTAATTTTAATGTCTAAGGGACAAGGGGTCAATCAGCCCCTTGACGCAGTTTAGCGGTGTGGTAGCATGGGGTCATTTGACCCCTCGTCGCAGTTAACGAAAATCCCAGTTTATTTGCTTCGCAGCTAACGTGATAATTTACCACATTTTTGGGCTCCTAATTTAACACTTTAGGTGTGGCGGCGTATTTTAGGGGTATCCTGAATTGGACGGTATCGGTCCCCGTGGTCCGACTGCTGGGATGAGGCTCAGACGGTATCGGGCGTCGGGGCCCGATGAGAATGCTCGGGCGAAAGCGTTATCTTTTGATTAAAAGGGAATTAAATGAGCGTCTCAAGGGCATTATCTCTTGGTAAGGATTGGAACTAGACATAATAGGCGCAGGATTCTAGTCTGATTCTAAAAAACAACAGAATTTAAGCTGTTAGCAACAACATTTTCTGCACTTAAATGCAATAATCGCATTTAAAATCGACTAAATTGAGTGTTTGAAGTGTTCGGACTTTCGGACATTTTTATGTGAAAATCGGCTGATAAGAAGGGGATGTAAGACATCGGACCCCGGGGACCGATGCCGCACCTAACGTTTTAAAATATTTAATTTTAAAATGATATATTAAATTGAGTGACTGTTAGAACACATGGTAGTGATACTCTTACGCTCGACTATTGTTTACTCCCCCCCCCCTAGATTTAGCGCTACTGTATAATGGTCGGGGCAAAACGTTGATGGGAAGAAAAGCACTTCAACCGTTGGCTACCTGCATCAATATGAGCCCGTTACTGGATGGTGAAGGCGTCTGCTCCAGAAGTTGATTTCTTTTCCTGGAAGGTACAACCAGTTTTGCGCCTGCGGCTCGGTAACAAATTGATACTTAATAAGCTGTCTATTTCAGGCTTAACGACTCTTCTTGGAAATCTCAAATCATATGTTCCCCCTAATACGCCCATTTCTAATCTTTGTACTATTTATTCCAACCTAATGACACTTGCTTCTGAAGGTTGTCTAAGTCATTAAGTGCATCTCAGATTTTTTTTTTATTTCTATTTATTAACAAATAATTTAGCTAATCATTAATCCAATTAAAAATGTTCAAAGAGAAACACCCTGATAGCTATAAGAATAGCCGATGGATGAGAATACACCATGCGCGAGTAACGTACGCGAGTAAATACTTACTGAAAGACCATATGTTTTGTTCTCAATATACTGCGAATAATATAGTTTTTTACTTTCACTTACCTATATATGAAATATATAGTAAGTGGAAGTATTGCGATCGTGAAAAATTTCGACTTCCGGTTTTCAACGGAAATACACGTTTTGGGGTCCCCTGAGTCCCGCGAAATGGTCTGTGTGTGTGTGTGAACAGACTAGCTCAAAATCTATAAACTGTGCGAACCTGAAATTGGGTATTTAGTGTATGTATATGCCCGCGATGTGACAGCATGAATTTCATCAAAATTGCTCAAAAGGAGGGGGTACTTTATTTTATAACTTTCTATGTTTTTTTCGATTTTCTCAAAAACGGCTCTAACGATTTTGATTAAACTGAGTATTTGATGTATTAATATGCCTGAGATATGACTGTAAAAATTTCATCAAAATTGATTAACCGGAGGGGGGACTTTACTTAATAAATTTTGTATCATTTTCACGTGTTTTTTTTATTTACTCAAAAAAGCTTTTAACGATTTTGATCAAACTTAGTATTTGATGTATTTATATGCCCGAGATATAACTGTAAAAATTTCATCAAAATTGATCAACGGCAGTGGGGACTTTATTAATTAAATTTTGTATCATTTTCACGGGGTTTTTTTATTTACTCAAAAACGGCTTTAACGATTAACCAAAATAAGATATGAATGTAGAGAAATGTGTGACTTTGGGAAATGATATATAGCAAAACACGTCAATTTCTAATCTAAGTAAGTTGGTAAGTGAAAGTTGTGTGTTGCGCGTACGCACCAGATTTTTTTTTATAGAAAAATCAAAGAGAAAGGTATTCTTGACATTTTTTTTTTTATAGCACGCAAGATTTCATGTTTGTTTAAATATTTTTCTTTAACATATTAATTTATGTGTTTGAGATATAAAAGTATTTTAATCTTTTAATACAATTAGTCTCAAAGAATGACTCTTAATTAGTATCGTTAAATGAATAAAATATTTACATGCCATTTAATTAGAATACATATCATTAAATGTACCAATTACGAACAAATACGTATAAATAATTGACTAATTAATTAAAATAATTGTATAATTTATTCATTTTAATTTACTCATTAATAATATTTACAATCAATATGCCCTCGTTTATATTAATCTATCATCATATTTACACTTGTTATAACTTTATAACTTGTTAGGTGTTTCAATTCAATTATATTATGTTCAGCCTAATTTAATTATAATATTTACAATTTTTAAATTATACTTGTCAAATAAAATAAAAGTAAAACGACGCTTTTAATAAAAAATAGGTTAAATAATAGATTTTTAAAATAATAAATTTCTTATCAAAACAGGAAATATTAACTCATAGTCATAGTATTTTTGAATCGTCTTCATTTTTAATCAATTTGGCGCTACAACTCAGTGATGAGTCCTGGCCTCCTCAACCAGCTTCCTTCTAACGTCTCTGTCTCTGACAGCCACCATCCAGTCCCTGATGCTGAGCATAGTATTTTTAATAGACGATGATAAAGTTTTATTTAATAAATTAACAAAAAATGATTGGCGAGCACTAATAAAATTTTTAAGACTTTATATTCATATGAATTTCAATTAATTAAATAATTAAAAAATATTAGTATAAAATGTAATATGCATGTCAAACGTATACATATTAGGTTTTTTGTTGACTTTCTACTGCATAATTTGCACATGACACATTTTTTTAATGCTTTGTTGTTTATTAATTATTTTTTAAGTTTGTTAAAATTTATTTAAAGATTTGATTATATAAAACAAGGGTGGATTGGGGACAGACATTGCTCTGTATACTTCACCTACTTTTAGCCCCCGTATTAAGCCCTTTTTTCTATATTTATTACAATAGGAAGATTAATGATGTCTATGATAAATTAATTGGAAATAACACATCTTCCGGTACATTGGTTTATTAAAATGTCGCAATTCTAAAAAGGTATAAGTGACAAAGATAATAAAATCAATTTGTTTTGTTCCATAATAATTGTTAATAGTTTTATTGTAAAAAAAGTGTAAAAGAAAAAGGAAAATCTTGACCTATTATATATGTAATGGATAAGTGTTTGAAGTTAAAAAAAATAAGCAATGGATTCACCAATACAACCAAAAAAAGGAAATGATTTTATGGAATACAAGAAAAATGCCCTGAATATGGACGTGTAATGTCCGAAACGTTGGGATTAGGCCTTGTTTTAAAACACATTCACGCCGGGACTGTTTAATGCTTTTCGCTCTATCGGACGGGAGCTATTTCAGGGCATTATGCAGTATTGGCAATCCAACAATAATAAAATAAACAATAAAAAATACTATCCTACTAGTTATGTTTAAAATAAGGTATTAATTATTATTAAAAAATAAATGTTTATACGTTTATAAGTATATGAACATAAATATAAATAAATACAACAATAAATTAATTTACGTTAAATTTTCATTATTTTAATTTTCAGCTATATAGAAATTATTTCTACTTTCTTAACACATTGGCTGCCATGTCACCTGAAATCGAGTGACTGTTCTCTTGTCAGAGAATTAACTATTAAGATTGTGTTGAAACGAGAGTGTGATTTTTAGGTATTCTTCTTCGGCAGTTAAAGTGTTAAAGATCTAATTATTTCACAGAGGCGGCATTCTAGTTTGAGGAACCGGTGAACGTGTTAATAAACTGATGTACTGGAAGATGCGTTATTCACCAATTAACTTATCATAGAACAAAAGGTTAAAAATTTCTCTAACCTTGTTCAATGTATGTAACCTGTAAAAAATATTGTTTCATTAATTTATAATATAAATCATATTATTATCTACAGTAAGCGTTATATTATTTGTCGCGGTCTTGAATCTTTACTCATGGCGATGAATATTTCTAGTTAACGACGGGATTGGATATTGAAAGAAAATGTGTCCGTTTCTTTCAGAAACGTCGAATTCTTCCCTTGGTAAAAGGATGTTGAAATGGACATGAAATGTGTATTCACTCAATTCATGTAATCGATAGAGCTGTTTTAAGGCTAGCTGTAAGAAAACATTTGGTAAAAGGCATGGCACATGGTTTGAGGTCTATGATAGATAGATGTTAAATGATTCCTTTTTTTTGTTAGAAAATACAGTGTTATTTTGAAAACACGTTAATCTAGTTCTTAAAGGTAAAACTGCTCCTAAAAAAATTACTGTTTGGTATCATGTAGTCGTAAAAAAAACCACAAAAAATATTTTTTAATTTGCAATAACTATTTATCAGTATCATAAAAAAGTAATTACGCGAATTTGGCTCGGACTCCAAATGACGCGGATTGGATCTCAACTAGATAAAAAAAAACACATAATTATTTATCTAGATTACATTTTTAAAAATTAGACTTGCTAAATCTGAACTATCGACCGTGGATAAATAAAAGAAATGACTGTTCTCTATGCAACATGAAAACGAAAGAGGACACTTTTCATTTCATAGGAGTATGCCCTGTTTTAAAGGAATTCCGGTCAAAATATTTCAAGAAACATACCCTCAATATATTAGAATTCAAAGAAATATTAAACGGCAAAAACTGGAAGACACTTATTAATTTTATAAAGAGCGCAGGAAGATACAGAAACTACTTAATCAAATAATTCAATTTTTAACGTACTGAGATTTATTTTTTGTAATAGTAATTTACTTTTGTGTTTTTCAATTTTTGTGTTTACGATATATGCCCTACTCCTAAAGTTTATTTTTATTTTAATTTTCTAAGAGCTCCTTTCTTTTGTTATTATTTCATAATGGAAAACAACCCGTAGACAACTCGACAGACGGCCTAATCTCTGGCCATTGTCTATATACGTTAAGAAAAGAAAATTATGTTATGCATTGTATATTGTACCAATAAACGTGTTTATCTATCTATCTATCTATCTATTTGTAAAAATTTATGACCATAATATAGTATTTAGCATTCAATCGATGCTTCATTGCAGCACGGTCATGCAGAGACGTGAAAGCCGAACTCATGTCTTTGAGGCTTGTAGTTTATTGCAATAGTCCCAGGCAATTTGCATAGCCTCTGATTGACCACAAACGTCCATCAGCTGTAGTAACATGAGTGCCATAAACAAATCCCATGCGGTTACAACCATACGACGCCTTTCTAATTGTATCTGTCGAGTTGAAAAGGTTAAGTAATAAACGTTAGGACGTTATTGCGAAACATCAATTACATTCACAGAGGGTTCGCTTTGAATTTCACGCTTGGGGATGGATGGGGCAGCAGATATGGAAGATTTTTTAAACTTCCGTTAAAGCCATCAATATTATAATAGCGTAATTGAACGTAAAGAAGGGATCAACCTAATCTATCTTTACAATAAGTACTATGTATATAAAGGGTGCTCCAACTCAAACGCACGATGTTAATTGTAAATAAAATAAAAAGTTTTCAGAGAATTATCTTAATATTTTTTATTGTAATAGAAGGGCCTATGGCAATTATTTTTAAAACAAAATATCGGCCAAATGCTCGCCACGTCTTCGGTGGCATATATTGTCAATATTGTATTGAGGCATAATTGAGTTTCAGAGTTGGGCAAATGATAATCCACGAGTGATTGTTGAAAAGCCGATGCATCCTAAAAGAGAGAGTGGTGCGGTTTATGGGCTGGTTATGTCATCGGTACTTCTTCGAAAATGAAGTCGGCTAAGCAGTTAACGTGAATGGTGTTCGCTGTCGCGAGATGATAACGGACTTCTTGTGGCCAGATTTTAAGGATATGGACCTGCACGATATGTGGTTCCAATAGGATGGTGCCACTTGTCACATAGCCAACGAAACAATGGCTCTTTTGCGGGAGAATTGCACGACCATGTGATTTGACACCCTCGGACTTCTTTCTTTGGGGATATTTAAAAGAAAATGTGTACTTCAATTAGCCAAGAACAATTCAAGAGCTAAAGGATGAGATAATTCGGCTCATTAACGACATTGAACCTCAATTATGTTTAGAGTCATTGAAAATATGGACCACCGGATAGCGTTATGCCAACCAAGCCGTGGCAAGCATTTGGCCGATATTTTGTTTCAAACATAATTGTATATTCATCAACATAATATCCTAATCCTTTCTATTAGGAACAGTCCTATATGGGTCCGAAACATGGACTATTAAACAACGAGATGCCAGGAAACTATTGGCTCTGGAAATGGACTTCCTAAGAAGAAGTTGCGGCATTTCAAAACTTCAGCACATCCCAAATAGTGCCATTAGAAATAATGTAAGACAAGAAACTAATATCTTATATGATATTGAAACAAGGAGGCTTCAATGGTTCGGCCACTTAATGACATTGGAAGAAAACAGATGGCCAAAAAAAGTCTTCCAGTATAACCCGGAATATAGAAGGAAGAGAGGTCGACCAAGGAAGATGTGGATCGAAGATTTGCATGAAACAAGGGCTGCGAGAGGCCTGCGGGATGGTGATTGGAATAATAGGAAAGAATGGCGTGAGAAGGTTCTGGGGATCGGAATACAATAATTAATTGTAAAAAACAGGAAATAAAGAAAAAAACATAATTGTCATAGATCCTTCTATTATAATAAAAAATATTAAGATAATTCTCTGAAAACTTTTTGTTTTATTTACAAATAACATCGTGCGTTTGAGTTGGACCACCCTTCACCCCCTATGTATTAACTATGTATATGCATATGAGAGTTTACCGAAAAACCAGAGCACCGTCATAATTTAAAATAGTCAACCATTTAAAGTGTACAATCATCTCGTTTCTGTCATTCGATGTGGGGTTAAATGCCAAACTTCTGAAGTATCTTTATTTTTCTTTTCTCTCTTTATTTATTTTCTTCCCTACGTCGACATTAGCATAAAATTTAAGGTCGAAGGTTTTAATTAAAAAGTGATTGAATAATTATATTCAACTGAAATCGAAAGTACTCAGCTTCTAGGTCAGTCTTGGTGATGAACTGCAAGCCATGGGTCGAAACGCAAGCAAAATAAGGAATTTATTTTTTATTAGAATTCCTGACTTTTTTTATGTTTCTGTCCTTCCTCGCCTTGTAGGCTATACGGGGTTTCCTGGGCCAGGGGAGAAGGTAAGGGATTGTTCCGAATATTATTAAACATTTGCACTCGGCACCGTTTCGGACGTTACCAACCGGCAACTCGACGCAACTTATTCGCGAAAACGTACACCCTGAAAACGTAATGTTATACACTAAAATTTTAGAACCAAGTAAGGAATTGTAGTGAAATTTTAGTTTATTTAATTTATTTGTGAAGCTTCAAGAACAAATAGTTACAAAAAAATTTAATATTTATAAATTTTATATTTTTTTTATAATTTTATTAAAAATAACATCTAAATTTAAAGGGACGTTTTTTGGGAATACCGGAAATGTACCTGAAAATTGTTTGAAATTTCTGATTATTAAGAGAACTGGAGCGGATAACGATGGAAATCCCTTAGATTTCACGAATGTTTCGCCGTTCCTTACATACAAAATCTGATTGGAGAAGTAAAAACAGTTAAAAAAAATCACGAGATGGGATCCTTTTAGTTGAAGTTTTCTCATATATCCAATCAGAAAAGCTCCCAAAATGTGAAAATCTACTTAATAATTTTCCGGTTAAAGTAGAAGCACATGGGAAACTAAATAAAAGTAAAGGGATTATTTGATGCCCCGAACTAAATTATTGTACAATTGAGGAAATAAAAGATGAATTAACACCAAAAAATATAGCCGATGTTAAAAGATTAGCGTACTATAAGAATAATGAAAAACACCGCGAGCCGCGACCGTCATTTATCACCAAAAGCGAAATATCCTATAAATAGTTTTTACGATTTGTTTATGTCCTTATATGTTAAAAACTGAAAATTATTTGCATTGTCTCCGTAGCGGAGCCCTCGAGTTTGAAGACAAATTTTAAATGGCTCCGCTCCGGAGACCTCGAGTGCAAAGGGCTAAATGTCTCCTGGCTCCGGGTTTTGAACTTGATAACTTGAAATTCCTGACTATTGATCACTTTGACTTGCTTATAGTAAAGACGAGAAATTCGCATATTGAATGACGCAATATAAGACAGATTAAAAGTTTTGACATACCCTAATAATTATATTGATTGGATTACGTGCTAGTATTCTTCATACTTTCCCTAAGAGTTGTCTTAACAAATGCTGAAGAGAAATCGCGAAGCGGTCATCACGCATGATGGAACTTCGACGCATTTCAACTTGCTAATTTAGAAGGAAGATAAACTGCCTGAAACTTTTAAAGGAGAAGGAAATCAAATACAAGGCCGAAATCGCTGGCCCCTTTAAAATTTAAATGGGATGATTGCCTAAGTAGGCCTAATGGTCACATTTTTATGTTTAGCATTAATCAACTTGACAGTTGAACGAATGCAAACTTGCCGATGGTGAATAAACATATGAATATCAAATAAATCAAGTAATTCATCATACAATTTCGAATTTCAGTGCATAATAAATTTCCTCTTTAACGAAATCCGAATATCTAAAGTTTTACGGTTACGCTTTATTTCATTAAAAATAGAACATCAAGCAGCATATTTTAGCAGTAAAAAAAACCTGCTCTGCTATGTCCAAGTCTTTTGATGTTCCTTTATTTGTGTTGAGCTTTAAAGAATTTTCAATTTATTTCAAAAACTTGTACCAGTGCTGTTTTTCCACTTATAATTGTCGGGCGTGGCATTTAATGAAGGGTTTTATATCCATCATTAGCAGCAGATATAATCAAAGATAGATCATTAAGCTTTGTAATATCGCAGTTTCATGTTCGGTAGTGTTGAAGAAGTATAGGAGAATTAAGGGTTTCCTACATGGGGTCAACTGTGGTGCAGTGGTTGGCATAGGAACCTACAATACCAAAGGTCGTGGGTTCGCGTACCGAGGTGGTCATAGGATTTTTTAATGGGAGTAAAAAATCCTTGTCCATACCGTCCCTCGGATAGGAAGTAAAATGGAGGTCCCGAGCCTGTACGATGTCAGGTACTCGTTAAAGGTAAAATTTAGAACTCCCAGTGTAGCATCGTTCGATAACCCTTAGCCTAACAAACAAATAAGGGTTTCCCACTACGCCGAACTGAGTGAACCGTGCCGGTAAATAAGCGCGACGCCAATTGGAAAACGTCCATCGGGTAGGCTGAGAAGGAGGTGGGAGGATTGCGTTAGGGTCGTAATTAGTTTTGTACGACGGTCTAGAGATTAAGACTAATTAATTATGGCGGTTTCAAAAACATTTTCAAACATAATCAAATATCCTAGTTTATGTAACACCTACCATATAGAATAGAATGAATATAGAATAGAATAGAATAGTTGTACATTTGTTATCATACTGCTAATATACATCTGCTGTACAAATAAAAATATTTCTTATTAATTGATTCGAATATAGAAAAAATTGTGAATGTAAAATGATGATTCGCCCTGAGTAATATTAGAAACCCTTTTCATCTGCGTAACCTGGTTTTATGTCTATAATAAATTATAATTATTAAACTTCTGACTGCTGCAGATCTCGACTCTTACTTCGTATACAAAGTTCTGACCATAGTTTCATGGTAGTACAAATTTTGTCCTTTACATAACTAAGGACCTGCTTCAACATGTGGGTATCATATTTATCAGCAATGAGGCCAAGTTTTCGTAGTCATCGATGAAGTTAGTCAGTTGATTAGTTATATCAGGCTATTAGTTATATGTAGGTGGTGTGATGGGTATGGTCTGCATTGGTAAGTTGTAATACGCTTTGCCTCTGATAATCATAGATAATATGAAATTTATGAGCTCAAATCCCAGTGACCGGGGGTCTTTTAGCAGCTCGATATCAATCCCCTGCCCTCAACCCTGGTACGGTGAAAACTCCACGTATCCGGAAAATCCGCGTTTTACTTTTTGAATTTTTGAGACTCGTCATTTTTATTGTTATCACTTTTGGTAGGTTCATTATTATTTAGGATAAACCGGGCAGTTATTGACACCCTTATGACTATATTTCTGCGCTGCAATTAAAGACAATTCTTTTTAGGAAGGGATCAAATTGAAACTTCCTATAGCTCCTCTTTATCTATCTTTCAAAAAAGAGTTTCATCAAAAAAGAGGTTTTTTTTTTTGGGTCAAAAGTTCAATAGTTTTACCATATGGCAATATTTATTGTAAAAAGTGCAAAAACTAGTTATTGACACTCTGTGGATTTGATTGTGAAATCTTCCCTATGGTTAGTTTGTTAAACACTTCATAGATGACTTAAGGACCCTTCAAATATTAGATTGATGTATATTTTAAAATAAAATTAGGACTTGTTTACTTATTTCTTTATGTTAAAGTTGGGGTGTCAATAACTGTACTGAGTGTCAATAACTGTCTGGTTTACCCTATATCGTTAACATTTAATTTATTTTTATTATCCATGCATCCGATTTGGCTCTAACCAGATAACTATTATTTCATAAAAATCCCCTGATCTAGCTTAAATTAAAAAAATAATTAAGCAATTATTAATTAATCATGATATAATTTATTAATTAATAATAGACTATTATTCAATTAATAATTAATTGATTAACTAATTATTTATTAACCTTATATACCTTGTATTAACCATATTGTTCTACCTGTTCTATTCTTATTATCCTCCAATGGGTCTGAGAATAAGATTGTACCTGGACATTCTAATTTAGAATTTATTATTGGAGTACTTCTAATTGATTATTTCTTTACAATTGTGTTCATGCCAATATTTTTTTTTTTTAATTCAAATTTACTAGATGTATCTTTACTTATGTAAAAGTAACGAAAGAACTCCTTCAGCGCGTTTTTGCATGAACCACTGATAGATAGCTTCTTCTACTTTTTTCTTCTTCAACACATCACGAAAAGTTTGCTCGCCGATTCCTAATTCTCTTTCACCTTTTTCTATTCGGTTTATAATGGTTAATTTCTGTTCAAGCGTACAAACGACAGGTTTTCTTTTTCGCGACATTTTGTTAGTTTGTTTTTAAATGGAGACTAAATCACAGGTCAGATTAAGAGTTTCCAAGAAAGTCTTGAAAACAATACCGTTCCTAGAATATGAATAGGAGTAATAGTTACCGGAAACATAAAACCATACATAACATACGATACCAGCTTGCCGTGTTTTTCTATTTATTATTTTATTTCTTAATTTCTAATAAAAATAGGTAATCAACCCTCGTTAAAATATTTACATATTCATTTTTTAAAATATATCTTATACACACAAAATAAATGGCATAAAAATTAAAAACAGCTTATTAAAAAAAAAAAAAAAAATGGCTCCTCGGAACCCCGGTTAATTGGAACCCCGGTTTTCTAGAGTACCGGATAATGGGGGTCCTACTGTAAATTTCAATAAAAATAAAAATCATAACTATCTATTCTTATTTATCTCTTTGTTTATTTATTTTTTATATTTCTTTGTACTACACGCATACCTCAGCGTATTTATTTCAATTTTAATTTTAATCCTAATGATGGATGACCCAGAAGTTTAGGTCGAACCGTCGACACCAGGAATAAAATATAAGTCTAAAAATGTTATATATATATATATATATATATATATATATATATATATATATATATATATAATTTTTTTTAAGCGAAATGTTTTGTTTCAGTTGATCTCGCTTGTATAGTTTATATGTGAGGGATGTCACGACACTACTAGACTCGGTTGACTTCTTGAGTGATCAAATTCTGGAGCTTATCTGAAAGGACCAGATAGGCCAGTTGCTAGCGGGACTCTCATCAAACCGCTTACTTCTCTGGTGCGTCATTATTTCTCATGTCATTAATATTTATAGCTGTAGTCATTAATTTCTGTAAGGCTATTTTTAAATTTTTATCTTTAAATATCTGACTGTAAGTAATAATTTATTACTATACATCGATTGGATTATAAAGTTAATATTACGGGCGCCAAAAACATTAACATTATAGCTCATAACACTTCTACTTTCTATCTTATAATCTACCATATATATAAGTTTAATATCTTTAATTAAACAATTACAATATGACAGTACTAGATATCATAAAAAATGACAGTAGTGTCATAAACCTAATATCATCAAAATTTAAAAGTAAAAAGTGCTTCAAATGGGTGTTAGAAGTTCGAAGTACAGAGTGTTCTGTGATATAAAATTTACCAAAACTTATTTCTTAAGAATTTCACAAACCTCACCAGAGGTTATGTGTATATATATGTAAGGGGGGGGGCACACTGAAATACGGGGCACAATGAAACAGTCGTTGCACTGGGCGAACCAAAAGTTTTAGAGCAACCAAATTCATACAGTAAGCGGTGGAGGGTGGCTCCAAACAAAGTCAGCATATTGTCCCTTTTCGACTTGTTTCGTGACTGACTCCACGTACTGAAGTGCCGTTTTGTGCGGCAAAACTAAAAATTTTCGTCGAACCGATTTTAGTCTCTAGGTATGAGTGATTAATTTATTCTATCTGCTCTTACAACTTTTTCTCTATACATGTTTCTCTTAAGATTTTTCCATACTTTCCTACCTCTTCACGTTCATCGTAGGAAGTGAAAGACATAAAAATGGCTCGTATGGGGTTCCTTGAAACAAGGGCATTCGTGGCACAATGAAACGTTTCATGGAGTCCCACGAGTGTTTCATCGTGCCGCATGTGTTTTTCATTGTGCAATAAGCAGTCGGTTTTATTCATTTTCTTAAAGATTGGTGCGAAATTGAGAGTGAAGCACCAAAAAAAAAACTGTATTAATTTATGACAACTTTCTTCCAAAGTCAAACTTTTCTCTTTCCTGAAGAATTTCGTGGCTATCCTAGAGCAGAAGAACTGTAAGCCGAATAAAGTTTTTTGTTAATTATGGTGTGTTTTTTTTTTTCAGCTATTTTATTGTACCCCGGGCATGGGGCAGAATGAAACAAAATTATTTTTTTGGAAAATAGCTGCTCGTGGTGAGACATGATGCATAAAATAATGTTTAACGCATTTCTTACATACCATAGATTAGATCCTAAGGTAACATGGAAAAACTAAAAAATTGAAAATAAAGTCTCAGGTGGGTTGCTATGGGTAAAAAAAAATTGTGTTTCATTGTGCCCTACCTCCCCCTATATATATAATTTCATGCAAAAAATTGAAGACCATAAAAAACAAAGTTTAAAATTAAAAATTTAAAAGAAATACCGACTTTTTAACTTTTTCATTTCTCTTGGACAACTGCTCCAACGATATCAAAACAGTCAAAAAAAATATATTCTATTTAAATGCCTATATAATTTTTTATTTACGATATGTTCTTGGGAAAATGCCCATTGATATTTACTGCCATCCAATTAAATTTTTATCTGTCATTTGGAAAAAAAAACAAACAAAAAACATCATTTATGGCGATTTTTCTGAATTCATCACATTATCTTAAATTATATAAAAATTATTTTTTTTTTGTTATTTATTTTTTTATTGAAATTTACAACTGTATAACAACACTACAATAATCAAGAATGAAATAAATAGAGTTATCACGTGTACAGGCATTTAGTGAAATTACCACTTGGTAGCACTCAAATATTGTTTCTAATTTAGTAGATCCGAAGTCATGTACTTTTCAGATGCCTTAGAGGACTGTTCGAGATTGAGGTAGATGCAAGCTTATTCCGAAAGGACTCCTAAATAAATAAAAAAAAATAAACCAATTTAACAACCAACTTTTTAATTTTGTTATAATTGTATTACATAAGTTTAATATTTTTTAAAAAGTGACAACCAATCCCCCCCCCAAATAAAATCTAAAATTTCCTCCTTCTGAGTCAAGCTTAAATAATTGTATAATTATTAATACAAATCATTATGTTCCCAAAACCATATATTGCGTTCTTCAAGCAGATCTATATGACCGTGCGCAATTTCATTATCAGTGGCTATTTATAAAAGAGGCATTTGTTGCTGAATTGGCGAAAAGTTGCGAAAACATATCGCAATGTTTTGAAATCGTCATTTAAAAACTACTCAAAATGTCTAGACAAACGTTTTAAATTTCCAATTCGTTTCTAATCATTCGAGATGTCCGAAAAGAAGTTAGCCTCGTGTCTCTCCATTATAGGAGTTGGGAAATTTTGTTGCAAGTCACAAACGTGAAAACGTAATCAGAGCGCACGTATGCTTATATTTATATAGTACATATGCAAACTTTAATATGTAATAAAGTTTTTTAGATCTGCTAAATTATATTTTATATTTAATTCACCTATTTTTAATTTAAAGAAAGTATTCTAATCGATCACCCTCCTCATTTAACTTGGTTTCCACGTCATAAATGTGAATTTTGTTCCATTTTTTTTTTTTTTTTTTTTTTTCATTTGACATGTAGGCAAACCGAAGAAAAATAACGACTAACTTTTCTCATGGATTCGCTCTGAATCATTTTAATAACTGTTGGGAATACAATTTAAACCATTTCTTTTCAATTCATTTATTGAAATTTAGCACTGCATTGATGAAAAAATGTGATGGTATATAAATTTCATGAAATAGACTGTCGAGAAATCACCCATTGATAGCACTCAACATATATAACTCATGTTATATTTTATAACTTAAAAGGTCACGAAGCCTTTTTTTTTTTAAGACGCCTAGGAGGATTGCCAGGAATAGAGTAGGAAGCGCTGTTGGAAATAAATGGGTTAGATTGGTTTTGGATCGGGCGGAATCGGCGATTTATGGAACATTAAGGTCTATATTGATGATTTTATTTGTAACAAAATAAGGATAATTAAGGATTTTGGATTGCAATGATTTGAATCGAGAGGAATTTTGAGATTTGGTGGACCCAAGCTCGACATAAATACCATTTCGCTTTGGGCAAAAAAAAACAGGGCATTAACATGCTAATAGCAAAACTTTTTCTTTTCTAATAACGATGGCATCACTTTCATATATGGGTGTAGTTGTCTAGTTGAATGCACTACGTTAATGGAAGGATAGTCCTAATTCTATATCCGAAATTTCTTTATCTAATTTTGTCAGAACATAAATTACAGGCAGTTAACTAATTAAAGTCGATTATCGAATAATAAGTGAATTATAAACAAAGGTATTAGAGCAGATTTTATTTTGGCTGATATTAGTAATTAAAACTAGATAGATAATTATGAACGCACCTTTGATTGATGAACCGGCATATGATGATGACTTTGGAATTTCATATTTTCCGAGTGATTGCTCGAGGGAAGTCCCCTTTTTTAATATTATTTAAAACTGAATTCCATCATTGGGAAGCCTATTCAATGATTATAAGTGTTTATTCTGTGTAAGAATTCAGGTCAAAGGAGATCTAAACTACAAATAAAATTAGTGTACTGAAGTAAGCTGTAAGCGCTGAGATTAACAAACTAAGTGCGTACTTCATTAATATACCATAATATAGTAATGTAGTAATTTAGTAATGTTTAATGTAATTATAATATAATCATAATAACAACAGTATAACAAAGAAATAAATAATAATTAAATATTATAATACAACCAATTTGTCGATTAATGACACTAACTATTAATAAATAGCATCGTTTTTTATGTAGGAACTGGCTTTTAGAATTTCTGTTCTCACCTCCCAGGTCGGGCGCCCCTCACACCATTTTTGTATTAGAAAAAATATTTTTGTTCATAACAGAAAACTTTGTTAAGGTGAGCTCTGATGAAGACCTGAATTCGGGTCGAAGCATGGGCACAATATAGGGGAGAGCGGGGTTGGTTGGCAACAGTTTTCACTTTTTTGATTGTTTGTCGTTCCTGTTAATATAATCCCAATAGGGCTGATACCACTGTAAACTCCAAGTATTAGAGTACTTCAAGTACTTTTTTTCAACACATAATATTCAATACTAAGATCATAGAAAATTGAAGAATTCGTCAATCCAGAGTAGGCCAATTAACCCCCTAAGTGGGGCAGGTTGGCCTAGAAGGTGGGGTTGTTTACCCATCTCATTCAAGTACTGCCTGGCACTTATTATTGTTATTAAAAGCTGCACTATAAAGGTATAATAATTTTGAATAGGTTTTTAACAGCTTTTAAGGGAAAATAGAATGACAATAGAAGAAGATAGAAGTTTAGACTGTCGTCACTTTCTGCGTAAGAAAAATTGCTCTCATCCTCCTTCCTGTAATTAAAGACAATTGGTAGTTTCACCTTTTTTTATGTTTTACCTTGCTTTTGTGAATTGCTACTGCGCCAACAAACCTCAGTTGAAGAGAGCCAACTAACCCCACAGGAGAGATCATTTGAAAGATGGCTGCCAGGACAGGGGAGAACAATCAAACAAGAAACTGGTTAGTCGAAAGGTTAGGTTTTTCAAAGGGGTTCGGGGCTATGTGAACAGAATCAGAGTCAAGTGTTTTGCCATGCCTTTAAACCAAATTTACTGAAAATATAAAAATTTACTTACATGTTGTAAAATCAATCAATGAAGCACACTCTTTTCTACACTGTTAGCATCGGATTGAAAACTCAGGACAAGACTCCCCAGGTCGAGCGGGTCACCTGGTACAATGGTGGGGCCTCCACACCAGGTATGACGGAAACTATGAGCCGATGGCCAACCTACCCCCTATGTCAACCAACCCCGCTCTCCCCTACAGTTAACTTTTACATATAAGTTCTTTTTTTACGGACCGCACCCCCAAACATTAAAATTAAAAATTAACCACAAACCATCTGGTATATTCGATCCAGTCCGGTATGGAATTTAGGTGTTACTTAGGTCTTACAATTAAGTACGAAAAGTAGCAAAGAATAAAGAAAGACATAAGATATAAAGAAATCCATGTAAAGCGGTTAAAATTACTATAAGTCATCAGTGGCGCAACCAGAATTAGTATCATGGGGGCTTAAATCATTTGATTGAAATAATATCCGACAAAGAAAAAAATATCCCACTAAATCTGTCATATACAAAATGTACCATTATTTGCCCAAAGCCCAATGTTTTCAATTACATTTTTCTCAAATCTAAGATGCTGGAATTAACACACTTCAGCTGCAAGCAGAAATATACATATATACAGTCGTTGCATTGGGCGAACCAAAAGGTTTAGAGCAACCAAATTCAGACAGCAAGCGGTAAGGGTTGCTCCAAACAAAGTCAGCTTATTGTCCCCTTTTGACTTCACGTGCTGAAGTGCGGTTTTGTGTGTCAAAACTAAAATTTTTCGTTGAACGGATTATCGTCTCTAGGTATGAGTTATTATTTTATTCAATCTGCTCTTACAACTTTTTCTCTATGCATGTAGCTCTTAAGATTTTGCCTGACTTTGGCTTTCCAACCTCTTCACGTTCATCGTAGGAAGTGAAAGACATAAAAATGGCTCGTATGGGGTTCCTTGAAACAAGGGCGTTCGGGGCACAATGAAACGTTTCATTGAGTCCCACGAGTGTTTCATCGTGCCGCATGTGTTTTTCACTACGAAATAAGAAGTCGTTTTTTTCATTTTCTTACAGATTGGTGCGAAATTGAGAGCGGAACATCAGAAAAACTGTATTAATTTATTTCAACTTTCTTTCAAAGTCAAAATTTCCTCTATCCTGAAATATTTCGTGGCTATTCTAAAACAAAAAACCGAAAAACCGACTGGAAGCCGAATAAAGTTGTTTGTTAACTATGGTGTTGTTTTTTTCAGCTGTTTCATTGTACCCCGGGCTTGGGGCACAATGTAACAAAATTATTTTTTTGGAAAATGGAAAAACAATTGAAAATAAAGTCTCAGGTGGGGAGATATGAATAAAAAAACTTTTTGTTTCATTGTGCCCCATCTCCCCCTATGATTTTTTTTTTTTTTTTTTGGCTTTATAAATCCTACTTTATGTATCCCATCGATTCGATTTTCTATTAAAATATATTTAACTATACCAAAATCTTCCATCAGCCAAAAAAAGAGGCTGAATAAAACAGAGTCTGTGTGGTTAAAAAAAAAAAAAATGAATAGAAAAAACCTGGGTTAATAATACGAAGGTCTCGCAGGTCATTGACCTAACAAAGGGAACGGTATATCTTTGGTTCATACAGCGATATCTGGGACCAATCTATCTATAGGCTTTTGAACAAGACGCTCAAACTCATTAATTACTTAACGATCGCGAAGTTGCATGCAACGATGTTTGAAGTCTAAGGATATCCGACACAGACCAGATTGCGTATGAAAAAAAAAAAAAAGGAAAAGCTTCAAACAAAAAAGGATGTTGTCTTATTGGCATATCGCTATAAAGTTTATGATAGGGCCTTAGAAGTTTTATATGCGGTTTTAATTGGCATTCCTAGAAGTATAGTTATATTTTACAATAGCCAGCGGTTGTATAATCGTATTTATTTATGATTTCCACCCCCCCCCTTCCATTCCCCCACTTTCTCCCCCCCCCCCTTTAAAGTCGTAGATTTCCTTGAATCGTTTCCAGAATCCTTGACCCCTAGATATCATACATTGAGAATTGCATCGATGGGTAATTAACATAACGGAGCACATTACGAGAATGATAAGCTGTTGATTAATCAAATTTACTCTAATGGTGATTTAATTGCGTGGGTGGTCTCTTACAAGGTCTTACATAACTTTTTTTTAACTATTATTTTTATTATTAATAATATTATCGCGTCCTCTTTATATCTGGAGCATGCTTGAGTGGCATGTTTACATTCCATGTAATTCAACACAGGCTCAAGCCTCGCCATCTCAGATTTTCTTGAAATTTGGTATATGTGTATTACCTGTATCTACTAGAACAGTTGTGAAATATTACTGAGGTATGCCTACCCGTTTTTGAATTATTGGTTTCTAAAGCCCTCAAAAATAGGTCCAGAAACAGAAAAAATCATGATTAAAAATAGCTGTAGATCTTTTCCTAATTTGACTAGGACTATGAGATATGTGTCGTTTAACAGCGCATTCCATGCCATTTCAAATGATATACAACAATCTATAGGTTGGTACTAAAGAAATTTTCTTAAAACTAAATGTAAAATTTTTATTTAAATTTTCTCAAAAAAGGCTTTTTTAAAAAAATAGTTAGTATTATATCTATTCATGCAACAAAATATAAAAGTGGGATGACAATTTCTTCATTGCTAAAACAATTGAAAACTAGTGATGAAATTCCATACACAGAGCATTTCATTATTAAAAATAGCTATAGATGTTTTCCAAATTTGACTAGGACTATGAGATTGGTTTCGTTTAACAGCGTATTCAATACCGTTTCATAAGATATACAAAAATGTATAGGTATTGGCAGTATGACCTATTTAAAAAAAAAAATGGCTTTTCGAGAAAATTTAAATTAAACTTTTCAACTAGATTTTAAGAATATTTGGTACCAACCTGTATATTGTTGTATATCATATGAAATGGCATGGAATGCGCTGTTAAACGACACCAATATGATAGTCCTAGTCAAATTTGGAAAACATCTACAGCTATTTTTAACCATGATTTTTTCTGTTTCTGGACCTATTTTTGAGGGCTTAGAGACTAATATTTCAAAAACGGATAGACATATATCAGTAATATTTCACAATGGTTCTAGTAGATACAAGCATTACACATATACCAAATTTCAAGAAGATCTGAGATCGTGAGGTTCAAAAAGATAAATTTTTGTGCTGATTTGACGTGGAATGGCCCATATGTCATTTTTTATTTTTTTTTTATTTTAACAATTTAGTTTATAAAATCTCGTATTCAAAAATTTAAGAGCACTATGTTTGTAACCTTAAAAGTAGCCAATGCATTTACTTGATACTTTTACGCAACGTTGCTCTTTATCCAAATAGCGGCCATATATATTTTTGATGTTGATATCCCCACTGGAAAAAATTCTATGACGAATAAAATAATATAATATAATAAAATAATATTTTAATAATATATTATTATTAAATTTTATCGGAATTACGGAATTACTATTCAGTAGAAGAATATTTATAACTATATTTATAAAAAAATCATTGAAAACTTTATAATCCTTCCGTATTTCTCAGAAAATTCAAAGTAGGTAATTATGTGTAATGATGTTTTTTTAATCAAACAAAAATAGGGGAGAGCGGGGTTGGTTGGCGACAGTTTTCACTTTTTTGATTGTTGAATCGTTCCTGTTAATATGATCCCCATGGGGCTGATACCACTGTAAACTCCAAGTATTAGAGTACTTCAAGTATTTTTTCACAAGATAATATTTAATACTAAGATCATAGAAAATTGAAGAATTCGTCAATCCAGAGTATGCCAACTAATCCCCTATGTGGGGCAGGTTGGCCTAGAAGGTGGGGTTGTTTAACCATCTCATTCAAGTACTGCCTGACACATATTATTGTTATTACAAGCTGCACTATAATGGTATAATAATTTTGAATCGGTTTTTAACAGCCTTTAAGGGAAAATATAATGACAATAGAAGAAGATAGAAGTTTAGACTGTTGTCATTTTTTACATAAGAAAAACTGCTCTCATCTTCCTCGCTGGAACTAATTGACTAAAGACAATTGGTAGTTTCACCTTTGATTATGTTTACCTTGCTTTTGTGAATTGCTACTGCGCCAAAAAAGAAGTCGAAGAGAGCCAACTAACCCCACAGGAGAGATCGTATGAAAGATGACTGCCAGGACAGGGGAGAACAATCAAACAAGAAACAGGTTAGTCGAAAGGTTAGGTTTTTCAAAGGAGTTTGGGGCTATGTGAACAGAATCGGAGTCAAATGTTTTTCCTTGCGTTTAAACCAACTTTACTGAAAATATAAAAATTTACTTACATGTTTTAAAATCAATCAATGAAGCACACTCTTCTCTACACTGTTAGCATCGGATTGAAAACTCAAGACAAGACACCCGAGGTCGAGCGGGTCACATGGTACAATGGTGGGGCCTTCACAACAGGTGTGACGGAAACTATAAGCCAATGGCCAACATACCCCCTATGCCAACCAACCCCGCTCGTTGGATCGTTGGATCAATATATTATTTATATTATTTAAAACCTAGAAAAAGCTTTAAATTGGTATAAAGTGCCGTATCTATTTTTTTTAAATTTTCATAGAAAGACCGATAGAACTAACAAAAAACGGAGGTAAGCTAAGGATATACACATCTATTTCGGATTGTGTTATCTACATCATAGATATTTAAATTTAAATAAAACTACTGTTAAGGTATGCTGAAGCTAAAAAAGTAGAGCTGATAGAAAAAATCTGATTGAATTATTGGAATCAGCGCCCCAACCATAGTTAAAATTAGTTCTAGGCACCAAAAAATTTTTTTCCTGTAAAGCTGTGTTATTCTTTTAAATGTATATCGGCTAGGATGCTTTATGTCAGAAAATTTCGGATTGCATCTCAATCGACCATCTCTCCTAAAACGGCCCATTTTTGGCCAACACTTTTCGAGATATTCGTTTTATCTTGGGCACCCTGCTTAGAAATGTCGAGAGTATATTTAAACATGAATTCGGAAATGGGTCTCAAAATAAAAAATTATATTGTAGAAGAACTACTTTTCTATTGAGTGCGGTCTCATCGGGTAGTTTTGAATAGTTCTTAAATGTCTGGACCTGACCTTCCACCATCCATTTCATCTAGAGGAAGAAGGCCTACAAAGTAATCGGCACGCACTATTGCATTAAAAAAAAAAAAATTATCTCTCGCCAACCGGGACTGGATATAGGCATCCATTAATCAGTCTCGTCTTTTATAATGTTTGATCCTTAAGAACTTCGAGTCCTCTTATCCGTTAGGCTAATGTCCCATTCATGCGATACATTCTCTGTCTGCTAAACGACTATTTTAATCTCCGCTACTTTAAAATGTAAATGAATCTTGGCTGGAACAAATCACTGAGTTCCTTGGAGTGGAGGCGTCCATTCTTCTATCCGTTCATATTGAACACATTTTAATGTTGTTTTTTTTTCATAGATTCTTATACAGTGAAACGCTTCGTATTGGACATATTTTAATGTTTTTGATGGTATTGGTTTTTTTTTTTTTTTTTTTTCCCTACAGATTCTTATACAGTAAAACCCTTTTTTTCTATCCTTTTGTAAAAAAAAAAATAATCATGATATTCTTTAAAGATGTATGGTATTGACTTAGATGTTCATATACTCTACTTTTTACTTTCACTTACCTATATATGAAATATATAGTAAGTGGAAGTATTGCGATCGTGAAAATTTTCGACTTCCGGTTTTCAACGGAAATACACGTTTTGGGGTCCCCTGAGTCAAAATAACCAAGTCCCGCGAAATGGTCTGTGTGTGTGTGTGTGTGTGTGTGTGTGTGTGTGTCTGTGTGTGTGTCTGTGTGTGTGTGTGTGAGAACAGACTAGCTCAAAAACTATAAACCGTGCGAACCTGAAATTGGGTATTTAGAGTATGTATATGCCCGCGATGTGACAGCAAAAATTTCATCAAATTTGCTCAAAGGGAGGGGGTACTTTATTTAATAACTTTTGTATCATTTTCACGTGTTTTTTTTATTTACTCAAAAACGGTTTTAAAGATTTTGATCAAACTTGGTATTTGATGTATTTATATGCCCGAGATATGACTGTAAAAATTTCATTAAAATTGATCAACAGGAGGGGGGACTTTACTTAATAAATTTTGTCCAATTTTTACCTTTTTGATCGATTATCTCAAAAACGGCTTTAACGATTTTTATCAAATTCGTTATGTTTAATGAAAATTAGTTGTTATTTAATATTAGGTAAGCTTTATCATTATTAAAATGTTCTGAGGGGGCTTAAATGGGAAGTGGCCTTTTTTGTTTTTCTATAAAGTACCTTTGTTTTAGTTTATATTGAGAAATTAACTGTCTCTCATCACGCCTAAAAATAAGAAATGGCTAAATATGATATATGAAGAAAACCAAGTAAACATATACAGGAGAAAAAAAGAAAAATATTCCGTCAACTCATAAAACACCCTGAGCTCACGCAAGCGCCGTACGCCTTTAATGACAAACCAATGCGTTATGTTTAAATTAATTAAAGCTGTTCTGTTCATTTGAGAAGTGGCAATTAACAAAACGCATTAATTTCTAATCTAATTGTAAGTAAGTTGGTAAGTGAAAGTTGTGTGTTGCGCGCACGCACCAGATTTTTTAGGATTAGGAAACTAATTTCAAAGTAGAAAAATCCAAATAAAATGATTTTCTTACAATACATGTACCCAAATACTCTCCATTTCTTAAACAGCGAATATAAGGTGGTTAATTTATTTTTATTTTTTTTTTCTTATGAATACATTTTAACCGATGTGTTGGTTGGGTAGTGACATAGTAGCAAGGATACCTTGAAAATCTGGAAATTTCTGATTGTATCTTAAGGCAGTTCTCCTAAAGCAATACATTTTTTCTAAAGATGCTTCCTTTTTGTGATATATTTCAATTATGGCTATTATATATATTTGGGACAACCTGTGTAGAAATTTCGAGAACGTATTTAATCGAGAAATCGTTATTTTGAAACATAAGTTATATGCTATGAAGAAGTATAAAAATAGCTAATTTTTTATGTGTTATGGCAGCATAAATTAGGACTGGGTGTATTAGTGTTTTATATAGAAGAAGCTTGGTACATAATCATAATTCGAAGGCTACAGGACAATCCAGGCAAGCAGGGATGGAAAAACGTGGGATAAGGAGGTCGACAATATTTGTAGGTTTTTTCGCTCTTAAGGATTGGAACAGGAAGGTGTCAAGGAGGTATTATCTTCGAAAATTGGGAATAAGAAAAATTTGCTCGAAATAACATCGGAAAAAGGTAAGAGTGCCTCAGAAGACCAGAATAAATCTTATAAAATAGTTTATTACTCTTTTAAGTCTCATCTCTAGCACAACAGGTAGACCATCATACACTAAGCATCCAAAATCAAAGTGTGGAAGTATAAAAGAAAAAAGTAGAAAGTAGAAGATGACGGGTATTTTGATTAACGTTTCAAATTTTTTCGGACTGTTTAGAGCGTGCATTTTATTTTATTTTTTTGTTCATTAACCGAGAAGTAAATAAACAGATAATAACAGTAGATAAACAGATCAGCTATCATTACAGACTCCCTAAGCGTCTTAGCGGCGATCAACAATCGGAACCCCAGTAACTCTCTTATTCGAGAAATAATAAACATATGGTGGGAACTGTATTCGATGGCAAAAAAAAATAACTTTCATTTGGGTACCATCCCACAAAGGAATAAAGGGGAATGAGGCAGCCGATCAAGAAGCAAATATAGCTAGACTGGGAGAATCAAAGAATGTGATAACACTAAAGGAAGTCACAAAAGAGGACTGGCTACACCAATTGAAGAAAAACTAAAACGAAATTTGGGAGTTGAGGTGGAGGAACGAACTGTCCAAACTATCTGAAGTAAAACTGGAGTGCAAAAAGTGGGCCACAAGCTCTAGAATCTCGAGAAGGGAAGAAGTCATAGTATGTCGTATTAGAATTGGGCATTGCCAATTCACACACGAATATCTTCTCCGAGGACTTGAGGCACCCACATGCCTCTAATGTGATAACGTGCCCCAAGCGGTGAAACACCTTCTAATAAACTGTGCAAAATACAAAGATGTCCGGAAAAAACTGGAAATAGAAAAAACACTTAACGAATTGTTTAAGGACGACGAGGAAAATATACTTTGTTATTATTTATTATTTATTTATAACAAAATGGGCTTTTCAACCACTAGGGTCATTTTAGCCCCCATACAACATTTGCAAAAGAAAAGAGTACAATTATAAATACAATAGTAACATAAAAATTATGGGTGACAATAAGGAATGAAAACAATAAAGAAGGTAGTAACGCTACAAGAATTTAAGTGTTGTTTGGGAAGAGAATAAAGGATAATATTATAAATGAATAAGTTGGGAAGAGAATAAAGGATAATATTATAAATGAATAAGTTGGGAAGAGAATAAAGGATAATATTATACATGAATTATAGTGAAAAACAAAAGGACAATGAAAGATAATAAAGAATAAAAAATACATTAAAGTTTGACATAAAGATTAATTTTTCGTAAGAACATGAACAATTTTTCGGCCATCTTCAAGGTGTTACTTAGTATCTCGCCTAAGTCGGTTCCAAGACCCACTTCTCTCCGCTCTATTTCGTAGGCATAACACTCTGCGATGATATGCGACACAGTCAGAGGAACACCGCAGGTGATGCATTGAGGCGGGGATTTCCTTGTCATGAGGTACTCGTGAGTGATCCTGGTGTGCCCTATCCGTAGGCGGCTGAGAAGTACTTCCTCTCTTCTGTTTAGCTGCAGTTCTTTTCGATTTGGAACTACGCTGGGTTCTACCACTCTTAATTTGTTGTCTCTCAGTCTGAACCAATTGCCTTGCCATTTCTCTCGCGCCTTTTGCTTTACTAAGGCAATTACTTCTGTGGCGAGTGCATATGTTACTGGCTCTCCTTCTTTAATCCTTTTTTTTGCCATAGTATCAGCAAGCTCATTGCCTCTGATACCACAGTGACCTGGTAACCACAAAAATTGTACCTTATACCCAACAGTTTCCAATAATTTGTTAAAATACTTAAAAGAAATCACGTATTACAACAAAATATAATTGAACACACCGCCAATGACCCTATAGGGTAGAGGCGAAGATAACAGAGAAAAAAAAAATTCAAATCAAATTTAGGCCAGTAATAGTTAAAAAAAGCGAACATAAGTTTACTTTTGTACTACCTTTAATATAATATCTTATTTTGAAATTCGAGGATAGATTAAAATATTAAAGAATGAATATTAAGCTGATATTACTATTATATCACTGATAGTTGTAAAATATCTTAGCCTCTCATCATGAGACGTTTGTTTTTATTCATTATTATCGGGATGATTCATGCATTAATGAATGTGTCTCCCTTTCGGGCATGGTTATTTATGTCTCATTAAAAATTTATTTAACTGTATATTTCTTATTAAAAATAAATATGACTGTACATGTCTTATGAAAAGTTGTCTTTTTGTTGTTGTTTGTTTGTTTGTTTAGCGTCGTGTAATGCCACTAAGGCTAATCGGACGATGCTAGAATGGGAGTCCCAAATTTAGCCTATCCAGGTATAATTAGGACAGCGATCTTTAACGAGTACCTGACATCTGACAGGCTCGAGACCTCCATTTTACGTCCTATCCGAGGGACGGAATAGCCAAGGATTTTTTACTCCCTTTAAAAAATCTTAGGGTCACTGCGGGACGCGAACCTGCGACCTTTAGTATTGTACGATGCTATGCTAACCACTATACCACAGGTGAAAAAAAAAATATAGATAGATAGAAACGTTTATTTAAATTAGATATATATAAATTAAATATAATAGGTTTAAATTAATAAACGATTTTTTTTCAATACTAACTAATTTTAACATAAACAACTCCTTAGATTACTATAAAAGGAAAAAAATACACAAAAAACAAAACATGGTCTTCTAGTATCTTTGTAAATAGTCCAAATAAAGCCTTTTCTTAAGAATGTGATTATCTACAGTGTATATACAATCAAAATAAAGTTTTCAGTCAATATAGACACACTCAACTTTATTTATTTACATATATAACATATCATTCAAAATTGAAATTTTGAACCATTTCGTATCTACAATTGATGCCTGTCTTTACATACAAATATAAATTTTCGTTATTTGGTCCATTTAAAGTTTTATGGTCCCATCAAAATCTGATCTTTGTTTTCCCAAAAATGCTTACTTAAAAATATATTCTCGAATATCGGCAGTAGTTACCGAAGGTGTCAAAATAATAAGTTTTAGAAAAAATTATTTCACTGTACGGAAGGTCAGTCAGTTGAATAAAGATTAAAATCACTACACTTACAAAATTACAACTATAGTTTGAACGGGAGGGGTTGATATGGTATCGCCATTTCTTATCGTGTGACCTCAATACGTTTCAGATGCACTAGAAAAAAATAAATAAAAATATCGTTAATTTGATGTTATGATTGAAGATGTTAAGTCATTGTTCTTATATCTCTCATCACAGTGAATGAGTGAGTGGTTAGCTCGAGTTTTCTTGCTTTTCAGTGCGAGACTTTTAAATTTTGAACGGTATTGTTATAAAATCAGGTTTTCAGTAATGACGGTATTAGAGTTAAATAATTATTCACCAACAGCTTAAAACAGATTTATGATTATTATGTGCAAATTATCATTATGTGTTATCATTTATTTATTTATTTCATGTGTTATACTTTTTATTTATTGAATTTTTTGTTAAATTTGAAAATTTCTTTTATTTTTTCTGATTTTATATTCTTTTAGGTATTAATTGGGTTGTTTATTTTTGTTGTTGTTTCATGATAATTGATATATTTTATTATGAATCTAATCCTATTGCTGATAATTTTTTTTTTGTGATTCTTTCAATTGTTTAGTAATTGCCGTAAGGATGTATTAGTAGTGCATTATTAGTAATTTAAAAGAGCAATCAAGGAAAGGAGTAAAAGAGAAAAGGGAAGAAAATTGAAAAAATAAAATAAATAAACATAATGATAATTGAGTACAATCTTGATAATCCGACAAATATAGGACCAGACAACCGCCGGATTATCGGAAGTAAATTAAAAAAAGAATTACAACGTAATATTTTTATTATAATATATTGGTATAATATATATACTATATATAAACTAAATCCAAACCCCAAGCTGTAGTGGCAAAGGTATCATATTTAAAACTCCAGTTGTCGTGTTTATCTGTTCATTTTTCCCCATTTTTACTTTCACTTACCTATATATGAAACATATAGTAAGGGAAAGTATTGCGATCGTGAAAAATTTCGACTTCCGGTTTTCAAAGGAAATACACGTTTTGGGGGGAAATACCCATATTTCCTGATTGTAAATAACCCTCAAATTAAAATCACAATTCTAAAAATGTCAGAACCCTGTATGCTTGTGTTTCTTTTAAAGATAATTTTTTCGTGGCTCCTTAGTTGAATATTAAGAAAATTAAAGAAATCGTTTTTATAATAATTTTTATCGTTAAGATTGCTTTAGGTTGAGCTAACTAAAAAACGCAACGTGAAAATTAACCAAACACTATCAACAATTATAATTCTCCCAACAAAAAAAAAAAAAAAGGAAAAAATATATTTATAATACAGAAATGTACCAAGCAAGATTTATGTAAAAAATTGATTACTGTTTCTAGATTTTCAGTATTCAATATCACAATAATTACGTAAGACGTGTTTGTTGGACTTTTAACCTGGCGCATTTTAGAAATAAATTATTTTTTTTTAATATTATTTATTTTTAAAAAGATTATTAAACAACGGTAAAGCAAATCTGTTTAAAAAAATATTTCGCATATGTTGTGATCGTTAAAATATATGTGTCGTTAAAATAATATTTAAAAAAATATTACCTACATACTTTGATACTTGTCATTGCACCAAGCAATAAAAACGTATTTGGAAATTACTATTTCATTGATTCGAAAAAAAAGATCAACAATTCCATGCGTTTATAAACAAAACATTATCAACATTAATTAATTCAGATTTTTTTAAAATATATATAAGGTTATTAACAGTGTTGTCATATGGTAGCACAATTTATGAAAAAAATATTTATAAAGTATTTACTTGATATTAATATAAAATTAATTAATTATTTTCTATAATTAATTATTTTATCATAATAAATTACTAGTTATTAATTTTTCTCCCTACTTCTTGAGACTATCCAATTTATAAATGTGGATTAGGGCGACCAATTAAGTCTCAACACTATTTTTCGTTAGAGCTTTATTTATGCAAACTGGCCGAAACGTTTGCATAAATAAAGCTCTAACGAAAAAATAGTGTTGAGACTTAATTGGTCGCCCTAATCCACATTTATAATAAATTACATTTAATAGATAAAATGTTAGGAACTTTGAAAAGAAGAAATTGATAACACAACAAAATTTACATGAATGGTCAACACTGCCATAACAGAAATAAAATAAATCTTTAAAAGGGGGAAATAAAAAAAAAAATTAAATTAAAAAAAAACTACGCCTGAGTTACTAGATATATTACCATTAAAGACCAATTCATTTATAAAGAAAATGAATAGTGGAATATTTGTAAACATTTATGTAGGAATAAAATTTGTTTTCTTTTAATCATTCCATTGGGAAATGGAATTTTCAACGTTGTTATTAATGTTTCTTTCGATCAACAATTTATCAGCAAATCCTTGCGGCCTATTTACGTAAAGGAATATAAAAATAGCAATAGACAGTCTCGTGTGCTCCACAAAACTATGAATGATGTATGAACTGTGCTTATTCGGTAAACATACGAACAAATGATAATCATCCATACGTAAAAACCTCTGAAATAAATTTCTTATTAATGAGAATATACGACCAAATATTTTTCCATGTTTAAATTTTTTTTTCTCGAAAAAAAAGTAAAATGTAAAAGTGTAATATAATAAAATAAAAGTATAATATAACTTTGGAAAGCTGGAGATTTTATAATATCCAACTAAGGGAGGCTGCGAACGTGGTGAAAATTTTTTTGGTTATACTAGTTCAAAAAATATTCGTTCCTGGTCCGTGCTATTTGCACTAAAAGCCAAACAATCTATTTTTTTTCTGGTGTTAAAGCGAAAATAATATTGCCAATTGTATCAAAGTAATACAAATGTATGACGAACCACATAAATCGAATGATGCTTCTTGAAAATTAGGACTAAAAATGTATTTTTTTAAACATAGGCAGATTAATTATTAGGATCTTTGAAAGACCTAAAATGAGAATTTTTATAATAATTAAAAAATAACAAGGTTTTTCTTCCATATTTTCTTTAATTTCTTAATTCAACCATCTTTCGGGCTTTGGTTTGTAAAAGTAAAAGTCTGGTGAGTGCGCGCAACACACAACTTTCACTTACCAACTTACTTAGATTAGAAATTAATGCGTTTTTTTAATGCCACTTCTCAAAGCTACACGTTTTTCCTCATTCATTTCTTATTTTTGTTTTCATTTGCTCTATAAAAAATACTAATTTATTTTATTATTAAATAAAATTTTTACTTGTAATAATTCGGCAAAGCAAGCATAATAGTCGTTTGATTTCAGAATTCTCTATGTATTTGTTTAAAATTTCGTTTAGTTACCATGAAACAAATAATGTCCATTAAATGAACAGAACGGCTTTAATTATGAACAATGGTTTGTCATTAAAGGCGTATTACGCATGCGTGGGATCAACGTGTTTTATGAGTTGACTGAATATTTGTCTTTTTTTCTCCTCTATATGCTTACTTGGTTTTTTTCATATTTCATATTTAGCCATTCCTTATTTTTAGGCGTAACGAGAGATAGTTAATTTCTAAACGAGAACAAAGTACAACAATACATACACTAAATAATCAATTTCAGGTTCGCACGGTTTATAGTTTTTAAGCTAGTCTATTTACACACACACACACAGACACACACACACACGCACACCATTTCGCGGGGCTTAGTTATTTTGACTCAGGGGACCCCAAAACGTGTATTTCCGTTGAAAACCGGAAGTCGAAATTTTTCATGATCGCAATACTTCCCCTTACTATATATTTCATATATAGGTAAGTGAAAGTAAAAATGTAAGATACACATGTCCTTGTTTAAGTAATAATTAACATTAACATTAACAATATAAAAATAACAATTATCGGAACTAATTCCTTTGAAGGATTATTTTCCATTAATTCATAAAAAACGTTTATAACTCCTAACGAGTTTCTCATAATGGAACATTACTACATCCGATAGAATGATTGATTTTACTAGAAATATCAACAATTTTAGTTTTATTTCTTTATATGGAATAAACTGAGAAAAACTTTTCAAACGTATTAATTTTTATCTTTTGTATTAGTTCGTTTTCTGAGATCGGGTTGGTGGCATTTCGCGTAGTTCGTAACGCCCTAAATTTTTGTTAACTTTAGTGAGGATCAGTAGTAGAGCCATATTGTTGTTATCTCAATATTTATGATTTTTTTTTTTAAATGGTCCCAACATAACCGAAAATTTTTGAGGAAACTTTATTTTGTTTTTCCATTGCTATAAAAATTTGTATACATTTCATATTATTAGGTTTTATGATGTACGAAAAACGAATTTCAAGTTGTTTTTTTTCTCTAAAAATATTTTACCCTTCTTGACCCCCATCGATCGCAACAAATGATGTAAAATATGTATGATTTATTTTATATACTATTTCAGCCAGATGAGATAAACTTACGACAGTAAATATGCGATTTGACCGCAGCTTGTGTCAACAAATCAATATGCTCTAACAATGAAGAAATATTCTATTTTGGGGTAATAATCACGTTAAGCATATCCGATCCAATAAATCTTTTAAGTTTGAAGTTGATGATTTTAAGGATTTTTTTTTTTACTTTCGCTTACCTATATATGAAATATTTAGTAAGGGAAAATATTGCGATCGTGAAAATTTCGACTTCCGGTTTTCAACGGAAACACTTTTTTGGGTCCCCTGAGTCGAATTAACCAAGTCCCACGAAATGGTCTGTGTGTGTGTGTGTGTGTGTGTGTGTGTGTGTGTGTGTGTGTGTGTGTGTGTGTGTGTGTGTGTGTGTGTGTGTGTGTGTGTGTGTGTGTGTGTGTGTATGAACAGACTAGCTCAAAAACTATAAACCGTATGAACCTGAAAATGGGTATTTAGTATATGTATATGCCCGTGATGTGACAGCAAAAAATTCATCAAAATTGGCCATACGTAGGGAGTACTTTATTTAATAACTTTTTACGTTTTTTTTTCGATTTTCTCGAAAACGGCTCTAACGATTTTGATAAAACTGGGCGTTTGATGTATTTATAGACCCGAGATATGACTGCAAAAATTTCATCAAAATTGATCACCCGGAGGGGGCACTTTATTTCATAACTTGTTTTCCCATTTTTACGGGTTTTTTCGATTTTCTCAAAAATAACTTTAACGATTTTGTTTTAAATCGTCATGTGTAATGAGAATCAAGTATTCTTTAATATCAGGTAAGCTTTATCATTATTAAAATGTTCTGAGGGGGCTTAAATGGGGAAGGGGCCTTGTTGTTTTCCTATAAAATACCTTTGTTTTTGTTTATGTGGAGAAATTATCTGTCTCTCGTTTCGCCTAAAATTAAGAAATGGCTAAATATGAAATATGAAAAAAATCAAGTAAACATATACAGGAGAAAAAAAGAAAAATATTCCGTCAACTCATAAAACCTATTTTTACCTACCTAGTATAAAACCTATACCTACTTTAAAGAGATAATACAATCAAAAATAAGTAAATGAATGTGAAAAATTGTGTGACTTCGAGAAATGGTATTTAACAAAACACGCCTATGGTAAGTGAAAGTTGTAAGTTGGGCGCATCGCACCCGATTTTTTTTTTTTTTTTTTTTATTGCAATAGAAATTTGTATTTAAATGAGGCACTAAAAACTTTTTTTTTACCTTTAAAAACAAAAGGCTCACAAAACAAAGATCTTGCTTTTAGTCCCTGGAGAGGTAATACACATTTTTTTTTACTTTCACTTACCTATATATGAAATATATAGTAAGTGGAAGTATTGCGATCGTGAAAATTTTCGACTTCCGGTTTTCAACGGAAATACACGTTTTGGGGTCCCCTGAGTCAAAATAACCAAGTCCCGCGAAATGGTCTGTGTGTGTGTCTGTGTGTCTGTGTGTCTGTGTGTCTGTGTGTCTGTGTGTGTGTGTGTGAACAGACTAGCTCAAAAACTATAAACCGTGCGAACCTGAAATTGGGTATTTACAGTATGTATAAGCCCGCGATGTGACAGCAACAATTTCATCAAATTTGCTCAAAGGGAGGGGGTACTTTATTTAATAACTTTTTAAGTTTTTTTCGATTTTCTCAAAAACGGCTCTAACGATTTTGATTAAACTGAGTATTTCATCTATTTATATGCCTGAAATATGACTGTAAAAATTTCATCAAAATTGATCAACCGGAGGGGAGACTTTACTTAATAAATTTTGTATCATTATCACATGTTTTTTTATTTACTCAAAAACGGTTTTAACGATTTTGATCAAACTTGGTATTTGTTGTATTTATATGAAAAAGATGTGATAACCAACATTTCATCACAATTGATCAACCGGAGGGGGGACTTTACTTAATAAATTTTGTATCATTTTCACGTGTTTTTTTTATTTACTCAAAAACGGTTTTAACGATTTTGATCAAACTTGGTATTTGATGTATTTATATGCCCGAGATATGACTGTAAAAATTTCATCAAAATTGATCTACGGGAGGGGGGACTTTACTTAATAAATTTTGTATCATTTTCACGGGTTTTTTTTTATTTACTCAAAAACGGCTTTAACGATTAACAAAAATAAGATATGAATGTAGAAAAACGTGTGACTTTGGGAAATGATATTTAGCAAAACACGTCAATTTCTAATCTAAGTAAGTTGGTAAGTGAAAGTTGTGTGTTGCGCGCACGCACCAGATTTTTTTTTTATTGCAATAGAAATTTGTATTTAAATGAGCCACTAAAAACATTTTTTTTACCTTTAAAAACAAAAGGCTTAGATATACTTAAGATCTTGCTTTTAGATCCTGGAGAGGTAATACACATTTTTTTTCTTTCATGGAATCTTATTTTAATAATCTTCGGTTAAAAGAAAAAAACAACGATTCGTATCCATCGATGGAGTGAAGAAAAGAACAGCTTTATTTTCATTTTTTTATTTATTCAAAAATATTGAAATAATTCTATGAGAAAACTTCCATAATTTAAAAGGAAAACAGTGAACTACTTTTTTTTAAGTATTATTGAAAACCATGTTTACATAGGCCCTTCCTACATGGCATAGTCTGCTCTGGCTTGTCCGAACGGTTGTTAAGAGTAGTCGAGTCCCATCCGATTACCCACTATTAAGGGACCAATAATCCAGGCCATAATCGTCGCTCTTTTCGGCTAGCCAGCTGTTAAGACTACCAATCCCTATTCTAACAGCCCACACACATATATATATATATATATATGCTCTTTTGGGTCCTCCTTTAAAAATTTGTTAATACTAATGACAGAATTTTCGAGTAAATTAATTTTTAAATATATCCCATGAAAAATACCAGGTCATTCAAAAAGTCCTGTCGTTTTTTTGGGGGAAATTATAAATAAATAAATATTTTCAAATAATCACCTTTATTCATCAAAATATCCACCGTTACAGTCGGTAACCTTCTCCCAACGAGATGGTAAAGCCCAAATTCCTTCCTTAAAAAACTGTTGATTTTTACTGCAAAAATAAGTGGTCAGTTCGTGAATTAGGTTTCACGGTCTTGAAAACATTTCTGTCTCAGATTGTTGTCGAGATCTCTGAATAGGTGATAATCAGTGGGTGACAGGTCAGGGGAATATGGTGGGTGAGGCAAAACTTCCCAGCCTATTCAAGCGGGAAGTTAACGAAGATGCAGTTGTCAAGCGAACAAGCATATTGGCTTCTGAAAGCTTGATGAGGAATCCATTTATCCAGTTTTTTCACTTTTCCCAGTTCTTTAAGGTAATTCCAGGCAGTGGTGGCTGAGATATTAAGTTGAGAGGCTATCTCTGAACAACTTTGACGCGGATCCAACTCTACTACTCTTCGAACGTCCTCCTTATCAACTACAGTAGGTCGACCCGAGCGTGCCTCGTCTTCTAGTGTCTCGTCGCCTCCACGAAATTTTGAAAACCAAAATTGCGCCTTCCGCTCAGACAGCACATCTTCCCCAAACACGGAGCATATTTTTCTAGCAGTTTCGGCAGCTTTTGAGCCAAGTTTAAACTCATAGAGCAAAATCGACCGAATTTGAGTTTCAACTGGAATCATTTTAACTAGACAGTTGGATGGTGACTGCATTAAATTAATCCTCCTTAGCCACCTATTCATAAAGTATAAACATTTGTGTTTACATGGATAAAAGTTGTATTGAACGGAATTAATTAGCAAACACTCTAGAATCAAAATAAACAACGAACAAACGAAAAACGACAGGACTTTTTGAATGACCTGGTATAAACACATAGAGTAATTACACACTAACTACATGTTTAAATAATTGAAAATTTTGTTGCGATGAGCGCAACACACAACTTTCACTTACCAACTTACATAGAAACGACGTGTTTTACTAAATGCCATTTCTCAAAGTCACAAAATTTTCCACATTCATTTACTTACTTTTGTTTGTATTTGCCCTTTAAAGTACACTAATTTTTTTTATTATTAAATAAAAGTTTTTACTTGTGGTAATTCGGCAATGCAACAAGCATAGTACTCCAAGTCGTCTGATTTTATAATTCTCTTTGTATTGTTGAAAACTGTATATAGTTACCATGAAACAAATAATTTCCATTAAATGAACAGAACATCTTTAATTATAAAGGCGTACTGCGCATGCGTGAGTTAAACGTGTTTTATGAGTTGACGGAATATTTTTATTTTTTTCTCCTGTATATGTTTACTTATATGGATGTATATGTTTCTCCCGTATATGTTTACTTTATACTTTTTTCATATTACATATTTAGCCATTTCTTATTTTTGGGCGAAACGAGAGACAGATATTTTCTCCATATAAACAAAGACAAAGGTATTTTATAGGAAAAAAAAAAAAGGCCCCTTCCTCATGTATGCCGTCTCAGAACATTTTAATAATGACAAAGCTTACCTGATATTAAAGTATGCTTGATTCTCATTAAACATGACGAGTTTAATCAAAATCGTTAAAGCTATTTTTGAGAAAATCGAAAAAAAAAAGTAAAACTGGGAAAAAAAGTTATGAAATAAATTGCCCCCTGCGGTTGATCAATTTTGATGAAATTTTCGCCGTCATATCGCGGGCATATACATATATCAAATACCCAATTTCAGCTTCATACGGTTTACATTTTTGAGCTCGCCTGTTCATACACACACAGACCATTTTGCGGGACTTGGTTATTTGGATTCAGGGGACCCCAAAACGTGTATTTCCGTTGAAAACCGTCGAAATTTTTCATGATCGCAATACTTTCCCTTACTCTATATTTCATATATAGGTAAGTGAAGCAAAAAGATAATGTTATTACACTCTAACCACATGTGTAAATCATTGAAAAAACAATTATATGTATATATATATATATATATATATATATATATATATATATATTTAAAATGAAAGTAAGGATGTTTTTCCTTCAGGAACGAATAGGTAAACCATTCATCTGATTGCCATGAAACTTCGTTAAGTTGTTACACTCCAGTGAAGATTTCTGGCATTAAACATGAATATGAAGTTATTGTGGGTAGGTATTTGGTTGGAGGAGGAGTGCTTAATTATTAAGTGTTTACCGGTTTATGCGATTTCAACGAATTTTACACACTGACTGTACATAGTCCAAATCAAGGTTATTGATCATATATATATATATATATATATATTATTAGGGGTGAGTTTTATTTATTTAACGCCACTATATACAACTGTGGCTAATCGGACGACACTACCCCATTTTACCCATCTAGGTATAATTTGGATAGAGATATTTAACTAGTACCTGATATCATACACGATAGGTATCTCAATTTTACGTCCCCTCTGAAGGACCGCATAAAAACCCTAAGGCAACCTGCAGGGCCACGAACCCGTGACCTTGGATATTTGAATTTAGTAACGACTACACCACAGGTGAGCCCAATTCGTAATTCTCAGCAATTATAGTAGTTTATGTACGTTAATTCTACATTAATATAAGCATGCATTTTTTTTTTTTAATGTTGTTAATTGTTACCAGTTTATCTGATTTCAACAAACTTCGACACACTGGCTGCTCATAGGCAAGGTATATAAGTATAATGCTTCGATCACCTTCGAGTGTTATCAAATCTAAGCGGGAGGATAATTTTGTATCAATTTACTGGCTCATCCAATTTCAACGAACTTTAACACACTGGTCGCTCATTGATAAAATAAAATGAAATGATGTTCATTCCTACTAAATATTATTAAAGATATGTAATCGTGGGCGAAGGTGGGAGGGGAAGAACTTCTCTCTACTGAGATCGCAGCAACGAACGATGATGGGTGAGCTAGTAATTTATTATTTTTTTTTTTTTATAAAATGTACTCTGTCAAACTCCGCTGTAATTTGAGTGAAATTTCAAAAAAAAAAAAAAAAAATATTATTAGAGATTTTTTTTTTTTAATTTCTTGAACGATGAATTCTATCGCTCTTGGTAATATATGTGCTGAAGAAAGCCTGTTCATGAAACCAAACAATTACCAAAATAAAGAAATCAGACAGTCTGGTTTATGTGGATATAATTAACCATTTGCACTCGGCACCGTTTCGGACGTTACCTACCGGCAACTCGACGCAACTTATTCGCGAAAACGTACACCCAGAAAACGTAATATTATACTGTAAAATTTTAGAACCAAGTAAGGAATTGTAATGAAATTTAGGTTACATGTATTTGTGAAGCTTCAAGAACACATAGTTACAAAAAAAAAAAAACTAATTTTTTTAAATTTTATATATTTTTTATAATTTTATATTAATTTAAAAATTATTTTTTTTTAAATTTTATAATTTTACTAGCTGTATATATCGGTTTCACCCGGAGAATTTCACTTTTTAAATCTATAAAGTGAGACTTTTATCGACTTAAACGGTCGATTTCGTAAAAACCAATGTAAAGCGAGATCAAAAAGATTTTTATAACAATAAAGAATATACCCAGAGATTGGCTGAAGTTATGCAGTTTTAATATGGACAGGTGTTCACACCTGGTATGAAAGAACTACTAAGCGAGATTTGGAGAATTTAGAACAAACGGTATGGATTTCTATAAAGAACAAACAGAATTTCATCTTTATTTACACAGATTATAGCTGTATATCCCGGTTTCAGCCGGTCAATTTCATTTTTCTAATGAAACGGACGATTTCGTAAAAAAAAAACATTGTAAAGCGAGATTATTACGATTTTTATAATAATAAAGAATATCAGCTGAAGATCGGCTGAAGTTATGCAATTTTAATATGGACAGGTGTTCGCACCTGGTATGAAAGAACCACTGAGCGAAATTTGGAGAATTTAGGACAAACGGTATGGATTTCTATAAAGAACAAACAGAATTTCACCTGGTATATGCATATATTATAGCTGTATATCCCGGTTCCACACGGGGAATTTCATTTTTCTAAAGAAACGGTCGATTTCGTAAAAAAAAAAAAAAAAACATTGTGAAGTGAGATCATTATGATTTTTATAACAATAAAGAATATCAGCTGAAGATCGGCTGAAGTTATGCTATTTTAATATGAACAGGTGTTCACACCTGGTCTGAAAGAACCACGGAGCGAAATTTGGAGAATAAAGAATATCAGCTGAGGATCGGCTGAAGTTATGCAATTTTAATATGGACAGGTGTTCGCACCTGGTATAAAAGAACCGCTGAGCGAAATTTGGAGAATTTAGGACAAACGGTATGGATTTCTATAAAGAACAAACAGAATTTCACCTGGTATATGCATATATTATAGCTGTATATCCCGGTTCCACACGGGGAATTTCATTTTTCTAAAGAAACGGTCGATTTCGTAAAAAAAAAAAAAAAAAAACATTGTGAAGTGAGATCATTATGATTTTTATAACAATAAAGAATATCAGCTGAAGATCGGCTGAAGTTATGCAATTTTAATATGAACAGGTGTTCACACCTGGTCTGAAAGAACCACGGAGCGAAATTTGGAGAATAAAGAATATCAGCTGAGGATCGGCTGAAGTTATGCAATTTTAATATGGACAGGTGTTCGCACCTGGTATAAAAGAACCGCTGAGCGAAATTTGGAGAATTTAGGACAAACGGTATGGATTTCTATAAAGAACAAACAGAATTTCACCTTTATATGCATAGATTATAGCTGTATATCCCGGTTCCACACGGGGAATTTCATTTTTCTAAAGAAACGGTCGATTTTGTAAAAAAATACATTGTAAAGTGAGATCATTATGGTTTTTATAACAATAAAGAATATCAGCTGAAGATCGGCTGAAGTTATGTAATTTTAATATGATCAGGTGTTCGCACATGATAACAAAGAACCACTCAGCGAAATTTGGAGAATTTAGGACAAACCGTATGGATTTCTATAAAGAACAAATAAACAAACAAACAGAATTTCAACTTTATTTATGTAGATTATTATTATCATTATTTTATTTAAAAGCATAAAAAATCTAATTGGAGACGAAAAAGCAGTTAAAAAATTACGAGATGGGACCCTTTTAGTTGAAGTTTTCTCAGATATTCAATCAGAAAAGCTCCTAAAATGTGAAAATCTACTTAATAACTTCCTGGTTAAAGTAGAAGTACATGGGAAACTAATTCAAAGTAAAAGGGATTATTTGGTGCCCCGAACTAAATTATTGTACAATTGACGAAATTAAAGATGAATTAAAACCACAAAATATAGCCGATGTTAAAAGATTAACGTACTATAAAAATAATGAAAAAGACCGCGAGCCGCGACCGTCATCTATCACCAAAAGGGAAATATCCTATAAATAGATTAATAGTATAATAGTATAAATTTGTTTATGTCCTTATATGTTAAAAACTTAAAATTATTTGCATTGTCTCCGTAGCGGAGCCCTCGAGTTTGAAGACAAATTTCAAATGGCCCCGCTCCGGAAACCTCGACTGCAAAGGGTTAAATGACTATGCCAATATTAGTGTAAGAATCCGTATTTTACAATACGATTCAAGGTAATTGGTAGGTATAGTTTTACATGTTTAAAACTATAATTTATACAGATTTATTATTATTTTCTTGCTATTACAAACCAAAATAAAATTTGTCTAAAAAAAAAAGGCTGCTATTGTGAAGGACTGGTATAAACCCAAAATTACTTTCCGTCAAGAAAAAAAATTTAACGAGACTGACACGTAGCTCCTTTAGTATGACCATTGTACATGTAATAATGAATGATGTTTGACAAGCTGCTTATTTCTTTATTTATATATGCATATATATATATATATATATATATATATATATATATATATATATATATATATATATATATGAATTAAACACAAAAGATTAGAGCATTTATTTTTAAAAACAATTGCCCTATTTTTTCTAAACTAGGAGAACCAATTAGTGATGAGGGGAAGGGGGGATTCAACTTATGATATCAAAGGATATTTTGGAGACTCTGATGTTGTTCAAAATACAACTGAATAATATTATTAACCATTTTAATCGATTTTACATGGTTCTTTAACATATTCCTGATTAAATTACTAATTTTTTTTTTTTTTTTTTTTTTTTGTTCGGTACCCCTTCCTGGCCATGTGTGGCATACTGGGAGCTACTCTAGACGTGTAACCAACCTATTCTAACCATGGGGGGGAAGGTCGAGATTTATTCTGTGGTTCAGCGTATTCCTTCTAACGCCTTCCGGTTCGAGAATGCTGTAGTGGGTCGCGAACACCACGCTCCAACACGCTCGGCCCATCCAAAAGTACATTAATTGATAGAATTAATCAATTAGACCTCGGGATCCAAATGAGTCCTTATCGGTCTCTTCTGTCTACTTTCGTTCACACTCGGCTACCTTCGTGATTTTGTCAACTATTTTGTGTTCTATGTGATCTTGCTCCCCCCCCCCCGCTCTTAATGGGGTTTAATTTATAGTCATGAGTGACAGTCGGTATAGAGATTAGTGTAAATGACCAGATTTGTTTTATTTAATGCGTCGTATTCATACTGTATATTATAAATTTTAAATGAAAATGAGTTTAACCAGCATAGTTGACACCATTTTAATCCAATTCAAGATATTCAATGATGTCGAGAATTTATCTTATATTTTAATTAGTCATTAATCATCAATCAGAATATCTTTTAAAAACGTGCTTAGCAAAATGAAATAATTTCATTGGTGGATTATACATAATGCCAGATTATGTTTTTAACATAAATAGTTATGATTCTTAATTTTAATCTTAGCGTGATGTTTCAAATATAGATTTTTTTTTTTTTTTTATGTGTTATTCGTCAATTAATAATGAAAGTGGTTTAAAAAAATTAACAAAGTTTATTTTTATTTATTTTAATTCAATGAATTCCTTCTAAGATCACTGCATTTGAGTTGTTTAGCACTACTTGCTTGAACTATTTTAATAATACATTCCTTTGTCAGGGGCATTCAAAAGTAATGCACTGCTACTTCTTTTATTAAGATAGCAATGGTCTTATAAGGTTTGAACTCAATTTTAGATCCAAGTAAATTCACATAAAATTATATAAAACTTATTAGCTAGATATTTCAAAGAAAATCAGAAAAATAAATTATCATAGTTTTATTTTGAAATTTACAAATGCTACTAACTGGGCTTTCATTATAAACTTTGTCACCCTCTTACATAAGTTAAAATTTAAGATATGGTGGTCTAGTAAGACCTGATCTACTCCTGGTTATAAATTCAAGCCTGATCTGTCATATGATAAATTTTGTATGATGAGTCATAGCTAGAACATCAGATTCTGTATAGTTACCACTAGTAATAAGTAATAATATGAATTTAGGTTATGTAAATACTAAGCAGGGCTTATGAAAGTCTTTTATTACTTTTATTGAACAACCTTATTTTTTTTGTTTTTTTATTAATGTATTATTTCTTCATTGGTTAATATTTTTATTTTATAAAATTACAATTGATTAATCAGGCTTCAGTAGTTTATTTACTTTAAATATTTAGTAAAATAAAAAAGAAAAATATTCATACATTAAATCTAATAAAGATGTAAATAGAAGGCTCAATAATCTCTGCTGGACTATTGAGTTCTTCAGGACTAACTCCAAATTCTTCTCTGCTTTATATTGTGCCATAATTCTCCATGAGTATCAGTTTTGATGAAATATATTTTATAAAATTAAAAGGTTATAAGTTAATATTAAAATTGAAGTGTAATTGAAAGAGGTTTATCAAATAATGAATCAATCAGAAATCATACATTTTATTGCTAAAATAAGCATACAAGCATTAAGTATATTACATGTAAACTTCAAATTAACTCATGTGTTAAATGAAATCACAAAAAAAAATGTATATTGATCAATATAAGTAAAATTAAAAACATTATGTAATATTAAGACAAGTATATCTAGCAACAAAACATATAGGTAATGCATTTATTTGTAACTTTTTTTTTTCTTTATTCTACTCACAAAAATATTTTTGTTCTCCAATTTATTTTTACTTACTTGAATAATATATAACATGATTGGAAGAAGATATTTCTGCAGAATATTACTAATCTTGGAGTACCATCATGCTATTTCACCTCTCAGAATACACGATCTTCCAATTTATTGTTAATATATATATATATATATATATATATATATATATATATATATATATATATATATATATATATGCATGTTACCAAAATGATTCATATCTATCTGATTTAATAGCTTAAACCATTGAAACATGTCTTTTCATGATATCTGGTAATTATTGACCTGTATTGTGACACCTGTTCCAAATATTGATAGTAAGATCCATTAGCAGTGAAATTACATAATGAGCATGCCAACACCAAACCAAGTCCCTGCCATGAGCTCCTTCTCATTTTTCAGGTCAAGTCTAAATAAAATCTAGTTCCTTATTCTAATACCAAAAGAGCACTACTAAAACTTTTATGCATTTCAATAATCTCCCAAATCTTTTTTTTTTTTTTTTTTTTTTTTTTATTAATCATATCCAATATATAAAATAAATCAATTTTGGTATTATTAGCTGGTATATACTCTCATTGAACCACTACTTAAATCTATTTGAAATGATTATGCATACATAAATCAGAGTACCACCAAAAAGATTCAATTTACTTTTTGTTAATTTAATCGTACACTTTACTGTTACTAATTGGAACATATTAACATTAATAAGGTGGTTGGAAATATTGAATTGATCCAACCCCCTTTTTTAAATTATTATTCTTGATGTTCTATGTTTATATTTGTTTTCTTATTATTAAATTATTAATTAAAATTGCTTTTTAGTTTGTTATTTTATTTTATTAATTTTTTTAACAAGAGGTGGTAAAATGTTATAAATGGTTAAATTTTGAAAAAATAATTAATGAGTGATCCCCTCATTCATTTACATTTCATTTTATTTAATAAGAATTAGACTTTTTTGTTTGGTTTTTTAATATCTATAATTTTAACATGTTAATTAATGCTGATTGTGATTATTAGTACTTTGTAATATCCAATTCTCCTTCCAATATCCTTCCTGATTTGAGTTATTTATGTTGTGTTCTTATAACTATACATATAAGTATACTTAGCTCAAATTTAATACATTATGGAGATTTCGGTTCTATGTAGCATGAAATTTTCTTGTATACTTTGGTAAGGTTCATATTAGAATAATTTTCTTTTCAATAAACTAATGCTAGAGAGTAACCATTCAGTAATATTTTAACTGAACATTATGTAAAAAATATTTATACATGATTATTGAGTTGTTAGTTTCTTGCTTCAGGATTAGAATAATTTTTTTAATGTTGTTATTAGTTGTTTTTAATATATATTTTTTCAAGGAAACTCTCTAATTATTTCATCTCACTGATAAAATTATAACCATAGAGGTCGTAACCATAATTATCATTTTTTATTCTTTTGAGTTAATGTTATCTAATGACATTCGAAGAATCTAGTCACTCACTTTTTTTAAGGAACCTTGATACTGTCTCTCATTTTATCATTTTCTTCTAATATTATTAATAAAATCTATGATTTACATCACCCAGGATGCGGAGTTATCTAGGATCTATAGTTTCTCGGCTCAAAAAAAGTAATTTTTTTTTTTTCAGAAGAGAGCTGATATAATCATTAATTGAAAAGAATCACAAATAAACGAAATTTCTTTTCTATAAATATCATTCTTAATGAGGGTCCCCGCCCTCGAAATTAGCAACATATTTTATATATTAATATCAACATATTACTTATATAAACATATTTTATATTAATAGCATTAAACATATTAATTGAACTTATTTTAATGGATCATGCAAATGCAAAACTAAATGAAATACTGGCTCCATCTCCCAGAACATCAGTAAGTATAAGTTGGAAAAGGATTCAAGAACGGGTATAAAAAAAAAACAAAAGTCCAGAAAACAAGATGCTTAAAGGGGATTTAAGCAAAATAATAGTCACCTTGGTGTTTGATGGAACTGTGATAGGTTTTTGCTTTCAAGCTTTTTCTTGTTAGCTGGAATTTAAAGAATTTTAAAAGGTAGGTGCCCTTTTCCGTATAGGAATAAGGCAATAATTGATAAATACTAATATCCTGTGCACCATTCACGCTTATTCAAAGAAAAATTCTCAAAAATAATACTACGCTCCTTAGCATAACCATGAATTGATGCTCGTTTGACACTGCTAATTAACGATGTTTCGCTGATCCACTTGCTTCCTCCAATATTCCTGAAAATTTGCCGAGGTTCTGAGAAGAAGGATCCCGGACTTTCCAATTTAGGATTTATAATTGGTTACAGTAATCGCTCCCACATTCGGATTTCCATGACCGGGACGATGTTTAAGCCAACAAATTTTTATTATTTTTCCTTAAAAGTCAATAGAAAACGTTTGAATAACGATTTTTTTTTTAATTACCACTGTTTTTTATTTAAACAGTAATGTAAGTAGTAAGTAAAAAAAAAAACAATATTGTGTATATTAAAGTTTGAGTATTTTTTAGCTTTAGGTAACCCAGTTAAATTAACTGGTTAAAAAGTAACTGTTTTTATTTCCTAAAATTAAATGAAATTATCAATTACTTTTCAATAACTATAGTAATCACTAATGAGTATTATATGATCATAGGAGACTTCTATATTAGTTATTTATTATAAAATTAGTTATTTATTATAAAAAAAATGTGGTGCGTGCTCGCAACACACGACTTTCACTTACCAACTTACTTAGATTAGAAATTAATGCGTTTTATTAATTGCCACTTCTCAAATGAACAGAACGGCTTTAATTATGAACAATGGTCTGTCATTAAAGGCGTACTCCGCATGCGTGGGCTCAACGAGTTTTATGAGTTGACTGAATATTTTTCTTTTTTTCTCCTCTTTATTTTTATCATATCTCATATTTAGCCATTTCTTATTTTTAGGCGTAACGAGAGACTGTTAATTTGTCCATGTCAACAAAAACAATGGTACTTTATAAGAAAGAAACAAACAAACCAAAAAGCCCCCCCCCCCCCAAAAAAAAAACCCCTCAGAACATTTTAATAATGATAAAGCTTACCTGATATTAAAGAAAAGAAATCTTATTTTCATTAAACATGACGAATTTGATAAAAATCGTTTAAGCCGTTTTTGAGATAATCGAAAAAAAAGGTAAAAATTGGAAAAAAAGTCATGAAATAAAGTGCCCCCTCAGTTGGACCAATTTTTATGAAATGTTGGCTTTTACATATTTGGTACATCAAATACCCAGTTTCTTCAAAATCGTTAAAGCCGTTTTTGAGTAAATAAAAAATATGTACACGTGAAATTGGCACAAAATTTATTAAGTAAAGTCCCCCCTCCGGTTGATCAATTTTGATGAAATTTTTACAGTCGTATCTCGGGCATATACATACATCATATACCCAGTTTGATCAAAATCGTTAAAGCCGTTTTTGAGTAAATAAAAAAAAACACGTGTAAATGATACACAATTTATTAAGTAAAGTCCCCCCTCCGGTTAATCAATTTTGATGAAATTTTTACAGTCATATCTCAAGCATATAAATAGATTAAATACTCAGTTTAATCAAAATCGTTAGAGCCGTTTTTGAGAAAATCGAAAAAAACCTAAAAAGTTATTAACTAAAGTACCCCTTCCCTTTGAGCAATTTTGAAGAAATTTTCGCTGTCACATCGCGGGCATATACCTACACTAAATACCGAATTTCAGGTTCCCACGGTTTATAGTTTTTGAGCTAGTCTGTTCACACACACACACACACACACACACACACACAGACACACACACACACACACAGACCATTTCGCGGGACTTGGTTATTTCGACTCAGGGGGTCCCAAAACGTGTATTTCCGTTGAAAACCGGAAGTCGAAATTTTTCACGATCGCAATACTTCCACTTACTATATATTTCATATATAGGTAAGTGAAAGTAAAAAAGGCCCCTTCCCCATTTAAGGCCCCTCAGAACATTTTAATAAAGATAAAGCTTGGCTGATATTAAAGACCACCTAATTTTCATTAAACATGACGAATTGATCAAAATCATTAAATCTGTTTTTGAGATTTGGAAAAAAAGGTAAAAATTGGAAAAAAAAAGTTATGAAATAAAATGCCCCCTCCGATTGACCAATTTTGATGAAATGTTGGCTGTCATTTCTTTGGCATATACATACATCAAATACCCAGTTTGATCAAAATCGTTCAAGCCGTTTTTGAGTAAATAAAAAAAACACGTGAAAATGATACAAAATTTATTATGTAAAGTGCCCCCTCCGGTTGATCAATTTTGATGAAATTTTTGCAGTCATATCTCGGGCATATTAATACATCAAATACTCAGTTTAATCAAAATCTTTAGAGCCGTTTTGTAGAAAATCGAAAAAAAACGTAAATAGTTATTAAATAAAGTACCCTCCGTTTGACCGATTTTAATGAAATTTTTGAAGTCACATCGCGGGCATATACAATGTATGTATGTATATATACACACTCTAAATTCTCAATTTCAGAGGTTTATACTCTTTATATTAGGTTTATACTCTCTTCAGAGGTTCGCACGGTTTATACTTTTGAGCTAGTCTGTTCACACACACACGATCGCAATACTTTCCCTTACTATATATTTCATATAAAGGTAAGTGAAAATAAAAAACATAATTAACTGTAGATAACTTAAATATGTTTTAACCATGTTCTTGGGAGAAGTAAACAAACACAAATCTCCAATTTCCAAGAACTGAGGGTTCAGTGATTCCTGGATGTTTACATTTTGTTTCTCAATTCTCATAGCAGTATCAAACTAGCTCCTGTCAAGTATATTGTTACTAAAAAATGCCTAAAATTGGAGCAAGTGTCTCTTCGAAAACTGCGGGATGGATTGAAAAATATCCTGAATTCAATAGAGATGGCTGTGTAGTGTTTTGTAAATCTTGTGATAAAAAAATTGGATGTGAGAGGAAATCACAATTTGATACCCACAGTAGCACAAGTAAGTACCTAATTTTGTTTAACCCTAGAACGGTAACAGGGGTAGTGCGTGTCACCAGAGTGATTTAAAAAGAAGCCTACGCACCGGATATTGCATCCAGTGAGTAGTGTCTTTCCTTTTTTAAGATCTTCCTATTTCTAATATAATTTCCGCTCAAATGCGAGTATTTTACTCTGTATTCCACATCTTGCTGTTACTACTTTCAGTAAATATTTTATGTTCCGATTTTTTTTTCCGGAATTGATCAAAAATAGATCAATAGTATTATACAAAACATCCAAAATTCAGTGATTTTACCAAAATATATACTAAAACAATATTTTAAAAATAATTTGTAAAAAAAAAAAAAAGTTTCTATTTCAATTTACTGTCCGCTACTTATTTTTTTCCAAAGTAGCTATTTTTTGCTCACAAAAATAATTTAATGCCTGATTTTCAAACAATACATTTTTATTGCTAGTTTTGAAATTTTTAATGCACGTTTTGAAGTTTTTATTGCACGTTTTCGAATTTTTACTGCACGGAATTCCGAGCTTTAGTCATGATTAATGAGTAATCATGAATAATGAATTCTTCTTAATCATGATTACTGACTAACATTTAATAATGAATAATGGTCATTCATGATTTTTGAATACATTATATTCATGAATACTCCACGACCAGCGATTAATACAGTTCATGGTTATTGATTCCTCGCTAAAGAATGATTTGTGAATGATGATTACAATCATATTTCACATTTTTGATTATTAGTCATAATCATGATTACATTTTTATTTAAATATGCCCAACTCTGATTCATAGTTTGTGAAACAAAATTCCTTTGGTATCTTGCATTATTATCTAAGTTGCATTATTTTTTGTTTTACTAACCTGTAAGTTACGGTGAATCTGTTTACGTTCACATCCTCCAAGGCGGAATGTTTGTTATGAAAGGGCAGTTTATCACTCGGGAGGAGCATGAGCGATAACTATTGTTTTTCGATAATAGTTGTGTTGACGGTGTCCAACGGAGGCGTTGGTAAAGGGGCCTACCAACACAATTGATTAATGCGACCAGTTCTTCTTGTCCTCAATCTTTTAACAGCTAGGGCCCTTCTTACTCACAGATTGAATGTTGAATTCGCTTTGACCTGTTTTTCGTTTTGTTCCAACAATACGGAAATAAGATATGGGACGAGAATCCTCTAAATATAGCTTATCATATCTAACATTGATATTACTCACCCCTCCAACATTTGGAGGCTCAGCTAATTACATTAATTTGGAATAGATTTTATTCTAGTTCGAATTCTTCTGACGGTAGTTGAGCATTGGTCAGCCTGTTCCTCCTGTCAACGTGAGAATGAAAGGTAATAAGCAACTTGTTTTCTTTCGTTATAAATGTTTGCAATAGTGTAAAAATTAATTCGGGAGTGCCGAATTTAACCGTTTCCTCCAATATTCACGCATTTTTAGGGTCTTTTCCGCACTTTTTAGCATAAAATATAATAAAAATTCCAATATTATTACCAACGCATATCAATTTTCATATACTTTTCAACTAATATCTTATTTTAAATAACAATTTACAGTTAACATTACGCTACTCCATATTTTTTTCCTCTTCTTGTTTTGATTTTATTGTGATATTGGCTATTTTTTATAAAATATTTTTAAAATGTTTTAACTTTAAATAAAAAATTCACACATTTTTAGGGTGTTTACCGCACTATTTAGCATAAAATATTATAAAAATTCCAATATTATTACCAACGCATACTAATTTTCATATACTTTTCAACTAATATCTTCTTTTAAATAACAATTTCCAGTTAACATTACGCTACTCCATATTTTTTTCCTCTGCTTGTTTTGATTTTATTGTGATATTGGCTATTTTTTATAAAATATTTTTAAAATGTTTTAACTTTAAATAAAAAATTCACACATTTTTAGGGTGTTTAACGCATTATATTAGGTTTAGCATAAAATATAATAAAAATTCCAATATTATTACCAACGCATATCAATTTTCATATACTTTTCAACTAATATCTTATTTTTAATAAAAATTTACAGTTAACATTACGCTACTCCATATTTTTTTCCTCTTCTTGTTTTGATTTTATAGTGATATTGGCTATTTTTTATAAAATAGTTTTAAAATGTTTTAACTTTAAATAAAAAATTCACACATTTTTAGGGTGTTTAACGCATTATATTACGTTTAGCATAAAATATTATAAAAATTCCTATATTATTACAAACGCATATCAATTTTCATATACTTTTCAACTAATATCTTATTTTAAATAATAATTTACAGTTAACATTACGCAACTCCATATTCTTTCCTCTTCTTGTATTCATTTTATTGTAATATTGGCAATTTTTTATAAAATATTTTAGAATGTTTTAATATTAAATAAAAAAACCACACATTGTTAGGGTGTTTAACGCATTATATTAGGTTTAGCATAAAATATAAAAAAAAATTCCAATATTATTACCAACGCATATTAATTTTCATATACTTTTCAACTAATATCTTCTTTTAAATAACAATTTCCAGTTAACATTACGCTACTCCATATTTTTTTTTCTCTGCTTGTTTTGATTTCATCATGATATCATGGCTATTTTTTATAAAATATTTTAGAATGTTTTAACATTAAATAAAAAATTCACACATTTTTAGGGTGTTTACCGCATTATGTTAAGTTTAGCATAAAATATAATAAAAAAATTCAAATATTACCAACGCATATTAATTTTCGCATACTTTCAACTAATACCTTATTTTAAATAACAATTTCCAGTTAACATTACGCTACTCCATATTTTTTTCCTCTTCTTGTTTTGATTTTATTGTGATATTAGCTATTTTTCATAAAATATTTTTAGAATGTTTTAACTTTAAATAAAAAATGCACACACTTTTAGGGTGTTTAACGCATTATATTACATTTAGCATAAAATATAATAAAAATTCCAATATTATTACCAACGCATATTAATTTTCATATTCTTTTCAACTAATGTCTTATTTTAAATAACAATTTACAGTTAACATTACGCTACTCCATATTTTTTTCCTCTGCTTGTTTTGATTTTATTGTGATATTGGCTATTTTTTATAAAATATTTTTAGAATGTTTTAACATTAAATAAAAAAAGTTTTTTAAAGATAAAATTTGAATTTTTTTTTAAACAGAATAAAAAATGTTTTTAGAAACTTGAAAATGGACAAACAAAAGTCCGAAACGTTGTACTTATAAATGAAAAATAATTAAAGGACAGTTGAATAGATGTTGGATGTATAAATAACCTGAAATAATAAAAAAAAACACATAGTAATTACGCTACTCGTTTCTCTGTAATAGTTCTAAGAACTCAATTTATAATTATGAATAAATAAAAAAAAATCTACAGAATAAAAAAAAAAAAAAAAAAAAAAAAAAGGAAAAATGTATGAAGGATAATTGTTTATTTACAAAAGGAATAGGAACTTAAATAAAATTTATATGCATAAATAGTATACAATACAACTTGTAACAATACAAGAAAAAAATATTTATTCCTCAGTTTTTCACGAAATTTCCTGGAATTCGAATACCTATATCCACACACCTGGGCCCGCCCCTGAAATACTCTTGACACTATCTAATAAATTAATTAATTAATGTATTAATTAATATAAAATAATAGTTTTGATGCTCAACAATTTTATAGCGATGTTTTGAAAAAAACTTGGTAAAAATAGATTATTGCTACTGTAATAAAATAAGAACATAATATTCATTGTTATTTTCTTCTAAAATTTAGTTGGAAGATATATATATATTGATTGATAAGGATAGCAAAAAATCCTCCTTATGTCACCATAATTTTTATTTATATCACAGGTTGACGTTTCGGGGCTGTTTCCCCATTCTCAAAACATAAATAATTTTTCAATCGTATGATTGAAGGTCTTAGAAATGGACAAGTATGAGCTGACATATTTAAAATGTAAAACAGTGTGTTTTAAGCATATGAAATTAATATATTTTTTATAATATTTATTAAAAGACCTTCAATCATACGATTGAAAAATTATTTATGTTTTGAGAATGGGGAAACAGCCCCGAAACGTCAACATGTGATATAAATAAAAATTATGGTGAAATAAGGAAGTTTTTTGCTATCTTTATCAATAATATTCATTGTAACAATTCATTTATTTACAAAATAAAACTTGTACAAATTTATATTTAATATTTTATTAAAAGCATATTATAATTCATATTTTTTTTTTTTTTTTCATATCGTAATATCAATAAATGTAAGCGTAATTTGTTTTAAAAGGCTATATAGATCTATTAAATTTAGACTATTTTAACATTGTAATAAACGAGCGCACAAAATGATGAGATCTGTTCAAAAAAATATAATAATCTAATAACTATCACTGTTTACAACAAACATTGATAAAAATAACTGAGATTCATAGATAATTAAATAATCAAAAATGATAAAATGGTAAAGGGGGAGACTAAAAATTAATTTTTGCTCTCTCTATTTTTCAAAACTCGAATAATAATTAGAGGTAAAAAAAAATTATAAATTTTGAACGTTTTACTCTAAACAGTTTCGGCCAGATAGCGACCTTATCGAACCTATATCTCGAAGATTGTATTGTGTCCATCCTGTATTGAGATATTCCTTTTAATTATATGGTTTCCTATATCGCACTCCTAAATAAAAATAAAAACTACTAGAGTAGAATATTAAAAAAAAAAAAAATATTTTATTACGAGTTACACCAATCAATATATCAGATTTTTCAAATTCTTGGATATCAATAAAATTGTAATTATGAAAAGATTATTCTATACCATCTATTGAGGTGTAATCGGGTCTGAAAACGGCATAATTTTATAATTAAATATTATTTCGTCATTACCGGTTAATTTCAGATAACTAGATCAATTACGGTTAGTTTCTCTGTATTATATCGGTTACTATTCACCAAAATCTCAAATGCTACATTTATCTCCGGCTTATAAAATCAGGTTTTAAGAAATAAGAATTTTCTAACGAACCGTGGTAAGTATTAATATGAAAAATAAATAATGATTTTATTCATAACATTTAATAAAGATGTACTAGATATCTTCTCAACAAAGTACAGCAAAAAAAAAAAAATATTTCGCTATAGAAATAGATTTATGGAGGAGTTCTGCCAGGATTTCGAGTTGTCATGTAAAAACCAGGCAAATTAGAATAAGGTGGAATAATAAAAATATTTTTTTCTACTTTAGAATTGATGGAAGAATAAAATTCTATTAATTCTAAAATAGAAAAAATATTTTTTAATATTCCACCTTATTCTAATTAGGCTGTTTTAATAAAAGGGCTCAAATTTCGCTTCGACCGAGCTACTTTAAAGTTAAAATCGGTCAATTTTAAGCAACTACCGAGAATTAGCAATTTTTAATTTTTTTTTTCGGAAAAATTAATTAAGCTCATGTTCCAACGCCTGCAACTGGAAAAGGGATTCTCAAAATGAAATTTTTTTCATAAATCACATGAAAATCTGTTTAAAACGAGCGTGTTATTTTTTAAATTAGCTCACTCTTATCTAGAGAAAGAAATTCATTAAAAAGTGAAAGTATTTGTAGGGCTTAGAGGCCCGAAATACGGGCTTTTTTTGGTACTTAGTTTTTCGGTTTTGCATATATATATCTATATAGTTTGCAAGCCAGGGCTCAAACATATTTGCTTTATTTTTACTATACATGGAGATACCATTACAAATAGAGTGACATATTTGATGTTAAATTAGCCAATATCAAACATCAAATATCAATAATATTCACTAATACGGTGAAAACTCATGTTTCAAAGCCTGGTCCATTTTCCAACTCGCAAACGATTACTCTAAATGAAAAATGTCACAGATAAAAGTTGTAGAGCATCATATTTTGCATGAAAAGAGCTCCATGATAATAAAATAAGCTGACTTCCGCCAAAAGATACAAATAAAAACGTGGAAGTATTCGTAGCTCTTACTTCCTGTTATGAAATTTGTATCAAGTAAAATTAATATTTAACAACGCTTTACATTGAATTTCAAAAGCGCTGCGCAATCTGACTGGTTGACTGGAAATTTACTAATTTCGTCACTATAAGGATTTAAAAAGTTATCAATTTTTTCTTAAAATTATTGTCGATTAATTTCAACGAGTCCGTTTTATCATTTTTATATATTTTTTACTTTCACTTACCTATATATGAAATATATAAGTAAGTGGAAGTATTGCGATCGTGAAAAATTTCGACTTCCGGTTTTCAACGGAAATACACGTTTTGGGGTCCCCTGAGTCCAAATGACCAAGTCCCGCGAAATGGTCTGTGTGTGTGTGTGTGTGTGTGTGTGTGTGTGTGTGTGTGTGTGTGTGTGTGTGTGTGTGTGTGTGTGTGTGTGTGTGTGTGTGTGTGTGTGTGTGTGTGTGTGTGTGTGTGTGTGTGTGTGTGTGTGTGTGTGTGTGTGTGTGTGTGTGGGTGTGTGTGTGTGTGTGTGTGTGAACAGACTAGCTCAAAAACTATAAACCGTGCGAACCTGAAATTGGGTATTTAGTGTAGGTATATGCCCGCGAAGTGACAGCAAAAATTTCATCAAAATTGCTCAAAGGGAGGGGGTACTTTATTTAATAACTTTTTACGTTTTTTTTTCGATTTTCTCAAAAACGGCTCTAACGATTTTGATTAAACTGAGTATTGATGTATTCATGTGCCCGAGATATGACTGTAAAAATTTCATCAAAATTGATTAACCGGAGGGGGGACTTTACTTAATAAATGTTGTCCCATTTTCACGAGTTTTTTTTTTTTTACTCAAAAACGGCTTTAACGATTTTGATCAAACTTGGTATTTGATGTATATATATGTGACAGCCAAAAATTTATTAACCGTATAATGAAAATAAAAACTTTTATTTATTAATAAAAAGACCAATTTCACTTAAGAGAGTAAATACGTGATGCTCAAATTTTTGGAGCATCGCAGGTGTGTAAAAATATGGTATCAGATAATAGTCTATAATTAATTTAGGTATATTTTAGTCTAGAAACTTTTGTTTCATAATAAATTTTTGAATACTCGACTGTTGATGAAATTAGTCCCTTCATAAATAAATTAGCAATAATGATTCGAAAAGTGCTGAGAACTATCAAATTTTGGTATACAGATACTCTATAACTTATAGAGATATACCAATATAATTATATACTTAAATTTGAAAAAATGTGTGAAGTTGAGGATTGGCGTTTACATATTATCGAAACACGTCGATTTCTAATCTAAGTAAGTTTGTAAGTGAAAGTAGTGTGTTGCGCGCATCGCACCAGATTTTTTTTATTCTAAAATTGAAAAAATATTTAAAAAAAAAAAATAATGATTTTATACATAACGTTTAAAGAAGAAATACTAGATATCCTCTTAACAGAGTAAAGGAAAAAAGACATATAGCAATAGAAATGGATTTATGAAGGAGTTCTGCCAGGATTTTGAGGTGTCATGTAAAAAACAGCCAAATTAGAATAAGGTGGAATATTACAAAAAAAACATTATATTTTAGAATTAATAGAGGAATAAAATTCTATTAATTCTAAAATAAAAAAAATATTTTTTAATATTCCACCTTATTCTAATTTGGCTGTTTTTTACATGACACCTTGAAATCTTTGCAGAACTCCTTCATAAATCCATTTCTATTGCAAAATGTCTTTTTTCCTCTACTCTGTAAAGAGGATATCTAGTACTTCTTCATTTTTATTTAAAAAATATTTTTTCTATTTTAGTAAACACGTTTTTAGAAAGAGAATATTGAATTATAGATATAGAATGCAAGGCCTCAAAGTCTCGTATTATTTCAATAATTCACTTAATCGTGCAGATTACATGCCAAATTTTCGCCTATTCAGGCATCTTCAGGGCTACAAGGGTTTCGCAAGCAAGCTAGAAACAGACTGAAACCTTCCCATATGGAAGGAGGGCTAACAGGGAAATATACAGTGTTGCCAACATTCAAACAAATTTAGATAACAGAAATAATAACTCAATAAGGTCTATACAAAATTAAACACAATATTAGAGTTGAAAAAGGTTCAAATAAAGTAATTTAAATTTACATATATACATATACACTCACACCCATACACACATAACATCATGCACTAGAATTATAAATATATTTGTATATACAACATATGAAAAGTAAAAAACTTTATTTTATTTGAACCTTTTTCAACTTTAATATTGTGTTTAATTTTCTATAGACCTTATTGAGTTATTATTTCTGTTATCTAAATTTGTTTGAATGTTGGCAACACTGTATATTTCCCTGTTAGCCCTCCTTCCATATGGGGAGGTTTCAGTCTGAAAAGGCGAAAATTTGGCATGTAATCTGCATGATTAAGTGAATTATTGAAATAATACGAGACTTTGAGGCCTTGCATCAGTAGCGGATTCAGGGGAGGGGCGCGGGGGGCGCCCCCCCCTGAAAGGTAAGGACACTCATAAAGTATTACTATTACTATATAAAATGGGCTATATTAAGTCATTTTTCAATTCCACTAATTGAAAATGAATTGTATTTAAACACTTACAGTAATTTACAACGTCATTCTGTACCAATACGTATTTTAAATTAGGGCTTTCATTACTCATGAAATGTAAAAAAAAAAAGTGCGCCCCCCCTTAGAAAATTTCTGGATCCGCCACTGCCTTGCATTCTATATCTATTTTCTATTTTATTATTAATAGAAGAAAAAAAAAAAGAGATTAAAAGGATAAAACGGACTGGTTGAAATTAATCGAAATTATTTTAAGAAAAAATTAAAAACTTTTTAAATCCTTATATTAACGAAATTAAAAGAATTCCAGTCAACGAGTCAGATCACGCAGCGCTTTTGAAATTCAGTTTAAAGTGTTGTTAAATATTATTTTTACTTGATACAAATTTCATAGCAGGAAGTAAGAGCTACGAATACTTCCACGTTTTTATTTGTATCTTTTGGCGGAAGTCAGCTTATTTTATTATCATGGAGCTCTTTTCATGCAAAATATGATGCTCTACAACTTTTATCTGTGACATTTTTCATTTAGAGTAATCGTTTGCGAGTTGCAAAATGGACCAGGCTTTGAAACATGAGTTTTCACCGTATTAGTGAATATTATTGATATTTGATGTTTGATATTGGCTAATTTAACATCAAATATGTCACTCTATTTGTAATGGTATCTCCATGTATAGTAAAAATACAGCAAATATGTTTGAGCCCTGGCTTGCAAACTATATAGATATATATATGCAAAACCGAAAAACTAAGTACCAAAAAAATCCCGTATTTCGGGCCTCTAAGCCCTACAAATACTTTCACTTTTTAATGAATTTCTTTCTCTAGATAAGAGTGAGCTAATTTAAAAAATAACACGCTCGTTTTAAACAGATTTTCATGTGCTTTATGAAAAAAATTTCATTTTGAGAATCACTTTTCGAGTTGCAGGCGTTGGAACATGAGCTTAATTCATTTTTCCACCAAAGAATTACTTTAAAGTCATTACTACAAGGATTTAAAAAAAAATTCTTGAAATAATATCGATTTTTTTTCTCATGTGCACTGGGTCTAGTAATGGTATGGTTGAAGGTACAGAGAAACCAGAATTTAAACAAACATAGTGGATAAATAAAATAGAAGGAAATTTGGCCATGGTTATGTAGGTGGACAGGAATTTGTAGAGAAAGAGTTTAGAGGGAGAATAAAGTTAAAGGAAACCGTATATATATATATATATATATATATATATATATATATATATATTAATTGAATTAAATGTTTTAATATTAAACGTGCCAATCATAAGTTAGGCCATTATGTATATATGTATGAATTGTTTTAATATAATCGTATACCAAACAACATGCTATTATTACGTTATCCCAGTACGTGTGTGTATATATACATTGTTTCATTATAATTGTATAACAAATAACATGCCATTATTACGTAAGCTATTGAATAAGAGTTTTAACAGAAGTCTGTAAGATTTGAAGATTCCGTTTTTGATTACGGGTATGCTCCGAATTATTGATTTTAGATGATAGAAGTACAATTATATATTTAAAAGTTGTTATTATTTTTTCATTGATGGAATTTTTTTAAATGTATCAGCCTAAATTAATTATGTTTTAACCAGTAACGTTTAACTATATTTGAGTATCATATTTTATATGTCTCTAAATTCTAAATAAAAAAGTAAGCTTGACCTGCAAAATATTAATATTACGCTAGTACTTGATCTGTTGCTGCTTTGTTCTTTTCCTAAGAAGGGAAATTCTTCAGTGTCTAAGCAAGGGGCGGATTTAACGCAAAACTTGGTTGGGGGGAGGGGTCCCTACCATCGGTGTCACAATCATGTATTACTTTTCGCCTAACAACAATCTTTTTTACTTTCACTTACCTATATATGAAATATATAGTAAGGGAAAGTATTGCGATCGTGAAAAATGTCCACTTCCGGTTTTCAACGGAAATACACGTTTTGTGGTCCCCTGAGTCCAAATATCCAAGTCCCGCGAAATGGTCTGTGTGTGTGTGAACAGACTAGCTCAAAAACTATTAACTGTATGAACCTGAAATTGGGTATTTGGTGTATGTACATGGCGTCCAGAAAGAGTGTTCGGGTTTTTTACTTTGTTACTGTGAAATGATAAGAGGTTTTTTTGGCCCAAAAACTTCAAGAGTTTAAAGGATATAACTCTAGAACATGGTTTCAGCAAGACAGTTTTTAGAAATCTGTGTTTGAGATTCGAGGAGTGCCAGCAGCGCTATGGTGGACTCCTAGACAATATTGTTTTTTCTTAATCAAATTCCAGTTCATTGTGTTTAAATAAAACGTAAACATTCTACTTGATATTCTATATTTGAGATTTTATTCAACTTTCAAACCCTGAATACTCTTTTTGGACACCCTGTATATGCCCGCCATGTGACAGCAAACATTTCATCAAAAGTGGTCAAACGGAAGGGGCACTTTATTTAATAAATTTTGTCTCATTTTTACGTTTTGTTCGAATTTCTCAAAAACGGTTTTAACGATTTTGATCAAAAGGGTATTTGATGTATGTATATGGCGGAAGGGGCACTTTATTTAATAAACGTTTTTACTTTTTTTTTCTCGATTTTCTCAAAAGCGGCTTTAATGATTTTGATCAAACTCGTCATGTTTAATGAGAATCAAGTATTCTTTAATATCAGGTAAGGTTTATCATTATCAAAAAGTTCTGAGAGGGCTTAAATGGGGAAGGGGCCTTTATTGTTTTCCTATAAAGTACCTTTGTTTTTGTTTATATGGAGAAATTAACCGCCTCACGTTACGCCTAAAAATAAGAAATGGTTAAATATGAAATATGAAAAAATATCAAGTAAACATATACAGGAGAAAAAAAAAGAAAATTCCGTAAACTCATAAAACACGTTGGATCTACACATGCGCAATACACCTTTAATGACAGTCCATTGTTTATAATTAAAGACGTCCTGTTCATTTAATAAAATTTTTTTGCTTCATGGCATCTACATGAATTTTCAACAACTACATAGAGAATTATTAGATCAGACGCGATGGTGTATTATGCATGCATTGCCGAATTATCACAAGTAAAAACTTTTATTTAATAATAACAAAATTTAGTCTACTTTTGACAGCAAATACAAACAAAAAGAAGTAAATGAATATGGAAAAAAGTTTGACTTCAAGACATGCCTTTATCAAATCTCGTCAATTTATAATCTAACCAAGTGGGTAAGTGAAAGTTGTGTGTTGCGCGCATCGCACCAGATTTTTTATATTTATTTATGAGATTATTTTCTTGCATCAGGTGATCTTAACATCCAAAAGTATTACATTTATGGATTAGTAGCTATATAATTGCATTATTTCTTTAATATATATATATATAAGTAGCTAAAATATTTGTGGGGGGGAGGTCTCATGACTTCTGTCTCCCACCCCCCCCCTTGATTTGTGCTTGATCGAAGCCCGGTTTATGGTTTGCTGAAAGTCTCATGAGAGCCGATTTTAAGGGAGCTTGTGATACCTTAGCGCCGCTCGCACTACCTACAGATGTTGAGGGCTGGGAATCCGTCCCACTGGATGTTGTTAATTCACAAGGGGACTTCGTCACATTTCCCTATCCGATTTTGATGATTTTTTTTTTTTTTTTTTTGTGATTCTGCATCGAAAATAAGTCGACACGTGTCCGGCCGTTCCATTGAATGGGCCATCTGGACCGATAAATTAAATATTTTAGGTTCAAAAATCGTTAAAATTGGCTTTCACAAAACAGACATTGCTCCATTCTACCTGAACCAATGTTAATGAAACTTTCAGGGATTCTTCTACTTGAAAATATATTAGACATGTGTATCGGAATATGTCGCAATTCACCCTAGTAAGGCCAGAGAATCACATCAAAGTTGAGGCTTGCGTTAGTAAATTGTGTTGATGTGACGCTCTGGCCTTACTAGGGTGAAATAGGGTGACAAATCCCGATACACTTGTCTAATATATTTTAAAGTTGAAGAATCCCTGAAAGTTTCATTAAAATTGGTTCAGGTAGAATGGAGCAATGACTGTTTTGTGAAAGCCAATTTTAACGATTTTTGGACCTAAAATATTTAATTTCTCAGTCCAGATGGCCCATTCAATGGAACGGCCGGACACGTGTAGACTTATTTTCGATGTAGAATCACCAAAAAAAATTTCCTCAAAATTGGAGAGGGAAATGTGACGTGGTACCCTTGTCAGTTCTAACTTCCGATCCATTTGCGACTACAGTAGGGTTCCGATTTACCGAGGTCCGGTCAACCGAGGTCCCGATTAACCGAGGTGCCAAGTTGAGGGGGGGGGGTATGTGTATGTATATGAGTTCATTTAAACAAACTGCAATAAAAGATTTCTTTTTAAAAAAATAGTTTCATAATTTCTGTTATCATTAGGCATTAATATTATTAAATATTTATTAGGTTTTTAAGCATATATGTAGTTTTTATTTAAAAATAACCTACATTTTCAGTTGGTATTGGTATGGTTCCGATTAACCGAGGTAACCTTGGTCCCCATCGACTCGGTTAATCGGAACCCTACTGTATTTGTCTAATTTTCTAGATAACTCTATTCTGATAAGCTAATGTACTTCTGCCATTTAAGACCTGCAGGTTTGAATTCTTTTTATTTATTCACCGCTTAGTTTGTTTTGTTTTTTTATAAATTAATGCTGTTATCTTTCTTAAAAGTCTTATATCTTTCTCTACTCAGATTTTTCTCTATTAGCATGAACAGCTAACTTTTGTGTTAGTCAGTAAAACGATCGACGTCTCAGTAAACTCACTTCCAAATGAGGGCTGCCATGGACAGCAATAGCGAATCAACCCCCCCCCCCACCCCCCGAAATTTCTGAAAAAATGATTACATGAATTATATAAAGTTCATATTCTTTTATTGCATTAAGTTGAGTTAATCGACGTGGGTTGATTAACTTAAATCATAATCCAGGAAAACCTTACATTTCCATTCATTAATTCATGGACGTTTCGGCTACAAAGTCACTATCAAGTCTAAAATATTTGTTATAATTCATATTTTAAAGAAGAATCTCTCACGTAATAACTTATAGAAGTCTCATGGTACATGTATACACATAAATTAAAGCCATTTTTGAAAGTACAGCAGAACTTTTAAATTCATAAACTATTAATAATATCGTATAATATATAAGTTAAATGATTCTCTTTTATACATAAATTCAAAAATATATATGTATGTATGTTTATATATATATATATATATATATATATATATATATATATATATATATATATATTTACGTTAAACGTCCTTATATCCAGCAATGATACAAATGAAATTGGTTTCATTAAAATTTAAAAATTCATGAAATTTTTTTAGGTCAAATGTCTTAGTTAGCAAATACACGTTGCTCCTGGCAACCCAAACATTAAATAGATCGACATCAATTGCCCGTTTTCTCTATTGTTCTGGAAAAATTCTCGTTTATCCAAAAAGCGAGATAGGGGAGAAAAAAAAGGTCTTTACTTATATATGCTCTTGAAATATATGCTCTTGATTAAACTTTTTAAAACATAAAATAAAGTTTGATGGACCGTTTATTTTAAGTTATTGATAAATAGGTTATCTTAAATTAAGAAATCAGAAATGCTATATTTTTCGTACTGTAAAAGTTAATTGTATAGGCAATGTCCTGGTATTATTGAAAATCACCACTTATCCCAATTTTAATTAATCGTTATGTTTATTTTTAATAATATATTAATAAAAAACCTATGTATATTGTCAATAGCAATCAATTCATTTCTTCCAAAAAAAAAAAAAAAAAAGGTCCCGTCAAATGATTTTGTTCTTTAATTGTAAGAAAATTGTCTTCAATCACTTTTTATTAATGTACTTTTTTCTTTGCGGGTTCATTTGAGTAATCTTGTTAACGCAATTAAACTAAAGAAGAAGTTATTGTCGACATTTAAGATCTTATATGGAAGAATATATCTTTATAAGAAAGGAGATGTAGAAAATACGCGGCGAACGAACTTATAGAATATTTAAAAGATAAAAAATGGGATCGTCTGATAACATTTAAAAAAAAGTAAACTAGGTAATAAACTTATGTAGGTATGTAGTCAGTTTTACAAACTCCATTCTTAGGACCATGAGTGCGTTCTTATATTCTTATATTTGTTTTGATACCAATATTTGGTAACAATCAAGCCAAAGATTAGGCGGAGACTGAAAGCTCAAGTAGAGAAAACGAAGGCCAAGAAACATTCGCCTAGGCTAATACACAGCAAATAAATGTTCGCCTGTTCAGGCATCTTACAGGATAACACAATTTAAGTATGGTAACGCATCTGAAATAGTTACAGGAGATTTACAAAGGACATATTCAAAGAATAAAATATAAAAAAAAAAAAAAAAAACAGTAATAGCATCAGAAAAAGCCGCAGCCATAATAAAATTAATCTAGCAACGAAACTGCAGATACATTAATTTCAAACTTCTATGGATAACCAATTTGAAACCTTCTCTACAGTCTATGAGTAGTAAGAAGCCTTCTTGATAAGTATAAAATTATTCTTTATTTATTAAAATCAATCTAATGTGAGTCATTGCGAATTTAATTTAACAAACAAAATAAATAATTTGAACATAAATTATTTACAGAGGATAGAAATGATTATTTTCGGAAACTATAATTATCTTCTGTAAATACTTATGATCATTATTTTTTTTTTGTTAAATTTAATTCACAATGACTCACAACAGTTTGATTTTTATTTAAAAAAGAATAGTTTTATACTTATCAAGAAGGCTTCTAGCTACTCATAGACTTGAGGGAAGGTTTCAAACTGGTTATCCAAGGAGCTTTGAAAGAATATTGTTTTTCTGGTGCTCTTACTGGTTTTTTATTTAATCTTTGAATATGTCCTTTGTAAATCTCCTGTAACTCTTTCAGATGCGCTGTGGTACTTAATTCGTGGTATCCTTGATATGCCTGAACAAGCGAAAATTGTATTTGCTTATTGCTGTTTCTCAGCCCTCCTTTCCTCTAATATATTGTATTCTAAAAATATCTGTAGCCAATACTTGGTTAACTGACAAGACACTAAGCCCTTATAATGTTTGGCTGATATTGATGCTATTCTAATATACAATAACTTAAATAATAGGGGCCCAGTGTGGCTGTGCGGTAAAGCGCCGTACTCCCATGCCGGAGCTGCGGGTTCGAGTCCCGCCCTGGGTGGTGCTTTTCTTTCGTAGGAGAAGTATCACCCAGTGCCATGGGTGTTAGTATGGGCAGTATAGGGCTTCAGTGGAAGCCTTGAAGTCCCAAAAAAAAACAAAAAAAAAAAAACTTAAATAATAATACTAATAAAGGCTTAACGAACCCGAAGGTTCGATGCCGACACCACCACTCGCTCCCTGCACACCTCGATCCATCGACCGTCTTCCAGACCCAACCTCGACAGATCCGCCCTAACACAATCCTCCCACCTCCGTCTCGGCCTCCCCCTCGGACGTTTCCCATTTGGCACCGAGCTTATTAATCTTTTCGGGATTCGTTCACAGCCAAGTTTCGCAATTTTACACGCCCATTTTATTCGTCTTACTGCAATCACGTCAATTATATTTATTGGGTAAAGCTCGCTCAGTTCAGCGTTATGTAAGCGTCTAAATTCTCCGGTTAGTTCATCCCTCTTCGGCCCGAATATTCTGCGCAATACTTTATTTTCAAAAACTCTAAGCCGTTGCTCATCCCTCAATGTCAGCGGCCAAGTTTCGCATCCGTAAAGGACCGTTGGAATAATAATAGTTTTAGTTATAGACAATAACTTAAATAAAAACATTATTTTATTCTAATGTAAATTAACTAGCAAACTGAAAAAAAAAAGTAATATAAAGGATCGTTATGATCCCGAGAAAAAATAAACATTGGATAAAATCTTCATTCGGCCCCCCTCCCCCTAGAAAATACAAACAAAGAAACAAGTTACAAATTCTAATTCATTTACTATATTCATTAAGTATTATATTGTAAAAATTTTCAAGAAAAAGAAATATAACCAATGAGCTCTTCTGTGAAGCATTTTTGTTTCTACTGGTATCACCTTGTATTTTTATGCAATCCTCAATAATTTGCTGATGCACAGCAATGCTAGATGTATTTAAAATTTGAATAAAATGTCTATTCACTACATCTATTCAATGATCTATTTCGCAATGCTTTAAAAAAAACCTACTTGCTTGTTGTCACAATTTATCGGTTTATTGGAATAACCGTCACACGATGAGATCCCTTTTTACTTCTCTATATTTAAAAAAATATTTAAATGATATATAAATTAAACTTTAAAATTTTTAATCTTTTAACAGTTTTATCAACAAAAATATTTTTCTTTTTAAAGTAATTATTATGTTTTACTCTTATTTTCTTCTAAATTTGGTTGGAAGATATTTATATTATAATTGATAATAAATTAGCAAAAGTATCTTCCTTTTTCACCATAAATATTTATTTACAGCATAACATGTTGACGGTTCGGGGCTGTTTCCCCATTCTCAAAACATAAATAATTTTTCAAACGTATGATTTATGGTCTTTTAATAAATATTATAATAAATATATCAATGTTACCAATTTTAGCATATGACATTGATATATTTATTAAAAGACCATCAATCATACGATTGAAAAATTATTTATGTTCTAGGAATGGGGAACAGCCACGAAACATCAACATGTTATGCTGTAAATAAATATTTATGGTGAAAAAGGAAGATACTTTTGCTAATTTATTATCAATTATGTTTTACTTGTTTTTCATAAGTAAGAAAGAAGCTTCTCTAAGTAAGTTATAATTTGGGCATGAGCCCGAGCTTTAATGGGCCAACTTTTCTGAGTTTTACAAATATTGTAATAAAAATTGTAAATAGTTTTACAATTATTTACATGATTAACCTTTTGTAATATTATCTTTATAACCTTGCCCGCTGGTCACAATTATAATTAATAGAGTTCAAAGTCGTTACGCAGATACTATGTTCCCCTCTCTTCAGCATCTTAAGATCTGTTTACAGAATTAATTTTTTGGAATGAAGTCTGAAACCAATTGTTGCTTCGCATTTTGACAGCATTTTTATACAAAGGACAAAATAGTCCTGTTTACATGGTTAAATTTTTTTTATCAATCTTGCGATGATTATTAAATGGTGATGATTATTATTCTTATTAAATGGTTAATTAAGTTGACCCTCCCCCCCGAAATTAGTAATATAAAGAAAAGAATTGGGTACCTTTATCCGAATTATATTAGTCCCACTTAGTATAGTTGAGGGGTGAGTGGGGGGAGGGGATGTTCAATGGCATCCATTTTTTATTGTCATTATTATAGTGGACAACTATTGCTGAAAAGCTAAGCAGGTCATTGAACTTAGGAGACCCTAAGAGAGAGAGAGAGAGAGTGAGGGGGGGACTCCTAGAAGAGGCTGGCCTAGGCGGGTAGAGGGGCAGTCACAGTCAGGCAGGGTCGGAGTCAGGCATAGCCAGGGCCAGAATAGGGATTCGAGAGGGAGCCCAAGGGACGGGCAGTCTGAGGGAAGAGAATCCGTTAGATGTATTCGGATATACTTTGGTAGTTGGGACCTGTCAGGGTGTTTATTGTACAAAATAAAATATGTAAATAGATTCTAGTTTAATCCATTACCACACAACCCTTGCCCAAAAATCCCTGTGTCATGATGGACTTGTAGATTTTAGAAGAGAGGTGACATTATTATTAATTATACTGGCGAATCATTTTGCATTTCATAGTAACTGATTGTTAATAAAAAGTTTTTAATATCAGCATATTCCTTTCCTTATCAAATATAATGATAGATATTTAAAAAGATAGATTTGTAATTGGGGAACAAAAGTTAATTGTGATACTATAAAAACTAGGGACCAACCTAGAAGAAAAGACTAGCCACCATAAACTTTTGAAACTTTTTCTAGAGTAAGACAATTTAGTTTAAAATTTAATTATACTAATGAATATCATATATTGTCCAATTACTAGTTTATATTATTTTCTTTTTAGTATCATCATGTTGCTCTGGACTCTTAGAATTGTGCTGTTCCTAAGCTTGGCTTTCGTCTGTTCTGCACGTCAATTTTGTGGCTCTGATTTGGCTGATGTTATGTCCTTAGTTTGCAGCGGGCGTGGTTATAATGTAGCCTTCAAGACAGAATACTCTCCAGGTAAAAAAAAATTGAAGAAAATTCTCATCACTTTTTCTAATTGTGCTAACAGGTTAATTATACTTTATTTATTACTTTTATGTCAGTCAAATAGAATTGTTTTTCAATAGAATGTATAAAACAAATATCATTCCTGAATACTCGTTTATTATAGTGGCTCTACTTCTCCCGTAATAATTAAACTTAATTTTATAACAACATGATAAGATAATTCAAAAACATATGAATTTTGTTTACATTTTGATGTGATTCATTTCTTAGCATCTATCCATATATACCTGGATGTTTTTAAAAAAAAATTGTATACTTGTTAAACCCTCAGACCAACAGTTATGAAATACAAGGCAGTTTCAAGACTTACCCAATCATCTCCAAATGCAGTGTCTATCCTCATCTTCAGATTACTTTTTCTCAAAAGCACAACTTCATTTGATGTAAATTGTCAGAGTATTTTTTGTTCAAAATCAGGTTCTTTTGTTGCTAAAATCCCACTGCACTTTCCTCCTCATAAATTTCTCTGAATTTATTTTTCAGTATGTAAATTTTTAAATCTTATAAAAATAAGTTTAAAAGTGAAAAAAAAATCATATGCTTCATTTTCATTAGTAAAATATGGTATGATTACTGGAAATGAAAGTGTAACACCTATAATAAACAAGTACCCAAAGGATATATGTTTTTAAATTATCTTATCAATTTATTTTGTTATAAAATTTAGGTTATTTATTACTGGAGAAGCGAAGCCCCTATAATACACAAATACCAAATGAGGTTTACATATGTTTAATTGTACTTTACTTATTTATTTTTCTTACTACTAAATTTATTTATCTTTTGATCATTATAGCTGAGAAAAGATACAAGCGTGGAATAGTTGATGAGTGCTGCAGGAGGGGTTGCTCATGGAGCACACTTGAGACCTACTGTTCTCCTGAATCCACCGAGTTGCAAATAAGGTATTCATAAAATAATTCTTTAAATTAACTTTTATTCACAGAACCCATTTAAAATTCTTTTCAGTATTGATATTTATTGATATTATTTAGGAATATTTATTACTCCAATTATTATTCAAATCGTTTCTGATTTATAACTGAATTTATGATTCAAGGAGTAATTTTTTTTATTTTTACTTATTATATTTAAATTTTTTTTCTATTTTAAGAGAACAACTTAGTATTATCTGTTTTGTACTCAAAGCTGTTTTATTTCTAGAATAAAAATGTTGTTAAAGTAATGATGATTTATTGTCGTACAAAAATGTTGAATAATTAATTTTATTATTTTCTCTTTGATATGCTTAAAAGATATGTAGGGAAAACTATACCGTTATTGACACTCAGTGCAGTTATTGATGCCCCAACTTTAACTTAAAGAAATAAGTAAACAAGTCCTAATTTTATTTCAAGATATGCATGAATCTAATGATTGAAGGTTCCTCTAAGTCATCTATGAAGTAAGACTTAAATAAACTAACCATAGGGAAGATACTACAATTAAATTCACAGGGTGTCGATAACTAGTTTTTGCACTTTTTACAATAAATATTACCATATGGTTAAACTATTGAACTTTTGACCAAAAAAAACCTCTTGAGTCTTTATAAGGATAGATAAAGAGGAGTTATGGGAAGTTTCAATTAGATTCCTTCATAAGAAGTATTTTTTTTAATTTCACCACAGAAATGTAGTCTTAAGGGTGTCAATAACTGTATGGTTTACCCTACTAACGGTTTTCTTACAGCCAGACTTAGAAAACCACTATCGAATACACATGGCTTGAATTGAGTCAGTAAATTTCTTTTGTATTAGAGTATCTCTCATATCTTCTTCTTATACAACGCTCATTGGTTTATTTGTTTAATTTTCTGTTTTGCTTTAATTTTATTCTAACCTGTTAATTAACTCTAACTAACATTGATTGGGCCAGACACCATAAAAAGCCTCTTATAAGCCAATAAAAAAAAATAATAATAATAAAAAAAATAAAAATAAAAATACACCATATAGGGTAAACCATACAGTTATTGGCACCCCAACTTTAACTTAAAGAAATAAATAAACAATTCCTAATTTTATTTCAAGATATACATGAATCTAATTTTTGAAGGGTCATCTAAGTCATCTATGAAGTAAGACTTTAACAAACTAACCATAGGGAAGATTTAACAATTAAATCCACAGGGTGTCAATAACTAGTTTTTGCACTTTTAACAATAAATATTGCCATATGGTAAAACTATTGAACTTATGACCCAAAAAAACCTCTTGAGTCTTTATAAGGATAGATAAAGAGCAGCTATGGGAAGTTTCAATTAGATTCCTTCATAAGAAGTATTTTTTTTAAGTTCACTTGAAATGTAGTCTCAAGGGTGTCAATAACTGTATGGTTTACCCTATGATATTTAAGATGAGGCTTTACATTCAGCGAGAACTTACATTCTGTCATTAATAACTATATTCTAAAGTTTTCACTTGGGGTAGTCCCGGGGGTGGGGGGGGGGGGGGGGTAAGGGGTTCAAAATGCATAACTAAATAAATTTGTGCATCTGATTTCTACAAATTTTCACTTTTGTCTACAAATTTCACACCTTCCTGTCTTTTATCTCCTCCTCTATCTGTCCATTCCTGGCCATACTTTCTTCTTGTGTCCTCATCCAATGTATTTGTGGTCTTCCACTTTTTATTCTAAAAATCAATCTCTGTTAAGAGTCCATGTCTCGGAGCAGCCATACAGCATTATATTCACAACTAGTAAACTATATATCAATTTTTTAGTTTTGCTAAGGATATTGTTGCCCCAGAGAAGAGAATTTAACATGCCAATAACTTTTCAGCCACTGCTTATTTTTTATTCATTTCAGTGTCAGTGGAGCCAATAATTTCCAATATAGGGCCAAGATAACTGAAATGCTCTACTCTTTGAAGATTTCCAAAAAAAGAGTAGTTGACTTCACCCATATCTGTGCACATTACCTTGTTTTTTTTTTTTTTGGTTTTTTCATGTTGACGCTCAATCCCCATTGATTCTATTGGTCTAATGGTTTTCTAAATAGGTAGCTTACATCGTGTTCATGTTGTACGATGATCACATGATCGTTAACAAATAATAGATGGTGTGAGCATTTGCCGCTGATTGGGATATCCATGGAGCTACATTTATCTCATTACTACATCTACATTATTCTCAGGCAAGCATTAATAAAAATTTTAAACAATGTTGGAGACATACAGAATACCTGAAGAAGGCCTTTGCTTCTCTCAAAATCCTCTGATAGAGAACTTTTATTTGACATTTTTATTTTTAAGTATTTCCTTTATTACTTGTAATGTATAATATCATTGCTTATACCTGATATTTCCAAAGTATTTCTGATGAACACTATCATAGGCTTTTATAGTGTCCTCGTAGGGATATCAAATCAACTCTCCTAGCTTTTGATGCATGTTTTTCTAGCAAGTGTTTGAGTGTAAAAATATGCAGGACTTTCAAACTGTAAACCCAGATTGCCCCTCAGCTTTGAAAAATAGTGCTTCCAGTGAATTATTCTTCTTCATGAATGGGTTTGCCACACAGATGCCTCTATCATTGCCAAAATCTTTTCTATCTTTTTATTGAATACCTTTGTGAGATCCCAATTAAATTTCGTACTGTATATTTTCTCTTCATATATCATAATTATACTATTGATAAGGTTGGTAAGCAGCTTTATTACTTCCCCACCACCATATTTGTGCAGTTCAACACATATTCCCTCAGTGCCAGGAGCTTTTTCATTCTTAAGTTATTTTTTCTCTGATTCAAATTCATCTTGGGTGTTGCGTTTTAATGTACCTGTATAAAAACTTGTTTCTTTTTCAGTAAATTCTGGCTGACACTCTTTTTTAACACGCTACTTTCTTGCATAAATTCTACTTGAAACTGGACCTTTTTCAATTGATTGCTTCCCTTATCAGGTTTCCAATCCACATTGTTACTTATTTTAACTCATTAAAATGTTTTTAAACAGCTTTTAATAATGTAAAAGTTCCTCATTCAGCATCCCTTTTATAGTTTATTTATAGTATATAAATCAATTATTAGGACATTAAAAAAATATTTATAAGATGTACTGAAGAGTATTTTATGAAAATAGCATATAAAAAAAAATGCAAAATTATTAAATAATTATATTTTATTATAATTTTTCCATACATTTATATATTTCTAGTGAAAAAAAGAGGTAAAATAAAAAAAAAATAAAATAAAATATAACTTAAAATATAACTCACTAATTTAGTGAGAAATTGCATATCTTACTTCTGAACAACAATTCACACTTATCTTCCCATATATATCACACTTACATTCACATTTATCACATATTTCAAGCAGATAGTGATACAACAAACAATGGATTTGCTTCTTTTTATTATATGCTGCATGAACATATTCCACATCTTGTGCGTATGGGTAAAAGTTCTTGAAAGTCTTCATCTTCTTTCAGGCATTTTGTTTGTGTACCGAACACCCGTTCCATATAAAGTCGACGTTCCTGAGGTTGAAAGCTCTTGTTTGAACCTCATGTGGGGCCCTACTAAACTGCTTGCAATAACCTTCATAAACTTGCATCTTTATCTGGATTGAAATTCCAAGTAATTTGAAATAGATGTAGACCTGGTAAAAAAGAAAAAAGTCACACTCCCAGGGACATAGGGTCAAAAATACCCAATCGCATTATGAATAGGTCTCAGAGACAATTAAATAATGGGAGGATGGTATGGGTTGGCTGAAGTACTGTGAATAATTAGTTAAAAGTTAGAGAGAGGGGGTTGGTACCTTCTAGGGTCTCCATTCCAGTGAATCACTTAGTTGGGCTGCCTCCAAGGGCATCCTCAGGATTTTGTCTAGGGACGGAAGGCTGGCAAAATTCTTATGAATGGGAAAGGGGGTCGAGGTATTATGACAATATAAAGCTCTATTGATTGTTCAAATAAAACTTATTGATATTTGAAAATTAAAATATTTGTTTATATAATACAAAAGAAATATATTAAATGAATACGAATGTATTTAATTTGTATTTTTTGTTTCCCATATTTTCTAGGGGGGGCAGCTTCCCTGCCTGACCCCCCCTGCAGACGCCCATGGCTGCTTCCTTGGGTAATTTTTATACACTGTCCCCAGTTAAGGGAAAAGCATTATAAAATTTTTACCACTTGACTTACTTATCAAATCCAAAGAATGCCCATATTAAGCTTGAATTTATTATACTTTATAGATGATAGTCATTAGATATTAGTTAATGTAAAACAAAAATCTCTTTAGATAGCAATACATGCTGAACTGCTTGAATAAATATTATGTATAATTATTTTAAACATTATCAATTAGTAAAATAATTTATATATTTATTCAATTTATACTTATTTGAATAGTAACTATGTTATGAAATTAATTTTTTTTTTTTTTTTTAATTTATGAAATAGAAAAAGAAGTGACTACACTAATAAATGGCAGCCTGAGACGACTGATCAGGAAGAAAAGAAAACGGATAAATTTAAATATGACACCAATGAAATGAAAATACCACAAGGGATTGACAACAAACAAAAGTGGAGATTCAATATTTTAGTGGAGAACACAAAACCAGGATACCCTAGTCGTTACTATTCTCTTTTAGAAGGATTACACAGGTAAAATATCTATTGAAGATATCAAAATATTTGTTGCTTTAGTTTTTTTGCATGAAAATTCTGAAAAAATAAAATAAAAAGGATATCTAGATTTACATATTCTATGTGGTGACATTTATTGATTATAGTTAAACCAAAACATTCTAGGGAAGATATTGCATATCTATACATTAATTATAAATTATACAACTAATGGAGAAAATAATAAAAAATTATTTGAGGAGCACAATTATCAACAAAGATTGACAAATCTAATTATATATTTCTTTAGAGCAAAAAAGAGCTGCTTCCATAAACTATTACAACATCACTAAAGTTGTTGTTTGTTTATTTAATGTCACTATTTGCTGCTATGGCTAACAGACGATGATATACCCAAGGTAGAGCCTAACAGAAAAAATTATCCAGATATTGATTTTTATTTTTAGAGGGAAGATAAAATATTAAGCTTCTCGCTTGCTCCACCTGAAAAAAAAAATCCTAGTTTATAGTTTCAGTTTGTATAGTTATATGTATATACCAAATATACACATATATGGTATATATATATATACCATATATGGTATATGACATATACACATATATGGTATATATATATGTATATATATATATATATATATATATATATATATATATATATATATACACACAGATGTATTTTAGTAATAAGTATACTGTCATCTAAATAATAGAGTCTCTTTTTTTTTTAATCGAATAAAACAATTCATTTGTGTGCATAAATGCCAAATAAATAAATATTGGTTTTTATGTTTATGTATATATATATATATATATATATATATATATATATATATATATATATATATACAGATGTATTTTAGTAAGTATACTGTCATCTAAATAATAGAGTCTCTTTTTTTTTTTAATCGAATAAAACAATTCATTTGTGTGCATAAATGCCAAATAAATATTGGTTTTAAGGAAAAAAACAAAAGTGCCTTGCTATTTATTGTTCTTAATTTTTTATTTTTTAAAATGATAATTACTCATCAATTTTCAACTTTTCTATTTGTTATCAATACTGCTGGTGATCTATCTTTTGAAGTCTTCAACAACTAAGATGGTTCTGTATTTCCCCATGGGTGTGATTAATCACAAATAAAGTCATTGCTACCCTACAAGAAATATATTTTAAAAAAAAATCCTTTTTGAATTATGAAAATCATCGAACTTTTATTTTTTATTAATGAATTATTTAAGTTCATTTTTGAAGGCTAAATCATATCTAAATGATATATAATTAATTAATGATTAATGATATGTATAATTAATTATATCAATCTATTTCCTGCTATGAAAAGTTATTACATTTATATTTTCAGACAAGTGCAAGTTCCTCGTGGTCCGTCTATAGTAAATAAAGTCAAAAGGAATGATATTGATGAAGGGGAGCTTCCCAGAATTCAAAAAAATTCGAATGGTCTTCCAGATGCTTTAAGTTGGCGCAACTTTCTTCTTGATGGTATGAAATTTAAACAGGAAAAATCTGAAGAAGAGAAGACACAAGAAAACTCAACAGCCTCTGTCCCTATTCGTCATCGCCATAGAAAATCTGATTTAAGTCGAAAAATTGTGAAGGTAACATTTTGAATAAAATTAAACAATCAACAAATTTATTTTATTTTCTTAAGGATGTAGTTTAAACAGTATTACGTATGCTTGATTGAACTAAATGAAAAACAAAGTTGAACATTTTAATCACTTAATCCATCTTTTTCAAGTCTTACAAGTCTTGTAAAAGTCTCTAACTGCATCATAGGTAAAATTAAAAACAATATATATACATATAAAGTCATTGCAACCCTACAAGAAATATATTTAAAAAAAAAATCCTTTTTGGTTAATGAAAATTATCAAAATTTTATTCTTCATTAATGAATTATTTATGTTCAATGTTGAAGGATAAATCATATCTAAAAAATGTATAATTAATGACATTAATCTATTCCCTCCTATGAAAGGTTATTATATTCATATATATACACACACAAGCACACATATAAAATACTACCATCAACTAACAGGCTCATCATAGTTGCTAGTTGCTATTCACTTAATGATCCAAGAGTTTAAACATTTATATGCTACATACCTGGCCCAGCTGTTAAAAATTGTTAGTGCTGTGCCTATTTCATTTCACAGGCAAGAAAGAATAAGAAAAATAAAAAAGAATTCAATAGCTTTAAATGTAACTACATGCGAAACCCCCAAAAAGGCTGAAGCCATCGATTTATGCACATGTGAACGAATACCATGAACACAGGCACTGCGAAAATATATGTTGATGGTAGCAAAAAAAAAACGGTCACAAGGAAAACATTTTGCTATTCTAAACAATGAGCAGAGAATGTAGCTGAAGTACATTCATTAGAATATCTCTTAGAAAAAATCACTGCTCAGTCGCACTCATATCAAAGAACCATATGATTTTTATGTTCACTCATGACATCTATATTCACTCTCAAATATACGTGACTGTAACCTGTGTAAAACAGTATATGTTTTCTTGCATTACATACAATTAAGGAATTAGAATAAAATGGATGGGGCATGCAGGTATAAAGTAAAATAAAACAGCCAAACCTGAAGTGTGAAGTGAGCTCTTGCCCACATAACGCAAGGATCCAATGATTTTAAAAACCTTTTAGCTAAAAACTTTACAAGAATGTGGAACATGGAGTGAACTTTATATTCAAAATCACCTAATCTACACTAAACACTATCTAAAACATTTATAGCTTCATACAAACTAACACATGCAACAAAGGAAATCATAAGCACAGAATAAGATATATTCAGCTCAAAGATATTCATTTCTAAAGTCACAGAGATAAACTGATGGACTGAAGGTCCATAGATGCTAGATGGACTGAAGATGGAATAGATGCTTTTAAGCAACTATTTAAATAAGTAATTTTGGTGTGCTTGTGCAGTTTAACTATTTTATTATAATCATTTCTTCCTTTAAATATATTAGTTGATGCATCAATTACGAAACATAATTTTCCCAGTGTAAAGGCATGATTAGTGTAGAAATTTTAACCATATATTTAATGTGGAAGTAACACGGAATAACAAATAGAATAAATAATTAAAAATAAATAGTTCACATTGAAAACTACTATTCCATAGTTATTTACTATCCATTATTTACTATCCATAGTTATTTAATATCCATGGTAAAACTATTCCAGAGTTATAGCATCGTCCGATTAGCCTTAGGGGCATAAAGTGACGTTAAAACAAATAAACATAGTTAATAAATCTAATGTTTTTTTTTATTTTTAAGGTAGAAATAACTATTATTATGAGAAATTATTTTATCATAATTAAAGTCCTAATATGATACATGATAAAACTAGTTATAATGTTAGCTATAACTAGTTGTATCAGGTTAAGCACTATAACATGTAGTATAGCATATAGCATTTTTCAGTTCCTTATGTTGTGAATAAATTAGAGCTTATGTTATATATTAATACTTATCATATAATGTTATAATTAAATTGATATTATTGCAAAGTGGCATATTATTTCAGTTACCATATCTTACGTCTTCTATTCTATATAATATTTTTTATTTTATAAAAATAATCAAAGAAAAGTTTATTATATGAGGTTTCATAAAAGGAATATGCTCATGTATATATATATATATATATATATATATATATATATATATATATATATATATATATATATAAATGACATTAGGTGATGCTGTATGTTTTGCTATTATTATAAAAATAAATAATAATGTGATTTTTGTTTTGTTTTTTATTTAAAGGATAATGGCTCAAGTACATCTCAAATTGGAACAGTCCCACCCTACTTTCAGGGCCGCACATTAGTTCTTCCTCCTTCAAGAAAACTATAAATTAGACTTTATTTTATTTTTATTTGTTAGAGGTTTGAACATAAAATAAAATTATAAGAACTTTTTATAATGATAAGAACTTTCGTTGGTTTTGTTTTAGTTTATTATGATTATGTAACATGGAAAAAAAAACCTTTTCAGAACTTTAGTTAAAAACTTCATGTCATTCCTAGTTTTCACAGAAACCTGATTGGTTTAAATAGTAAATTAAATTAATAATTGATTTTTTTCTGTTAATTTTTTTTTAATGGACAATTTCATTAGTTTTTACAAATGGTAAGTTTTATATTTTCTCATTGGTGTAACTCCATCATAAAATAAATTTTAGTTTATAATATCATTTTATCCCACTTTCGAATGTTAATTTGTAGCATTCATTTCACCTAAAGAACAGGAATTTTTTTTAAAAAGTTTTGTTTGGATAAAAAAAAAAAATAACTTGTAGCAAAAGCAAATAGGTTGAAATAAATAATTATGTATAAATTCAGCAAAATGTTTTATCAATATCTTTAATTTTTTTTTTTACTTCTTTTTCTGACTACTTAAGATTTTTTCTTCCGTTATATTTTGTACTAATCTTAAACATTTTGTTTCCTTTGTGTATGTAACTTTGTTAAATGAGCTTCTGAGCACAAAAAATAAATTAATAAAAAATGTTTAAAGGAAAATGAAAACCCTTGAAGGATCTTGGGTAGAGTAATTCATAAACAATTATTGTTTCTTCACCAATAGTTTTACAATAAGGTAATGTGGCTAGCTTCCCCCCCAAATCTCCAAATTTTTCTCCCTACTATGAAAACAGTCGGAAATCCATTTACAAAGGCCAGTTGTGCCTCAGAGGATATCCCGACTCCAGAGTCGATTTACAGCCAAAAGCAGAGAAGATATATTTTCTGCTATAGCCTTGATCGAAACTGGGCCCAAAGTGGTTGTCCAATGCCTTTACTCAGCTCCATCCATAACCGCTAAAAGGATGACCCATTTTTGCACAAGTGAAATCATTTATATAATATCATGTTTTTGCAAAAGTTATGTCAGTAGTATTTAATCAATACAATATCTGACTCAATACAATATTACCAGCAAAAAGTACTGTCAATCTGTAAAGGAACTCCTCATACATATATAAAATGACTTATTGGTTTTTCCTGTAACATAAATTTTCAGGAATGATAGTTTAGTATTTTTTAATTTTTGGTTTTTTTTTTTCATATGGCTTGTAAATGTCTAATTAAGTAATACACTAAACAATTAAATTTAAAGAATGGCTTAAGAAATTTATTATAAATTCAATTAAACTTTCATTTAATTAATTAAAATCATATCGTTTTCTCTTCCCGGTATATTACCAAAAAGAGACAGTACCTGGGCTTTAAGGCCTCAAGGTAAAATCAACAATATGATTTCCATCTCACTATTATTAATATATTAGTTGTCTTAAGTAATGTGGTTTGGCTGGAAAATTAACAATACATAAGATGAGGGCCGAGGAAAGAAAAATTGAAAATTACACATAAAATTAAACTCATCACATTAGAAATGGAAGACTCTGATTTGATAACAAAAATTTCTCTATTCTATGATTCATTATTTCACTTCCAATAATTATGTAATGGCATTTTTCAAAATGTTTCTAGATATTGACAAAACATATTGACTTTCGTTTTTTGAAATCAACTTCTTGTTATGTACTCTCTGGTATATTTGTAGCATTTAATTCTTTTATTATATACAATAGTTAGTAAGTTGGACAGTGAATTTATTTGTTTATTATAACTAAACTTTCATGAAACAATGATTAAGAAGAAATGAAGACAATACCATTTTTTTCTTGATAACTAATGGACAGGTCTTTCCTATCTTCTTGGTTGGTTTCAAGTTGTGAACATTGCTTTTTTACCTGTTTGATCAAGATAAGTCTGTTTCAAATAATTACTTTTGGGATATTTCATTGAGGATACACCTAGGCTTATAATGTCAGTTATTGAAAAGGTAAGATTTTTGTTTTTTTTCATTTTTATAAAATGCCCAGAAACTACCTCTGCTTTTATAATGATTCTAAACAGCTTTTAAGTATATTTCACCATTCATTACATATTTTTTTTTTTTTAACTGCATTAGATTTATTGATCAAAATGGCTGAAAAAAAAATTGTTAGTCAAATAGAGTTTAAGTTCCAATATTTAAGTTTAATCAAAATTAATAAAATATTCTATAATTAATGGATGGCTATTATAATCAATTATCTTATTGCAATATGCATGTTTATTTTAATGTAAATCAGATAAGGATTTCTTTTTTCAAATTCTTTTTATTTTTAATTAGTTATTTTTTTATTATGAATTAGCTCAGACCCAATAAAAACAAAAATTAACTTCAGATGTATTATCCTGCTATTTAAAAATGCATATATTGATCCATGGATCTATGATTCATTCAAGCATTTACCAACCGGAAATAAATGTAAACCATATTTTTTTGACTTGGGTACTCTTTCATTAGTGCATTACCCCCTATAACACCCCGCTTATTTTTCTATTATTATTAAATCACTGGTCTTTAGGAAAAAAAGGTGGTGCTGTGATTATTCAACTTAGTTTTGAAACCTTATTTTATAATTTCCCAGTGCATTGGGGTGGGGTTATTAGAACTGAAATATACTTAGATTTGAATGGAAAACTATTCCAACCAATATTCAGTTTATTGTGAGAGTTCTTTATTTTTGTCTAAACATTAATAGCCATTCTCCTCCTCTAAATATGACTAAAATTATGGTTCCTCTCCTCGAGTTATTGTCCCATTTTGCTGTTTCCATAGAATTTATATTTCATTTGATACCTAACCATTAGTTAATCACTTTGAATAGGCTTACAGTATAAAATACTTTTTATGATTAGACTATGTATGATATCACCATCTAAAACTGGAAAGTACTAATTAATGCTCTCAGCTATAAGCCAACTTAACCTTTTTGGGAGATGCACTATTGAAAAATTACCTTGAAAAATTTACCTATATATACATTTCAGTTTCAATTAAATATTGTATTTAATTCCTGTTGCTTCTGTACACATATGAAAAATTATAACAATATTCTTGTTATTTGAAAAGTATTAACTTTTTGATGGATATTATTATATGAAAACTATATTGTTTTGTTTATTTTGAAACATCGCCCATATTTGTAAAATATATTTTTTCTCATCTGACTGAAAACTTTTTTAATGATATACCTTAACAAAAAGATCAGTTTAGTTAATATTTAAATACATATATTTCCGTGAGCAAAAACATTAGTTCTAGAAGTTTTGAAGAATGATTTGAGCTAAAAAATGTATTCATTAGTGGGATAAAATTATACGTCTTTAAATATATACAATTTATAATTAAGATATCATATTCTAAATCGTACTGAAAACCTATTACCATTTTACAACCAAATTTATAACTTTGAGTAATTAAGTCCAATAATCACAAGGTCATAATTAACACATTGTACTTAGAAAGTTATTTCCTACATTTTAGCTAACCATTCTACAATATTTATATATTAAATACAGTAAAAATAACTCAGCTACTCAAACATTCTGGGATGATAGATTTATATGAATTTAATGATTAAACTATCAATTTTAGTGTTTAAACTATAATTAGTATTTTAATGAAACATGATTTTTCTTTTTTACAGATCAATAAATTAGCAAATTTCATCTTAATCTTGTTAATTTATTACTTTTTTATAACATATTAAGTGTTAGTAAGGTGGTCCCAAAGTTCATTTTGGTTATTTAAAACAGTCTTGTTATTCTGAAATGTAGGTAGTACCTTTAAGAAGATCATATAAAGGCGATTAGAATAAAATCATTTCTACTTAAAAAAGCTTTGTATAACATTATATTGCTATGACCAATATATTCATCATTTTAAATTCATATTGGTACTTTTAGGGATTATTTTATTGTTATATCTCTCAATGTAAAAGAGATATAGGTATTTGTCAGTGTGGTTGATATAGTCTAAATGGATAAATATATATGTTTAATAAGGTTTTATATGTTAAAAATATTGTTTACATCTTTTGTTATACAATGGTGTAGTAATAAAAAATAAATAAAACTTTCTTTGATGTGCCAATTTTTATATTGCTTGATATAAATAAATAACATTTTAACAATTAAATAGCAAAGAATAAATTAAACATTCTATATAACAGCTCGATAAAATTTATAAAATAAATCCATCCCCCTGTAAATAACTGTAAAATGAAAGTAGCAATTATTCCTTGATAGGTCTCTCATTCTTTTTACAGTCAATTTTATATTTAAACTAAGCTAATCAAAACCTACGGTTAGTAATTTTCATAATGAAATTTAATACATAATAAAATATTTTTGTACTTAGTAAACTGAGGGATGAACCTGTGATATGAAAATAAAATATTTTGATATATTAATTTAAATCAAAAGATGTATGCAGCTTACATATAAAAAAATGTAAATAAACTTTTAACTAGAGTAAATCTAGTTCCTATGTAAATACATATTGTTTATATTTATGGGTAATTTTATAAAAAATGCAGCTTATTTTAATTTATATTGTCAAATTATTTATCTTATTATCCATTTTTAATTTATTTCTTCATCTCTATTAAGATAGTATTAAAGGTATATATTTTTAAATATAAGATAAGTTAATATATTTTTAAACATATTTATTATTCCCTCTTATATCTTTGACATAAGATTATCATAATTGCATAATCTACTCTTAATTTTTGTTTCATATGATACTCACCTTAACGCTCCCAAACTTTGATTACATTGATAATTAATAATGGAGAGTTTTTAAAATACTTTATTAATTAGATAAAGCAAAATAAATACTAGGCTATAAATTTATAGTGAAATTTTAAACCTCTTTGGATTCAGATTTTAATAATTCATGTTTATTGTATACAACCATTAGTTTATCCAATAGAATAAAAACAATTGCGAATTTGGTAAATTTTACGATAATAATAATACATTTATTTTAGCTCTTTTTTAGTTAAAAAATTTATATTTTCATTTATTTTTATTAGGATGCCTTTCTATAACAGAAAATAGCATCTTGGAAGCTGTGTTTTTAATACAATTACCCTTTTTCTTTTTTTATGTATATTTCTGTTTTGTATAGAAATCAATAAAAGTACAGTATTTTTGATTTTTTAAATTTAATAAAGAATATTTTAAAATTATTTCTAAATCTAAGTTAATGAATGTGATATTTATTGATTAAATTAGTGTATGTGATAAAAGAAAAATATATTGTAACAAGTAAAAAGATAGTTTTACTAGAGGAAAATAAAAAATTATTGTTATATTAATTTGCTAGTTTCTTATAATTGAAATAAATTTCAAAAATTAAAATTGTATAATTCAGATAATATATATATTTTTGACATGATGGTATGGTTTAATTTTCCTGTTATGAATAATGCTCACTAAAAGTAAATAAAATCAACAGTTATAATTAAATTGTATTTTTTTGACTGGAGATGAAGTTTGGAGACATAACTACTAAATCCTGTTCTTAATTCAAATTACAATAAAGGTTTTTCTTAGTATGTTTTTGTAATTATTGAAACCTTTTTTTATAATACATTCAAGTTTGTTTTGGTATAGATTTTCTTTGAAGCCAAGTTTGTCTGGTTTGCATTGTAAGTAAATTAAATATAAATCTATAATTCTTTTGAAAATTAACTTATTTCTATTTTTTTCTTTTATTGTGAATAGAGAGCATATTATTGAAAAATTATTCATGGCGACTTAATAAACTGTAATAAATTTAATCAATAAGAAAATAATTAATTTTAATTAACATTGTAACTTGAATTATTATGATTATTCCATGGTAAAGTGTTATATGAATATGAAGTAAACATTTAAAATATAAGTATTTATGGAATTTTGCAATGTAGAATCACAAAATATAGCTGAATAGCTTGATGAAATGGTACATTAAAAAAATTATTAGATTTTGATTTAAGATCTTTATCTAATTGTTTTTAATGGTATTTATTTAAAAAAAAATATGATAGTAATAATGAATAAACTTGCATCTTGTTTATCAATTGTGACATGATCATTGAAATATATATATATATATATATATATATATATATATATATATATATATATATATAATATGTATAAGTATATGTAATGTATAAGTGACTTCAAAAATTATTCAGTTAAACAAAGGAGTCCAGTACATTACTTACAATTCAGGAAGTTTCTTTATTCTCTAGTTAGGCACATCTTCCAAATAAGACACTTCCTCATCCAGGTGTATGTTTATAATGCTTTCTTCACTACTTGCAGCCTTACAAAATTTAGTATAAATGAATAAAGTTATTGATCTTATAATAACATCTATTTAACTCAATATAATCATTCACTACTTATTCAAAGTACTTTTTAATGAATCATTGTTCTATAAACATTTATACATCGGAGGGCCTTACATTCATTAAAGGGGATTTCATTTGAATTTAATATTTAATATATTTATATTTCTACTAAAAGTAAACTAAAAGAGGAAAAGTAATTCATGCAATATATCAATATTTGACACTAGGAAATACAATTTCACAATAAAAAAAAAAAAAAAACGAAAAAATAAAATATATATTGCAAAGTAAGAAAAAATAAAAATAAAGACTCCATTACTAAATATACATTATATTGAATACTTTGCCTTTTCACCAGCTATAATTTCCTTTCATATGTTCCTTAAAATCTGAGTTGTTTATGGAGTTAATCATGTTATGTCATATGTATATACCAAAGAATATGCCATTTATGTATTTATTATTTACTAAATTATAAGATGAGATTTATGGTGCTTAATTTTGTGTCTATTTATATTCTAATATGAGGTGAATAATCTAATAATTAACTGTTAAAGTTTGTAATAATAAAAAGGTACAATTAAAATGCAAAGTTGCAGTATAAGATTACGGAATACTGACTGAAAGTTAAAGGAGGAGATTTTTCACCCCAGCCATTTGAAGATTCAAGTTCTACCTCATTTTATAGAGACAGGGCTTGTTCAAGGAGGTCAATTGAGCATAGAATCAATTAACAGCTTGTAGAGTGTAAAGTTAGGCTTAGTACTTGAATTGAACCTGAAAATCAGAAGTTCAGTTGGTTGCCACCCAGATCATCACCACCTTTCCTTATAGCCTTAAATACTTTAATGATTAATGAGTTACTGTGTTGTCGGGTCATTTTTTCATCACAACAAAGTGGGCACATCAGACTTCCTGACACGCCTGTGCGACGAAATTACTTCTGGAGATATTCGTGGCAAGTCAGTTAACGGAAGCAGGCAACTGGCCAAGTCTTTGCGAGATTCTGAGAAGTACAGCCATCCTCACTGAGTACTCGTTACTGCTTTCCTTAATATTTCTTAGGGGACACATGGTGGATCTTGATGTTGGAGGAAGATTTCACTTTCAGGGGCTTCTATGTACCTTCCTCGGTAATTTAGTTTGCTCAGTCATTGCCAAAGATTCTACAGTGTTCGGGAACACCGACACTCAAAGTTAACATTGTAAGGGGATAACGAGTCAATGAAGATAACGATTCAGCATGTTTCCTGTCTTTTTATACTTTCTATAGCGACATTATTATTATAAGGGTTAGCGGAAAAAATTCAAGATGCTCTTACAAAATGCTGACATTGGGCTTTCCTCAGGGATCTGTTCTAAACCCTATATTAATATAACATAATATAATATTTATACATTTCTTATCATAATGGACAATATAGCTGCTTATTTACTCATCCCATAGGTGAAAGCGCTATATGCAATCATCTTTAAAAAGTGCTTAACTATTTTAAGTACTAAAAGCTGACCATAAAGCAAGGATAGTAAAACCCAGCAAATCAGAATTTCAGGTATTCAATTTGTCAACAAAACCCAACACTGTACAGTTAAAAGTCAAATAACAAGAATTAACCCAGACAAAGAGGTCACTAACCTATGATTAAGATTTGAAAAAAAAACTGTCATTGGACAAAGTATATTGCTAAGCGGACAAATAGGATCAGTGTTATGAAACGAATGATGGGAACCAAATGGGTAATTAATCTCCAATACAATACAAACAAATTCTATGTATTTATGCCCAGTTCTCAAATATGAAGCAGAAACCTCTCTACATAAGCTGAATGTTGACCAAAATCATGCTTTTAGGCTTATTACAGAAGCTAAATCCACTCCAATCATTGCTCTTGAATCACAAGTGAATGTAGGAAACTCCACAAGCAATATGAACCATTAAAATACCAAATAAGATGCAATATTAAGTATATTCAGTGGCGTATACAGAAAAAAAATTTGGGAGGTGGGGTAAGTGGTGATGACGGAAGGGGGGGGGGTACGTCCATCCTATCATACCTAATGAAGACAGTCTGATGTTTCTAGGGGTACTGCCGCTGCTACAAAGACAACTGAATAGCATTATTAGCTATTTTAATCGGTTTTCCATGATTCATAAACATAATTCACAGAGTAAAGAACTCAAGTTTGCTTTGTTCGGAGGGGATAATTTTTTCTTTATATAGCTTATTCTTTATATATACACAAAGGTTGACATTTCCCCAGTATATATGCCTCTGACTATATTACAAATAGAAGATTTGTTAACAAAGAATGATTACATTCTACTTACCGGCAGGCCATAATGTTTTAGGATATCCATTTTACACAGAGGACATGATCTCCTTTCAGTTAACCATGGGTGTAAGCAACTTTTATGAAATATGTGGCTGAAATACAATCACATAAGTAAATATTTGTCACATTTTCTCATTCGCGATTAATATTTGGTATTGAAATATTTAAATCATTTTGGCACCAGGGGGCATTGAAAATTTCAAGCAATAACATCCCCTAACTCTTCACGTTTATTCATCGAAACCTATGGCTTCAGACAAGCCTGCTTTCTTAATAGACCAAAGTATCATCAAAGTCAATTAGAAACAATTATAATTAGAAACAATTTGTTGCGAGGCGTCTGTCCCTTCTTTGTGTAAAAATGGACATATTTCTCTTTTAAATGTATGTGCTATTTTGCGGATAAACATGTAACAAATAAATTTTTTTTCTACAATGGCGTTGTTTTTTTTTTTTATTCTGGATAGGTTAAGTGTCATCGTCAATAATTGCCAATAACATAGCGTGGTGTACATACTTGTGGGACTCAATAGCCAGATTATTCATTTAGAATTTTATATTTTTATTTCTTTATTTTTTCTAAGAAATGAATCCGGCCATTCTCGAAATGATCTAGGTATACCACTGAAAAGTCGAATTGTTCTTGAACGGAAATCGGCAGAGGTTTTCTCCGGCTCATAATAAATTGGAAATTAATTTTTGAATTAGGAGTTTTTGAATTTTTTTTATAAAACGACGGCTACATTTACGGTAGCCGCTCAGATTGAACCATTTAATATTTCCTTATTTAAATATATTGTTGAGACAATAGTTATTATTGGCGGGCGCAAGCGACGGTGCTGCTTCTGCGACGGTGCTACAGGAACTAGAGAAACGGGGATAAAAGCCGGGCCATTACCTGGGATTCATAGGGTTTTTTGGCGTTTTTAATTTATTTTTCCATAATTAAAACCCGATTGAGCAAAAAATCATTTGAAAAATATCTAATAGGTATTGCTCGGTCCCTCAGTGTTCGATTAGAAAATCAAAAGACGTGTCATTCCCTTTTATTTCCAAAAAATAAAAAGCTTCTTAAAGAGTGGATTGTAAAATTAAGAATAGATAAGCCTGTTTCGAAACATATGACGATATGTAGTCTTTATTTTAAAGAAAGAGACTATATTTATCCAGGTAAATATTAGTATTTGATATTTTATTATTCCAAAATGCTAGTTTTATGCAAAAAACATTGAGACCATAGTGTCATAGATTTGTTTTTCTTATTTAATTTTCCCCATTTTTCTATTACATCCGTTGTGCTTAATTGTTCCATGTTTTCAATGCGAAGCCTGAAAGTTTTGACAAATAAATAAATAATATGACAAAGAATCTAAGCTGTCATAACAATGATTGTGTGAATAGGTAATTAATGTTATTACTAACCGAAAAACGTCGAGTAAAGTTACAATGATTTGTTTGCATTTATCAGAACTACCAGCTTTACACGTGCAATGACAAGAAAATTGCTTATTATTATTAATAAATTTGATTTCCACTTTTATTTGATGTGGCAGTCCTTTAAGATTGCTAGTTTAAAGGCACGAGGCTTGTAAAATAACTGTTTTTATATTTTTAGATATTATTCCACATGTAATTATGTGGTTTGCATCAAGGATAGCCAAATGGTCTTTTAAAATTACCAATTATCTCTATCACATCAACTATGTCTAACACCGTTCTTTCCGACATTTTGCAAAACTACTAGCGCACCCTATATTCGATTGCGCCCGCCTATACTGAAGTGTGTTTTTTTTTACAAATGTTCTGTAAACATTAAATTTAGTTCTTTTTTTCCCATTATAGAAAGAAATATTAAACAAAAATTTTTTTATCAAAATATGCTTTGCAATTTTAAAGATCTTTTGGTTAATTACTCCCAACAAAGAAAATTATAGGTGCTCTGTAGGAATAAAACTTTCCTTCTGTAATGTAAGTCCCATCAGACTATTCTAATGACGTTTAAACCTCCCAAATATTAAATAGTTCTTCTTAGGTATGAAGATTTTGATCGAAATAATTTAAAAACTCTGCGAACATCGTTAAAATGTGTAAAATCGATGGTATAAAGTGCCACTTCTCCGGGTAGTCCATTTTGACACAAAGATTGCTGTAACATCCAAGGCCGGTAGGGTAAACCAGAGAGTTATTGAAACCCCAAACTTTAACTCAACACGTCCACGCCAGGACTTTTTAATACTGTTCGCTCTATCGGGCGGCAGCTATTCCAGGGCATTATGCAGTATTGGCAATCCAAAATAATAAAATAAACAATAAAAAATACTATCCTACTAGTTATGTTTATAATACGATATTAATTATAATTGTTATTAAAAAATAAATGTTTATACTTTATAAGTACAATATATGAATATAAATATAAATAAATGCAAATAAATATAAAAATAAATGAATTTACGTTAAATTTTCATTTATTTTAATTTTCAGCGATATAGAAATTATTTCTACTTTCTTAACACTTAGGCTGCCATGTCACCTGAAATCGAGTAATCGTTTTCTTATCAGAGAATTAAATATTAAAATTTTGTAGAAACGAGAGCATGACTCTCAGGTATTCTTTTTCGGCTGTCAAAGTGTTAAAGATCTAATTATTTGGGAGAGGCGGCATTCTAGCTTAAGCCACCGGTGGTACACGCCGCCCGATGAGGAAGTCAAGTGTGAGCCACCGGTGGTACACGCCGGCGTGAACGTGTTAAAGAAATAAGTCCTAATTTCATTTCAAGATATACATGAATCTAATGTTTGAAGGGTGAGAAATGGAATTTAACAAAACACGTCCATTTCTAATCAGAGTAAGTTGGTAAATGATTGTTGTATGTTTCGCGCATCGCACCAGTTTTTTTTTGTTTTGGAAAGCCAACGTTTCGATTCCTACATGTGGATCTTCATCAAGGCTTCTGAGTCCAGAGTAATACACTTGATCCACATGTAGGGATCGAGACGTCGACTTTCCAAAATAAAAAAAAAGATTAAGCTGAAAATCCTGACTATTAATCATCCTGTTGAAAAGTAATAATGAATTGGAAAGCAGGGGAAAGAAGAAGGAGAGGAAAAAACCTTAGTTAAAGGGTGGAGTTGCAGAGAGTGTCGTAGGGGTGTCTGCAGGATTTCGTCTTGGGGGAGGGCCAGGCTTGTAAAATTTTCGTCAAGGGGGGGGGGGGGAGACCGGTAAAATTCCTTTGACCTGAATTATTTTTTCAAATAAAGCATTGATATTTGAAAATTAAATTATTTTTTTAAATATATTTCATACATATTTATTTAATTTGTAGCATTTATTTCTCATATTTTCAAAGGGGTGGGGGGGGGGGGGCGACAGCTACCTCGGATGACGTCTGTCGAAGGAAGACGTCATGGACCGGAAAGGACTAGCTGAGAGAAGTTTGACTGAGGAGCAATTAAATATAATCAAGCAAAGAGTAAAATTACTTAAAACGTTTTATATTTTTATTAATAAAATAAAATTAATTAAAACGTCAAATAATTTTTCTAATGATGTTCTTTACCTGCATGGAAGCGATGATATTATTTCAAATAGTTTATAATTCTCAAAACAAACTGCGCAAGTGTTATAGTCTTCAAATACCTGAAAACAATTTCAGCATATACTACAGCTTGTTGAAAAAAGAACAGATGACTATTCATATTATTTTTGTATAGAAAAATATATTTTAAATGAAAGAGTTGCCAAAAGTAAAATATGAAAACAAAATATTATACGTGAATTCTGTTAATAAAGAGTTGATCACATTTACATTTTGCTTAAATTACAAAAAAAAAAAAAAAAAAAGGACTAATATAATAAATTTATAAGACTTACTTTTTCACTTGAATCCATCAATGCTCTTGATGGTATTTTCTCAATAGTGGTTTCAATGGCGCATTCTTCCGATGTCTGCAACTTTATGAATAGAATAAGAATTTGAGAACCAAATAATTGATTCATTTATGATTTAAATATTTATATTAGTTTCCAGTAAACAATTTTATTTTTACGACAGGTTAAATGATAATCAGGATTTTCAGTTTGAAAAATTATTTATTTTCGAAAGCCAACGTTTCAATCCAACTTGTGGATCTTCATCAGGGCTTCTGAGTCCAGATAGATACAAAGACTCGTTATTATTTTATTACTAGCAGTATATCCCGGTTTCACCCGGGGAATTTCATTTTTCTAATAAACGTGAACAAATTTAAAGTGAGATCATAACGATTTTTATAACAATAAAGAATATACCCAGAGACTGGCTGAAGTTATGAAATTTCAGTATGGACAGGTGTTCGCACCTAGTAAGAAAGATCTACTGAGCGAAATTTAGGACAAACGGTATGGATTTTTATTAAGAAAAATCAAACTAACAGAAATTCATCTTTAAGCTGTATAACCCGGTTTGATCGGGGAATTTCATTTTTCTAATGAAACGGTTGATTTCGTAAAAAACCATTATAAAGTGAGTTCATTACGATTTCTATAACAATAAAGAATATCAGCTGAAGATCGGCTGAAGCTATGCAATTTTAATATGGACAGGTGTTCGCACCTGGTATGAAAAAACTACTGGCGAAATTTTTAGAATTTAGGATAAACGGTATGGATTTCTATAAAGAACAAACAAACAAACAGAAATATTGGCCTGCAGTTTCAGCTTCTCGCAAATCGGCTTGCCTAAGTAAGTAAGTGCCTTTGTGGCGCAAAGCGGGCCTCGTATTCCTGGGCAGACTCAGTTTCCCGCGATTCTGCCTGTCTAAGCCTCTGTTGTTCAATCCTATTTTGATGTTCGTCGAGAGTTTCAGCTGCTCGTATTTGACATTGTTTTTTAGCTTTTGAGCTCGCTACTCCTATTGAAGCTCGTTTCTTAGGAGGCATTTATAAAAAATAAATTCACCATACATGTAAATAAACGTATTGTAATGTTTAAAAAAAACAAAAAACATATGGTTTAAAAATCCCAGAACTCGACGCCTACCAAGGGACGGTCTTACCGGGCCTTGTTGGCCTCATCAAAATCTATAAAATGATTTTTTAGGCCGTTTTTTCGACTCAAACGGTCGATTTCGTAAAAAAAAAACCATTGTAAAGCGAGATCATGACGATTTTTTAAACAATAAAGAATATACCAAGAGATTGGCTGAAGTTATGCAATTTTGATATGGACAGGTGTTCGCACCTGGTATCAAAGAACCACTGAGCGAAATTTGAAGAATTTAGGACAAAGGGTATGGATTTATATAAAGAACAAATAAACAAACAAACAAACAGAATTTCAACTTTATTTACATAGATTAATGCGTAATAAAATCAATTAATTTATATTAAACTATAAAAATAAAAAACATCTTGTGCAAATAAAAAACATTGTGCAACACACAATTTTCAGTCAATGTTGATTATTTAAATCTGTCTGAAACCTAGTATAAAGTTAATAATATTTTTTTTTATTATTATATACGTTTGCATATTGGTGAGGCCTCTACACGGTAACATGTTGTAGTGACACGCGGGTAAACAAACTTGAATTCCGAATTTATAAATGAAAAATCTTCTACGCGCATAACACAACTTTCATATACCACCATAATTTCTTTGAATAAATATCGACATTATTTTTTGAAAATGAAGAACTTGATTGCTACCAGAAAGAGAACACAAAACTTTCTTCCTCAATTGTTTTTGTTTAATTTAAGGGAAAGCGGGTACCGAAGTTGGTACTTCATGCAGTGGTGAACCAAGAATGAAGTTGGGCCACTTGGGAATTTCGGGAAGACTTGGCCACTTAATGTACTTGGGAAATCCTAAAGAGAAGAAAAGACGTTAGGGATAAAGTGTCCCCTACGTTAGCTCAATTTTGAGGATATCATTGTTGTCACATCAAGGCAGTTTCGTTCGACAAGTTGTTTCTGAGGTACGAGTCCATTTCGCTGGACTTGGGTATTTGGACTCAGGGGACCGAAAAACGTGAATTTCCGCTCAAAGCTGGAAATCTAAATTTCTCACGTTCGCAATACTTCCCTTATTGTGTGTTTCATATATAGGTAAGTAAAAGTGAGAATTTATGTCTTGTTATTGTGCAAACTTTAAATATAAATTCAATTTATTACAGTTGAAATTATGTATATACAAACAAATTTACCTTTTCTCTGTCATTCATAACTTCCACATGATCGTGGTAGTACCAAGCACCGTAACATCCTCCAATCACGAAAATCACTAACGAAATTACAGCTGATATCAACAAAAACTTCCTAAAAATAAAAAATATAAAATTCTTATTTTCTTCTCAATTTGGTAGGAAGATTATTTATGTGTTATAAGTACTGATTAATTAGCAACTTATCTTCCTTTTATTTATTTCCCCATTGATGTTTCGGGTCTGTTTCCCCATTCTCAAAACCTGTACATTAATTTTTATATCTATTAACATTTAATGATCCAATCAATAGTTTAATAATTTAGATAAAATGAATTAAATATAACTTACATAAATAATTTCTCAATCGTATGATTGATAGCCTTTTAATAAATATTACAATAAATATATCAATGTCATATGCTAAAATACACTGTTATACATTTTCTATATGTCAGCTCATACTTGTCTATTTCTAATTGACTAAAGGCTGCTGGACTCTGTCCTCTATATTTTCACCCTGTTAATACTAAATCCCTTGTCCCCCAGCTGATTGTGATAATTATGTTTTTTTTTTTTTGTAATCATTACTTCATTATGGTTGATTAAAATCTTTTCATTTTCTTTAATATGTAACCCATATAATGGGTTCCTAAATTTTTCGTATCTGTTTTGTAATTGACTGTAATTTTATTGTTTTTTGTTATATGTATGGCCTCCATTCATTTAATCTAAATTATTAAACTAGTGATTGGATCATTAAATGTTAATAGATATGTACAGGTTTTGAGAATCCGGAAACAGCCCCGAAACGTCAACATGGTGTAATGAGGAAATAAATCGTGAAAAAAAGGAAGAGAAGTTGCTAATTAATCAGTACTTATAAAAAATAAAAAATGTTTTATGAACATTAATAAAAAAATACCCATAGATATAATGATATATTACTGCTTGAAAATAAATTAATTTATAGTAAAAAAAACTTTCTATAACTCGTACTAATATTTAGTATGAACTTATAGAAGCAATTCGGTAGTTGTCGGGTGGGTCTGGACCCTCTTTAAGTCTAAATTGAATACCTAGCCATATATGTGTGTGTGTTTTTATTTTATTTATATATCATTTTATTTTTATTGATTGAAATTTTTTTTTTCAAACATGCAAAAATCGCGCACCGCAGTTTGAATTCGGATTCATGTTTCTACTGACCAGGAAAATTGTATGTTCCACCCAAAATCTGATGGGTTAAGGTGGAAGGGGGTGGGCATATGGCATCTATCGGTCTAATAACTAAAACTTGAACATCTAGGCTCACAGAAACTCAAATTTGGTAACAAATTGTTCGTATAACAATTTTGAACATCTTTAGTCTTTTCAAATTTTCTAAAACAATGTAATCAGAACTTAAAAATCTATAGAAGTATATTCAAAACTAGTCGTCCCCACTTATGTTTCTTAGATATAAGATTGAATGAAACTGTTACAATCAACACACTTGAATTTTTTTTAATAGTTTTCTAACTTTGAGCGCATACGCTTTTCGCCATATCGTCATCAGCTTTATTCACCAACGAGATTCTGTAAAATTATTTCAAATTGGAATTTTAAATTAAGTTGCGGAAAGAAGAAAAGAACACCCTAATTGAGTAATAATGTTGAATCCAAGTAACTTCGGGAAAGCACGAAGCGCGCGTATTAGGACAAATGCAATATATTTCTTTTTCTCTTAATTTCACGTGATTTTCATTTTTTCTTTTTTTAACGTTTCATGGATCGCGTAATAATATTAGTTTTTTATAAAAACATTTCTTTTCCGAAATACTGAATTTTACAATAGTAAAAACAAATTTAAAGAGAACACTGGGCCATTTCATAACAAATAATGCAATGCCGACACTCGCCTCCCCCTCCCTCAGATTTTAATGAAAATTTGTACATGTTAAGTAAAATCTAAAAAAAGAAAAATTGTCAAATTTTATCCGAATCTACCGAGTGGTTTTAGAACTATGACCATTTTAACTTCATATAGAGATATTTAAATTTCGAAAGACTGAGCTCGAAACCTATTTGTACGTGTTAAGGTTTTTTTATGTAAAATAAATATTTGAACTGAAGTTGTCACATTTTTTTTTTTCATTTTATGCGTAATTAGTAGATACAATAATTTTTAGCTATAGGCAGGCGCAATCGACTATAGGGTGCGCTAGTAGTTTTGCAAAATGTCGGAAAGAACGGTGTTAGACCTAGTTGATGTGATAGAGATAATTGGTAATTTTAAAAGACCATTAATTGATAGGCAGGCTATTCTTGATGCAAACCACATATTTACATGTGTAATAATATCTAAAAATAAAAAAACAGTTATTTTACAAACCTCGTGCCTTTAAACTAGCAATCTTAAAGGACTGCCCCATCAAATAAAAGTGGAAATCAAATTTATTAATAATAATAAGCAATTTTCTTGTCATTGTACGTGTAAAGCAGGTAGTTTGGTAAATGCAAACACATCATTGTAACTTTACTCGACGTTTTTCGGTTAGTAATAACATTAATTACCTATTCACACAATCATTGTTATGACAGCTTAGATTCTTTGTCATATTATTTCTCAAAACTTTCAGACTTCGCATTGAAAACATGGAACAATTAAGCACAACGGAGGTAATAGAAAAATGGGGAAAATTAAAAAAGAAAAACAAATCTATGACACTATGGTCTCAATGTTATTTGCATAAAACTAGCATTTTGGAATAATAAAATGTCAAATACTAATATTTACCTGGATAAATATAGTCTCTTTCTTTAAAATAAAGACTACATATCGTCATATGTTTCGAAACAGGCTTATCTATTCTTAATTTTACAATCCACTCTTTAAGAAGCTTTTTATTTTTTGGAAATAAAAGGGAATGACACGTCTTTTGATTTTCTAATTGAACACTGAGGGACCGAGCAATACCTATTAGACATTTTTCCAATAATTTTTTGCTCAATCGGGTTTTAATTATGGAAAAATAAATTAAAAACGGCAAAAAACCCTATGAATCCCAGGTAATCGCACGGCTTCTATCCCCGTTTCTCTAGTTCCTTCTAGTTCCTCAAAGAAGCAGCACCGTCGCTTGCGCTCGCCTATATGATTTTCGATCATGGAAAATAAAATTCTTAAACATAACACCAATATTTTTTTCCTAGCAGTAATGCAAACATCAACAAACATCATTAACCAATTTCCCATTCCCAGCATCCCGACCAATTATTTGTTATAGAATCAAGATTTATATGATAAGGAGTTATGTTTTATATAACATTTTAAATAACATTCATGTCTTTGTAGGTGTTATTATCATACTGAAGCATTCATGCCTTCTATAGTGTCAATAATACACGTATATTGTCGTAAAACTAGAATGTCAAGTCTATTGCTTTTCATACTGCACTCTATCATATGCATGTTCTATTGCACAAAAAAGATAAACTTCGTAAAAAAGTTTACCTTTTTAAATTTCTTGTATTTTTTTAAATTGATTATAATTTATATATCCCTATCAATTTTTTTAACATATATCTATATACGTAAAATATATGCATATTTGAAGTTATTTTATCAACTAAATCATTAGGTATACCTCTAAATTTTCTTATAAGTTTTTTTATTATTATATTAAATATTTATCATTTCATGTCCCCACAGATTTTTGAGTCTCAAAGGTAAACATTAATATTTTTTCAAAGTTGTAATATAAAAATCGAAAAACGAAAAATATCATTAGCAAATACCTCTTCCCAAATACCCTGATCAATAATCGGTTTTAGAATGAATTTTTTGAGAACTGATGTCAAAATAACGGCAAAAAGTTATTTTTGAAACGGAACTTTAGGTATTTATTACTCAGAATAAATGATAAAAACGGAACTAAAGGTTCTAAAATATAGATTATTGGAACCTCATAAAGTTCGGAGTGGATTTTTGAAAAAATTCAAACATATTAGCGCCCAAGTTACTTGTATATATATATTTATATATTCGTCTATAAAGACGCACCCAAGGTACTTATAAAATCAAGGTTCGTTTGTGTTTCTTTGATAACGTACTGTATATTACTTTGATGGACGAAATTGTTCACTGAATAACTTTTCTTTAAGATTTGTATTGGCTAGATGAACAGAAATAACGCTCAAAAGGTTTTAAGTCTACTAGACTGAAAACTTCATTTTTTAAATTTCATACCTGGATTGACTATCCGGTTGATTAATTTCCATAGCGGTTACGTAGCCACCAACGAGTCTGGATGTATCGATGAATTTCAAAACTGCTTCTTGAGGTTGTGATATGAAGATAACGCTGACAGTTGTGTTCGAAACTATTTTTAAAAAATACATTTAATGTTTTTAAAAAACACTATCTACTATATATATTGCATATAAGTTTATATACTGCATTTATGTTGCGTATATATTTACTTTTATAAAAAGAACGTTCTGACATCACTGTGTAAAACTGTTCTAATCTAGTAGGGAGGTTGGGTTGATAATTATTTTGGGAAAATCTAAATTTTTTCAACTTTATTGAATTTTTTTAAAAATTCAACAATTTGGATTTAAGAATTGATTCTACATCAGAATTACGGTCTCATTTTCAATATCCGTATTCAGTTGATGACAGTGCTTGATTTTACATTCACTCCCAGAAGGAAAGAAAGAAACACATAAAGAATATTGTAAAATGTTAATAATTCTCTAAATACAAATCTAAAAATGCCAGGTTTGACTCTGATAAAAATTTAAACTAACTTTTTGCTTCAGTATTTACCAATTCACCTTACATTTGATCTTAGATCAAAAAATAAAAAATAAAAATGGTATAATTAATTAATTGCTTGTTTTTCAATAACGTTGGTGAAGGTTTTATAATCATACTGAAGTATGTGCATGCCTTCTGCAGAGTCTAAATATAAGTATACTGTCATAAAACCAGGATGTCATGTCTATAACATTTCATATTGCACTGGACGGATGTTATTTGGACAAAATTCACATTTATTGTAATCTATATATTCCTTTTTTTTTTCTTTTTTTTTTTTCTTTTTGATAACTGTTCCGTTAGACTTTAAAAAACCTAATTAAAATAAGCCTAATAACAAAAGTGCATATTATGGTTATATAGGATTTGTAAACAAATCTTAAAAAAAAAAAAAAAAAAAAAAAAAAAAAAAAAAGTGCATATTACTGACTGATAATAAGAGTTTGTTTTTTTAGAGATAATTATAAAAAATGAAAAAAGGGATCATGGCTCTATTATTTTTTAACATATGTCCATATATTCTTAATGTTAATATTCTCGTAAGTTTCCTGAATATCATATACAATTGTTCTCATTTCATGTCATCACAAATTTTTGAAATTATACTTACATACCTACAAAAAAACAAATTTTACCCTTATTCGATATATTGTTTTTTGTTATCTGCGACTTCTTTCAGCCAAAAAAAATTCAATTTTAATTTGTTATAATATCCATATCAAATCTAATTGATTTATAATAATTAACTTCTAGAAATGAATTAAAAATGTTTATATTATAATAGTCTTTTGCATATCTAGATCTATCGATCTGCATCTAGATAGGAAATGTATCCATGGTTTAATCATTATCATAATAATTATATTTTGATTCTAAATACAATTATTACATTAACAAAAAATAATTTTATAGAGCTTAAAAGAAATAACATTTTAAAAAATTAATATTTATAAATATATATTACATCATCCTTTTAATTATATGTACATTAAACAATCAAGACGACATTATTTAAAAAAAAAAATACAAATTTCGAATATTTGATATTTAAATATAAATTGTTTATATAAAAACTAGACTAAACAGTGGCATTATACTCGAGATATAATTCACGATTGCTCACATTAAGAAGTCAATAACACGAGTTAAAAGAATAAATAGTTAAAAGAATAGCTACTTGAGAATATGGAAGAACTACCTTGGAGTATGAAAATATAAAAAATCTGGTGCGTGCGCGCAACACACAACTTTCACTTACCAACTTACTTAGATTAGAAATTGATATGTTTTGTTAATTGCCACTTCTCAGTCCACATTCCATTTATCCACATTCATTTCTTATTTTTGTCTTTATTTGGTCCAAAAAAACACTAATATTTTTTTTATTATTATTCAATAAACGTTTTTACTTGTGATACTTCGGCAATGCAAGCATTATACTCCAAGTCGTCTGATTTTATAATTCTCTATGTAGTTGTTGAAAACATCATTTAGTTACAATGAAACAAATAATTTCCATTAAATTAAGGTTTTTAATTATGAACAATGGTCTGTCATTAAAGGCATACTTCGCATGCATGGACTCAACGTGTAAAGTTGACGGAATATTTTTCTTTTTTTCTCCTTTATATGTTAACCTGTTTTCATATTTCATATTTAGCCATTTCTTATTTTTAGGCATAACGAGAGACAGTTCATTTCTCCATATAAACAAAAACAAAGGTTACTTTATTGGAAAACAAAAAAGGCCCCTTCCCCATTTAAGCCCCCTCAGAATATTTTAATAATGATAATAAATAACACCTAATTTTCATCAAACACGACGAATTTGATCAAAATCATTAAAGCTTTTTTCGAGGTAATTAAAAAAAAAAAAGGTAAAAATTGGGAAAAAAGTTACGAAATAAAGTGTCCCCTCCGTTTGACCAATTTTAATGAAATGTAGGCTGTCACATCTTTGGCATATACATACATCAAATACCCAGTTTGATCAAAATCATTAAAGCCGTTTATGAGTAAATAAAAAACACGTGAAAATGAGACAAAATTTATAAAGTAAAGTGCCCGCTCTAATTGATCAATTTTGATGAAATTTTGAATGCCACACTGCGGGCATACATATACATCAAATACCGAGTTTAATCAAAATCGTTCGTTCCGTTCTTGAGAAAATTGAAAAAAAAAACGTAAAAATTAGACAAAATTCATTATATAAAGTACCCCATCCGTTTGACCAATTTTGATGAAATTTTTGCAGTCACATCGCGGGCATATACATACATCAAATGCCCAGTTTGATCAAAATCGTTAAACCCGTTTTTGAGTAAATAAAAAAAACATGTGAAAATAAGACAAAATTTATTAAGTAAAGCGCCCCCTCCGATTGATCAATTTTGATGAAATTTTTGCGGTCATATCTCATATTAATACATCAAATACTCAGTTTAATCAAAATCATTAGAGCCGTTTTTGAGAAAATCGAAAAAATCATAAGAAGTTATTAAATAAGGTACCTCCTCTGCTTGAAAAACACACAAACACACACACAGACCATTTCGCGGGACTTGGTTATTTTGACTCAGGGAACCTCAAAACATGTATTTCCGTTGAAAACCGGAAGTCGAAATGTTTCACGATCGCAATACTTTCCATTACTGTATATTTCATATATAGGTAAGTGAAAGTAAAAAGAGAATTTCATGGACTGCTAATCGAAGGAAATTAATCAACGTAAAATAATTATTATTGTTATTTTTTGTTGGCTTCACAAACCTTGGAGATATTTAGCCATCTGAACTTTCCTTCTCACCTATGCCTATCTCCAATTACTGCTTTCCAGTTGCATTGGACGCAGTACCAAATATACATTAACTCTGCTATGCATTTTCTTTTTTATCTCAAACTTGGTCTCAAGCAAACATTTGGAAAATGATTATTTTATAGAGTATCTATTCTCAATTTTTTTCTCTAGCCCCCCTATATGATTTAACTATAATCATATAAATACATTCATTGATTGATTGAATTTGAGGAAATCAAAATCATTGAAGAATAATTTTTTTAAAACGTTAAAAATTAAGCGATCAAAGTGCAATACTGATTAGTATAAACCATGGGCGAATCCAGCCGATCGTAAAGGGGGGGCTGCAGCCCCACAGCCCTTTATTTGTATCTGCTAATCAGCTTTTTTACCTTAATTTTCCTTTCCCACAACTAAAACTCTACTTATTCTGCACATTATTTGTTCTTCAACTTGCTTTCTTACATCAAGGAAAGTCAAATTCTACCTTTAAATGACGAAAATTTTTCCAAAGGGAGGGGCTGCAGCCCCCACAGCCCCCCCCCCTGGATCTGCCAATGCTATAAACATATTTTAAACTGTTTTTATTTCTGATAAATGGTGGACCATATTACTAAGGCTTCCCTACCCTTGGCGTAACACGAGCTAGAAATCTCACGTTGCTTAATAAATCCAGTTATAACGACTTATCTAAAGTAAAGGTTTATGGGAAGCCGCTGTCACAATAGCTTTTACTACTAATATATATATATATATATATATATATATATATATATATATATATATATATATATATACATGTTTATACCTATATTACAGCCATAAACATGTTATGAGCAAAAAATTTCATTATTTCTCTGTGTAACCATTATCTCACATAGTATTTAAATATATATTTTATTTACATAAATTGCAAGATCACTATATCTCCTATGAAAATTGCTTTTATGTGCCGTAGGAGTATTACAAATTAATCTGTCTCTAAAATAAATTTAGTATTGGTGAGGGGAGTCTTCGAATGAGCAGGATTGGAATAAGCTGGGATTTTCGGTATTATATTATATAATATTGAAAATAAATCATTTTGATTATGCAGCAACTAATGAACTACTACAATACAATTTAGTATAAGTATTTTACATACACTTTTAGTTCTTAGATCTTCGTAGGATAAATCAACAGAGATAGCGTTTAAAATATTATTATAAGTAACAACTATAATTTAATATTAAAATGGAATTAATATCATCTTAATCATGCTTTGCACACTGATACACCAAGACGGAGCATTATTGGCGAGAAATTTTATTGTTAAGGGCCTTACTGAGACATTCATTCGAAAAATTTTTGTATGAAAGTCATTACCAAAAAGTTCTTGGAGGTGCTTATATGCCCTAAGAATAAAATTCTTGAACGAAAATACACGATGAAATCCCTGTGGTAATTTTCTTCTAGAACTTCATCAAAAAGGTCCAACATAAAAGTTCTTTTATTAATTTTTTTTAAAAAATTCTTAGTATTTTCAATTTAAAAAATAATAATATATATTAAATAATTTAACCAATTTCTCAAACGAAAGTTATCTCATTATAATATCAAAAAATAATTTCGTAAAATGATAATAATTATGTAATGATGAGGAAATATATTTAAACATATCTGACTTTTGTTAGAAATATGGAGGTATAGGTATATAAATTTATAATAGTTAAGAAAGATAAAATCTGTTATTCAAAAACCAGACTAAACAAATTTGAAGAAACAGTAATCACACAACATCAATACTCAATCAACAAATCAATACTCACGATATTTGATGGCCCTTTCATAAGTGCCGAATTCTCTGTCAAAAAGAAACACTATAGCTGAAGCATTATTGTGCTCTGCATTTCTTATTTTCATATCAAAACTACAGATGTCTGGTGTGGCGAAGACAACGATGGGTCGACCTAAAGATGGGGCTGAAGCTTGACAATAGTCACCACCGTAGAAAATGTAGCCGGTTGCTGGGAGTGATCTTCCCCCTTCAAAAATCCCGTTGGCAGTCCAGGTACTTGACAAAGAGTTGATCTGGATACGGGCAATGGTACAAGCTCCTGTTCCGAGTAGGCTGGCCAGCAGCAGAAGTTGATGAGTTGCCATCGCCGGCCACCGCACTACTGAATTAGTGGCGCCCAACTGCCCGAAATAACCTGCGCCTCTTCATAATAGAAGGCATCCTCGAATTATTTTTCATATAGATAAAGAATTCAGTTTTAATCTAATCTGATATTAAATAACGGCTAGAAGCAACTTGATTTGAAAATTAAATTTAAAAAAGATTTAGGCAAGAATAATATTTTTTGTTTTGCTTTATAAACCTTCAGCTAGTAAGTATGTACATATTTTTTTTATTAAAGAGAAAAGATTATCCAAGAGTCGAACCCGTCTGTAGACAAAATGTCAATAGATCAATAGATATGTGTATATATAAATTTGATCTTTACTTGTGGCAACCACCTAATTTAATTTTATGTTAATTGATATGAGAGAAAAGATTGGTCTCGGCCGGGAGTCGAACCCGGGTCTCCCACGCGATCTGAGAGAGGAGCCAATCTTCCCTCTCCCCGAATCTCGCATATTTTGCGAATTTTTTGCCGAGGTGGACAATTTCGCAAAATATGCGAGATTCGGGTAGAGGGATCAGTGAATAGGAGAGATTGGCTCGGCTTGAAAGCGAGCTCGGTGGCGCAGTGGTTAACATACCGCACGTGTCACGCGGGAGACCCGGGTTAGATTCCTGGCAGAGACCAATCTTTTCTCTTAAAAAATATAATATTTAAAGGTCTCAGGGGCGCTGATGACCGCGTGGGTTAAGTAAAGCGTCGTACGCTTACGAAGATTTATTAAGGCCCAGAGGGTAAAAAGAGACAAAGGTTCGAATCTTGTAACGGCGGATTTTAGTACACTGACTCGCAACAAGACAGAACCAGTGTCGGCGCTAGCATAGCGGCGGCAGTTCATGGAGATAATTCCAAGCAAGCAACCGAGCTCCCGGGTATGTGAGGCCCTTAACCCTACTGGAGGTGACTCTTGCCGATTGGGCATAGGAGTTAAATCCCTGCCCCTTTTATCCTTTCGAGAATCGCGGTGTGGTTTTCCGGTAGCCGCTTGGAGGCTCGGTCCAAGGATTACCTGCTTCAGGTAGAGAAGTATAGGTCCTAGGGGGTTGCTGACTCTGAGCTTCTATAATCCTTAAACGCAGACCACTTTGTTACTGTCCTTGAATCCGAAAAAGCAGACGTCATTGGTGAGGAAAATTGGCCGAATTGGCCCCAACGGGATTGGTTATGGAGCTATGAGCAGTTTTTACTCCTCTCGTTCACTTGGTACATCTTTTGAATATAACTCATTTAACTACTCCAAATTTATTATCTCTGGTGATCTGTACACTAATTTCCTAACCGATTCTAATGAGAAATCCAATCTGGAAAACCTTTTTTTCTCTCTTCATCTTTACGTTGTTCCCACACTCCACACGACATATTTATTACTGATTCCACAAAAAATCTCCTTTCATCTTCCCAATTGGAAGCATGCGTTCTATCCTCTCACGGTCTGATCCTATTATCATGAATGTCACAAATCCTTCGATTCGACCTAAAACCATTACTTTTCCCCATTTAGATTTTGATTAATTACTTTTCCCCATTTAGATTCCCTCTCACGTAAACAAATCCTACCAGTTCTTGAATCCGTGGATTGGAAAGAAATATACTCATGCTCCTCAATCGATTCTATGGTTGAGATGCACTCAAGCTGCAGTGTATTCTTGATTCCCATCCTCCTCTTAAAGCCACTATCTTCCGCAAGCATTGACCATGTTTTAGGTATTAATTGATTTACGAAAGAGGAGTGATGATGCCCCTAGATGCTTCAGGCTTGCAGATGATTACAAGCATTTAGAGTGCTCCACAAGTTGACATAATTAAGGTGAGCTAAATCCACTTTCTTCCATGAAACAATTTCATTAGCTCCTAATTCTAAAACTGACCTGGCACCTCCTTCGGAAACCTTCCAGGTCCCCTTCCTTGTTTTCCGTTTCACCTGAAGATATGGACTTACAATTTAAACCTGCCTCTTCTATTTCCTCTCTGCCACCTTCTTCTTGGTTTTCTTACGAAACACCATGTAGGTATAATGACTTCTATTTTCCGACATTTCTTCCTCAAACCTTCAATCTGCAATTATGAAATCCCATACTAATTCAACTGGTCTTCTTGGCCCGTCAAAGTGATAAAGCTGTGTCTTCCTGAAATCCTAACAGTTCTTTTCATTAACAACTTCTCCTTTCAGAACCCAGTATTTCCTACCTCATGGATAAAATACATAGTTTTAACTTTGACCGAAAATTCTGACCTCTCTTTTCCCGAAGTGTTCGTCTAATCTCGTCTATTTCAAACCTCGCGAAACTCTTGAAATGTTAGTGCAATCCAAAGTTTCCAAATTACTCGAACACTCCGATCAACTTAATCCTCTCCATTCTAGTTTTGATCAGGATACTCCACACAATGTGCCCTAATTAAAATCACCAGCGATGTTCAGGGGGTTATAAATGATTAAAAAATTCTATATACCGTAAAACGAGGTGACTTTGTGACAAGCCTATTTTTCTACATTTTTTGAATTTCTCTCCTTAAAAAGAATCATGTAAGGCAATTCAGTGTACTTGTTCGTTGGTCAGTAACTGGCCACATATACTTAGTTACTTACTTACTGGACAGCACTACAGCCCGGGGTGGGCCTTGGCTTCCCTCACGACATCAGACCACTGCTGTCTGCATAAAGCTTTTCTTTTCCAATTCGTTACTCTGAGCTCTCGCAGATCTCTTTCTACATCCTCTAACCATCGTCGTCTCGGGCGACCCCTACCTCTTGTACCTTGCATTGGGGTGAACAACATCTTCTTAGGCATTCTTTCCTCCGCCATTCTCATTATATGGCCTAACCATTCTATTCGCCTCGCTTTTATAAAACTAATAATCTTACATTCTCCGTACATGTCATACAGTTCAATGTTCCTCCTTATTCGCCATCCACCTCCGTCAAAAACTGGCCCATATATTTTCCTCAGCACTTTCCTTTCAAATATTTTCAACATTTTAGTAGTGACGCTGCATAGGGTCCATGTTTCGGAAGTGTATGTCACAACTGGTCTCACCAATGTTTTGTATAAATTAATTTTAGTTTTCCGTGACAGTAAGAAAGAACGGAAAAGTTTAATATTGGCGTAATAGGCGCGGTTACCAGCCATAATTCTATTATATATCTTTGCAGTGATTTTGTTTTCTTCGTTGATCTCTGCCCCTAGGTAAGTAAACGTTTTCACTCTTTGGAAACAGTATCCTTCTATTTTTATTTTTTTCTCTATCGTTGAATTTCCATTCGGACTGAGATGCATATACTTGGTCTTGCATTCATTGATAGTGAGGCCAATTTTTTCTCCTTCGTCTTTTAACGCTTTAAAAACCTCTCGCAGTGACCGAATATTTCTTGCTAAAAGACATATATCGTCTGCGTAAGCACATATTTGATTCGAGGAGTAAATTATGTTGCCTCTAACGTTAAGTTTGTTCACTATACTGTGTAGGGCCATGTTGAAGAGTGTTGCAGACAGTGCATCTCCCTGTCTTACTCCTATTGAGATCGGAAAAGCATCACTGACAAAGCCGTTGAATAGAACTTTTGCATTGCTATTATCCATAGTCATTTTAATCAATCTGATTAATTTGTTTGGTATATGGAAATCAGTAGCAGCGCAGTAATTAATTTTTTTCTGCTTACTCTATCGAATGCCCGGCAATAGTCAATAAATAGCAGGTGGAGGTCGGTTCTGTACTCCCAACATTTTTCCAAAGTCTGCCTCATTACAAACACTTGATCAGTAGTACCTCTACCTCGCCTAAACCCACATTGGTATTCTCCAAGTAAGTTTTCAGTGAATTCGCTGAGTCTTTTAGCAATTATATTTGAGAGGATTTTATATGCAGCACCCAATAGAGATATCCCTCTATAATTCTGGCATAGCTGTTTATCGCCCTTCTTATAAATTGGGCATATAATGCTGGTACACTAGTCCTTAGGCATAATTTATTTTTCCCATATTTCTTCTATTAGGAAGTACATCTGATTTAATAATTCCTCTCCACTATGCTTGAAGAATTCCGCGTAAAGGCCATCCTCACCCGGAGCTTTCCTGTTCTTCAGTTTTTCAATCGAATCAGTTATTTCTTCTTTGGATAATGGTTCTAGATCATCACCGACTTCTTCATTAGAGTAGATCATTTCAGATTCCATTTCCATATTAGCCTTATTTAACAGTTCAAAAAAATATTCCTTCCATCTTGCTGTAACATTTACACTATCAAGTACATATCCGTCCTTGTCCTTACATGAATCTATTTTGGTTTGGAAACCTCTTGTCTCCAACTGGCCACATATAACTTCTTTTATTCCATTTATCACGGTGCTTTATTTCAAATTTTCAAGTAAATGAAAACAATCAAGTATATATGAAATAAAGTACCACGGTAAATGGAATGAAAGAAGTTATATGTGGCCAGTAGGTTGCAGCACATAACTGACCAACTGACAAGTACACTGAATTGCCTAACCTGATTCTTTTTAGGGAGGAAAATTCAAAAACTGTAGAAAAATAGGCTTGTCACAAAGTCACCTCGTTTTACGGTACTACTTGGCTTCTCCAAAGCGCTTGATTCTATTAAATATTTCATTATTTTTTCCTCCCTAAGGTGTACCCAATCAACCTTCATCTCTCTATCTTATCTTTCTTCTGAAGTTGCCCAGGATCACATTTCCCCTTCTTTTCAATTCCTATATTAATAGGAACCCCCAGCATTCAAAGTCGTAGAGAATAAAATAAAACAAGCTCCTTAATATAAAATTAGATTTCTTTTGCGTCGAGATACAAATGAAAATGTGAAAGTATTCGTAGCGCGCATTTCATACTAGGACTTTTTTTTTAAGATGTAAGGAAATATGATGTAATATTGCATAGAACTATCTACTTAGATTGGCAGGTGCTTAATCTGGTCGATCATAAATTTAAACAAACGGAATTGGGTAACTAAAAGCCAAATTATTAATACTGTTGCGGAAATCTATTCTGCGACGGCAATTTCCTCATCAGGTCACATGCCTTTTATTAGATAATGAGTGGGCATTAATACGCAGTAATCTAAAATAATTTATCTTTGTCATAAAAATGTTATTTTATGAAACTGCATATTTTTCTGTAATTGTGTACAGATTTAACATTTTTTTCTGCAAGAAAACTATTAAAAAGTTGCTCTGATGAGAATATTTAATAGAAACTACTCTCAAAATTCATGTTTGGCAAAGGTTATGACCTGTACCGCATTCTACGTACCTTCTCAACAGACAACTACTTAGTTATAGGTGTATCGGTTCAACCATTTTAGTTGCATTAGATCTTGCATTAGCCAATTATCTATATTACTAATTTTATCTTTAACTCGATGTGCTCATAGGTTACCTCGAATTCTTTTAATATTCTGGTTGTACATCTCAAAAGAGTTAGCCTCATACCAAGTAGTATTAGAATATAACATAAATGTCTATAAAGGATACAGTAACTTCATTCATCATCAATAAACTTTTTTTTTTCTCAACGTAGATAAACTATTTTTTTCTTCCATATATGAACTAACTTGGAATATGGGGTAAACCATATTTAAAAAACAAGGAGGTAGTAAAATGTTTTGTAAAATTTAAATATAATAATAATTACCTTCCTTGTTTATAACCTGCACTTGTTTATAACTGCACTACTTCACAATCATTTTAATTTAAACAGACATCTTTGATATTACTAAAAAACTTCAAAAAACACTGTTTGATTAAATATTATTATTATTATATTATTTTTTATTTAATTAAAAATTTTCAATTTATACATAAAAATGAATAGTGATAGTGAAACAGAAGTATATTTGGAACTAACTCCTCCAGAAGTACGAGATAATGCCAATATTGCACTAAGTCAACTAATAACTCAAAAATCAAAAAGTAATTACAATAACAAATATAAGAATTATAAAGATTGGTGTATTACAAAAGGCGGTACTGGTCAATTAAACCCCCGCACGAGGATAACCAACCGACCCACGTAAGGAATACATCGATTTATCTGCATATCGATATTTTACGTCGTGTATGCTTCGCTTTGCTTCTGGCAGGTTACTTGTTTAAAGCTTGTTAGTATCGTGGCATCAGTACCTTTGTTAGTTATATTTTTTAGTTTGTTAGGATTTGTTAGTTTGTTAGGAATAATAAACTATAATAAATAAGTTATTTATTAATTTTCCTTAGCTATGAGCTATCATTAAATTTGTTGGAAATGTCATAATAAATTTGTTTTCCATATATTTTATAGATTCCAGTTATATAGGAAGGTTACACCATTGGTAGGTTTAATGTTTTGTTGTGATAAAATCAAAACAAACATTCCATATAGTGCAGGTTCGATACATCAGATGGGAAGGTTACTCAAGGGTAAGCAGGTTATGCTCGTGTGGGGGTTTAATTGACCAGTACCCAAAAGGCATAGGCAAAACAACAGAAAATGTACTATTAGCCTATTTTGGTGAATTATCCAAAATTTATAAATCTTCCAAATTATGGTCAATTTACTCTATGTTAAAAACAACATTAAATTTAAATGACAACGTAGACATAAGTAAATTCCAGAAATTAAAAATGTATTTAAAAAGAAAAGGAGAAGGCTATAAACCAAAGAAATCAGAAATATTGAACCGGAATGACATAGATAAATTTTTGGCTGAAGCTCCAGATGAAACTTTTTTATTAATGAAGGTACGAATTCATTTTTACATATTTAATGATTTTCTCACTGTTGATCTTGATAGCTAACCCATGTTTTTTTTTTAGATAGTATTAGTAATTGGCGTAGCTGGAGCCTGTCGAGTGAGCGAATTATTAAATCTACAAACAACAAACATCACCCAAACAGACCAAAAATTAATTATTAATATAAATAATACAAAAAATAATACAGATAGAACATTCATAGTAACAAATTCACTATCAAACATAACTTTTTTACCTCTTTTTAATAAATATGTTTTACTCCGACCATCTAAAGTTCAACATTCTCGTTTCTTCATTAATTATAAAAATTCAAAATGCACAGTACAACCAGTTGGCATTAACACGCTCTGTAAAATACCATCAATCATTGCAAGTTTTCTTCAGAAACCAAATCCGAAAATATACACTGGACACTGCTATAGAAGAACCTCTGGTTCACTGTTAGCAAATGCTGGGGGGGATTTATTAATGTTAAAGAATCATGAGGGATGGAAAAGTACTACTGTAGCTGAGGGATATGTGGAACGTTCAATTGGAAGCAAAACTAAGACAGCTAACCTAATATTGCAGGACCAAACAAATAATACCGCCATAAACCAACCGCTACCTTCCACTTCTCATATTACAGCCTGCCAGAATTCCGATTTATTCACCATTTCCGCAAAAATTAATGACCAAAATAATTCAAACGCCCCCAACATAAGAATAGGGAAAAAATGTAATGTAACTATAAATATATATAATAAATAAAATGTTAAAATAAATTAATACTAGTTGTTTTATAACTATGCTTATAACCTTTCACAACCATGCTTATAACCTACCAACAACATACCATAATCTTCACAACATCCTAATTTTGTTCATATTCTGGTTAGATCTGATCATGTATTACACGATTACAGAAAAAAATTTAATATTACACTCGTGAAAAAAGTAGAATTTACAACTCTCGTGAAATTACCACACTCGTTTCGCTCGTGTGGGTAAACGTTTCACTCGAGTTGTAAAATGATCTACTTTCGTCACTTGTATAATAAATAACTATTCTCCTTTGATTATTTTGTTTCGTTTTATTACAACTACGTTTCGTGGTTCATTTACATTTAAGCGTCAGAGACGCCAAGCGGTTTTTTTATACAAAAAAAATAATACCTATGAATATAAATATCAGTCAGTATTGTTGTTTTTTTAAAAGTAAAGCGCTTTTGATTGTTGTTACTTTTATATGATTTTATGTAACATACCAGTTTTTACCCTAATGATGGGGAACATCCCCTTAACGTAGATGAATATATACAAAAATAATTTCAGAAGAAAAACCTTAGACCTTATCTAATTTTGAATAATTTTTATTGTTATTTAAACAACTTTTGCGTCACTAGATTGGGGTATTATGCTTAGAAATATTTTAAAATTTTCCAGTGACGTCATTAGAATAAACCAAACGCGTTATTGAAAAATAAGCAATCTTAACACCTATCTCTTTGGTTTATGTTGTTATCAGCAGTTCAGCGCCTAAATTTGTTCTGTTGATAATGATTTTGTTTAGTTATTAATTAAAATATCGGGCTATTGTCTTCTACAATTAATAATTTGAATGAAATATTTTGAAACGATCGATGGATTCGCCCGTTTAACCTTGATTAATTTATAGGTGCTTCATGTTTGAAAATATTATGTGGGAATAGATATCATTCTATTAATGACTATGTCTTCTGTCAGTAATATTACCAAGGAATTTGGAAGCTTAGATATTATCACACCCGATAATTTGAAGCTTCGGATTCAAACCCACTGGACATTGAAAGGACATGAAATCGACTCCTTGGATATTGTTTTAGTCTGTAACAATGCTGTGTGGAAGGGCTCAGTAAGTTTATAAAATTTGTTAAATCATTATTGTCCACTAATCCCTACGATCAGTAAATCTTTTTAACTAAAATATGCATTTTAGCCAATACATTATTCAGTTATGGTGTGGTATACCTATTTGTTTTTATTAAACGTTAAAAAAAAAATATTCTTAAAGGAATATGTGTTACTTCATTGTAGAATGAAAATATTATTATACGCAATTATTCACCTTATTATTTTGCTTCACTTTATGAAAACTTTTTTTTTTTTTAGATTAACAGATGGATGCTTCAAGAAAAAGCTCGTGACCTCAACCTTCAGTGCAATGATTACTGTAATTCTCTGAAGAATGTTATTGTTTCACCTTGGGGTCCTAAAAATGACTTATTCCATTTCAAAGATGGAGTTTTAAGTTGGCAGAAAATTCTGAACTTTGATGCATTTATATCATTTGGGGATTTTAGTTTAACTATGGTTAGTAATTTGGTTTTCATTATGTAATAAAATAAACATCTAATATTATGCTGTTATTTTAGGCCTCAAAATGATATGTTTCATTTGTGTATTCAATTGATTCTAAAACACGTGTACTGTAACTGATTTGTATATTTACTAGGAATTCCTGTATGTTTGGATATTGTCAGCCTTATTTAATGGCAATTATTTCTTTAGCTGCTTATACAATTGAGCATCGCTGTAGCCCATTTTGCTCAGTGAATTGGGGTGAGCTGAATGAGTACATATGACTCAGCCTGAAGGACAGTTCCTGGTAGTACAAAATGAGCTCATGTTTAGTTCATGCTTATGGTAGTTATGGATCTATGAGGTTGGTTCGTATAGTTTGAGCTGAAAGTTTACTCTCACTATAAAATTTATATTTACCTATCAATAATTAATATTTTAGTTAATTATAACTTCAGTAATGCTTAACTGCAATTTTATTCCATTACATGAAGATTATGCTACTTCTGAATGGCATATCTTGTCCTCCTGTATAAGTCTTTACCAATTATTATCATCTTGTGTTGTCGCCATCCAGTTCCTCACACCCAATATGGACCTGGCATCACCAGCCATAGATGGTCAATCTTCACCGCTCCAAAGATTTTATGCAGATTCTTCTTCTTGAAGACCATTAGAGTCTGCCGTTTAGGCAAGAGCACATTCTGAGCCATTTACAAAAAACGGTCAGATAAATGTTTCACAGAGAATGAATCTAAAGTTTTGTCTGTTCTTAAATTGAGTTGTTTGTATAACTGTCCTGTTCTGTATCCCTAGAAGGCCCAAGAATAATCGACGGTAGAAGTGATCTGGTCGATGGATTTTCTATATGCTCAATGTTCCACTTAGATGGGCACCCAAAACATGGTTCATATTCATATGGTTGGTTTGACCACAGTTGTAATGCCCAAGCCAATAATACGCAGTGGTTTTATCCACAACACCCTCTCCATCTGTATCACATATTTTTCAGGCAGCAGCTGCTGCAGTAAATTTTATTTTTCTAAATTCTACAAAAGTTTTCTGAATTCACATTAAAAGAGTTGTGCCGGTATTGGTTTGAAAGAAATATGATAGCTGAGTGAACAATTTTGCTTAAAAGGTTCTCTTTCTGATAAACATGGCTAGTTAAGGATTAAACTCATTGGTCAGATAAATAAATAATTCCATATAAGAACTGAAAAAAAACTTTTGTGATATCCTCTGATTATTAGAGGTTCTCTGTTTCTTTAGATGAAACACGGCTCTGCAAATATAGATTGAGACCATAATAACGATTGGCATATATGACTCTAGAATCCGCAACATTATCTTGAGTTATAAGGGATACAAGATTAAATAGCTACGAGTCATTTAGTAATAAGTACGCTTAATTTTGTATTCTCCGAAAATTATTTCTTCATCAAGCCTTGGGATTTCCTCAGTGACCTTATGTGGGGTCTTTACTTCAACCTAATTGAATATCAGAATTTTTAATGGAATTTAGGAGAGTTAAATCAAAGAGGAAACATGCCCTTGTATCCCTGCTTTATTTCTTTTCAGGTTGCATATTCCCCAGATCTTGCTCCTCCGATCTGCAGTGTGTATCTTACAGTGAGTCTTGCCATTCTTGAGCTTTTCAAAGATTCCAAGCTTTCTCATTGCCTTTTGTTGCTTCTTTTATCATAAGCTTCTTCAAAACGAACAAAAAGTTGATGCGTTATAGGGTAGGTGGGGGCAAATACCCGCAAGGGGCAAAGACACGCAGTAGGGTTTTGGAGGGAAATTTTGGAGTTGTCATTTTGTCCACTAAGCACCTGGTTTTTCTTGGTATCCCCCAATATCACACCAAAATTGCCGGCAATAGCTTCAATGTTGACCGAGAAAATGCGGTAAGTTTATTTTTCTCTGTTCTCATGTAATATTTCTTCTTTTTTAAAGTCAATTATTTCAAAGATGGTTCGAGGTATTTCTAAAGACAAACTTACGGCTATTAGCCTCTTAGTAAAGCTTCATGTTCGTGTTTCAAATAAGTTCTTAACAGTTGTTTACATTGCTGGAGGAGTCGTGATTTTGGAAGCGTGAAAATGGGGCAAAGCCCTGCGCTCTAAGAGGGGCAAGTCCACGCAGTCCTAAAAGTGCGGGGACTTGCCCCTAGTGTTCAGTGGTGAATTCCTTGTTCATTAAGAGGCAATAATCAGTTTAAAGGTCTAAACAGATTGTATATCACTACACTTAGTTAGTCTTCCATTGTTTAAAGTAGCTACCTGCCAACTTATGGGGGGTTTGGTTTACATTTAGGTTCTAACCAAGAAATGTTATTTCATTACATGGCTCGAACATTTCAAGAAGTACACTATGCCCTGTGAAACTCATCCACTTCTACTGATTCTCGACAACCATCTGTCTCACACCAGTCTCGAAGCTATCACATTTGCCAAAGAAAACCAATCTCATATTGCCCCTTCCCCCCATAGGGCCCAGCCACTTTACTGGACTTTTTTTGGCCCACCAAAAGCACATTACGACGCTGCAGTTGATGCTTAGAATGTTTCACACCCAGGTGAAATATGACTACTTACTACTACTATATAATGTATACAATGTAGCAGAAACGTTCAAGTTGGCCTTCGAAAAGGCGGGTACCATTGTGAATGCAATAAATGGTTTTGAAGCGACTTGTTCCACACCAAACAAACCGAAGGTGCAGCAAGAAGTAAATGAAATACAGAAAAAAGCTACGGAGAAGGTTAAACGTATGCCAAAGAGAAACTCACGCAAGCAAGTGTTGCCAACCTTAAAACCAAAAAAAAAATTAAAAGAACAGGGTTAAATCTAGCTCTTCTGAGTCAGAAGGTCCAATTTCCCTACATAAGAGTAGTTCGGATTTTGACTCATTTCTTTCAGATTTAGATAAGGAATCCACAGAAGATGAGGCGACAGCAACTTCACTACTTGCAGTAAAGAACTACGTCCTTGTTAATGTCGACGTTAAAACGAAAAATTCGTTCCATTGTTACATCGGTATAAAGTTGTGTTTTATAAACGACTTCGGGATAATTTAAAATTTTCTGACACGAAAGAAGAAGCTTTTGTTGATAATAAAGATGTTGTAATGAAACTATCTACTAAACCGACAGAAAGCAACAGTGCTAGGTTTCACAAAATATCTTTCTCAGAAGACCTGTCCCAGTTCATTATCGACTGATATTTATATAGAATTACTCTGTATTTAGTAATAGTATTTCTGTACTGTTATTTCATAAAATATATTTTTAATTCAAAAGTTCACAGATGCTTTTTGTTGTATTTTCCCACAAAACCTATTTATCAGGGTAAAGCCACACACTGCCAAAAAATGGGGCAAAGACCTGCACTTTTTTTTTCAACAAAAAGTTCACAACATAAGTTGAATAAATTGTATAATATTGATGTGACACTTATTGATAAAATAATGTTACCTTGCACCGATAACTCTAAATATGAACTTTTCCATGATGTTTACAAAGTGATCAAGTGCGCTGTACCCAGCTTTTTTATTATAGTTCAGCTGTATTCTTTGTTATTAAAATATTTTTTATTATTCTGTGTGTGGACATTATTTTTAGAATACCACTTATTTTTCAGTTTAATGATATTTTTGTGATTTTAATGAAATTTATAGCCGATTTTTGATTTAAACATCCAACTGTCAACAATTTCGCTAATATAGAATACATTCTGCCAATTGGTTCTCCTTCCCGGAGCTCTGAGTGGAGAGTGGTCGATAATGTCTATATTTGCAAATTTAGATAACAGAGTCTTGAAAATTCCAGCCTGACAGCAGCTTACTTACCACTAGACTTTGTTATACCTTTTTGAAAACCCTTTTATATAATATGTTATACCCCTTTTGAGTCATTTTATTATTTTCTTTTATTTATCAAAGGTAAGGTGGAAAATAATAATTTACTATTATTTCCTTTAATTCAGTCAATGTTGTCACTTTAGTTTAGCTTATTTTACAAGGTATAAAACAACTCACTGAGGGAAATTAAGAAATTTTTATATTTTCAAAAATTGATTTATACTAGTTAGGCTACAAATAATATTTTATATTTTATTTCCTTTTTAAGTTTATTTTTATTATTGTTACCCTAGCATATGGGAAAAATCAGCCTTAACAGGTAGTCTCCTTATATGGACGAATATAATCTGACTGGAATGCCATGAAAAGACCTCTCCACTTCCTTGCTGTCAACTCTTGTCAAAAGCAATAGTTGAAACTTAAGATATACCTTTCACATAGGTAAATATCGACTAAACAATTCTAATTTTTTCAAGAGTTGGTTAATTTGAATTATATGAATAAATATCAACTAAAGTTTCACAAGTTACTAGTAAATGTTTTATGGAGGTTAACTAGCCAGTATTTTTTTGTGAGTTTAGTTTTATTATTTTGAGTTCACAAATTCAGTAATTGAATCTAAATGCCACAAATCCTAAGTAAATGTTTTATGGAGGTTAACTATGCAGTAGATTTTTGTGAATATAGTATTATTATTTGTTCACAGATTAAGTAATTGCATCTAAATTACACAAATTCTATCTCTACAATTCTGTTACAATTAAATAAATAATTTCACGGCAAATTCATCAAATTACTTTGTATTTATATTTTATAATACTGCCTCTTAATAATTTGTTCCAATAAGTCAAATAATAAATCTTATTCTAAAAATTGTGGTTGGTTTCTTAACTATTTTATTTGCATGAATCTTTTTTTAACAAAAATACGTAAACAAATAAAAAATTCTGGTTAATATTTTATAATCATGAGAGATGGTATTCAGGAATCTTCTGTGTTGATTTATTTTGTGTTTGTATGTTATAACCCGAATGCTTTTAATTCATTTTTTTTTAATATTATAAGAACAAAAAAAAATACCCAGTAATTCTGCATCAAATTTTGTATCAAAATGTACCTGCAATGTTATGGTCTCTCTTCTTGTTATGAACAATAGTGGTTTTTAAGATTTTTCTACTGGAAATTTAATTTAGTGTTTTAATAAAAAGAAATATAGAATGTCTGTTTTTACCATTAAAAGAAAACTAAGTTTTTCATTGGAACTGATTATATTATTATTATTAATATTATTATATTATTATTAAGTGCCTAAAAGATTATATTAAGAACATAATAATATTAGGCTAATATGTCATAGTACGCATTTTTTTTTTTTGGAATAACTTGTAATACCAAAATTGAATTTCCAGTCTAAAACTTAAAATAGCAGAAAAGTTTGATGATGTATCTGTTTTGTTTTAATATTTTAATGACAATTACGTTTTTTAAAGTTATTTTCTGAAAATTCTGCCTAAATAATTGACCAAATGTTTTTTATTGACTTTCTTAGTATTAAGACACCTACTTTAAAGTAGGATCTCACAAAAGGAGGCCTCACAAGGTCCTTGAAAAAGCAAAACAACCCAATTTCCTGGTTATTTTCAATGAAATAATATGAAAATGCCTTCATTTTATTTTATCTATCTTATATATCTTACCTATTTATAGAGTGTAGCCTCTTTTGAGAGAACCTTCCTCTTTACAGCTAGTTGCATTCGGTCAGGAAATTAGTGACAGTATTTCAAAGCAGCTCTCCTACAATTTTCATTCCTACACTCTCCTAAAATGGTTACCTTGTCAACTATTTCACTAGTAGTATACCTCTTGGTCAAGAATCACAGACTGAATGAGTCCTTAATATTTTTCTAATATCCCAAGCTATCATCAGAATACCTTTTTTGTAGGAATTATTCTGATAAGCCATAGTGATATTATCACCTTGAGAACACTCCTCCCCTTAAGATCTATTGATTATTAGATGGCGAACTGAAATACATATTGACTTCATCATTTTTATCATAGACTAAAGTATCTGGATAATTTACTATATAATTTGTTTCAGGTTGAAGATAGTTGTTTGTTAGCTGATACCATTTCTTACCTTCTGGATGCTAATTGTTCCTTGCGAGAAGAATTGGAAGTAACATCAGAGAAAAACACAGATGTTCAAAAAGGTAAAGTCTACTACAATCAGTATATAAAATTATATCTCATCTCTCCTACATTTTTCTTGCTTTCTATTGCACCATTATATTTTACTTTACAGTATTAGGGGCAATTAAAGTAGCTATTTGGCTCAAATAATACCGATAATTTTATTATAAGTCTTGAATTCAATGCTGGATTACTAAGTAAAGATTCTTGACAAAAAATGGTTCTCAAAGGTCAAGCTCAATTCACAGGTATAGTTCGTTCTTCCATTAAATTTTCATGAAAATGTATGTGGATATTGTGTATAAGAAATAAATAGCTGGTTTCAGTTCTAAAGATGGATTTTGTTTTCTGACACTACAGTTCTGGATGAACTTTACCCTCCTGTACAATCTTCCCCCATTCATCGCAGTCCAGCGCCTTTTTCCTCCAGTCAACCAAGGTACAGCTTGTCCTGGGACGCCCTCTTCTTCTTTTGCCATGTAACTCTTCTCTCATTATTCTTTTTACCATCCATTCATCTGGCTTTCCATCCATTCATCTCTATATATCTAAGCAAACTTACACTTTTCGATTTGGTGAACCTTATAATGTACTCATGCCTAATGAGATCATCAGTTTCCCTACTCTTCCAAATCCCACTTGTGCCCTGTGTAAAACAGACCAAATATTCACTTTATTATTTTTCTTAATGATCCTTAGGGCTAACTGGTCTGAAACTTTAAGAATCCACTCTATTTATATTTAGGCTCGGTTTCATGACATTATTCTGTATCTGATGTCATCAATCCCCTTGTTTTCGTATATCTACATTCTTAGAGATATTTTTTCAAAGAGAGTATATTTAAGTCTAATTGGAGATACTTACATCTGGCTAAGTGTTTCAGGAACAAATGCCTCTCTAACAGAATCAAAATTATTATTGGTATGACTGGTTCTTAAGTATAGCTAAGATACCTGGCCATCTCTACTCCAGAGACCATGCTCCTCATTCTTGAAGGGAAAATATTAACAAGCATTTTTGTTACCATTTGATAGGGAATAATATGAGGGATGAGCTGAGTACTCTCAGGGCTATATAGCAGCATTTAAACGTTAAGCTTCTTTTCTATTGCATTGTAACATTGAATTCTGAGTGGAAAAAACAGTTCTGAACTTATTATTTTTTATTATCATGTGAAAGAGTGTAATATTGAAAAATTATTCTGTTTCAGCGTGGGAAGATTTGAAACACGAAACTGAAGAAATGATAAAATCCAAAATTAAAATGGAAACAAATCTTTATGCTCAATTTGCTGCCATTTTAAATGAAAAAAAGAATAAAATCAATGAGCTACGAAGAAGAGCTGATCAGTAAAATTTTAATAATTATTCCTATTATTAATTTATTTAATTATACTTTTGATTATAAGTGTCTCCTGATTCACTTTTTTTAACATGTAGAAAAATACACTGCCACAGCCCGGTTCAAAGCCACCCCTTGATTATAGTTTTGCCCCTTAAATACTAAGTTCCCCTAATGTTTTCAATGGTCCACTTAAATTCTAGCTTTCCCCTGTTAAATAAGGTTTAAAAAATGTTCTTATTATTTCACAATAGTTTTCAATATCCTTTTATCAAACAGGACTTATTTATAGTATACCATACTGTTGTTTAAAGAATTCTTGAGCATTATTATTTTTAGTGAATGTAGATTGTATTAATTCACCTTACGATTGGTTTCTACAATAATTTAAAAAAAACTGTTATCTCCATTAAACTTGTTTGTTTGAGAGAGAGAGAAAAGGTGGTGGTCAGTTAGTAATATCTGTCAGGGGCATTTGAGAAAGAAATGTGTGTGTGTGAAATTCCATATAAGGAGCATTGTTGAAGTTAGGGAATTGAGGACTATGAATGAACAGCTTAAGAGAGGATGTTATTGCTGCTGAGTTCTTAATCTCTCTTGTCAATGTAGGTAGAAAGGTATTTCACCAAACTATGCTGTGATTCCCAATAGGTGGGTGAATTGGTTTAAGAAGAATGAAATTTCTTACCGTGCTATTGTATCATACAAATTTTACTCTCAAAAATGGTTCTTACTGAATTAAAAACCTATTATTAAACAAATTGATAGAATGTCCTTGTTATGTTCATGCATATAATAAAGTAGTGTGTATTCATTATTTTATTTTATTTTTTTATTAAAATCATAATTACAAATTGAAATAAAAAAGAACCATGTATATTCTTTTTTTCCTCAATTTTTATATAAATCTAATTAATCAGAATCACCTATCTATATTAGGATAATCAAAGTTTCATTTAACAGGTCGTATCACTTTAATAAATTAGTCGAACAATAAGTAAACAAATAATTATATTACAATTGGAGGTACAGGTACATAATATTATTTTTTACATTTTTATTAAATTATAAAACAATTATTTCTGTTGATTAATTTATTTTAAAAAATGAACATTTAAGTGTTGTGGACAAGAAACAACTATTTAAATATCATATTAAATATTTAAAGATTACATTGATCTCAACATATATTTTTATTCATTGTAAATCACATCACATAAAAAAAAAAACAAATAAAATGACATATAATTTATTAGTGCATATAGTACAGTCTTGTTAATAATAAAAATATTTACAGCGTTATCCATAATCAAAATGTGTATCGAACATTTTACAGTTTCATACAACTTTCCTTTCATAATTTTTACACCATCTTTTAAAATTACTATCAATAAGAAATTTTATACAAATTCTTGATAAATTCCATTCTAACATACACAAGATACATGCCCTTATATTATAACAGTTTCTTACAAATCTTTATCCTTCACTTCTTTGATATATTTTTTTTCTTGAAATTTTTCACAAAAAATATTAATATTGAAATTTTCCTGTATAAACATTTTCTGTCTATCACTTACCTTGGCATTTTAATATTAAATTGACAAAAACTGATTCTTTTCAAAGTGTAGCTTCTCATATTGCCATGGTTTTCACTGGCAGCTAAACCTTTTATGTACCTTTTAATAATTCAAATCTCCTCGAAAACAATTTTAAATTGATAATTGTCATATTGCTGAAATAAATTACTAAATTTTTCCACCTAATAGAAAATGTACTAGAATTACTAAGCTGTATATTTAATTTTTTTTTAATTTTAAATATTTACAATCCACTTATTCAATGATGAAAAACAAATTATTCACGTTTTTCACAAATAGATATTTTAATGATATTCTGAATGCTTCAGAAAATTTACAATACGTTAAGTCTCTGTCTAGTTTTTCTCCTCTTAATTCAAAGTGTCACTTGTATTAGTCTCATGCCCGTAAAATACAGGATCTGAAACATATAAATTAAAAGAATAAAGGAAATACTTTTTTGTATTATTTATTCAGTAAATCCGATGTTTTTTTTTTTTTTTTTTTTTTTTTTTTTTTTTTTTTTTTTTTTTTACACAAAATAATACCAATATTGATTCGAATCTTAGGTTAATAATGATGTCGACATTTTATTAGGTTTTTATTCACTTCAGAGGAATCAATAGAAATCTTTTGCGTAAACTTAAAAATCTATCACCTTCTTAAAGGTTCCATGAATCAAACCGTCTAGTGTAGTTTTTATAACAATAGCTTTAATATCAGATAAGAGAACATATAATTGAAGAAGGCAAACAAGAGCATTAATTGAATTAGAAGATAAATTTACCTAATGGATTTATTCCATAATGAGCCTGGTACACTGCTGAACCGTTTGATGCCATCGAGGTTGAAATGGGAAGGGAAGAACTGAGTGATGCCTGATGCGAGGACAACTGGCTGAAACTTCCCATTGGAACAGTGGGTTGACTTAGTTGGCTTAAACCTGTCCAAAAACACCTCTATTTATTTTTATTTTTTCCCTGCTAATTTCTTTGACAATTGTATTATTTTGGAGTGAATATTATATTAAATTATTAATGAGTAAAGGAAATCTTAATTAGTAACTGATATCACATATTTGCTCTATTCCCCCCCAAAATTAAATTTTTATGTTTAATAATAAACACTGATTTGATTAGAGATAATAAATTGCAAATTATTGTATATGAATTGAAAAGATTGGCCATGGCCAGGATGGCATCTTGATTGCCATGAAATCTTATCTTGCATCAATGCAATTATATCTTGATCTTGCAATGCAATCTTATCTTGATTGCAGTAATGAAAACCAATAAACAAAGGTGTTGGATAGTGGTTAACACTCGGTTATAGTGATGCAGAGACCTCAGTTAGAATCTCGGCCATGGCCAATCTTTTCTCTTCATATAAAATTATTAGAAGTATTTGAATGACAATCAATTGAATAAAAGTCTGGGTACTTCATAAAGTAATTGTACCCTACATTTTTTAATTTCAATTCTTAAAATTTTTGTTCAACCAACAAATAATTGGGTATTGTTTCAGTGTTTTTAATTTTTGCCATTTTCAAACTTATCATATCATAATGTTTTATCTCCCAAGTGTTAATATCAATATTCAGAAAGACATATTTAACAAGATTCTGTTCAGCGACATATCTATTGAATTGTACAGGCATGATAAAGTAAAAATACTGGCTCCTTCGATGTTGCGATAGACCCATGAATTAGAATTTGCCTATACCACTAAAGGCTCACTCACTTTGCCTTAGTGGTCCTGTTTTCAGCATTTAATGTGCTTATCCCTACTTGTCTTGTAATTATGATGAAATTATATATCTTGCATGATATGGATCTTTGTTCTGCCTGGTGTTTTCCCATATTCTTTTAAATGGTCCCTGCAATCTTCCATCCTGTTGACGGGGCCATACCATTTTAGGTGTCTACAACCTGGCAAAGTTGGAGATACTTCAATATTTTTAACTATGTTTTTTGTGAACTTGAAAACTTAAAATATGCATATATCAGAAATTTGAAAATTCACACTGAATTATTGTTGTTTCAAGGATCAAAGGAATGTAATAATAAATTAAACTATTAGGGCTGTTTTATTTTTTCACTTTTGATCCCTTCATGTTCCAGAGGTTTATTTCCAAAAAATAGTGTCCCGATGGGCAATAATTTTTATATTTACCAATTATACGTCTTTGAAATATACTAACATGGAAATAGAAAGAAAAACCAAAAGTGTATATTATTTCTACCCATGGGACTAAATTCGTCAAGTACCACAATTTTTGCTTCCTGCAGCTTGGGATCTCTGAATGATTGCTAAGATCTCCATTTATGCATGTATTTGTACCATTATGGTAATTTTCTTTTGCCATGGTTCATACCTGTACTGCGAATAATTATGTGATGGTATAGACTCAACAGGAGTGGTGTCAGTGCATCACCCTGTATTATATTTTAAACGAACAACTACTTTTTCAGCTGAATGATTGTCAAATCATATGCTGCCTCAAAATTGACTAAAAGGATTCACATAAAGAAGCCTAATTCACAAATATTTTCTCCCAGTTTTTTAAGGTTAAACATTTGTTATGTATTGGAAAAGTTCTTCCAAAAAACCGCTTGGTTTTTGCTGTGCTTTCTCTGAAGTCTGTTATTTATTGCTACAGAGAAGATTTTATATACAACATTTAAGAACAAGAATGGGCTCCTTCCAATTTAATGGTAGTCACGTGGATAAATTGGCTAAAAAAGTTTTAATTCTGTATTCATCTTGAATGTCGGAATAATATTCTGGCTCTCTGGTCCAGTAGGTTGTAATAGTAACGTCAAGTTGAAGACAGTGCTTTTCTTTTATTTTCAAAGCAAAAAGTTCAGCTGATTTCTTTGATAAATTCAAATTGCGAACCGCGTCATTGAGCTCCTCCTGAGAAAATCCCTGTCTTGCAGAAATATATTCTAATAACTCAATTTTACTGATGCTGCTGCTCCTCTTACTGTTTAAGTTATTCAACATTTATACTCTATCACATTGCAAAACAGTAGAAGGCCCTGAAATAAGGGGTGTCCTTATGCTTTTGTCTGGGGGGGGGGGGGGCAGGATGGCACAATTTTTGTCTAGAGGGACAGGCAGATAAAATTTATGCCTGGGAAAGGGTTCAAGGTATTCTGTATATGTATAATTACGCTTATGGATATTTAAATGTCGACATATTTTTTTATATAATGCTTTAAAAATATAGTAAATGAATAAGAAGTTATTTAATTTGTAGTTTTTGGTTGGAGCTCAAAACATTGGAACTAACTAATCCACTATGGAATATTGGGGGCTAAACCCAGTTCGCATTAAAATAAATCGATGTATGGTTTTTTTTATATATAAAACAAAAACTGTAGGCATTGTTAAGACTTTCACTACATACTCATATATTTCATGAGAAAAAGGACAGTGTACTTTTAAAATAGGACACAATCGATTTAAGCGAGAGTGGATATAAAACAAAATTGGTTGCAGATTAATAAAAGTTATTGGGCTTTATTACAAATTAAGAGCGAAGATTAATGTGTTTTCAAATGATTTTTAACATATCGTTTATCTCAAGAACAAGAATTAATCCAAGTAAATCCTTTTCGTGTATGTCTAATATAAATGTTTACTAGAATCGTCTCGTTTTGTTTTGTTTTGCCCTTTATTCTAAAATTAATAAAAAATAAAAAGTGTCTGTTTACTCTAGGTTTTTAATTGTATTGATCTGGTCTATGCTCGGTTTTAATAATTTCTTTAAGATATGCTGAACGGCAAATGTAGCAAAAATTGAGACGTGTAACTTCAAAATCAGCTCCAGTCTCATTATTCTTATTCTAATTTTTTGCATGTTTTCGACACACTACATCAGTGGTTCCCAAGCATTTTTGTATTACGCTCCCCTGTTGTAATGAAAACCTCCTATGCCCCACTTACACAATTAATTGTATGGGCATATGATAAATAAAAAACAAGTATGACATTGAAACAATTGTTTTAATTGTCTAAACATCATGTTTAGTTAAAGTAATATGCTATATGCTAAATTTAGTTTTAATAAGATAACAACTGCTATCCAGCACCCCCTCCTCCAAACTGGCCTTCGCGCACCCCAGTTTGGGAACCACTGCACTACACCACACAGACAAATAGCAAGCATCGGAACCTGCTCTTTCACTGAGAAAATTGCGTTCAAAGTAATGCATTTGTTCCATAACTTGCGTCCTTGTCTGGATTGTCCTAGGTTGCTTTGCAGTGATTTTGGTATTATTTCCTTCAATATTAACCTGCCAGTTTTAGCTGAAGAAATCTTTCAAGTTTTCTTTTTTAAATTCAAATTGTCTTAAACTTTATTTTCTATTTTTATCGTATGTTCACCTTTCATCTTGACATAGCACTATGAAAGATATTTTTGTATTTTATTTACTAATTAAAACTATATTTTTCATTATTTTCAATAATATTGTTCAGTGCCCTGGATTGAAAATCGTGGTTTATCCTTCAAAACAAGTTCCATCCAAAATTTAATTTCCCAGATACCTTAAATTTCTGAAGTAGTGAAACCAACTGAAGTAATCATGGACCTTAGTTATTTCGGTTCGAAAAACAAATATTTTTCAAAATTGATCGGTGTGTCAAGAAGTTTATTTGCACTCCTGAAAATTTTCTAAATTTGGATGGAGCTGATTTTGAAGCTACGCGCTTCAATTGTAGTATTTCAGTATTCAAATTTTAAACATGTATTACCTGTTGATACTCCCCACCTAGCTTCGGGCGCAGCGAACATGCCAGATGGGCAGATACTATCCGTCATGCTTCCAAACGGAGGCAAACCATGGGAGGGTAACAACGAACCAGGGTTTCGAAAAACATTTGTTGTCTTCTTCCTCTTTTTCCACTTGGCTCTTCTGTTTTGAAACCACACCTAAAAAAAAAAAAAAAAAAAGAATATTTGTCAGTTTCAAAATAAAAAATAGAAAATGTTGAATTGCTAAAATTCAATGATTGGGTGACTCGTAGGAACATTTGAAGTTCATGGTAAATTAATGTTTTTATAAATTTAACTAATCGCTGAATGACTTAAACCCTTATGTGATACATAGGACTATTTACATGATTTTGTCATATATGCAGAAGCCAATGTTGCACTGTGCAGCTGCTCCATACTCTTGCATCATATAAACGTAAATAAAATAATTTTAGAAAAACTATAAAAATCATTGAAAGCTGAAGGATTGTATCTTTAATAATAATTTGAATTTAAAAGTAACTAAAATTTATTATAACTCTACTACTCGTATGAAATAAACTGAATTTATGAAATTTTGGGTCTTGTTTAGAACAGGCCCGCCAGTGATTTTATAATGATATTTAGTAACTATTACTATGTAATTTGATACCATCGATACAGAAATAAAATAAAATAAATGTTTAAATACTATTTAATTTAGTATTGTTTGTGTATTTGTGGTTATAAAAGTATTAAACTATGAATATTTTTTATGTTTACGATTTATGCAAAGAAGAGCCACGAGCCAGGATTTTCTTTGTCGAAACAGGAATTCTACCCAAGGAAAGATATTGTAAAAAAGGCCACATTATGATATTTTACGAAGAAAGGAAAAAATATAGATGCAACAAAAGAGAATGTCGGTTTGAATGTGGCGTGTATAAGGGTACGTGGCTATGTGACAGCAAGTTACCATTAAGTAAAGCCCTTTTATTCATTTACTCATGGGCACAGGAGTATACAACGTTTAAATTTTGTTCAAAAGAATTCAATATGAGCTCTGCTACAATTGTTGATTGGAAAAATTATCTGCGGGAGGTGTGCGCGGCTAGTTTGCTGAAAACCCCAACTGTTATTGGAGGGAAAGGACTGACAGTTGAGATTGACGAGTCCTGTTTTTCTCGTCGAAAGTATAATAGAGTACGAACCTATCCACAGCAATGGGTGTTTGGCGGGATCTGTTGTGAGACAAAAGAGTGTTTTTTGTACAAAGTACCCGATAGGACAAGAGCAACCTTGGAGGAGTGCATAAAAACATCAATTAGACCGGGTTCCATTATAATATCTGACATGTGGAAGTCATATAGTGGGATAGAAGAAATGATTGGAAAGGATTACAGACATTTTACTGTAAATCACTCCAAAAATTTCATTGACCAAGAGACCAGTGCTCACACTCAAAGAGTTGAGTCTATTTGGGCGAAGGCCAAAAGGAGAAACAAAAAGGAATGTGGGACACATCGCTCTATGATAGACTCATATTTATGTGAGTACATGTGGAGGCAGAGAAACTCAAATGGAGATGTTTTTGATAAAATCCTTAAGGACATAGTAGAATTTTGGCCTCCAGATGTACCTGGAGGAACTGATTAAAAGTATGATAATGTTTTTGGTTATGTGTAAAAAGTTTTTATTAAATAAATCATATGTTCCTTTAACCCATATTTTTTTATTTATCAATAAGTAACTGTTACTAGATAAAATCAATGGCGGGCCTATTCTAAACAAGACCCGAAATTTTCCCTCTTATGTACGAAATTTACCTAATAACACCTAAGTACAAAGGGAGTTTTCAAAGAAACGCTTCCAATTTTAGGTTAAGGCGTGTTACATCTATTCTTGACAAGGTTTTAGAACTCTTCATTCCCATAGTCAAATTAAAAAAGGTATTAATTGTATGTATTTATTCGGGGAATTTTCAGTCTTTCATTTTAAGGTAAGGTAGAATTATCGATTTGAATTATGCCTTTGCTCTACAGCTCCATAAAGTAAATAAGATTAAAAGAATCCCTGCTTTGATACAACGAAACAAAATAATTATTACATCTCTGTATTTGGTTCAATGGGGAGGGGGATCGAAAATTCGTACAATGGATGGATAAAACGTTCCGTTTCATCCATCTTATATCTAAATATTCGTTTTTCAGGCAGCATTTTTTAAAGTTTCTGGATAATAACACAACAATTATCAGTAGGGATAGTATAATTACTTTTATTCCTACTAGAAATATTGCTTTTTTATCAATATATTGATTTATCGTATAAAATAAGCTTGCATTATATATCCAATATTTTAAACTGCGATTTTCCGTTGAATAAATTTGAATCAAGATATCATTCTTTTCTATTGGAAAGAATAAGCGCATATCCTACTAAAAATAATATTCGCCTCATTTCTGCATATTTTGCGAATTGGTTTCCTTCAGTTAAATTGTTCGCTTAATTAACGACTTCAATTAATAAAGAACTTTTTTGGTCCTTTACAAGTTCCGGCTTAACCGGCTCTCTCGCTTATCCGGTAATGTCTCGGCCACAACATGAGCGGATCTAGCCGGTTGTAATGGGGGGGTGCAGACACAGCCGCCAGCCCCACAGCACTTCCTTTGGATCTGTCAATCGGTTTTTTTACCTCTACTTCTTTTCCCACAGTTAAAATGCTACTTGTTCTGCATATTATTTGTTCTTTACCTGACTTCCTTACGTTTAGTAAAATTAATTTCTTTAAATGAAGAAAAAAATTTTCAAAAGGGGGGTGGGGCTGCAGGCCTGTTAAATTATATTTTTTTTGTAAATTTAACTAATTGCAAATCAAGATCTCCTGGAACCGCCAACGAGTCTCAACTTGGACGAAAAAAACAGGATTCTACTATAGTATGTTTTCAGTTGTACGCCACGTTAAATGTTTTAGATTTTTTTCCAAAATGTCAAAGGAAGACGCAAGTTTGAAGATAATTAGGTTCGGATTGGAATGAAGTTTATTAAGAAATTATAGATACCGTTAATACGATAAAATACCGACATATGGAAAATTAAGATTTTTTAGGATGATTTTAACTGTCAGAAAGTTTTTGTAGGGGCAAGGATTGTATGTAAGAAGAATTCATTGGTTTGGTGGACACAAATCTCATCTCCATAAATTCAGATAAATTTTATTAGTGTCATGTTTGAGTATATTTTTATGATTTGGAAGCTATGAACGTTTCTTTGGAAGTTGGAAAGTAGCCGGAAACGGTTTCTTTTTGTTTCCAAGATCTGTATTCTCAATAGCGTTGGGCCATAGATCAGTTCTTCACGTCCTCTCATTGCGAGGCATCAGGAGGAAGAGTTATTGTTTGCGATAAACATAAGTTACTCAGCAAGTTGTGTGTATGTATTTGTTTAACAGAGCTTTGGAGTGATGCGTTGGAGCGATGCGTAGCTGTACATCAGCGTCCTGCCACCAATTAAGGATAAGACGAAGTGTGCTGAGGCTACTGTTCCATTAGCCCGTGACGCATCACTTATTACTCGCTGGGGTTCCGCCCAACCCGCTGCAGGATAATCCCACTTCCTGCATTCTCATTGGAGGAAGGATTTCCGGTGGTGTGAATCGGAACTGTTCGATCCGAATTAATCAAGGCGTGTGGTGCATTTCATAATTATACCCAAGTTTCGACTGGTGCAGTAGAGTCCCGTTTAACCAAAATAATTTGTGATTTTCAACATAACAGGACAGAGATGGTGTGATTAATAAATATTTTTTTTTTTTTTTACTTTTGGTTACAACTGTTACTTTTTCATGTTATTAGTGATTTAGCATACTGTTATTTAATCCTTAGCACTCGGCACCGTTTCGGACGTTACTTACCGGCAACTCGACGCAACTTATTCGCGAAAACGTACACCCTATAAAAGTAATATTATACAGTAAAATTTTAGTACCAAGTAAGGAATTGTAATGAAATTTAGGTTATATGTATTTGTGAAGCTTCAAGAACACATAGTTACAAAAACAAAATTAATTTTTTTAAATTTTATATATATTTTAAATAATTTTATAGATATAGAATGCAAGGCCTCAAAGTCTCTTATTATTTCAATAATTCACTTAATCATGCAGATTAAATTCCAAATTTTCGCCTATTTAGGTATCTTCAGGGCTACAGGGGTTTCGCAAGCAAGCTAGAAACAGACTCTGAGAGCAAACATTTTCTAGAGAGCAGAAAATGATATCGTTACTTGAAGACAACAATGTATATGAAGTATTGGGGAATGATAATAAAGGAGAGCGACTCAAAGATCTAACTAACAAATGCAACAAATTCGTTGAGAAATTGAATAAAAAGAACTATATTAATGATAAGAGTCTGTTTCTAGCTTGCTTGCGAAACCCCTGTAGCCCTGGAGATGCCTGAATAGGCGAAAATTTGGCGTGTAATTTGCATGATTAAGTGAATTATTGAAATAATACGAGACTTTGAGGCCTTGCATTCTACATATATAATTCAATAGTCTCTTCCTAAAAACTTGTTTAATAATTTTATATTAATTTCAAAATTATATTGTTTTAAATTTTATATATATTTTTATAATCTTATTAAAAATAAAATCTAAATTTAAAGGGACGTTTTTTGGGAATACCGAAAATAGACCTAAAATTTTTGATAATTAAGAGAACCGGAGTGGATAAAGATGGAAATCCCTTAGATTTCACAAAGGTTTCGCCGTTCCTTATATATAAAAGCATAAAAAAATCTAATTGGAGAAGTAAAAACAGTAAAAATATCACGAGATGGACCCTTTTAGTTGAAGTTTTCTCAGATATCCAATTAGAAAAGCTCCTAAAATGTGAAAATCTACTTTATAACTTTCCGGTTAAAGTAGAAGCACATGGGAAACAAATCAAAGTAAAAGGATTATTTGCTGCCCTGAACTAAATTATTGTACAGTTGAGGAAATAAAACCACAAAATATAGCCGATGTTAAAAGATTAACGTACTATAAAAATAATGAAAACACAGCGAGCCGCGACCGTCATTCATCACCAAAAGCGAAATATCCTATAAATAGTTTTTACGATTTGTCAATGTACTTATATGTTAAAAACTGAAAATTATTTGCATTGCCCCCGTAGCGGAGCCTTCGAGTTTGAAGACAAATTTTAATTGGCTCCGCTCCGGAGACCTCGATTGCAAAGGGTTAATAACATATGTATATTTTAAAAGAAAAAAGTGAAATAAAAAGGTTATATACACAAACTTTATCTCTTTTTTACAAAATTTAGTAGTTGCATAAAATTTCGCCCATGCAAACAATATATAAACAAAATGCATTTCCTTAAGGACATTCGGCAATTTCGAAACCATGTTCCTCTTCTTAATCCATCAATGACCTGTCGGAAACCACGTCTGCTGCAAGGAAATTTAGGGACTCCTTTCTTGTAGAAATAAACTCAACAGAAAAAAAAAACCCGGACACTCACATTATCTCTCATAATTCCTGTAAATTCTATTTGATTTCAAATATGAGGTTAAGGTTACTTTCTTTATAGGTCACTTCAACAAAATCCACCAGAAATTAAAAAAAAATTATTAATACTTGCCTACAATTTACAAAAATAATTTTTTTTTCACTTTTTCAGAAACTCATAAGTGTTCATATTTTAAACTTTTATTAAAGGTACGGCCTCCTAATATCTCGTATTGCCCCCTCTTGCACGGGTGAGTGCTCTTATCCTCTTAGGCATAGAAGAAATCAAATTTTGGATTAGTTCCTCTGGCACAGCATCCCATTCTTCTCGAAGAACAATTTTGAGCTCATTTACATTACTAGGGGATGGATGACGATTCCTAACACGTCTTCCTCAATTATCCCAAAAGTGTTCTATTGGATTCATATTGGGAGATCGTGCAGGCCAGTCCAAAACTGAAATTCCCACCTGCTCTTAGTATTCGGTGACTATTCTTGCAGTATGCGGGCGAGCATTATCCTGCATTAAAATGAACTGATCACCAATAAATGGGGCGAATGGGAGAACAGCCCCGATGAGTACTTCCTCAATGTACCTGTGTGCAGTCATTGCCCCATTTTCAATTAAAATCAGTTCAGTACGGGCGTGGAAATTTATTCTTCCCTAAACTATACCTGATTGCCTTTAGAAAGGCTGTGACTCACGCAGGGTGCATTGAGCAAATTGCTCCCTTGGTTTCTCCACACTCTGTCACGAAAGTCTGAGCGGTACAGACCAAACTGAGACTTATCAGTAAACAAAACAGCCCCCATTGCTCGAAAGACCAATTTAGATGCCGGCCAGTGAATAATCGGCGTTCTCTCCTATGTCTTTCCAGGTCTACCTCAGGGCGCCTTGCTGCAAGCCCTTGCTCCCTCAGTCTCCGCCGTTCAGTATCTGTGCTGATATGGGTATTCCACACCATTTCAAGTCTGTCCCGGACTTCGGAAGCAGTCAAATGACGATTCCTCAATACTGAGAGGGTGGGAATTCCAGTTTTGGACTGGCCTGCACGATCTCCCGATATGAATCCAATAGAACATTTGTGGGATAATTTATGGAGAGGTGTTAGGAATCGTCATCCACCCCCTAGTAATGTAAATGAGCTCAAAATTGGTCTTAGAAAAGAATGGGATGCTGTGCCAGAGGAACTAATCCAAAATTTGATTTCTTCTATGCCTAACAGGATGAGAGCACTCACCCGTGCAAGAGGGGGCAATACGAGATATTAGGAGGCCGTACCTTTAATAAAAGTTTAAAAAATGAATACTTATGAGTTTCTGAGTGAAAAAAATTATTTTCGTACGTTATACACTATTATTAATACATTTTTTTTAATTTTTGGTAGATTTTGTTGAAGTGACCTATAAAGAAATTAACCCTAACCACAAATTAAAAATCAAATAGAATTTACTGGAATTATGAGGGGTAATGTGAGTGTCCGGTTTTTTTTGCTGTTGAGTTTATATTCCCATAGTAAATCCTTTCCTACATATTCTTGACTTATGTAGAATTCCGTATTCCTGTAGTGGCTTGAATGCCGTCGCTTCTGAGTTTAAAAGACGACTTAATCTAAACACATTCAGTTTGAGAATTATAGAATATCAAATTACCTTCTTCAAATGGCAAATTTTATGATGTTCTATAACCATCAATAAAGATCATATGACTTCGTAACTGAAATCACTAATAACATGAGTAACTGGTGTACCCAAAGTAAACAGACCCAATAAATATATAATCAGATTCTTGTCTCATTAGTCCTCCTGTGGGTTCTTCCTTCCCTGTGCCCAATATTCATCGTAATCTTTTTTTTTTTTTTTCTTAAAAGACTTACTTTGCTCTCCAAATTCAAAATAAGCACTCATATTTCGCAACCGTAAAAACCAATAGGAAATATTTTACTTTTGTTAGTTTTTTAAGTTTCCATAAATTATTTTTTACTTTCACTTACCTATATATGAAATATATAGTAAGTGGAAGTATTGCGATCGTGAAAATTTTCGACTTCCGTTTTTCAACGGAAATACACGTTTTGGGGTCCCCTGCGAAATGGTCTGTGTGTGTGTGTGTGTGTGAACAGACTAGCTCAAAAACTATAAACCGTGCGAACCTGAAATTGGGTATTTAGTGTATGTATATGCCCGCGATGTGACAGCAAACATTTCATCAAATTTGCTCAGAGGGAGGGGGTACTTTATTTAATAATTTTTTAAGTTTTTTCGATTTTCTCAAAAACGGCTCTAACGATTTTGATTAAACTGAGTATTTGATCTATTTATATGCCCAAGATACGACTGTAAAAAATTCATCAAAATTTATTAACCGGAGGGGGGACTTTACTTAATAAATTTTGAATCATTTTTACGTGTTTTTCTTATTTGCTCAAAAACGGCTTTTACGATTTTGATCAAACTGGGTATTTGATGTATGTATATGCCAAAGATGTGATAGCCAACATTTCATCAAAATTGATTAACCTGAGGGGGGACTTTACTTAATAAATTTTGTATCATTACAAGTAAAAACTTTTATTGAATAATAAAAGAAATTAGTGTTTGTTATAGAGCAAATGAAAACAAAAATAAGAAATGAATGTGGAAAAATGTGTAACTGAGTGAGAAGTGGCAATAACACAACGCATTAACTTCTAATCTAAGTTGGTAAGTGAAAGTTGTGTGTTGCGCGCACGCACCAGATTTTTTCTGTTTGTTTTCGGCCACAAATACACTGAATTTTGTTTATAAGAAGACGTCGGGGACCAAAAAGTATGGATAGATAAAATTAATTTGGGTTTCTTTGCCATCTACAGAGAGAAATGCCTTATTTTTTTGTAACAAAATAAAACAATGCTGCCCAAATACGTTGGGTTGCTATAAAACAAAGCATACTTATCAATACTCACACGCATTAATTTAATCATAATTGCATTTTAACTTTCATGCATCTACATTATAATATTAATTATTTTCTCTTTTTTTTTTCTCCCCTTTTCCTCTTTTATTGTCCCCTTATTATGTTATCGTTTACATCACTATTGTGTACATTTTCCTTTTCGCGGGATTATAGATTTTTTTTCTCGATAAAAATATCGCTTTAAAAATATTTTTATGCTTGAAGGATAAACGGTATTAGAGGGGCGTGGGAGGGTTTAGGAATTATGTGAGTTTTTCCTATTTACCGCCATTCGGTCTCTTGACTCGATCTTTTCAAACTCTTTTCGGGAAGTTCCTTCGTTATATATTATTTAGTTTCCTACAACTTTTTATTTATTTATTATTTTTACAATAATGTTGGTATTGTCTCTGATTTGCAAGTAAAAAAAAAACCGTAAATCGTAATCTTATTTTCTTAGCCTTCAATTTTTTTCGAATGTGCACCGACAAAAAAATTTATTTCATTTTATTGATCTGTCATCAATGTTAGAGTTTAAAGTTCGTACTTGAAAGTTACATATTTCCGTGTGAAGATAGTAGAATTAGAGAAAAACTAGACAAAGCGCGAATGTGGTACAAGAAAATATATTGGATTTTGAATCGGCTGTAGGAAATATTAAATTTGGCCATGCCATAATAAAAATTGAAGTTGTAAATGCATTTATTTATTAAGGTCTGCAGTTGTACGGTATGTATGGTGTTTACTTTTCTCTGTTTAAAAATAATTAAAATATGACTTTTTTGTTTGGTTTTTATTACAATACTATATAGTATATTCGTATATCAATATGTCTATTATATTAAAAATATGCATATTGAGCGCTTTCCCGTAGTACACGTTAATAAACCGCACAGTATTATCGTTCAAATTTACATAAAATTTTATATATTTTATCAGATTATATTAAAATAACTAATAAGGAGAGGACAGGGCCAATCTCTCACTCACCTGGTCAAAAAATATTTCATTGACCTAAAGCAGAATTTATTTGCTACACATGTATATAGGATATATTTCCTTCTATTTTTTTTTTTTATATACATTTGTTTTTAGTTATGGTACCGGGTACTTAACATTTGGATAGCTTGTAAATCCATATACCTACAGCGGATACAGAAGTACATATGGGGAGCTGACCCCGTCTAATAAATTGTATACACTTTAAAAGCACCCTGAATCATAATAATCAAGTCCCGCCAACAATGTTTATTTGAAATTACTAAACGACTCTCATAGTTATCTGTGAATCTAAAAAAAAATAGATTCATTTAAGTTAAGAAATTAATTGGTAATTAAAGTATATATAGGTATATATTAAATTAATTATAATTAGCAAATTCATAATGTTTGTTCGGTGAAAAATTTTATATGCGTTCGTACATACACAATTAGTGTGTATGTACATATATGTTTATACTCAATGGATATTATTAGAAAGAGTAATTTTACGTATAAATGTGTATCAGAGCCATGTTCATAAAATGTTTCTTTTATGAGTATATTAAAATCTTTGAATAATATGATTATAATTAATTTGCCCCTGATTCATTTTCATTAATATAATTTTCTTTAAATATTCGTAACTTTAAAAGACATAATTTTAAAACTTCGTTGTTAAGTTGGGATAGAAGTTATTCAACGATAAAAATGCAAAGCATGTTTTAATAAATATAATCGACTCAACAAATTAAAATTCTTCAAAGCGATGAGGAAAATAAAATAGTTTAATCTTCATTCCAAGAAATAAGGAAACTTGATTGCATTAAATGTTTCTTTCTTTTTTTCAATGTTTAACACAAACGTTTTTCCGAATTGGAATACTTTCACCTGTAAAATATTCGAGTGAATGTAATCGCCCACGAATAAGGAATTATCGGTTACTTTTCATTGGACAAGGTAGTTGATGCTTTAAGTAAATTCGTAGGAGGAGTAGATAATACTCTATTGATTAAGCTTAGGTAGGGGTGGGGGGTGCGCGCAAGCGCAATAATCTTGCCATGGTTGCTTTATGCCCATGTTGGATGTTGCTACTGCTTGTGACTGCTCATGGTAAAAATCATAAAGGCACCGATAAATTTAAGTCAGGTGATCCATAAGACCTTGCAAAAGTACACCATTTCAAATCCCATTCTACTAGAAATTTTTCGTACAGCAAACACTAACGGAAACATTATTAATTCCAGATACAACTTATTGTCGCTAAACTATTCATAATGTTTATAATTTATTATTTATATTCCAAAAGAAAATAGAAAAAAAATTATGGAAATATGGTTTTAAAAATGCCTAGGAATCCTATTGGTCTACTGTTTCCAGGTATCTGTTTACACAGTGTACCTGGTATGCTAAATCTAATGTAGATAGTTAGAATAAACCCTATTTCTTTGTTCTAGAAGATACTCTGTTGTCTTCACAAGTCAGCTTAACTCAAAGGAACTTTCGTTATGATTGGAACATCTGTTGGAACAAAAGATGGTCATAATCCATTAGTTTTGAAGATTGTATAAAACATTTCGAAGTAATGTTATTGACATTATAGGTTAAGTTTGAATTGAAAAAAAATTAAATAAACTCTTAGAATTATTCATGTTTTTAATCATTTAATGCCGAAATAAGGACGATATGACAATGATGTAGTGAAAATCATGATATTCGTTTCGAGTCATGAAGTTTTCATCAGGACAAGTAGACTAACCTCCAATCATAATCTCAAAACGACACATCTTTATTAAAGAATGGACACGATAGATTTTGTGGAGTTAGTCTAACATCGAGTGATAGCGAGAGTTGGAAAATTGTGCGTCTAGAAAAATGTTTAGCTAAAGTTTGGAGGGGAATTTCCTGATTCGAGTTGTTTTTATTTTTCCCTTCATTTCTCTCTTTTGGAAAAGTGATAAAAGTTGTTTATCATACTGTATATTAATCTGTTTCGGCATATCCATATTTTTGGGGGAAAAATGAATTTATTATTAACTACGGGATCTAATAAAATTTCCTAAAGTGATTGTATCGTTCCAAAATCCAAAGTAATTTCACTCATAATCAAGTAATTCATATTTTTCATTTTTAAACTCATCGCAATGGTCTTGGGCGAATATTATTGACGTAATATTATATTTAGATAATTCAAATTTCAAAAGTTAAAAAATAAAGCAACATTTAAAAAAAAAACGCTGATTTTGTTCGTTCCAGCGGTTTTTTTTTTTTTTTTTTTTTTGAGTTTTTTATTATTATTTTATTTTTATTTTTTATGTCAATGTTCAGTTGTAACGTTGGCTTCATAAATACTTACAAAGAAAATCATTAAATTTAAGGTTCCGGCATACACTTGAGGGGTGGAATAGAGAATGCGTACTGAACCACCCCAAACTCTTTAACCCCACGGAATTGTTAAACGATATGAAGTTATAAATAAATTTCAGCAAGAACAACAGTATTAGTTACAGATATACAGAGCTGAAATTCAATAATATTCTTACCACTTTTACTTAATCACCAAGGCAACAAAATACTCTTTCCAAACTTAATATAGTATTCCTAGTAAGAATTAAGTATTTCAGTTACAGGATAAATTTTCAAAGACTTTATATTATTTCTTACCTAAATTGTTTTTAAATATTCTCGGAATATTCTTAATTTCAGCAGACATTTTTAATCTTCCAGTCTGCAGCTAACGATCAAATATATCATTGAAAACCAAAGCCAGATGTCTATTGCAGACAAATCGGTTTAAAAAATGTTTATAGGGAACAAATTCGTTTTTAATTAATATTCAAAATAATAAAATCACATATTTACTATTACTTATCATTTTAATAACTTACAGTTAGCATGGAATAAAAAACCTAATCTTGTTTTCATAAACTGATCTTCAAATAAAATAAGAATTCTTATAACATCTTCATACAAGACCCGAAAACACACAGGTACCATTAAAGTATTACAATATTATAAAAAAAAAAAAAAAAGAAATTAACATAAATGTCATACATTTAACTTCAGAGTATTTCAAATTCTCTTAGATTAAAGAGAGCCAATATCTAGTTACAAGTTTTTCACGTTAATTAAGCAATGTACCTAAATGTCGCTTAGTATCGGTGGAAAAGTATCGATACATCAAAGATATCGGGCGAAATATATCGATACGTTCTATATAATAGATGAAAAGTATCGTTGAGTCTTTTTCTAGCTTGCTTGCGATACACTTGTAGCCCTGAAGAGGCCTGAATAGGCGAAAATTTGGCATTTAATCTGCATGATTAAGTGAATTATTGAAATAATACGAGACTTTGAGGCCTTGCATTCTACATTTATAATTCAATAGTCTCTTCCTAAAAACTTGTTTACTATTCTTTTTTTACTTATAATTGTATAATTTTTACTTTCACATACCTATTTATGAAATATAGTGTATACTATACTATATACAGTATACTATATTGAAATATAGTAAGGGAAAGTATTGGGATCGTGAAAAATTTCGACTTCCGGTTTTCAACGGAAATACACGTTTTGCAGTACCCTGAAACCTGATATTGGGTATTCGGTGTATGTATATGCCCGCGATGTGACATTTCGTCAAAATTGATCAAACGGAGGGGGCACTTTATTTCATAAGTTTTTTCCCAATCTTTACGTTTTTTTCGATTTTCTCAAAAATAGCTTTAAAGATTTTGATTAAACTCGGCAATCAAGAGAGAGAGAATCAACTCTCTCTCTCTCCCTCTTGTTTTACCTAAAAATAAGAAATGGCTAAATATATTCCTTCACCTTATAAAACACGTTGAGCCCACGCATGCGTAGTACTCCTTTAATGACACGATTCTTTATAATTAAAAATTTTAGGTTCATTTAATGGAAATTATATATTTCATGGTTACTATATGAAGTTTTCAACAACTACGTTGAGAATTATAAAATCAGACGATTTGGACTATTATGCTTTCATTGCCGAATCATCACAAGTAAAACCTTTTATTTAATAATAAAAATATTTATTGTATTTTAAAGAGCAAATACCAACAAAATTGAGTAAATGAATGGGCGAAAATGTGTGACTTTGAGAAATGGCATTTAACAACACACGTCAATTTCTATTCAAAGTAAACTGGTAAGTGAAAGTTGTGTGTTTCACGCATCGCACCAGATTTTTTCTATTAATAAAGTAGTTGGAAGACATCTTTAATTTTTTTTATTATGTCCTAATTATTAGAATAATGAAAATCCTTAGACGGGAATATCTCATAAACAAAGTATTGACGGTTATACCTTCCTAGGATTTTTTTTTTATCTTTTTGGTCTATAATTAATATTTTGAGTTAGTAACCTTAAAACTAACTAAAACACCCTCTAAATGTACTCACACACATTAAAAAAGGTAAACGAAATAAGTGATCGTACAAAAATTCGATTCAATTTTAGCTATTGAATCATGAATAAGTTTCACATGTGAATATCTCATCTATTTAAATAAAACTGAAGGGGTCATCTGTGGTATAGCATGGCAGCCTACAATTCTAAAGGTGGCAGGTTCGCGTCCCGTGGTGGCCGTAGGATTTTTTAAAGGGAGTAAAAAATCCTTGGCTATGCCGTCCCTAGGATAGGACGTAAAATGGAGGTCTCGAGCCTGAACGATGTCAGTTACTTTTACTTATGTCAATACATTTAGGACTCCCACTGTCTATAACATCGTCCGATTAGCCTTAGTGTGGCATAAAGTGACGTTAAATAAACAAACAAAAAAAAAATGAAAAAAATTATATTTTACTTTTTAGTTACAGATTCTTTAACAGATGAAGATGCATTAATTAAAATGAAATAAATGTTGATTTGATAAATCAATAAATTAAGATGAATGTTAGTATGATAAAAATTAAAATAAAGAGGGAATAAATAAAACGTGAGATAAAAACGCGATGAACAAGTGTAAATATTCGTTACAAATATAAGTATTCGAATAAATATTGTATAAAACCTTGTTCGCATGTTTATATAAATAAATTAATTTTATTTAGTACGTTGAATTGACACTCTGTCCTTGCTACATGTGTAACACTATGTTCCATCTGTCACACCTTGTGCTAACGCTACATGTGTTGCGACATCAGAACATTAGGTAACCGTGGACAACCCAAAGACGGTCTGGTACATAGGTCAATTGCACATCATCGATCTTCAATGTCTAAACGTTTATAAGGTAATCGGAACGGCTCTTGGTATAACTAAGGTTATCGATAAATTCATATTCAGATTTGTATCCATTTATTTATTTTAAAAAAAAATTTATTGGATGACAGTTTATTATTTTTTCCATAAAACTATTAAAGGTAAATATATCGTGAAACTTGTATAGATTCTAGAATATTTTTAGTTTGTATATTTTTTGTTGCTTCATAGTGAGATCTGTTTTTAATCATTGAGACCAACTCTATGTATTTGGGATTCTCCCCATAAAAATATATTTCATTTTATGATTCGCTGTTTTATTTTAGAAACATACATGTATATTAGCTTAAAAAAAAAAAAAAACATTTTCCTCGTAATATATAAAGTCTGTATCATGAGAAAAGTTTAGAATAAGTTTAAGTTGGCCCTTCAAACCTCATTCGAAACACTTGAAGTTTTCTTACATTATGCGTTAATAACCACATGTTTTCCTACCTACCAGAGTGGGGGATAATATTTATCAAAAAAAAAGAAAAAAGAATCTAACAAAATAGGGTTATTTATATTGTTTTACCTCAAACGATAATATGGGAATATGAAGGTCCCAACTTAACTGGTGTACGAAAATATTTTGAGCATCGTTTAAGAATTCAAATATTCAAACGAAAAAAGTAAAGCTTCATGATTTATATTAGATTTCAATATTCTAATTTTTGAGTAGGCCGTTGATAGTTTCTATACAAACTCGTCGTGTCAAATATCAAATAGTACTTCTAAAATCGCCGAATGGTTAAAAATTGCCGAATTTTTTCAGTCGTTTTTGGTGAAACATTCTAAACCGATTTTAACTTTAAGTGAGCCATTTGACGCGCAATATTATGTCATTTTCTTTTAAAGAGAATATATTTTTCTGTTCGACGACTTGTTATGGCTTTTTAAGCAAAAAAACGAAAAAAAGGACAAAATTTTCCAATTTAGTGGGCCGCTACTTTTGCAGGAGGCATGATCTGACTGGCAGAATCGAATTCATTTAACGTTAAATCTAAGGATCTAAAAAATCGCTATACAAATTTTCGATTTTTTTCTCACGGGCTGTCGTTCTTTAACGATTTCGATGGTTAGTTACGAACACAATACTTTTCTTGTTTTGTTAGTTCTCATCTTAAAGGACATAATTGTTGGCATAGACAAACCGTTTTATATATATATCTTTGCTGTCACATCGTGGGCACATACATACCTCAAATACCTAATTTCAGTTTCGTACGACAAATAGTTTCTGAGCTAGTCTGTTCACACACACACCATTTCGCGGGACTTTGTTATTTGGTCTCAGGGGACCCCAAAACGTGTATTCCGTTGAAAACCGGAACCTCTGTATGTTTACTTGATTTTTTTTTTTCATGTTTAGCCATTTCTTATTTTTAGGCGAAACGATAGGCAGACAATTTCTCGATAACATCGCGGGCATATACATACATAAAATACCTAGTTTAATTGAAATCGTTTGAGCTTTTTTTGAGAAAATCGAAAAAAAAAACGTAAAAATTAGACAACATTCATGAAATAAAATACCCCCTCCGTTTGACCAATTTTAATGAAATTTTTTCTGTCACATAGCGGGCATATACATACACCAAATACCCAATTTCAGGTTCGTGCGGTTTATAGTTGTTGAGCTAGTATGTTCACACACAGACACCAGTCCCCTCCCCCACCCCCCCAAAAAAATATAAGAATCTTTAAATATAGCATAAAACTTGAAATTATAATTTATCGTAAGAGTTCAAAATTAAAGTTAAAACTTTAAGAACATGACCTAATAGAAGAAAAGCCAAGAGGTCAGTTGTACGTCATGTGTTACCACTGTTTAATCTAGTGGAAGATTTAACTGGCCCCACGGATCCAGTGACGAGGCAATATCTGCCGGCTAAAACACAAGGAGAGAGGGAACATTATTTGGCCGTACCTGAACAGAGGGATGTAATGACCATTCAAAGCTTATTTATCCCCCCCCCCCCCACCAGCGAATCCCCAAAGCATTAGCGGCGGCACTATATTAAATGGGATTTTTCAGGCTGGCTTTATTGGGCCCTTGGGGGTGGTGAGGGGTCCAATCAGAAAGGGATTTCTCTCAGGCTATATCTTCCTCCGCATCCCAGCCTTTTTATTTATGTCTAACAACTTGTCTTCCATATTAGTGTGGTCTTTATGCGTGCTTTGTCATATATTATAATATTTTCATATATGTAGCAAAACATTTCTTATTTAGATGGGGTGTAGCGTCCTTATACCTCATACAAGGACAGGAAGTATTCGTTACCGACCTATACTTGTCTGAGTGACGAATGTTCGAAAATTATTTAATTGGTCCTCCAGGCCGGATTCAATACTGCGCAGAGTGAGAAACAAATCCGATATAACAGTTCACTGATAAAGATGAAAACGTTTCAGCTAATCTAAAAAACAACGGGATTTAAAATAGAACTTTACGCCTAGTTTAAAATTGTTTGGTAAAGAATTTAGATGGGTTAAAGTTTTTATTTTTTAAATCTTATAATTTGACCATAGTGTGTTATTGAATGTCACGTGTAAAAGGAACTAATAAAGAATATAATTGGAACAGGGTTTAGTAAAATCTCAATAGACAGTTAGCAAAAGTGTAGTGTACCAAATTAATATTTTTGCTATAATACATATTAATTAAATTCAGAATATAACACATGATGATATGAGATTTCGTATCAGGAGGTTATACTAATAGGTGCACATTGATTTTGGCTCAACAAATACATTCGATGTTTTCTCCACACGTGAAAAGGCGACACATAATTTGCCTTGAGAAAAACACGGATTTTTCTAGTCCAAGCCGTAAAAATAGATGTATGCATGCCCCCCCCCCCAAATATAAAAAAAAATTAAGTTTTGTCAATAAATCAACATACACCGCCATCTGTTGGAAAATTATACAACTTACAAATAATCACACTCGATTGTAGTATAATAAGCATTTAATTTGCAAAAAAAATATTGAGGCCAATAATCCAGATAAAAACTATCTTAGAAGTTACAAAAATACACAACATGAGCCAAATTTCATCAAAATCGGTTGAGTAGTTTCTGATTTTATGTATAAAGATTTGGGAGCATTTGGAAATTTCAATATGACAGGAATCCAGTTTCTAAAACAGCTGATCATCTTTCATAGTCGACATATTAGCATAGTAAGGCCAATACATTTTATTTTCTCCCAAAATTAAAAAATCATCCTCAAATTATAAGTTTTGTTTATCTATGAATATTGTTACTAAAACTGGAATAACCTGGATAGGAGCCAGCCGCCGTCCTGTAAAGACGGTAATCTGTAAATTGTCCTGTAAATTGTAATCTGTAAAGAAGCTACTCCACGTGAGTCATCACGTGACGGGACGATCTTCTATGTAGTTGATAGATGTCCCCAATTAAGGCCTGTTTCACTTAATAAATAATAATATTAATGAATATTTAAATAACAAATAAAATGAAGTACTCAAAAAAAGCCCTTTGGGCTCCTGAGGGCAGGCGGAAGAGAAAAATGGTCATTTTCAAGAATAACATCATCTGGAACTGTAAGTCTACCAAATTAAATGATCATACGTTCGTCCATCGATTTCATCATATTTCTCCATAAACCTACATTTTAACACTTATTGTCGTCAATCATCGACCAAATTTTCTATTACTTTGTTTCCATCTCTAAATATACATTCTAACAAAGAATGTTCCAGGTTTTCTTTATATTATTTCCCCCCTTAGCATTCATTGTACATAGTTCAATATATTTCCTAACTAATGAAAAAATTCCTAAATGAGGTTAATACGCGCAATGCTAGTACAGTATTTTTGTTATTCATGAAACGTCATAATTTCTTTTAATTTTTCGGGTTTCCTCTTGTTCATAATTCTTAGATCCTACAAGAGAATCATATCTTATAACATAAGGATTAAATAGGGTTGAATTTGTGGTTGAAATAGTTTTTTTTTTAAATGTACATCATAAGAAAAATGAAAAAAAAGATTATACTAACAGCAAGATTTAATTAATTAATCATGGGCGTTCATAAGGTGGGCCAATACTTGGTCTTTTCATATAACAAAAAAAAATCATAGGAGTCGACTAAATATCATCAAATATGGTAAAAAAAATTCTTTGATTTTTATTGCTGCCTTGAAACTAATTTTATACTTTCTTAGATTGCAGATTTTGAATCTGTGGTAAATATGCCTCTATATTCTTTAGAGTAAAAAAAATAGGATTTTTCGTGATTTGCTTATTTTAGGATTTTCCCCCATGATTTTTTGGACTTTTTTTTTTTTTTATTCTTACCTTTCGAATTGGTGATTCTTAGAGTAAAAGTAACTTTCATACCAAATTTCATGAATGGGCCTCTTAATCTCGCGAAGAATCAAATCTATGGGATTTGCTCATGTACCTGATAGACATTATATTAAAACAAGGAAAACTTGTAGCAAACAGACAGGGCGTGACTAAGATAAAAAGAAAATGGTTACCTAGCCAAGATGGAGCGAAACAGATTTTAGCTCAAAAATTTAAATATTAAACTGAGCAGGAAAAGTGTGAGCAAAGATTCGTGAAAATTCTTCGATTGAAGTGAGGGAGTTTACACAGACCACGTTCTTTTCCATATGTAGAGTAGGTATAGTAAAGCTGGACAATACCTTAGAAGAGGTCCTCCAGGATAATGAAAATTAAATTAAAGTTCTTTTTGAAATTTTAAAGTACTTTTAGTATAATAGAAGAATCTTACAGCAAATTATATGAAGCAAATTCTATAATAGAATCTAACCATTGACACAAAATACGCCAATGACCGTCTGGAGTAGAGAAAAAATAAATAAATTTATTTTATATAATGGAGTTAACTATTGTGTATGTTTAAAGACAGAAAACAGCTTTTTATCTTTTCTTTGAAGTGGGGATACATATAATTTTTTAATGGGAATAAAGTTGAAAAAGAATGTCTAAGGGCTGCCACGAGCTATGAGAGGTAGTTGAGGAATTCACGGATTCTTCAGATAAATCCCTTCAGTTTAAACCAGCTTTATAAAAATAATTATTCATTACGAATAATCAATTTTTTAATTAATTACTATTCATTAGCGTTTAAATAAAATAAAAAAGCGATTATCAGTTCGAATTAAATTAGGCGATTTCAGGGAAAGAAATCATTCACCAAATTAATTCCTCTGAAAATCAGTTGTGAGCCTGCGCTGAGATTCGATCAATATTTCAATTACTGTAAAGGTATTTTACAAATCGTAACCCGTTCTCCAAATTTGATTGATTTAGTAGCTCATAATATTATTAACCAATAATTTGTTTGAAAATTGGCGAAAAGTAAATGGCCAAATTCTTATTCACATAATCCGTTCTTCTAGTAAAAATATACACCCTTATATAAGACATTTAAATTCGAAATTATATTAGAGAGTCAAATAATTTTTTTAAAAAAAGTATTTGGTTTTCTTCGGATTTCATATGCATATTTGTAATTTTTTTTTTTTTTTTTTTTTTTAAGCTAACTGTTAAATTATTTTTCTGAATTCGTACCTAAAATAATTTTAGTATACCTACAAAAACTTTACAACCACGTTTCACAGTGTCAGTAGTTCTGAACATGTATCAGAACAATTTGTCTGCACCCAGGAATCAATTCAAGTGACTATCCCAAAAGATAACTAACATAGATTGCCCGTAGCGTTCGATTCTATAAGTTACGTTTGTTAGTTTTAACGTCACCCTATGCCACCAAGTCTAATCGGACGATGCTACAGAACAAAATTGCCGAATATCCTTAAGGAAATGCATTTTATTTATATATATATGCATGGGCCAATTGTTATGCAACTACTAATTTTTGTAAAAAAGAGTTAAAAGTTTTTGTTTGATTTAACGTCACTTAATGCCACTAAGGCTAATCGAACGATGCTACAGTGGGAGTCCTAAATGTTGCCTATCCAGGTATAATTAGGATAGGGATCTTTAACGAGTACCTGACATCGTACAGGCTCGGGACCTCCATTTTACGCCCTATCCGAGGGATGGCATAGACAAGGATTTTTTACTCCCATTAAAAAATCCTAGGGCCACCTCGGGACGCGAACCCACACCTTTAGTATTGTAGGTTTCTATGCTAACCACTACACCACAGGTGACATTTTTAAAAATAACAGGTAACACTACACCAAGTTACATGTTTAATTTATTATTGTATTTGTATCAAAGTTGATTACTTGGAATCACCCTAGTATTTTCCACTTCTTATCAAACGAACTTAATTATAAAACAATAATAATTATTGTATAATGATTATTTTTGCAGAGAGGGTCGGCTCAATGGTAAGGCATTTGGCTGCTGTGTTCAAGGTTCCGAGTTCGAATCTGGATTTGGCAAAATAAGTTTAATATCCTGTCACACATCGTATATGGGTACGAGAGATCCTCTGGGGCATCTACATTCACAGCTATTTTAAGTGGGTAATCTTAACTGAAAAAAAATATGGTTAAATCACATCCTTGCACGGCCGCTGACCGAGATACAGTACCTACTGTATCCAAGGCACGTCATGGGTTTTTAGTGGTACAGGTTTTAGATTATTTGTGTGCAAATCATAAACTGCACATTCAATTTTATATTATGTTGAAATATAAACTATAATAATATTATTTTTTCTGTTGGCTTTCCAGATATTGTAGATCTTTAGCTGCCTGGACAAGCCTTCTACAGTTCCACTTATCTTGGGCTTCTTCATTCCAGTTTGTTACGTGTTGCTTTGCAACATCTTTGTTGACTTTCTATATCCATCTGGTTTTTAGGCTACCACGAGGCCTCTTGCTAACTATTGAGGCATTTATTGTTAGAGGCTTCCAGACAGTGGCGGATCCAGGGGAAGGGCGCGGGGGGCGCCCCCCCCCCCCTCCTGGGAGGTGAAGAAACCAATCAATTATTACTATTTCTGTACAAAAAGGGCTATCTTTAATAATTTTTTGAACTCCTTAAATTATAAATGGATTGTATTTAAACATTTAGTAAAAATTTACTATTTAAATATACACTAATATTTTAAATTAGGTCCTTTATGACGCAAAAGTTTAAAAAATAAAAAAGCGCGCCCTCGGAAAAATTTTGGATCCGCTACTGCTTGCAGATGGATAGCTTCGAGCATATTATTTGCTATTAAAATATTAATAAATTTTATACGAATATCACATTGGATTATGATACATTTCGCATAAAAAAATTCTATTGAATACCTCAGTCCTTTAGTTACTAAAGGATGTATTAGGAGCTAAAAGACTTTCTTTTCCTATTCAGTTCTATTTTTCGTTTCTGTAATCTACGTTGTGTTATGTTTAGTCTTGGTTTCGTCAAATCATTTTAAAGTCCTTCCTATCAATGTTCTTTCTTGATAGCAGCTCCGTTGGAGAATGAATTCGATGAACGGTAGATGTCCGGCTTTCCTCAATTTATGAAATTTCATTCATTAATTCCTATCTTTCACCTAGGTTCTTTTCCTTGCATTTTTGTTTCAACATTTTTTTATATTGGTAATTACTACGATTTATTACTAATAACAAATAATGTATCTTAACAGGAATAAATCGATAATGCCTGAATTGAAAAAGTTTTAACTATCATGGTTTAGTTAATTTTTTCCCAAACCTGATTTCTTTTATGAAAAATCTCATTCGATCTTGTCAGCTCGGTCTTTTAAATCCCTTCCGAAAATTTATAGAATAAATATCCCATATTTATTACTTTCACTTACCTATATATGAAATATATAGTAAGTGGAAGTATTGCGATCGTGATAATTTTCGACTTCCGGTTTTCAACGGAAATACACGTTTTGGGGTCCCCTGAGTCCAAATAACCAAGTCCCGCGAAATGGTCTGTGTGTGTGTGTGTGAACAGACTAGCTCAAAAACTATAAACCGTGCGAACCTGAAATTGGGTATTTAGTATATGTATATACCCGCGATGTGACAGCAAAAATTTCTTCAAAATTGCTCAAAGGGACGGGGTACTTTGATTAATAACTTTTTATGTTTTTTTCGATTTTCTCAAAAACGGCTCTAACGATTTTGATTACACTGAGTATTTGATGTATTAATATGCCCGAGATATGACTGCAAAAATTTCATCAAAATTTATCTACCTGAGGGGGGACTTTACTTAATAAATTTTGTTTCATTTTCAAGTGTTTTTTTTTATTTACTCAAAACCGGTTTTAACGATTTTGATCAAACTGGGTATTTAATGTATGTATATGCCAAAGATATGAGAGCAAGCATTTCATCAAAATTGATCAACCGGAGGGGGGACTTTATTTTATAAATTTTGTTTCATTTTCACGTGTTTTCTTTATTTACTCAAAAAAGGCTTCAACGATTTTCATCAAACTGGGTATTTGATGTATGTATATGCCAAAGATGTGATAGCCAACATTTCATCAAAATTGCCCAAACGGAGGGGGCACTTTATTTCCAATTTTAACCTTTGTTTTCGATGATCTCAAAAACGGCTTTAACGATTTTTTTATCAAATTCACCATGTTTGATGAAAATTAGATGTTATTTATAATGTTAAATCAGAAGGGCTTTATCATTATTAAAATGTTCTGAGGGGGCTTAAATGGGGTAGGGGCTTTTTTTGTTTGTTTGTTTTTTTGTTTCCTATAAAGTACCTTTGTTTTTCTTTATATGGAGAAATGAACCGTCTCTCGTTACGCCTAAAAATAAGAAATGGCTAAATATGAGATATGATAAAATTAATAAAACGCATTAATTTCTAATCTAAGTAAGTTGGTAAGTGAAAGTTGTGTGTTGCGAGCACGCACCAGATTTTTTTTACATTCTTAACGTTCAACTTGTTTGTAAAAATTATACAAATCTTATACGAAAATGACTATGGTCTTGATATACGGCCATTTTGCTTTTTTAATAATAATAACTATAATATAATAATAATTATTATTTTTATTGTTATAAAAGCTAGGCGATCTTAACTCCAATAAATCCGGCCTTAACACAATCCCCCCGCGGAATTGCACCAATGCTGTTCCTTTTGGAGATTCCCCCCCTTTTTTTTCTTATACCTACTAAAAATTATTATCGTAGGAGATAACACTGACAAATGTTCTTTTCGAATCATTAAATTATTCAGTAAGTAATATTCACAATTTTGTTTACTTTGTATTATAAAGTACGTAAATAGTTTCGATTTCAGTTGCAAACTTTCAAAATTTTATTTTCTCTTGGATTAGTACTATTAACTATAATATGAGTCTTTCAACTGACGGAATTACTAACTCTAATTTCAACTTTATGCAGGAAAGTCTTTAAATGACATTTTTCTATTGGAAAATGCGTAACCTTTTATTTTATATGTATATTTTAGAAAACTGTTATGTTATAATATTTCTATCAAAAAAAAAAAAAAAAAAAAAAAAAAAAGGTACGAATTGGATTTAGTCATTCTGTCAACCGAAAGGCTCATTTTTTGAAATAAGGTGATAATTAATTCATTTTTACATACATATTTTATCAATAATACTATCAGGTCAATAGGGGCCAAAATAATTAAAATAACAATCAGAAAACATAATCGCTAACCATTCGTAAAAAAAGGTTAATAGTTCCGATCCTTATCGTTTTTGAATCTTCTCTGTATACTTAATGGAACATATTTAAATTACGATGAAATGATTCTGATTTCTGAGTTTTTTTAATATTAAAAATATTTTTAAGGGTTTATAATTAGGTTCAAAATCTGAAAATTAAAATTATTTAAAACATATTTTTTTTTTTTGGATTTGACGGTTGAATATCTGTAGTTTTATTTGTAGGTAATATATATAATATTTTAAATAATAAAAAAAAAAAATATCACCTCGTTGCATTAACTTATTTTAATAATCTATTTGGTTGGTATAAAACCATTGTGAATTAAGCCCCAAACAAATTTAATAATTTTTTTATTTTACAAATCACCTATTTTTTTTTTTTTTAAACATGCTTTTTTATATTTAAATAATATATTGTACTTTAAAAGCGATTGAAGTAAACAAAACACTATTTCACGAAATTCAACTTTAATTTTAGTTTTCTCAAAATATGGTGTTTGCCCCATAGTTCTCTTTTACGTCACACTGACCATTTATAACAAAGGTCTACAATGGACTTGGTGCCGAGAGTTTTATTGCTGATTCTGAGTATAATTGCTGCGCTGAATCCAAATTTGCCATTAGTTTTCCTCTATCAGCTCTAGTTGTTGAGATCAATAAATGGCGTGACTTACCTCTTAAGACATAATTATTCGAATACGTATGCAGGTTAATAGCAGGTGGAAAAAAACGAAGATATTAAAATTCTTTACATAAAGCATTTTAAATCAATTAAAACCATATAAACGCACACATTATTCACATTACCGGCGACCGGGGCTACTTTGGCCTTGAGGGGTTACTTTGGTCCAACACCAAAAAAAAGTTTTCAATATTTGTACTGCACAAACAAAACAAGACATAGGTATTTTTGGGCTTAAAAGATATTTTATACCCTACTAGAGGGCATTTTAATAGTTTTGGATAATTTGAAATTTTTTAAACTTTATTGAGGACAGTCTGTAAGTTGTCAAAATAGTCATTGACTACTTTTTCATTAATAGCAGCCCGTACTCGTTTAATGTTGCCTGATGTACTCACTGTTAACTTAGGGTGACGTTTCCTAAATGACGCTGCCCAATCCGAACCCGGAAAATTATTCTTAAAGCTCTTTACTGTACGTCCCTGTTTGTCAAGGTTACTGATGGGAAATCCAAATGTATCCAATTTTTCAATATAAGCCTCAAAGGCTTGTTCTTCTTTTTCATATATTTTGACACTTACCTATTTTTATCTTGTTACTGAATTCGTCCTTGATGAAGAGTTTGGAGGTAATCAATTGAAGCATCAAAACAAAGGTTTACAAAACCTCCAGTGTGCCCAATGGTAAAAATTTTAAATTACTAAAACTATTAAAATACCCTCAAGTAGGGTATAAAACCTTTTTTAAACCCCAAAATACCCATATGTCTTATTTTGTTTATACACTACAAATATTGAAAACGTTTTTTTTGGTGTTGGACCAAAGTAACCCCTCAAGGACCAAAGTAGCCCCAAAGTACCCGCCCCGGTCGACGGTATCACTTTTTTTTACAACTAAATTTAATGTTGGTTTATTATTATTTTTTTCTTTTAAGAGAAATCCATTAGATTTCAAATAGACTTACAGATTTCACACTTCGGAAGCTTGAATTTCTTGAATAAAACTACTGTTAAGGTATGCTGAAGCTAAAAAAGTAGATCTGATCGAAAAAAATCTGATTGCATTATTGAAATCAGCGCCTAACATAGATAAAATCAGCTATAAGATTCTAGGCACCAAAAAAAAGTATTTTTTTTCTGTAGGGCTTTGTAATCTTTACGATAAAAAAAAAAGGCTTCATTATTTCTTTAACTTCCAAATTCGGAGCCCTTTAATTCTGATAGTCATTCCCTCTATTTTGATTTTTACTACTTTTTAACATCAGTTATTATAACCGGAAGTAAGACACAAGAAAAGGAAGTTGTGAGCGACATTGACAGCCTCGAACGAACAGAATGGATAACACATCCTCCCTACGGTAAGAGAAAGGTTTTATAATCGACAATGCGTGTAGTAGAAATATTATTAATAAGGGATGAGTCAGGGCTATGACATTTGGCGGGGGTCTAGAGTAAAAGCATTCATCTGTTGCTAGACTGTATCCATAATGAATGGGTTGGCAGCCCTGGGGAATCCCACCCTCCGAAGCCGCTCCGCTGCGCTGGATTTCCACGAGTCCCAAAAGTGGCAGAAAGCTCTTCCATGGCAGAAAACATTTGCTTAAAGTACAGATACGTCATTAATGACGTAGATATTTAAATAAGCTGCTGAAATTTAGAACATGAAATGGCATATCTCATAAATAATTATTAAAAGGTAATGATGACAATATTAAAGAAATTGTGCCATCATCCCACAACACTCCCTCCTCAATATAAATAATTATTGATTGTTTAAACATTAAGTATTTCTTTTACTAGCATAAAAATCGTGTAAGCTGATTTTATTAAGAGACAGCGTAAAACTTAATTTATGGTAGGGTGTCGATTACCCATACTAATCAATGTTGTTGTTTTGTTTTTTTGTTTTTATTTACTCAAGTCGAAGTTTATTTTTATTTTATCCTTATTTATTTTATTTTTTTTATTTTTTTTTTTTTTTGATCTAACCTATTTAAATGTTTGTAAATACTGAGTTGACGCGCACAGTGACATTAACCTGTTAACCGACGGGACATATAAATACGTCAAACGTAAACAATAGTAGGATTTAAAAATACGTCCTTGAAATATATATTGCGCCCTGGAATTGGTGGGACGTATAGTTTTGTACAACCGAAGTATTAGTCATCGATACATGTTTCGACGAATCGAATTTTTTTTTTTTTTTTTTGTACTCAATAATTATTTGTAAATTTTATAATTTGTTAATTCGATATTTCCATATTTTTGTTAATATTCTTTTCTATTTGTATTAATTTAATCAATATTGTGGGTTGCCACCTTGTTTTAAATTATTTTAAATAATTTATTTTTTGAAGAGAAAAGATTTGGCTCCGCCGGGAGTCGAACCCGGGTCTTCCGCGTGACATGCGCGCTATGCTAACCACTGCACCACGGAGCTCGCCCCCAAGCGGTGCCAAATCTTTCCTCTTCACTGACACCTCTCCCTAGATCTCGCAATTTTTGCGAGTATTTACGGAAGATGGACAATTTTTGTCCAATATTGTCAAAATTGTCCAGCGAGGACGATGGCTTGGGGACGAGCTCCGTGGTGCAGTGGTCAGCATACCGCGCATGCCACGGGGGAGACCCGGGTTCGACTCCCGGCGGAGTCAAATCTTTTCTCTTCAACAAATAAATTTTTTAAAATTTTCTATTTGTTTGTAATTTTGTATTTTCCTTTGCGCTATATATATTTCATAGTCTTTTCATTTATTTTAAGCATAAATAAGAAAAAATAATAGTTACGTTCTCCGGGCGTGATGTACTAACACGTAAAGAGCTGACGCCCGTTATATGCTGCATAATTAAATTAATCCCCGGGTAACAGGTTAACATTACTATCGCCCTTAACTGAGAGAGAATGTAATACAGTTAATCTAAGACTTCGTAAAGACAAAAAAAAAAAAAAAAAAAAAGATCAAAGCTACTTCAGTATAACTAAACACGAGCAAGTAAAACAAAAAAACTTGGGTTTAAAAAAATCCTATTGTGTGCTATGAATAAGAATTGTGTATGAAAATAAACAGAGGAATATGATATAAGTGAGTTAAAAAGGTGATACGAGGAGTTATATTATGAGAATTAAGCGTATTACTATAACGTTATTTGTTCTTCTGTTTTTTGTTTAGTTATGCATTCTTTCATTATTAATTATATATTGTTCAATTCTAATAAATAAAGCGCAAAACCGAAATCAAATGAAGTTTTTATTATATAATACGAAAAATACAAGTTAGAAATTTTAAATGGTCCTACGAGCCGGATGAATCAAATTAAGAAAAAAATTGAATGAATTAAAGCCCACAGTTATTTGTTCAGTTCTCAAAACGGAAAAAAATAATCTAGAAACAAAAACACAAATAAGAAATATTTATTAGATTATCCGAACAGTAAAAATTATAATTTTTTAAGGTCTCTGCAAGTGTTCAAAATCAGAATGTGAAAATAAATTAAGTGAGTAGAAAGAATCGAAAAATTTCAAGGAACGCTTTGAAACAATATACCCACTCTTATACCCCCTCCTATAATTACAAAAACTCAAGTTTAGACTCAATACAATTAACTCAAAATTAATATGAATTAAAAGATCATCAAATTTTACTGCTGCAAAGTTTGTCAAGAATCAGAATGTAAAAAATTATTTTTCAATTCGAAACATATTGGTCCCAAAATAACCAAACCCGAACCCAATTTTCTAATTAAAAAAAAAAGTAGTCCGTATATCCGACGCTATTTATATTTTGTTTCCATACATACTTCCAACTGTTCCAACTGAAATACACCCAAATGTTCTAACAGTAAAAATAAAATAAAAAAACCTGGGTTATTTCAAAAGCTGTCTGTTTTTTTTTTTTTCTAAAATAATTAAAATGAACATTTAGGACTAAATGAATACCATTTGACTGAGTATGCTTGAAAATTATTGATACATATGCAGTATTGTTAGATTTTTTGTTTTCTAGTATGCATATTGCATCAATTGATGAAACAACACTTTTAGATTAAAACAGAATGGTAATAATAAAACAAAGCATAATTTAAGCAAGACATTTCAAATATCAGCCTAAAAGTGGGCTACTGCATATTAATGGTCAATCACAACATACGCAAAATGACGCATACTCTGTTTATTTTTGTATTTAGTAATGCAATGAATTTATTATTTATTAATAAACTCACCTAATTATTGTTGCGGTAAATTAGGTATTAGCAGTTGTAGCAGCCGCACTGTTGAAATAATTAATTTAATTAGTAATAATTAATTAATTACAAGCGGCATGGCGATGACCTCACTTTCCGCCAAACCAAGAGGTCACGTTTCGCTTTATTTATTTATAAAAGGTAAACAAAAACTGATGTTTATCGCTCCGTTTTCATTTTAAGTATCACAAACCATAAGTTTAATATCATAATAAGTGTAATAATAATATATATATATATTCTTATTACTTACTTTTTTTTTTTACTTTATCATAATTTTTTTTGTATATACACATACAAGCTCATAGTGGGCTTAATTAACCCACCGCTCTACACTAATTGCTGATATTATTTTATATCGAGAGTGACTTCACGCATTTTTAACTCTGATTAATATATATTTCTTTACCTCAATTTGAGCAAAACTCAGAAAGCGCTGGTGTAGTGGGGTGAGAGTTCTGTGGAAGGTCCGTAAGCTCAATGTCGGGATGGAGTCCTGCAAGTCTATAAGATAAATGTTTTACTGGAGCCTTTGTGTTTCATTTCGCTTCTAGATAAATAATTTTTTTTTCTTATGTTTATGCTGTTATTGCTTAAAATCTGTTTTATTTTCTGAAAATGAATCTGCATGACACCACATTGTTTTTAATATTGTATAAGAAAAAAATTCTTTCCGAACAGCAGACTTAGCTAACTTTATAGTGCTTAGCTAGCACTGGAATTAGTTCTTCAATAAAAGCGCAATGGTAAACAACAATAAGTTAATTTGACAAGTATTAAAAAAAATCGAGACTACTCTAACCTATTTTTAAAAACCTAATTAACAATAAATTTTTTTCGGTTTTAAAAGGTAATTGAAATATGAATATATTTGTACGACGTAAGTTTCATATGTGTCACAACATTCCAGGCTTCCTTTTTAACACTTACTTATTATTTGCATACGGCTTTTGATGAAGGGAAAATTAACAATAAGAACTTCCTCCGTAAGTCGAAACATCAGTTAACAATGAAGAAAAAAGAAAATACTTCGTTTAAAAAAAAACAGGACGAAACTCGATGGATAAGAAATGTTTGCGTTAGAAGAAAAATAAACTTCCCTATCTTATTGATGTGTTAAAAATCATATTTTCGCTTAGCATGGATTGTGCTCTGATAGAGCTGCCATATTCAGGTCTCAAATTCATTGCATCTTTAATTCGAATTGGGGATTAGAAAACAATATTTAATGAGACAATATCCAAACCATATTTTTTCTAAAATACAAATAAAAAATTTAAAGTCATTTATTATTTGCTTTCACGCTGAAGATCAAAGAGAATCGGATAAAAATTTAAATGCTATACAAATGTTCTTCAATTCTGTACAGAATATTTCCACAGTTGTGACACCCGAAAAAATTATTTTTTCGTAGGGAAGTAAAAACTCCTACTCATATTTTGTAGGATTTAGAAGAGGATGATACGAGGGGTCCAGAAGAAATTTGGTAGGTAGCCTACAAAACTCTAATTAGCGACAACAATTAGGAAAAGTGAAATAAATTATAAGAGGACACATAAGCATGTTCTTAAAAAGGTTAATGATAGAGTTTTAATAAAATCATTCATTCTATCCAGTAAGAAAGATTATGAAAACGTCAAATTAGCATACAAATTCAATCCTTAATATATTACTTAGAGAAGGATTTTATATACTAAAGAAATGTCCTGGTTTTTATAAATGTTTATGTCATAATTGGATAATATCTATGTTTAATTTTTTGAAAATGGACCTGCAGAGACACCACATTGTTTTTAATATAAGAAAAAAATCTTTCCGAATAACAGACTTAGCTAACTATTAAGTGCTTAGCTAGCTAAGCTAGCATTTGAAAAAGTGCTTCAATAAAAGCTCAATATTAAACAACAATAAGTGAATTAGACAAAATAAAAGTATTTAAAAAATCGAGATTACCCTAAGCTATATCCAAAAACTTAATAATCAATATTTTTTTCGGTTTTCAAAGGTAATCGATATATTGATTTATTTGTTCGACTAAGTTTCATATGCGTCACAACATTCCAGGCTTCCTTTTTAACACTAACTTATTATTTGCATACAACTTTTCGTGAGGTAAAACCAAAAATAAGAACTTCTCCATAAATAGAAACATCGGTATACAATGAAGCAAAAAGAAAATACTTCGTTGAACAAAAACAGGAAGGAACTCGATGGATAAGAGATGCCGTGTTTAGATTAGAGGAAAAATAAACATCCCTTTTTTATTAATGTGTTAAAAAATAATATTTTCGCTTAACATGAAAACGTTAAAATTTTGTTCGCTTAAAATTTTTTTTGGTTTTCAAAGGTAATTGATATATTGGTTTATTTGATCGGCGTAAGTTTCATATGTGTCATAACATTCCAGGCTTCCTTTTTAACACTAACTTATTGTTTGCATACAACTTTTCGTGAGGTAAAACCAAAAATAAGAACTTCCTCCATAAATAGAAACGTCAGTAAAAAAAAATGAAGCAAAATAAAAAAACTTCATATAACAAGAACAGGAAGAAACTCGATGGATAAGAGCTGCCACGTTTGGATTAGAGGAAAAATTAACATCCCTTTGTTATCGATATGTTAAAAAATCATATTTTCGCTCTTATAATATACGAAATTCGTTTCTTATTTTCGATGGCCCAACCATAACCAATCATTATGTTGTAAGGAGATATCTCGTAGGATTGGTAGAAGATCCGTTAAATTTAAAATAGATTATTCTGAAATTTTTTATTTATGTCCGATGTTTCGGCATTCGAGCCATTTTCAAAGTTAGATTTCCTAAAAACAAATTTCAATTTTACTGACGATGTAGATTTTTTATACGCAAATGTGCACGTAAAAGAAAATGCCCAGAACGGTATAAAATTACCAAATGATTTAACGAAAAACTGAACAAGGCATGGAATATATTTAATACTAATAATGACAAATTATATTTTTTTGTAAATGAAAAAAGTTGTAACAAACCACAGGAAAAAAAAAATCATATTAAGTGTACAAAACATCTAAAATATATAAGGAGAAAATTGTGGACGAAAACAATTTCAGAGAATGAAGACAAACATTAAAAGTGGAAGGATCTTATAAAATGGACACTCCGTCTGAAATTATATGAATAAATAAAAAAAATCTCCTTGAAGTTTCAAGGTTTTATTTTTTTTTAGCTTACTAAATTTAAAGTTTAATATATACTTTTTTGAGTCTGGTTCCGACCGTCGTACAGTACACATCGTGTCCGTAACTGTCTTTTCAGTGTCGTAGTTAAAGTGACTTTTTTAAAGAAAAATTTATATTTTCTTGTTCATGTGCTTACTAATGCTGCGTTGTTAAAATTAGAAGAAAATCAGGCTAGTGATATTCAAGCAATTAGTGAAATAAGTATAGATAAGAACATTGGAACATAGACATTATCTCTACCGTTCATCTATAGGTAATCCTTCCCATCATATCTACTTCCCCCACCTGTTTACATAATCATTATCATTCATAGCAATACTTCGTATTTATTTACATATATTTAATCAATAAACATGGCCTACACAAATGAAGATATAATGGAAGAAATTAAAAAAAATACAGTTGAAACATCTGGCATTAAAGAAAACATGGATAAAATTGTAACACTACTTCAAACAGTTATATCACAGCAAGAAGAGCTATCCAATAAATGCAGGCAACTGGAGATAAAAAATGAAAGCCTAACAAAGGAGGTAAATATGTTAAAAAAACAATTACGTAAAAATAATTTATTGCTCTTTAACGTACCAGCTAATGAAAATGAAAATCTGGTTACTAAAGTTAAAGAGTTATGCGCCTCTGTAGACATAACAATACCTGAAAATAGTATTAATGACTGCTACAGAATCGGAAGAAAACAAGAACCAAGGCCTATACTCATTGCATTTAACAGTTTTCTCGTGAAAAAAAAAGTATATGAGAAAAGTAATGCATTCCAACAGATTAATTGTCGTATAAGTCACGATAAAACACCTGAGGAGAGAGAAGAGGGGCGGAGAATTTATCGTTGCATGAAACTACTGAAAACTGTGGATCCAAATGTAATTTATAGAAATAAAAAATTCAAGTTGAGAGGTAACTATTATAATATAAATGAAGCTGAGGAAATAGCCGGGACTGACCTATCGATTGCACATATGGAAACCGATGATATAAGTCAACAAGCAAACAAAAAAAGAAGAATTGAAGAAATTCAACAACAATTGGATAAATTTCGATTTCGTTCCAAAAGCAACTCAATGTCATCTGCAAGCTAAGGACTACCTTCTCAAAAAAATGGTAAATAATTTTAATAGCAAAAATACAATAAGAGACTTTAAGTGTAGGCTAAATAATAACCTTAATATTTTAAGCTATAATATCGAAGGCCTTAATACTAAAATTAATGATCAAAATTTTATTAATTTCATTGAGCAACACGATATTTTTTTCTTACTAGAAACATTTATAGAGCTAAAAGATATAAAAAAATATGATAAATTCTTTACAGATTATATTGTAAAATGGATACCGGCAACACGTAATAAAAAATTAGGTAGGTCTATCGGTGGTGCATTATATGGTTTTAAAAAAAGCATAAACACAGTTAAAGCTTGTTCTTTTTGTGAATTATCAGAACGCTGGGTTGTAAACATTTCACTGAAGGATAATACTATATATGTAATACCGGCATATTTAAACTTCAATAACTGGGAATCAGACTTTAATAATTTATATCAAGTATTGAACGACCACTCTGATAAATTATTTATTTTGATTGGCGATCTGAATAGTAGAGTGGCTAATTTGCAAGAAGTAGCGGATGAAATAAGAGTAATAAATTCCAATATAACGGAAATAAGGCAATCTAAAGATCTGGTTGTAAACTCTAATGGTAAAAAATTATTGGATCTTATGGATTCTTTTGATTTGATTCTTCTTAATGGAAGAACAGAAAATGATTATTACGGAGAATTCACCTATATAAGAAAGGATTGTTGCTCTGTGATTGATCTATGCTGTATATCTAAAGATCTTCTGAAATATGTGGCTTCATTTAAAATTGAATCTCAAATATACTCTTTACATATGCCCATTGTATTAAAGTTTTATTTAGGAAAAAGTATTAAAAATGACAGTTTCTTACCGTTACTACCTAAACTAAATTGGAAAGCTCAAGAAAAAATAGTATATCAAAATAAAGTACAAAGTACAGTAGAAAAAATAGTAAATGATAGTAAAGAAAATACTGAAACTCCAAGTAGTGATTTGTTGTTAGATATTATAAATTGTGCTGCAAATAGACCTAAATCCAAACAACCTGTAAAATCTAATAGGAGTCAAAAATGGTTTAATAAGGAATGCGCTATAGCTAGAAAACAATCGTATGCAAATTTAAATATCTACAGAAAGACCAATGTCTTTGAAGACAAGCAAAAATATTTAAATTCAAATGCAATTTACAAAATGATATGCAAGAAGGCGCGTAGGATCTTTTATACATTACAGGTTGAAACTATAAGCAATAGTAAAAATACAAAAGAATTCTGGTATGCAGTTAGGAGTTTAAAGCGTAACCAATTATGGGCGTCAGATCCTGGAATAGATATGAAGGAATGGCTAACACACTTCAAAAATTTGTACAATCCACCGCTAAATGCTTATAGAGTACAATATGCAGAACCGTTTATCACAGATGAATTTCTTGATAATCGATTCACTATGGAAGAATTTTTTTTTGTTTATTTTGGCTTACAGGCGTAAAACCCTAAGGTCATCAACGCCCTTTATCTTTGTTTATAGTACGGAACCTTAATCAAATTAAACTTATTATTAAAAAATATTCAGTCATAATAATATAATGGTACTATTGTAAAAAAAAATTATTATGTATAAGAAAAGAAAAAGATGAAAATGTTAATAAATATAGAACATAATTGTGTATTATTCAACAATGGGAATATTAATTATCGTAACAAAAAAAAAAAATAAATAAATAAAATAATTTTAAATACAAATTTTTTTTTTTTTTTTCCTTTCTCCTTTTTTTTTTTTTTTTTTTTTTTTCTTTTTTTTTTTTCTTAATTTTTTTAAATATCTAGAGATGAGTAGAGACATTACATAACTAAATGCTGTTGATCAATTTACAGTTCGTTATTAAGGTGATAACCTTTTTGATTATAGACTCATCATCTCTGAGTGCCATTTTGATGTCGGAAGGTATGCCAAGCCGGTTGAGTATTGATTTGTAATAATCACACTCCTCGAAGATGTGTCTGACACTTAGGTAATTATCGCATTTTGGGCATATAGGAGGTGCTTCCTTAGTAAATAGATGTACATGTGTCATACGGGTGTGACCTAACCTAAGACGTGTAATTGCAACCTCTTCGCGGCGTTTAGTGCGGTTTGATGTGGCCCATGGCTTAACGTCTTTCTTTATATGCTTCAATTTGCTGGCTGGGCTTTCCTCCCACATTTCTTGCCATCTTTGGTTTATAACTTCCTTAAGTGGACGCGCAAGTTCTTGGGGAGTTAGGACAGCAGTGCCTCTACCCGGTAGGGATAGAGCTGCTTTGGCGGCTCTGTCGGCCATCTCATTCCCGACTATCCCGACGTGCCCCGGGGCCCAAACGAAGTGTACTGTTTTACCTATTTGGTTTAACATAACTATGGAAGAATTAAAATTAATTCTTGCTAAAGCAAAGGATAATAAAGCGCCGGGCATGGATCGTATCCCATACGAATTTTTTAAAAACGCCCCAGTAAATTTTTTGGAAATTCTTCTGAAGCACTATAATCATATATACTCATCAGGAATCGTCCCACGTAATTACAATCAGTCAATTATATTCCCTCTATATAAGAAAGAAGACAGGACATCAGTAGTTAATTACAGAGGAATATCATTTGAAAATACAATATCAAAAATTTATACCGGTCTACTACTAAACAGATTATCGGAATGGGTACAAAAGGAAAATGTTATGAAAGAGTTTCAAGCTGGGTTCAGGAAAGGCTACTCCACGATTGATAATTTATTTGTACTGGAAAACATTGTTAATATAAAACTTTCCAAGAAAAGAAGTAAAGTGTATGCTTTCTTTATAGATCCATCGGCAGCATTTGACAGGATAGATAGATATTCATTAATCTATAAACTAACACAAATAGGTCTGTCTACAAAATTTATAAAAACGATAAAGAAGTTACACGAAAATGCTGAGGGCTATGTTTGGGGAAGAGAAGGTCTTTCAGAAACGTTTGATATAAGCATGGGCGTGAAACAAGGAGGCCTTCTTTCGCCTTTGCTTTTTTCCTTGTTCTTAAATGATATCGAGGATTGCCTCGATGGAGGTGTACTAATTATGAATACCAGAATAAAACTGCTTGCATTTGCGGATGATTTAGTCCTATTGGCTTCAGATCCGGTAACGCTCCAGCTAATGATTACTCAAATAGAAGCATATTTTCTGAAATGGAATCTTATAGTAAATCTAGTGAAATCCAAAATTATAATTTTTCGAAAGGGCGGAAGACCTGCAAAGAATGAAAAATGGTATTTTGCACAGTCTTCAGTAGAAGTTGTCAACAAATACAAATATCTTGGAATATTATATTCCTCCGGCATGTCACATGAAGAACATTTAAGAGAAAAACTACAAACTGCTAAAAATGGTTTAAACTCTTTATGGCAAAAACTTATAAAAAATAAGGACATCGCATATTCAGCAAAAATGCAGCTATTTAACACTGTATCCAGAACATTACTCTGTTACGGGGCTCAGGTCTGGGGTGGAAAAATGTACAACAAAGTTGAAACTCTTTTACCATTCTTCTTGAAAAAAATGTTTAATCTACCAATTAACACACCGAACTATATTCTATACTTGGAAACAGGATTAAAGCCCATATATTTACACACCTTAAAACTACATTTCAAATATATAATTAAAGTAATAAATTTCCCCAATAGACTCACAAATACTCTGGCATTGGAATGTATTAAAAAGAATGTAGGGTGGTATAAAGATGCAAATGAACTCGCCCAAATACATAATGCTCCTCAGATTAATCTTGATAATGTTTCGGAATGGTCCAATATATTTAAATTAATAGTTAAAAATTTAGATGAAGGAATAAAAAATAAATATATAGCTGCGGCTGTTAGTTCATGTAATAGTGTAACTTATAAATATCTCGAATATGACCTACCCGAAAATGCTCAGTACATGAACAATACATACAAAACGCATGAGATTCAATGGATATTGAAAATAAGAGGGGAACTGATGTACCTAAACTATAGTAGGCATTCAGGAAGATCTGAAACAACATGCACTATTTGTAACACTGGAGAAAATGAAGATATGATTCATTTTATTGCCATATGTCCGACTCTCTGTGATATAAGATCTAAATGGTTCGGGATTGAAACTTTAGAAATGGATGAATTATGCACTTTTCTAAATGGGAAGAATTGGAAAACTATTATTTCATATGCAAGGGAGGCGTGGAAATATAGGTGTCTGGTCAAATAATGGGCTGATATCCATTATTGTTTATTTATTTATTAATTGATTAATATTTGTAAATGGGACCAACATAATGTTTGATTATTTATTGATATAAATGTAACTGTTAATTAGGAAAAAAAAAAAAAAAAAAAAAAAAAAAAAAAGTCATATATACCTATGTAGATATATATATATATATATATATATATATATATATATATATATATATATAATTTAAAAAAAAAATGGTAGTAGTAACATCAAAAATAACAATAATAATCATAAGGGATTATGAGTCATGATATAAATACCATTTGATAATAATATTTATAAAAGATAATGGAGATAAGATTTGTTGGGTTCTATTTGTGTAATATAGTGTATGTTAAAATTAATATGTATACTTAAACATAGTGTAATGACTATTTGATATTTTCATCATATGTTTAGAATGTTACAAATTAAATTATAGGTTGTTGTATTTAATGTTGGTTGTTTCATATATCAAATGATAATGTTTTGGTTCTCTTACTTATTGTTTGTTCTCTTACTTATTTGTTGTTGTTATTTATTGTAATAACATTTATTTATTTATTGTAACTGATATCAACCAGTACTCACCTCTGATGGTCATTGACCAAGAGTATGTGCCAAAGAAATGTATATGTAATCTAATGTTTGAAAATAAAAGCACTTTAATAATAAATAATAATAATATATACTTTTTTAAAACCGTGTATTGATACGGCTCTATGAGGGAAGCTTGACATTCTCCACGTCTTTGCACCTAGATTACGAAGATCTTCCTTCACATCATCTATCAATCTCAATATATGTCTTCCTTTCAATCTTCTTACTCCTGGATTTTCTCTATCTATGCGCTTGTCGATTCTGCTACACACTCTTCACATGTTCTACTTATATGCCTCTCTTTTTATACAGGTGATCTGTTTCTTTGAAGAGATTTTGCAAATCCGCACTTGTTTTCATCACCCAACTGTTATTTTCACACGTCTGAGCGCATATCTTTTAGAACTCTTTGCTCCCTGTACTCCGTGTGTACATATATTCTTCTCATTGTCAAGAACCATGACATGTTTCATGTCATAGCTGGCCAAAATGTGGAAAGTAATAAGGGATGACACCATCGAGAAGTGGAATAGATTGTGGGTAACTGCCCAAAAAAGGTTTTACCTTTCTTCACGATTGCTAACCAAATGAGTCCTTCCTGACTCTAGGCCGTCGCAATTCCTTACAGGGCATGGAGGGTTTTGCGGTAAACTCCGTTGCTTAGGGATGGACATTAACCCCCTATGTGTTCTGCTGTGGTGTTATAGACACTGCTGAGCTTTTAAAGCAATAAGGACAAAGTAATGAGGGAAACCGGATTCTATATTATCATGGAGGGCGATTTCCCTCAGCAAGCTAATAGGAATAATTACCCATTTTTCTTACATGGGATCAAAGAAGCAGTAGAAGGCAACCAATTCACTTTAACACGTTCACGCCGGGACTGTTTAATGCTGTTCACTCTATCGGGCGGGAGCTATTTCAAGGCATTATGCAGTATTGGCAATCCAACAATAATAAAATAAACAATAAAAAAATACTATCCTACTAGTTATGTTTATAATACGGTATTAATTATAGTTGTTATTAAAAAATAAATGTTTATACGTTTATAAGTATATGAATATAAATATAAATAAATACAAAAATAAATGAATACCTATCCCTTAAGTTTTTATTATTTTAATTTTCAGCTGTATAGAAATTATTTCTACTTTCTTAACACTTTGGCTGCCATGTCGCCTGAAATCGAGTAACTGTCAGAGAATTAAATATTAAAATTGTGTAGAAACGAGAGCGTGACTCTCAGGTATTTTGTTTTTCGGGAGTCAAAGTGTTAAAGATCTAATTATTTGACAGAGGCGGCATCCTAGCTTGAGCCACCGGTGGTACACGCCGCCCGATGAGGCAGTCAAGTGTGAGCCTCCGGTGGTACACGCCGGCGTCAACGTGTTAAAGTTATACACAAAGAAGAAAATAAGAATATAACCAAGCAGTAGAGGCGGCAGGTGCTACACTTCTACCTTTCCGTATTGCACAAAAGGCAAGGGAATAAATACAATAAAGAAATAAAATAGAAATGAATAAAATAAATACATAAACTGGAAAAAAAACGAGTATTATTTTATATAACAGTATTTTGATTGGTGTATAACATATCGAATTGCTATAATATACATTGATGTTTAACAGAATTGAGAAAAAAAAAAAAAATCTGACTGGTATAATAAGCTAATTAATCATTCCAATTTGTTATTATAAATTAAATGTCAATAGTATAAGTTGGTGATTCATCATCACAATCACCCTATCGTTCACATATTTTGGAATAAGTTCAATTATTAATAGGATGATAGCTAATCAAGGCTTCATTAAAAGTATCAAAACTTATTCCAAGATAAATTCCAAGTTCCAATATGAATTTTAGTATTATTTTTTGGATCGTAAACTTGTCAGCAAATTATAATGCCGAAATGAATAGAAAAAATATTACTTTTACCCTTATTTTTTAAGAATAAGAAAGAAGAAAAAAAATAAGATCTTTGAACTTAACACCGGCCTTTTCATTATATTTACGAATAGAGTATTAGGCCGTTCCTAATACATATACTGACTTTCCCTCGGTTCTTGAAAGAAGCAGATGAATTGAATATTATCCCAAGGATTAACTATAATTTTATAAAAGCATTAATAATAAATTTCAAACAATAAATGTTTATTTTTTTTTGCTATACCTGAAAAAAGAAACAATTTTTGAATGTGTGAATTAGTTAAATGTGTTATATATCATGAATGATGAATTTTAGAAAACATGGAAATGACATTTCTAATTATCTGGAAAAATGACGTTTATTTCCCTTTAATTTTTTTTTTTTTTTTTTTTTTTTTACATCCACAGTTCTATAAATGGACTGTATTTATCTCATGAAATAAATTTTAAAAATATTATTTAGAGTCAATTAACAATAAAAGAAAGCTATGGGTTCGTATTAAAAAAGCTATATCTAATTTATTAAAATTATCATATATTAATTTATAGTCCCTAATTATTACTATTAAAAAATAAACAAATAAAAAGGAAGCTGTAATACCCATAACACATCAAAGGAAAATTGGAGGCTTTTTTACTCAAGTATAGCGAGTTACTTTTTTTATTAAATATTATAGATTTGACTCATAAATAAAATTAAATAAATACATACCATTCTACAAAGATAACTGAATCATAAAAGTATGTTTTATAGGTATGTAATAGAGATCAAAAATATGATTTTTATTCTCACTTTCCACAAAAAAAAAAAATAAAAAAAAAAATTATGGAATATTATATAGAGGATATAAAAATGTTCCTGTAGAAATTTCATGAAATTATAAATTTTTAAGGATGATAAAGCTATGTGCAGGTTTCTCCAAAAGTATTAGCATCTACAAAGGGACGTGGTCAATTTCTTTGTAAATTGCCTATAGAAACAAATTTATTTTTCATTTATGCCTGGTCTAAACATCACGCCATTACCAAATTTTTGGACATCTAGGCATGTCCAGCTAAATAACAACTTACAGGAATAATTATTTGCTTTAAAAATTCTTTATTGTTTCTAGACCTTTGATGAAATACATAAATACTATTGTATACGAAAAAATAAACTGGCGATACTTTAGTAAAAAAAGGCACAAAAAATGTATAGGAAAACTCCATTAACTTTATTGATGCTTCCTTTAAATTTACATTTATTCGTAATATATATATTCTTAGTATAAATTCGAAAGTTTTTGAATATATAAGCACTATAAACCACGGACATGCTTTCGAATCACAAATGACTTTTCAACGGTATCCTAAATATACAGCACGCTGAAAATTGGGCTAATGGTACTGGCTCGGAATTCAACAATAATTGGAAAGTCTGATCTGGTTTAAATAACATTTTGTATAAATGGAATAATTAAATTTTATAACTGGTTTAAATTTAGCTATTAAATATAGATGTATATCAATTAAGACCAATAAATCACTTTATTTAATATCTATAAAGTGATTTTAATCTAATCCGAATTATACTGAAGGTTAATTGATTGGAATGGTATTGATTAATCATGGAATTTCTTGATTTACACTTTTTTTGAGATTTAGGATTTTTTTTTTAACAGCCATTAGGAAACATGGGAAGAAATATAAAACTATATTTTGTAGAAAAATTACTCATTTTCTTCGAAAAATCTACATATTTTTTCTCTTGATTCTGATAAGTCATCACCTAATTTTTTTAACTTAAGTATAGAACTTCATTGTTTTTCTTTCTGAAATACATACCGTAAAACGAGGTGACATTGTGAATAATGGGTTGACTTTGTGACAAGCCTATTTTTCTACAGTTTTTGGATTTCCCTCCTTAAAAAGAATAAGGTTAGGCAATTCAGTGTACTTGTCAGTTGGTCAGTAATGTGCTGCTACCTACTGGCCACATATAACTTCTTTCATTCCATTTACCATGGTGCTTTATTTCATATATGTTTGATGTTTTCATTTAGTTGAAACTTTGAAATAAAGCACCATGATATATGGAATGAAAGAAGTTATATGTGGACAGTAGGTTGCAGCATATTACTGACCAACTGACAAGTACACTGAATTGCCTTACCTGATTCTTTTTAAGGAGGGAAATTCAAAAACTGTAGAAAAATAGGCTTGTCACAAAGTCACCCCATTAGTCACCATGTCACCTCGTTTCACGGTACTGATTGGAACAAAAAAAAAAAAAAAAAAAAACAATTTTATGATACAATGTAAAATAATGTTGTAATAGCATACTTATTTTCGCAAGTAAAGATTAAAAATTATTTACTAAGGTTGGAATAAAATTTATTTGAAGGGTTTGAATCTGGCTATGGTAGAATGTCTTTTCTATTTTTCCATGGATCGTTTCGGCACATCCAGCCTCTTTAAAATGGGTTGTATTACTAGAAACATTAAGGAGTAAAACCAGGCGGTTGATTGCGATCACTGTCAAATCACCACCTTACATGACCGCTGAGCAAAAAATAGTAGTTTCTTGAGTTGCTTTTACACTGTAAGTCGAACAGGCCATCACCCGAACCTTAGCGTATCGGCGTACCACGAACAGCTATTTACACTTAAACGTGAAGTTGAGCGAACAATGAAGAGTGACCGTACCTATGAACCTTAAAACAACAATTTTCATTACAAAAACGGCTGACTTGGAACTTGCGACTGTTCTGGCTTTTGCTCTTATTTATTATGGATAAAAGCAACGTCAGAAAAATGCTGAATCAAGGTGTAGAAGCTTATCTTAACTAACTCCAAAGCTAGACTAGCGCTATCCCGAACCCTTAGGCGAACAGATAAAGTACCTTTTCCAGTTCGTCTTATTTAGATTTGACGAACATTGTTCGGGACAGGCTTTTCGAAAGTAAAGTTCGTACAGTGTAAAAGCAGCTTTACACATCTCTGAGCCCAAAGCTTTCCATGGGCTGTAGATGCATTGGATTTTTATTATTATTATTATTATTTTTTTTTTTTTTTTTTTTACTCTACTTTAAATAAATGAGCTGGAGTAATGAGAACGAAAATAAATGCGAAAGAAATCTTTACTTATGAATAAATAAGATAAATTATTTCCCCCGATATTAGACAATGCGTGTTGATTCAAGTGTTGTAAGATGGCAAATGTAGTTTGATCTAAGAAGAAAGAAGAAGAAAAGTAATTTTTATTCTGGGATATTTAATCCCCTAAGAATGACAGGCATGAACAAAATTAATGGCCATTTGACTGGCTAGTTAGAAAAAATATAATAAAAACAATAAATAAATAAAGAATTAAAATATAAAGTAGCCGCAATAAAATAAAAATAACTGAGAAAAATTACTGAAAGAAAAAATAAAAGATTAACATTTGGATGTTGAGTATAAAACTTTGATCAGCTTTTGAGCTTAAAAGATATAAAAAAAAATCAAAAAGATATATCCTCAATATCATTTTCACTATTTACATATTTACATAATCATCGGAGATTGGAGATTCAGGAGGTGATGAAATAGCTGGGTTTTAAAGGATGTGAGGGATGAAGTTTTTTGAATAGAGATAGATAATGATTTTCAGAAGGTGGCAGCACGGATGATAAATGATTTCGTAAAGGAGGCAGACCGGTAGAAAGGGATGTACAGGTTAGAGTTTTGGGGTGACGGGTGACTGTCATCTAGTGACATCTTGAAGAAAAAAAATTATTTTCTTGTCATAAATACTACAAAAAACAAAAGCCTGCAATCCATGAAGGTCATTGTGTTCAGCGAGAAGTACTACAGTTTCTTATCCAACGGAAGTGTAGGGATTTGGTTAGATCGAGATCAAGCTCAACCTTTAATAATTTTAAAAAAATTCAGCAAGCCTTAAAAGTATTAAATCATGCCTAATTATTAAATCAATACCAGTGTCGATCAACAGAATTTTTAACAGTATAAACATTGTTTTTAATAATATGAAAATAAAATGTTTTCGTTGTCATAGGCAGTGCTATTTATACGAAATTCTTCCTCCGAATGAAATATTAAATGATCCAGACGGGAATCGATACCATATCCCTCTAAATCTCGCATTCACTGTTTCATCTCTAAAGCCTTCGGTAACATTTGAAAGGAGATTCCATAAGACTGATAAACATGCAAGCATAGGAAACCAACAATGTTTTAAGAAAAGAAAGATGAGGATTTAAAAGGGTTAGATCAAGATTGACCACTACATTGTCTAACAAAATAAAACCATAACTTAACAGGTGGCTAACATAGACCTCAAACCACGTTCCTTGGGTTTTACTAACGGTTTTTCTTCAGCCAGCCTCAGAACAGCTTGATCAAATAGAGGGCTTGAATTGAGTTCACATTGGATGCCAATTTCAACATTCTTTTAAGTATGGCAGATTTGAAGGTTTTTGATAGAAACGGACGCATTTTTCTTCACTATCGAATTGCGTCATTAACCTAGACAAATTCATCGCCACGTAGAAAGATTCAAAACCACGATAAAGAATATAATGCTTACTATAGATGTTAACACGTTAGGTGCGGCATCGGTCTCCGGAGTCCGATGTCTTACATTCCCTTCTTAACAGCCGATTTTCAAATGAAAATTTCCGAAAGTCCGAACACTTATAATACTCAATTTAGTCGATTTTTAATGAGACTATTGCATTTTAGAGCAGAAAATGTTGCTGACAGCTGGAATTCTTTGTTTTATAGAATCAGACTCCGAGGTCCGATGTTCGATAAAGAATGGCGTAAATCCTGTATCGTCCTGTCCTTCGCCTATTATGTCTAGTTCCAATCCTTACCAAGAGATAATGCCCTTGAGACGCTCATTTAATTCCCTTCCAATCAAAAGATAACGCTTTCGTCAAAGTATTCCCATCGGACCCCGACGTCCGATATCGTCTGTGTGGCTCATACTATCAGTCGGACCCCGGGGACCGATACCGACCAAATCAGGATGACCCTAAAATTCGCCGCCGCACCTAACGTGTTAATGTTGGATATGATGATATGATTTAATTAGCACGTTCACGCCGGCGTGTACCACCGGTGGCCCACACTAGACTGCCTCATCGGACACTTTAGTTAATCACAAAACTTTCCATGACTGTTAGGTATTAGGATTTTATTTTATTATCGTTGGATTGTTAATACTGCATAATGCACTGGAATAGCTCCCGCCCAATAGAGCGGAAAACATTAACATCAGCCGCCAATGTGCGAGGTGCGTGAATTACAGTGCCGGCGTGAACGTTTTAAACAATTTTTTTTTTTTTAATTTTTTTATTTGAGTTTTTAAGCTACTCTAAGTGAAACTGCTCCTAGATCAAATCAGTGGTCAGTAACTTAGTAAGTATAGATATTCCATTTTAGTGGTAAGTAACATAGTATAGATATTCCATATTAGTGGTCAATAACATAGTATAGATATTCCATATTCCATATGAGATGAATAATATGATGGGTAATACTTATGGAACAAGAAAAGGGGTCCCAGTTTTTTAGCGAAAAACCATTAGTAGAAATAGTTTCAGTATAATAATAAGGTTTATTAATCCGATAAAAAAATCTTATAAAAGATCAAGGAGTTTTATACTTTAAATTAAAGTATATTTTTAGACAAGTCTGTAATATTGCGGGTATTATTACATTTACATTGAGTAAGATGATTCGATAATATGTTTCATTGCTTTCTGGTAGTATTATCCCTCCTTGGTAATAAAGAGGGGCATAAATTAAAGCGTTAAATTGACTGCTGGTAAGCTAACATAGTGTAAGGGGTGAGTTCCAGTTTACCGAGGGTGTTAGCGAGGGGTGGGGGGGTGGTGAGGAGGGGGCATAATCCTGGTATTAGTGAGCCAACAAATCACCAGCGGCTCAATCTGATCCGGCGGCAGACCTGCTCCCTTGCACATAAATCTGTCGTCACTTGTTGCTGCACTACTGTCTGTTGATGCTCAACCATCCTTCAAGGTGTCACTGTACAGTAAAAAAATGTAAGGTAATGTTACTTCATGCTCCTTTTCAATATTTACTTCGATACATTCCTTAACACACTAGCTTAACCCGGCCACGGTTTGCTGTGGGATCAACAAAAATATCATTACTTCATCCATAGCCGAATGGTGATGACCGGGAGGGGGGTCAGATTTATACTTACTTATGACTGAGGAGATGATTGTGGGATTCTGGTGCGGCTACCAAGACAACTAAATAATGCTATGCGTCATTTATTTATTTTCGGTTTCACACAATTAATTAATCAGCAGCTGATGAGGATGTGGAAGAGGAGGATGATGGTAGAAAGCCGTATAAAAAAATCTAAGGATGCTTTCGCCCAGCTCTGCACGTTATGGCGTGCCAGGGAGAGTGTCACGATCCATCTCAGCCCGCTTGCAAAGTTTCTGTAGTAGATGCCTAAGGTAGGGTGAACCGTACAGTTATTGACACCATTAAGACTACATTTCTGTGGTGAAATTAAAAAAAATACTTTTTATGAAGGGATCAAATTGAAACTTCCTGTAGCTCCTCTTTATCTATCCTTACAAAGACTCAAGAGGTTGTTTTTGGTCAAAAGTTCAATAGTTTTACGATATGGCAATATTTATTGTAAAAAGTGCAAAAACTATTTATTGACACCCTGTGGATTTAATTGTGAAATCTTCCCTATGGTTAGTTTGTTAAAGTCTTATTTCTTAGATGACTTAGAGGACCCTTCAACCATTAGATTCATGTATATCATGAAATAAAATTAGGACTTGTTTACTTATTTCTATAAGTTAAAGTTAGGGTGTTAATAACTGTACTGAGTGTCAATAATTGTATAGTTTACCCTATATCTTGGGAATTTGGTGGCCAAGTATAATCTCCAATGAGACAAAGCATAAGAAAATAAAAGCTAAAATTAGAACTAGAAAATGGAGATGGATTGGGCACACGTTAAGTAGGAGGGACAGCATCTTCTGGGAGGCTATTGAATGGAACCCTCAGGGACAGCGTCGTGTCGGAAGACCGGGGAAGACGTATGAGGAGTTCTGTCATGGAAGAGGCTAGGAGCCAAGATCATACGTGGACCACCCTCAAGGAGATGACAGACCACTGAGGGATAACAGGAAATAATCAATCAATAATTAATTAAAATAATTCTGACACTTCACAGAAAAGAAAATACTGGAATTGGTAGGTGCTGACCATTGTTTGGCAATCTTCAGTTATTTAAAGAGAACTGCAATTACTGTTTAATGCTTTTGAAAATAATCTATTCAGCAAAGAACGTCGATTTTATTCTGAATAGTCGCTACAACTCTTAGGTTTCTATTTTTACTGCGAATCTTATCTTGGGTTTAATTCGTATTAAGGTTTGTAAGTATTCGCTAATCGTAAGTATTAATTTTTAATACTTACATCAATAAAGTAAGATTGATTACTCAATTACATCTATATTTAGAAAGTGCGCGTAGATTAGAAATTTACTAGGCTTTTGATTTATATTGACAGTATAGTGATGGGTACCGCTACATATAGTGTTTTTATTTTGAATAAACTAAACTATATAATATATATATAGTCAACTACACAATAAACTATATACATAGTTAAGTCGTAGAGGTATATTTTCTTTCAGAGCATGTAGCTATGTCCTCTCTCTCTTCGGTAATGATATCTTTATGCAAATACAGCAGTGCTTGTCAACCGACAACAGGTGTCTGTCAAAGTCTTCAAAAAGCAGCCCTCAACTCCAACGACCCGTAATAAAATAAGGTAGCGGATATTTCATCTTTTGGTTATATTTATATCCTCTTGGTTGAGTCCTTCAACCGTAGGGGAGGCTGGCTTTATTTGATGGGACTTAGTTGCCAGTATCCACCTTCATTCGGCAATCTCGGAATATTGCTCCCTTTCTCCCCACCCCCACTCCAAGTAAAAAAAGGGGGAGGGAGGTAGAAAATGACGAAATGGGACTTCTAAAAGGTAAAATATTGTTGAGCTTTTCATTACTAGAAAAAAATATAACGTTATACGAGAAACAGTTAAACATTAACAACAAATTTGATTGATTTTAAGTTTACACCAGAGAGGCATCGAAAGAAAATATATTATAATATATACCAATACATCGTGCTTATATTGAGGAAAATAAACTTATAATAATATATATTATAAAACATATATAATTGCATTTTTTGTAGTTGACGAAGACGGCGGATCCAAATTTGAGGCGAGCATTTATAATAAAAAAAAATTATATCTAAATCTTGTATTTGAAATAAATATATCAATGTTTATTAGCTTATTCTTCGTCGAGAAAATTAAACTATTACAGTAATAGAAACAATAATGTTTTTAAATCAAAGAGAAAATAACCGATGGTTCGGAACGATGCGCACTGACACGGCCGAACTGGCTGAATTCTGTCTCCGACAGGTTGCTAGGACTTCTATCCAAACCGAACGTGTAAGGGCACCTTAAGAATAGAATAGGACGCACTAAGCTTACACATCTCAGTCTGCTTCTCGGGCTTCACCAATCAACTTGCCAAATTTGTAACAATGAACGACTCACCGTAGGACACTTTTCGAATGTCAAAAATACCTTAAGGAAGGCCTTGACCTCAAAATAACATTTTCGCGTTCCTAAAGAGTAAGCAGCGAAATCGAAAAATATATGAAATACCTGAGGACCATTAAATTAGCCTTCTGATAAAAAAGATCGTATTTCCTTTACCTAACAAGCAAGCATTTCCTTTACCTAGAGAAACGGTTGCCAAATGCGAAGTCACCCCAAATGATGTTCTGCCATTTGCAAGTTGACCATGTAAAACTGCTACTATTAAAAACTTTTAGCAGTATTATTGCTCAATTAGAAATGAAAATCTCGTTTAACACGTTCACGCCGACCTGTACCAATACAACGGTGGCCCGCAATAGACTGCCGCATCGGATATTTTACTGAATAACAAAACTTTCCACGACGATGTATAACGAGGTATTGTATTTTTTTTTTTTTTAACACGAAACGGCCAGCAAGGACCACGCGAATTTTATTTCAGTTTCTTCACACCCTCTGCCTTCCTCTTATTCCAATACTCTCTCATCCTCCTGTAATTTTCCCTTCGCTCTTCCTCAGTCCATTTTCTCCCTCGTCTCTCCTTCTTACCCACAAGAACACCAACCCCTTTCAGTTTTTCCCTAAAAAATTCTCTATCCAAGCAATCCTTATCTGCGATTTTTAGCCTGTCCAATTCTTCTTTTATTTGCTTAACATAACCCCCCATACTTTTATAGTTGCAGACTTTGTCGAAAATTTTCTTGTTTTGTTTCTCATTACTCATTCTGACCATGTGCCCGTAGAACTTCAGTCTTCTGATCCGGATGACAGTTTCCAAATCTTCCACATTCTTGTATATTGTTATAAATATTGTTGTATTGTCAATACTGCATAATGCTCTTGAATAACTTCCGTCCGATTGAGCGAATATCATTAAGTTCAGCTGCCAGTGGGGGAGGAGTATGGATTTAGAGTCCCGGTGTGAACGTGTTACTTCACCAACGGACCGACAGACACTATCATATCCCTCTGGTGTGAATGCGACCTAAGTGATCGACTACCCAATATCTCATACAACGAAACAGTTGCGTCAGTGAAAGGAGTGTGGTTCTAGACGACCCCACAGTACAACAGGCCATAAAGACGTTATTAAGTAGGAAATATTTATAGGAACGGGGATGGGTGTGCCGATATAATTCATGAAAAATAGCCTAGTGGTGGGGGTTGGGGTGTCGGTGGTGGTAGGGGAGGTGCGAAGGGTAGCTAAGATTCAAAAGTTAATAATGCATGGTGATGGGCGGCTTAGGGTCCTAATATCCTGAGGCCCGCCACTAATTGCCATCGCCCGCCAATAAACAAGACCCCACCAGCATATGCTCCCTCCGACCCCTCCAGTCACCTACTTTTACCGATTCCATTACACTGATTCCTTTTGTCTAGATCTCGAATTTAATAGTTTAACAAAAAATTATTCTCGGATAGACAATAATTAACAGAACCGTATTCTTTTTATTGAAAAATAAATAATACAACCTGTGCCACACTCAATGGCATTATGCACTAGTACCTATCAATTTTCACACAAGTAGAGGAAAGGGTGGTACGGTAAAATCTGTCTAAAACGGAATGCCAAGGGTCCGTCCTTATTTTTCCGTTTTGACAGTTATCGTTTTAGACAGGTTATGCTGGAAAGTATGAAAAATAAGCATCTGTAACTATTCTTTTGTTTAAGCAATTTAATAAAACTCCACTAGCAATATAAGCATTTATTAAATTAGAAAATACATAAATACGTTAAAAGAGAATAATAAAAAAATAAGATTTTTAAGATAAGCATTTATTAAAAATAAAAAATACATAAATACATTTAAAAAAAAATAACGTTTTTAAGGTAAGCGTTTATTAAAAATAGAAAATACGTAATTACGTAGTGATTTTTTTATACATATTAGGATAACGTCATATTACGATCTTTTGATTCTCCAGAAATTATATTTAACACTATATTGTGCCTTTTTCTGAAGCTGTCAAGATGATGCTTTAAAATCCACCTTACCTATTTTTTGGGCTACCTCCAAAGCTTCTGCTTGAATCATGGGTCAAGAAATCGGCATTCCTCTCGCTCGGGCACTTATGAACTATTCCCTAACAGCTTCATTAATTTTTTCATTAGAGCAATCTTTTTTGGCCCCTTTTGACTGGCCTGCTGTTCCACTTAACCACTGATCTTTAATTTTATTCTTATTTTTAATAGCTTCATAAACTTGTGTTTACCCGATTTGATATTTTTCAGCTAAAAGTTTAACCGATGGTTTTTTCATATCGTGTTCCTCAATCAGTTTCACTTTTTCATTGTGAGATTAAGTATCGTTTTTACGAACTGACATCTCGAATAGGAAAAATTAATTTTGATAAAGATACACTCACAAGTGTATATTTCAAAAGCTTTAAAAGGACTAAATAGAAAAGCTAAGAAATAGAAGGAGGATTACCGGTACAGTCATAGTAAGGAGGATTACAGGACGCGGTTCTTCGAAAATTCGATTTCCTGACTTTCAAGATAAAGCCCTCATAAGAGCAGAGTATATATTGGATTAAACAGAGAATGATTCTTTGAAATCTGTCCCTACCGGATAGTTCATTAATGCTACTAACAACTATTTTCCGTTTTATGAAAATTTTCTTACCGAGAAAAGCCTTCCGTTTCCGGGTTAGACAGATTTCCGGCTTATGCAAGGTGGTTTCAGGTATAAATTCGGGCCGTTCCGAGATAATTTTTCCGTTTTGACAGAATTCCGTTTTATACAGGTTCCGGTTTAGACAGATTTTACTGTATTATAGTCCAGGAGCTGAGGGCCAAAAAGGTGCCTGATTTGAAGAAAATTTTTGATCATACGGGCTAAGAGTTCTCATTTCATAGACAACCAATGTGAACGTCTGCCACCTCAGATCGGTTGCCATCAAATTTTATAGGCGAACAAAATCGACATTTTCGAACCTTTTTCAATTTTTCGCTAATAACTCGAAAACGATTTATCGCAGAAGACATTGTGTTATTTCTAAAATAAAAGGGCATTAAATTTCGCGTCGACTGAGGTCGTCACAGTTGAAATCGGTTAAGTCTTTTCGTCAAAATCGATTGTCAATTTAGCCACTTTAGCGGAAAAATGAATTACGCTCATGTTCCAAAGCCTGCAATTTAAAGAGTGTTACTCCAAATACAAAATGTTACCTATAATAGTTGTAGGATATCAAATTCTGTTTAAAGCGAGCTCATTAATTTTAAAATTAGCCCAATCCTGTGAAGACAAAGTAATTAAAACTTGGACGTATTTAGCGCCTTGTAGTCTAAAATCCGTGAAATTGTTTTTCAGTTTATCGCATATTATTCGGCAATCACAACTCACAAAGTATTGCTTTCTTCTTACTATAAGAGGCTAAACCAATGCAAATAGAATCATATATTTGAATTTCAAACCGGTTTAGTAGTCTAGCCGGGTTCGGTACATTAAAAATCTTTACGATTTTGGTGGAAACCGTGTTCCAACACCTCTAACTCAAAAACACCTAGTTAAAATGAAAAATGTTTTGGATAAAAGTTGCTGAGCATCAAATTCAGCTGGAAATAAGCTGTGTACCCACAGAATTAGCTCAGTCCTGTGGGAAATACAAATAAAAACGTGAAAGAATTCATAGTGGTTACTTCCTGCTAAGATTTCGGTTTTTGAAGTATCAGGGAATTTGATAAAATATTCATAAAAATAACTACTTAGACAGGTAGGTACTTGGCAAAATTTATCTTTTATTTTAACAGTGGGAAGATGGTTGTTTAATTAGTTCAAAATGGTTAATACTTCAAAAAATAGGAAACGACATCTAATTTTCGTTTTCTTAAGGATCAAAAGGTATTTCTGTTAAGTTAAGATCAAGGGTTATCAAATATTTTCAGACCCGCCTATTTTTTTTAAATATCGGTTAATTTAAAAAAAAAAATTAAACTTTAATAGTCTTGTCAGAAGGCTTATTAGTAAGCGATTTAATAATAATAAATTTTCCTTCAAGGACAGTTTCCGATTTTAACAGCATCTGGGGAAACGTTTCTTATTTCATTTAGTAGTAGCGTTTATATTAGTGTCCGACCGAAACCAAAATTTTAGCCGAAACCGAAACGGATTTACGTGTCTATATATAATATATATAAGTGTGTAATATGTCTAGTTTAGCAATAATATCAATGAAAGCTTATAAAATAAGAGAAATTTAACTCAATTATTCATTTAATAAGTGAGCTGGTATACAAGAGTGGTAAAACAGCTGTATTAGTTAGGTTAAAGGATCGAATCCCGGCCCCCTCCTTCCTTGTACGGCTGGTCCCCGTGGGATGTTAGACCATACACTTTCAACTAGTAAAGCCCTAAAAGTTGAAATAATCTTGAAATAACACGCTGATATTAATAAAAACTCGTATTATCATGTCTAAATAATAAATAATATGGTAAAACTTTGCCATAATAAAGCCGATAGAATACAAAATGACGGCCTATTGAATAAGTAAAGCTGTATGTCAGAATCTATTTAGTCTATGGAGTCAGTTTTAGTCTCGAATGTTAGCGGATTTAATCTAGTTTGAAAATTTATAGAATAGTTTTTGGTCAAAAACGTGCTTCTTCATGGTAAAAATTGAGACAAGTTTTAGTGATGTTATTGGTGAACCGCCGGGGGGAAGGGGGCCAAGATCGAACAAAGACCAAAACCTTCTACCACCATTTGATGCAACTTTCAATGACAAGGTTACTGACTAAAATATGTTTTCCACTTTTGAGTTGAATCTGTGGACATGTCGACTAACTTAAGTTTAAGTATTTAGAATATATATTCTTATTTATGTTCATATTTTTTTTTAAAATCAAATTTCATTATCAATGAGATGATTAAAAGCACAAAAAGGTCCTTAACGCTAAAGAATAAATACTATTCTTTACACTTAATGTAAAGAATTCTGTATGAAAAACATGCTTTCATTACATGTCAAGGCTTGATTTGATTTATGAGGACATTTCTGTTTGTCACTATCAATTTTTTGTCTCCTCACCCAACTTAAGGTTTTCGATCAATTAAAGATATCAAAAGAATGAAAAAAATCTATTTTCTACCGAAATAGAATACAAGTGTAATTAACTAAAATAGCAGATACCTCCCACTATTAAATCCAAGGGTGTTAAATGCCATGAAAGAGATCGAGCTTACAAACTGAAATCGTGTAGTCCAACTTTCTTCTTGGAGATATCAGAGACAGGAGCTAGTTTCGGCCTGGCCGAAGATTCGGCCAATTTTTGGCCGAAACCAAAATTGCGGCCGAAACCCGGTTTTTCGGCCGAAACTGGCCGACACCGAAACCGAAACCGAAACTTCGGTCGGTCACTAGTTTAAATATATAAAAAAAAATCTTCGTAAATTTGGAGCCATCAAATACATAGTATATACTCCATCAGTCAATTGTTATTTAATCATTAGTGGAGTGATTTGTCACCTGCGATTCGTACATAAACTCAAGGTGCAGCATCATTAGTTAAACGGTCATCATCAGTACGGTATTCTAAATAATATTAATAAAATATTATTTTATTATATATGTAAATTATAATCAATAAATATGTTTAATTTATTCATTCCTGATTTGGGAGGTGGGATGCTAAAAGCATTTTATCACTGGTGATGGTGCTATGTGAGCCGTAGCTGCTGCGGTGATCGATGGTATCATCCCCCAACCCCTATGCCTCCTGATATTTCCCATTTACCGAACTGACATCAAAAACCCATTCCCAGAAAATCAGAATTTTAGCATACGAAACCCTCGATAATTTGTTGTATTTTGAATAAGCATGTAAATATGTTAGTGTATTATGTAAATATAGCTATGAACTTCTCTCTCTACCCATTTAGCCACCCACGCGCGCACAAATATATATATATTTACTGCACCTTCTCAATTACTTTTCATAAAGCCAGTTTCGAATAATATTAATCTATTGATTTAGTGAAAATGGTTGCGGTCAAAAAGGAAAGCACTTATATTTAGAACTAAATATATAATTGTGTACGACGTTTCGACCTGATTTCTGCTCTTCATCAGGTCTAAATGTAAAACAAGATTATAACTAATAAGAAAACACATAAATAATAAGATTTTCTTATTGGTTTTTGTCTTGTTTTATATTTAGCCCTGATAAAGACCTGAAATCGGGTAAAATTATATATGTAATTATAATAAATGATATATCATCATATAAGTCTTATACTTTATGAGCGTTACCCCTTCATTTATAAGTATGGTCAACTACTTTCCAACATTAATATTAATCTATCTTAGGAAGTTAGTAGAAGGTTTCAGTATGTTTCTATCTTGCTTATAGAACGTTTGAATAGGCGAAAATTTGGCTTTTATCTTTATGATTAGGTGAGTTTTGGAAATAATAGGAGACTTTGAGGTCTAACCTTCTGTCTCTATAATTCTAATAGTCTCTTCCTACACACTTGTTTACGAAGTTAGAATCTTTAATTTTCATTGCGGTGAGTTTAGTATGATCGTGTTTTAAATTAAAAGAGAATCCTTTTCCCTATACTTTGGAAATAAAAAATTAAAAATAGAGTAAGCCACAGCAAATCTTGGCCGGGTTTAGCAATTATTTAATATTTTCTGAATAACAATGAAATAAAAAATAGTTTTACAGTAAACCCTCATTATTACGAACTCGGATATAACGAACACCTCGATATAGCGAACCAAAATACTATCCCCCCAAAATTACCATTATATTTCTGCTGAACCCCTCGTTATAGCGAAATCCCTCGGTTAGTCGAACTACGAACTAAATTTGATGCCTGAGAATTATTATATTATGTTATAACGAACTGCTAGAATTTTTATTATTTTTTTTTTTTTACTGTATTACGTAGAATGAGCGCAGGAAGACGAATTAGCTCCAGTTTCTATAATTTAGATGTTTTTTTACTCTTAACTAATCCGATTTCCTTTTGCTCCCTCTCTGATTCCATTGAATTTTTTCTCTAAACTAGTTTCGACCTCTGTATTATTCGAATCAGTGTTCTATAGTCGTTTATACTCTGTTTTTTAATACACAATTAGTTCATTGGTAAACATGTGTCAGAAACGTAAATCCTTATCAATTGAGGAAAAATTGAAAATTCTCCAGGATATTGAATCGAGATTCTAAGTAAATTCTAAGTAAGAAAACCATCGAGAAATATATGGAATTCCAAAATCAACATTGTCAACCATTATAAAAAACAAGGATAAAATAGATTCAACCGCAGCCCATGGATTAACTTCAGCATCAAATAAACGACAGTGCTCAGCGGCTCATATTTGGAAAAAAATTGATAAATTGCTTTAAACAAATGAGATCTCAAATACCAATCTCAGACCCTCTTATTAAAGGTAAGGCTAAAGAACTCTCAAGTGAACTTGGCAGGTTAATTAATGAATCTCATTGTTTAATTAATATGTAGCTTATCTAAAAATAAATTACATACATGCGTTTTAATTTAACTAGTTCTAATGAATGAATTTTCTTCTAAATATGATCAAATTAGTGCGGCCATTGGCTAAAATATATATATAAAAAAAAAGAATCCTCGGTTATAACGAATCTCGTTATAGCGAACTACGAATATCAAATCCCCTACCAGTTCGCTATATCAAGGGTTTACTGTATAATGTTTCTTATCTATATTAAACTTGAAATAAAATGTCGAAACAGGGTGTTATTTAGAATAGAAAAATAATTTTTTGGTGCAAATTGATTTTTTTCTTTCTTCGCAACAAAATGAAAAGGAAAATAGAAATAAGACAATTATTAACAGAGTAACGTCCTATTTTATTTTTGGTATAAATAAAATATATAATATATATAATGATATACCGTTTATCATATACATTAAAAGTCGTGAATTGAATTACTTGAAACTTAAACATATTATTTAGCTTAATAGCGTTAATACTTTTTATGTTAATATCTCTTAAGGAAAAGATGCTATAAGGAATAAAAAAAGTTCCTTTCTTTTCAGTAGACAATTGTGACTGTCTTTGTTTTCATAAAATTTAATGTTAAATTTAAGTCACAGCATAGCGTGACCGGGTTTATCTTGCAAGTTATAATATAAAACTATAAATTTATCCAAGTACAATCATGCAAAATTTTTAAACGTGATCGTTTTACCAAGGATGAAATTCTGTTCAATGTACTCGTAAAATTAGTTTTCCAAACTCACTATGAAATATAATCTGGGGTGACCTGTGGTGTAGTGGTCAGCATTGTAACCTACTATACTAAAGGTTGCGAGTTCGCGTCCCGTGGTGGCCCTAGGATTTTTTAAAGGGAGTAAAATATGCTTAGCTATGCCTTCCCTCGAATTGGACGTAAAATGGAGGTCCCGAGCCTGTACGATGCCAGGTACTCGTACACGTTAAAGATCCCTATGCTAATTATACCTGGATAGCCGAAATTTAGGACTACAACCTAATATAATCTGACAAATTTTTTAGCAACCCATTGAATCTTTGGAGTGAATTAAAGCCGATGTCCAACTTGAAGTGGGTTCGCCACACTGTGCGACGCCTTGAAGACCCTTATCGGGTCGCACAGGCACTACAATAATGATGATATAAATGTATTATAATATACCTCCAACAACTAATTTTTAGTATATTTGACATGTGAATGCGGCTCTCGTTTCTTAAAATCAAGAAATCAAAACGCATTTTGAGCCTTAAATTTTCTCTTATCTGTTTATTCCCCATTGCATAGATAGTGTATGATAAAATAAGTCTCATAAATGGGTGATAACTCCAACAAACGTCAACAGGCTGTTAAAAGATCTTTAAAAAAAATACGATAACTATTTGAAAATAAAGATTTGAAGTAAAATACCTGCTAATATAATTTTTAACTTCCTAAAAAATTTACAAAATAAATTAGGAAAGTCATCCGAAGACACTCTGTAACATGGAATACATATAATCGATTCCATTCCTGCTTGGACAGGTTTTGTTTGTCTGTCTGAACCCTAACGATTTTCCGACCTGCGAATTCATTTGACAGTGTCCGATGTTCGTTCGGAGTGTAGTTGTTGAAATATTCCCCGTGACAGCTTTCATACTGACGTTGACCATTGAAATAGCAACTATATCTGAAAGTAGCGTCTCCAAATTGAACACATGTCACACAACACACGATAACTTTACATAATATCATAAACATAATATATCGAACTTGAGTGTTGCATATTCATCAGAGAATCGACAAGTTTCGTCGTATGAACTAACATTTTTATCGAAATTGGGTCTCATTCAGACCTTGTTTGTTTATGATTTCTATGTTAAGTTTCTTGTTTACCGTTAGACTCGTCTTCTGGTGTAAAATTGTATAATATACGGTGGCACATCTCAACCATTTTGGGTCCGGGAAATATTTTTCAGGCACGATAAAAATAGTTATAGTTAATATGTGAACTATAACTTTCAGGTCTGGTGAACTGAAGAAACAAAATCCACTCTTCTGATGTCCCTTTTAGTGCTATTATATAATTATATAATTTATATGATTATATAATTGTTATTTAGTTTGTTCCACCAAATGTGTTATAATTTATGTAAATTATATTTGAGCATCATTGCTCCGCAGCTGTCTCATATTTTTTTATTTTGTGAAATGTTGATCAATTATATCTATTTTAACTACTACTAAGTTACGGTGCTCGCGGTAGTATCTACACTCAGTTAAAAAAATAAAATAAAATAAATTATATATATTTATTTTGAATAAATATTCATATGTTCCATTTTTGAAATACGAACGCCATTGTTTTTTTCACGTTTTGATGGAATAAAACATATTCGAAGATACTTGATTGAAATTAATTTAAAATATTTGCATCTGATTTGGAGAACCAATTACTTTTTAGTAAATGAAAGTAATCGCTCCTATGTGATCTAAGTCCAATATTCAGCATTGGATTTGAGTTTTATTTGTATTTGAGCTAAAAAACAAAACAAAAATAATAAATGTTACTAAAAAAAAAAGTCTAAAATAATGTGAAGTTAAATTATAAACCGGAATCGGAAACAAATTGACCAAATAATTACCATAAATATTTAATTAAGCTTACCATTACCACTAATTGCATTATACATTTGTTGGCCTTTATTATAACGTTACCTATTAATTATGTAGATGGGAGAATGGTGTATAAGCGACACACACAGAGGATTTAGGCTTTATAATTTGGCCAACTTGTACTGATTTCGGTTCGATACACAATTATAATTTTAGTGATTGAATATTGATATTCACTACTCATGGTTTTTTAAGATACTTCAAACGAGCCGAAAGTGTTCTGAAGTTGAACGCTTAATCATAACTAAACGAAACGATATGGAGGTACATGATATTTGATAGGGTAAACCTAATTTACCCTAAACGTACAGTTATTGACACCCTTAAGACTACATTTCAGTGGTGAAATTTAAAAAAATACTTTTTATGAAGGGATCAAATTGAAACTTTCTATAGCTCCCCTTTATCTATTCTTGTAAATACTCAAGAGGTTTTTTTTTGAGGTTTTTCTTTTATATATATATATATATATATATATATATATATATTTATTTATTTATTTATTTATTTTATGTATATACGGTATGATATACATAAAATAAATATAAAAGATAATGTATAATATAATATAAAGATTTATAATCTTTAACGATATAAAGATTATAATATATATATGTATATATAAGGAAGAAAGATTTAATTAGGAAATGGAGAGAAGGAAGCCAGTATGGATTAGAAGAAACACTTCCTGATCCAAAAGCCCTCCGCCAACTCCTTAATCTCAGGACTTAAGGAGTTTCCACTGTCCCTAACTAACCTAATCCAATTACTTCTTTACAATTAACACAATCACTTACTTACTTTGAGTCTTAAGAAATTAATAAAACGTTTGAGCTAACTCATTTTTACTTTATTTTATTACCATTAACCCAGGTAAGATGCGATTTGGAAGCATCGGATTGTTGTTTCTTACAGGAAAGAAGAGGCGGGGGTTGTGCCTCTAAAGGAGATGGAAGTCAAATTTTCATAATATTAAAAAATATTGTAAAAAGGATAATATCGTTTGGTGTACGGTAAACTAGTGAATCTACAACATCTTTTAAGGAGAGCAAAAAAAAAAAAAAACTTTCTTAACTTTAGTGTAATTCGGCGCATACCATTGATTTAAAATATGATTTTTTTGTGGGGAATCTGTCGTTAATAGTAATAGTAATGTCAGGTTTTTCAATTGCCTGAAAGCGCAAATTCACAGAAAAAATTACATTTAGTGGCGCAAAGCAATGCTTCTGTCATTTCTGGTATTCTTTTTGAAATTATACAATTTCTCTCATTATTTTTGCAGTAAATTAACGAGTGTGGCGGATTCCTAACTTTTCTACAACTTTCAACATTTAAATTGAAAATAAAAAATACAGCAAATTATTTAAGTTTCTGATTTGTTAATTTCACAATATGTTTGTATTTTAAAGAAAAATTAAACTTTGGATTGTGAAAATGTTACGTGTTAAAAAAACACAACATAAAATGCAGCATAGGTGCCTGAATTTTCAGGGTTGTTAATTTACCGCAAACCTGATATGATGTTAAATCGGGTTATTTTTATAAATATTGAAGACCGGCGGATTCAACGGAGTTATTTTTCTGAATTGTATTGATCTTTCTTTTATTCCTTTTTATTATTTTATTCCAAGAAAAATATACAACTTTTCCAAAGTAAACAGAAATTGAAGTAAAAAAAAAAAAATTACGCGCACACAATACGTAATCGGTAGAATAAGGTATTGGTATTTTAAATAATAATACTATTTCTTTAAATTAAATAATTACATATTAACTTTATCTGGACAGAAAGGATTGACCTTAGACGGGATTCGAACCCGGATCCCTACATTGCGTTCTTGGGTTCTTTCAAGAGAGAGGTCGACGTGGTTGGGATACAGATACATAGTAGCTCAGTTGGTTAAAGCGCAACGACTATGCAGAGACCCTGGCCAATCTTTCCCTCTAGATAAAATTATCCAAAACATTATTATTATTAGTTATCTATATAAATAAAGATGAAATTCTGTTTGTTTGTTCTTTATTGAAATCCATACAGTTTGTCCTAAATTCTCCAAATTTCGCTCACCGGTTCTTTCATACCAGATGCGAAACCTGTCTATATCGTTACGATCTCGCTTTACATTGGTTTTTGCGAAATCGACCGTTTGAGTTGAAAGAAAAATGAAATTCCCCTATTTCATATTTACTCATTTCTTATTTTTCGGCAAAACGAGAGACAGATAATTTCTCCATATAAACTAAAACAAAAGTACTTTATAGGAAAAAAAAGGCCCCTTCTCATTTAAGTCCCCTCATAATATTTTAATAATGATAAAGCTTACATGATATTAAAGAATACTTGATTATCATTAAACATGACTAGTTTAATCAAAATCGTTATAGCTATTTTTGAGAAAATCGAAAAAAATAGGAAAATAAGTTATGAAATAAAGTGCCCTCTCCGTTTTGATCAATTTTGGCTGTCATATTGCGGGCATATACATAAATCAAATACTCAGTTTTATCCAAATCGTTATAGCCGTTTTTGAGAAAATCGAAAAAAAAAAACGTAAAAAGGTACGAAATAAAGTACCCCCACCGTTTGAACAATTTTGATGAAATTTTTACTGTAACATCGAGGGCATGAATACATACCAAATACCCAATTTCAGGTTCGTACGGTTTATAGTTTTTGAGCCAGTCTGTTCAAAGACAGACATACACAGACAAACAGACCATTTCGCGTGACTTGGCTCGCGTGTAGAAAACCGGAAGTAGAAATTTTTCACGATAGCAATACTTCCCCTTACTATATATTTCATATATAGGTAAGTGAAAGTAAAAATTAATGGTACCCATTTCTGAAGAATAGCTTTGGCACAAATAACGATTTGGCAAAAAATAATTTATGAAAATATGAATATTTTTTTTTTAATTTTTAATCTTCTTTTTTTTTGTGAACATTCTTATAAAATAAAATTGTTTTCCTAATTTCACAATAATACAGTAGACAATAGGAGGAAGAACCGGACGGTAGATACCTTTGCCGACGGTTGCTTTTCACAAGCTGGCTATAGAAGTAACACCTCAGACGAACGTGGAATAAATTACCTCCTATTATTTACTTTTTAATTACAGCTTGGACCGAGTCACGGATGGTTTAGAGGGCAAACACTCTCTGGTCCTGGAGCAAACCAAACCAAAGGTAGAATAGCTAACGGTACACAATTCCAGATACAGGCAGACACGGCCTTAGGTATCTGTGTAGGACATTGAGATATCGATTACTGTATCCTCTATAATTTCGATTTTTAAATTATTATTATTATATAGGGTAAACCGTACAGTTATTATATTGTGTTATGGGGCACAATGTTGGGGCTACCAGTCTATATAGGAAATAGAATTGTTAAATAAATTCTTTATGAAAAGACTTTTTAATCTACCTAGTTATTGCCCGGATTATATTTTATACTTGGAAACGGATCTAAAACCATTATTTCCTTTTACTTTAGGAATGCACTTAAAATATATTAAAATCGTATTAATGGTGTCATCAGATCGTTTACCGAATATTCTAGCTAAATCCATTATTAAAAACAAAATATCATGGTACAAGGAATTGGTAAACATTAGTACTAAGTTTCAAATAGATGTTCAAAATAATCTAACGTCTGATAATATAAATAGAATAATAAAGGATTTTAATGATAAATATGATAATTGGTTTAAGCAGGACTTAATCAGTAAAAAAGAAAAGGCTACATTCCTTGTAATTTACAAGCTATTAGATTCAGATTTAGGAATTAAAAAATATGTAACAGATAAGAATAATACACATTTAATCTCTACAATTCTAAAAGCTAGGGGGGGAAATGCTAAAACTTAATTATGCTTTCAATAGAGAGGAAAGACAGTTGATATGTTCATTATGTAATACAAATAAAATAGAGGATACCTATCACTTTATTGTATTACTTTTTATTCTTACAGAATTTAGAAAAGTATACATGTGGGGGGAAAAAGTAAGTTGTCATATCAGGAATTCATATGGGTGTTGAATGGTGAAAACTGGAATTCCCTCTATAATTATGTTACAAGGGCAACTAAATATAGAACATATTTAATAAATGAATTTAATTTCTAACATTTAAAATGTTTTTGAATACAGTGTATTCTTTATAAAGTGTTTTGTTTGTTTTGGAATACATTTATCAGTACAGTAGTACAGATCTAAGCTTGTACTTTATTTTGTTAAATGTTGATTGTTGTATTAGGTATAAGTTAGTATTAGTGTATTTTAGTTTGTTATTGAAATATGCATTTTGTTTTTGATCAGAAGTTAATATGAATATATGTTTAAAAATGTTTGTTTATTGGTGAAATTTTGTTTATTTTATCTATAAGGCAACTCTAGCAAACGGACTATGTCCATGCTATCGTTATTGTATATTTTTTTTATATTTTGAAGAAAATAAATAATTATTCTATTCTATTCTATACCGTACAGTTATTGACACCCTTAAGACTACATTTCAGCGGTAAATTTAAAAAAAAAAAATACTTTTTATGAAGGGATCAAATGAAAACTTTCTATAGCTCCTATTTATCTATCCTTTTAAATACTCAAGAGGTTTTTTTTGGGTCAAAAGTTCAATATTTTTACCATATGGCAATATTTATTGTTAAAAGTGCAAAAACTAATTATTGACACCATGTGGATTTAATTGTTAAATCTTCTCTATGGTTAGTTGGTTAAAATCTTAAATCATAGATGACTTAGAGGACCCTTCAAACATTAGATTCATGTATATCTGGAAATAAAATTAGGACTTGTTTACTTATTTCTTTAGGTTAAAGTTGGAGTGTCGATTACTATACTGAGTGCCGGTTTCACTCGGGGAATTTCATTTAAAAAAAAACAATATACAGCGAGATCATAACGATTTTTATAACAATAAAGAATATACCCAGAGATCGTCTGAAATTATGCAATTTCAATATGGACAGGTGTTCGCACCTGGTATGAAAGAACCACTGAGCAAAATTTGGAGAATTTAGAACAAACGGTATGGATGTCTATAAAGAGCAAACAAACAGAATTTCATTTTTATGTATATAAATATCGGATAACTCTTTTGCCAATATTGAATACTAGCTGTATAACCCGGTATTCACTGCATTCGCTGTATTCACCCGGGGCATTTCATCTATATAAATAAAGATGAAATTCTGTTTGCTTGTGTGTTGCCTAAGCCTCTGAAAATCTATAAAATGAGACTTTTTTTCTACTCTAACGGCCGATTTTGTAAAAATACAATGAGATCATAACGATTTTTAAAACAATTGGCTGAAGTTATGCAATTTTAATATGGACAGGTGTTCGCACCTGGTATGAAAGAACCACTGAGCGAAATTAGGAGAATTTAGGACAAACGGTATAGATTTCCATAAAGAACAAACACACAAACAGAATTTCACCCTAATTTATATAGATTATTTCGACTGAAACATCGCCCTGAAATGCAGATTAACAAATGAATCCCGAACCCGAAAAAAACAGAAGTTTTATCAGAAAAGAGAAAAAAATGCCCAAATTTTTAGCATGTTAATAAAAGATATGTTTAATTTATCTATATAAATAGGATGGAATTCTGTTGGTGTGTCTGTTTTTTATAGAAATCTATATCGTTTGTCCTAAATTCTCCTAATTTCGCTCAGTGGTTCTTTCATACCAGGTGGGAACAGATTAGAGGCTTAGGCAACTCACAAACAAACAGAATTTCATCTTTATTTATATAGATGAAATGCCCCGGGTGAAACCGGGATATGCAGCTAGTATTCAATATTGGCAAAAGAGTTATCCGATATTTATGTAAATAAAAATTAAATTCTGTTTGTTTGCTCTTTATAGAAATCCATACCGTTTGTCCTAAATTCTCCAAATTTCGCTCAGTGGTTCTTTCATAACAGGTGCGAACACCTGTCCATGTTAAAATTGCATAAATTCAGCCAATCTCTGTGTATATTCTTTATTATTATAAAAATCGTTATGATCTCGCTTTACATTGGAGATGAGTCGAAATTCCCCGGGAGAAACACAGGGGATATACAGCTAGTTGTATATAAACTGAAAATCTGATAACATATACACATCTTCACGCTCATATATATCTGAACTACTTAATATTATTACTTTTTAATCTTATATATACAAATGTAAGGGGGTCGTGTATGTAATCTCAAAACCGGAAAAGTAGCGGATAGTTGATTACTTGAATTAAAACTATGAAGTGAAAACTTCCAAATTATCCACTTCCAATACTCCCATTCTGTTGTTGACATTCCATGATTGGAGAACGTCAGTATGGTGTATGAGAAGCTAATGGAAAATCTACTAGGCGAGATAATATGTTGTAACGGAACGGATAAGGCATTCATAGAAGAAAGAATAGCCAAACTGAATAGACTAAACTTCGCTACTAGAAATGTCC